>CM062811.1:1037115953-1037758693 GCA_031772625.1 Pinus tabuliformis
AAGAGAAGGAAAATTTGCAAAGAGCACACCTTCGTAGTCTGAAATTAGCACACCATAACTCAAATATTTTGATACAGGTAAATATTGTTGCCTAGCTCTAATGGTTCAAATGTTCAAAGTTATAAATGATCTTATATTAGCTTTAAATATTTTGTTTTAAATGAAATATGCCCATCTTGAAATTTCTTTTGAAGATGGTATTAATTGAATTAATTGCATTGTATTTATCAACCAGATGATACCTTTGGTGGAGCCATTGATACAACTTTGTAAAATAGGTGCTTCTAAGCTTGCACAAAGACTAGAGGGAATGTATGCTCTACTTATTGTTGAAAATATTTAAGATGTGGATAAAAAATCTAGTTAGTGACATATTGCTCGTACAAGGCCTTTCCTTTCTATCCATAAAATGGAGAGATAGAAAGTCACCCATTTTCATAGGATCGATGGATGTAAATTAACTATACAAATGATTACAAATAACAAAAAGATGTCACTATCTGGATTTTCTTCTTATGTCAATGTGACAATGGTTTGTTGTACTAAGGAGATGTATATGGTTTTTCACTACCATGCGAAGTCACAAGTAGACTCTAATGTCTCAAGGGTTACATTCATTGTTGAATTTACTTAGAAGTTGGTGCTTATGCTTGGAAGTGATCCTAACATACCCTTTTTTAAGAGTCCACTACATCATATCTCCATTACCTTCCTTTGTATAAATTATGTTTATCCCTTATGGACTCATATGATTTGCATCTTATCAGTATGTGTGTATCTTGTAGATGTAAAATATATGAGGCATTCTCCATTCTCCAACCCTATATTGATTTTTTCTATTTTCACCTTTGATGCAAACAAGCATTGATCCCATGTGATCATCAACTTTCTCCTCCATGATAGTTTTTTCAAAGGATTTATGATGCATTCATGCATGCTTATGTATGTTTGATTGCATATGAGAGAGAGAGAGAGAGAGAGAGAGAGAGAGAGAGAGAGAGAGAGAGAGAGATGTGAACCTTGGTATTTGTTGCTTTCAGGAGCTGCACGACTACCGAGCTTCCATGTCTACATTGGGAGTGGAGGAGAGAGGTAACTCCCAGAGTGATATTTTGAGAAAGGTGTGCATCTCAATCCTTTTCTATTATTTTTGTGCCATATCAGTTTCAAGGTTATGCTTACCTTGTGAAAATGGAAAAGATTGGATCTTTTAAGTTTGTAGTAGTTCGGGGTCCTCTTATAATCAATTATATTTGCAAATGAATTTAATGTATTTGTACATTTGAAGTCATCATTGTAGTTGGTCTAATTAATAGATTATTGACTACATAGTTTGCCTATGGATTTTGACATTATAGGTATAGAGATGATTCTTAGCATTGAGGTAGTGAAAATTGAAATTTCCACTAAAACGTACAACTTTCAAATACACTACTTTGATCATTGCAACAGGTTCCACTTTAAACTCTGTTTGTATTTATATATATTTTTCAATATATTAATAAAAAGAAATTGTTATACAACTTTTAAAATAATATTTTTATCAAAATTATCTATGTAGAACCAATTGATTTTCAAGTTACTTATATTTTTATTTAATTAATTAAATTGCTTACTTCATATTTTATTCTTCTAAGATATTATATTAATTGTTTTTATATTTTTATTAAACCTATTATAACAAGATCCAGGTGGTGGAAATGTGCCAAAAAAAAAGCAGTGACATTGCCACCACGTTGCTCTGGTTTATTATATGTTGTCTTTTTCTTTCCATTTGTTTTCACAAGTTATCAATAGTTTTAACTTTTTAGCATGTAACTTAGTTGGCATGATTGTGCCTAAGCTTTTCCTGAAGGTTGAACACTAAGTTCTTAAGGTGTTCTTTTTTATGGTGATGTTTTAATTGTTTTGTTTATACAGGTCATCTAGCCACATAATGACCATTATTGCCAAATTGAAGAAAACTTGTTCGAGTTTCTTGCTTTTCTGGGGAAAAATGACATTGATATAGCTGATGTTGAGGTATATGTTACATAATTTTTGTATAGTCTACTTTAGTTTATATTCTAGTGTTCATCATCTTTCATGTCTTATACTATGCCTTGTATCTTATTTCATTTTCAGAAGAAGAGCTCAGTATTGATGGTAAGAAGCAGGAAGTCAAGAAAGAGGAGAACAATAACACTGGAGCGACAAATGCAGAAAGAGAGAGAGAAGAGAATTGGTCTAGTGATACCCTTGAAGCCAATATCTTTCATGAAACACACACATACAAACTGATGGTCAAGTCTTTAGATTTGGTGGATTCACCTGCAATGCCTTGGAAATACAATAATAATGTTTTGAAGTGATGAAACAATATTTCATGTGTAAATTGTAGTCCAACCAATTTTAAGTTGGAAATTGATATTGTAATACTTGACATTTCATATAATATAAATTGTGGTTGAAATTATTTATTGTTGTACTTGATATTATTTAGCATTGTAATTAACATATGTAACTTTGTGTTTTCATATCAGATGAACGTGCACATTATATGACATTTTTTTAATTTAGTAGCAAAATTATACTAATTAATTTATTTTGATTAATAATGAACACATAAAATAGAACTAAGACTACTAAATTAGTAGTTTATATTGATTAATGATGAACACAAATAAAATTATACAATGACTAAATTAGTCGTTTATAATGATTATTAATGAAGGTAAATGAAATAAATATAAATTACTAAATCAATTGTTTATATAATGAATATAAAACTACCAAAAAAAGATAAATGACTATTGTAAACAATAAATTTGTGATTACAAATGACGACTAAATTTTGCATACATACGACTATTAGTAGCTAATTTACAACATCTTATAACACAACTGAAATTTAGTCATATTTTTTTGGTCATTAATTGGTTTCAAACAATGACTAAAATTTGCATATATGTCACTATTAGTAGTTAATTTACAGTATCTTATAACGTGACCAATATTTTGGTCATATTTCTTTGGTCATTAATTTGTTTTCTTGGGTAATCATGTGGTAGTATATTTTGTTGTGTATTTGGTCATTAATTGTGACAATTAATGACTAAATTAATGACAAAATTTATATCTAAATATACTACTAGATGATAAAATTGAGAAGATCTATTAATGACTAAGATAAATATGACTAAAATTTGGTCGGGTTATAAGTTACTGTAAATTAACCACTATTGGTCATCGACTAAAAAATGGTCATTTATATTCAAATTTTAGTCATTTGTTTAGTAATTAATTAGCCATTTTGTACTAGTGTATCTTAGAGTGGTTTGAAGAGCTTCTTCCTTGGTCTGAGGAAAATGGGACGCAACATATTTTCCAAGGGTGCTAAAAGGCTCCTAAGAAACCAATCTAGATAGACATGGTCTTCAAAGGGTGGCGCATGACATGTGCTCCTCCTTCTACGCCACTCTTGAACATGGTCGAGAAGGTGAATGGCGGACGACTGACAGAATGAGGTCAATAACTCCATACCAGTGTTGTACTAGAGAGGTAACTGGAAATATGAAAGGAACGCTTTAGCAAGCATTGCAAAAATGGAATGAGATGTGGTAGGCTGGTCTACATACCATTTAGTAACGTCTCCAATGAGTGTGCATTGGAGCAGCCGAAGATGAATGGAGTCATCGGTAACAGAGTTGGACGAACACCACATGTGGAAGGAGCGGACGTGATTGGTAGGGTACTCTCCATCATTACCCTCAAACTTTGGGAAATCTGAGAGAAGCTTAGTTGGCATAGAAGGCCAACTAGCATCGTGGTGTATGGGTCGTTTATCAACTAGCTAAAATCTTGTAGACATAACCCAGCCATAAAAGGGAGCATGGGGGCTGTCGGAACGGTTCCTGAGACTATTACACTTGATGTGACTACGGGGATAGAACCAGAGCCAACACCAGGTTGGGTTCTTGCACCAGCTGTGGGTCCAGACATGGTGATGATATGTGGTGAAGGAGGCTCAGAATCAGATGAGGAATCGGATGAACCAGGAGAAGAGTTGTTATGGGGACTCGGAGGTCTATGAACTCGAACCCGACGGGGAGGGTAATATGACCAAGAAGAAACTGAGGGTGAAGGCCTAATAGTCTCTGCGACAAATGCCTTGCTAGCGCAATGGTGGTATGACAAACGTGACACATAAATGGTGAAGGGAGATCAAATATATGCCTTTGTCTCGATGAGGGGAGATAAATTTATTATGTTAAGTCTTGGCTTGCCGGTGTAAACCAAGCACCCTTCACTTAAGGTGTGCTTGTGTGTGTGAGTGTATTTATTGATTAAGCCAAGATCGTGTTTGTAAAAAAGAAAAAAGTTTGCTGAAAATAAACTGAAATTAACAAAAGAAAATGAACATCAAAACAATTCACTAAACCCCACCCAAACTGGGTTTGCAAACATTGTGTTGGTTGGTGGCTAAATCAACGGAAAACACACTAAAAATGTCAAGAGATCTAGTGAACAGTGTGACTGGGATCAAGTGACACTAGGTTGTTAGAAAGTGGTGCAACAACAACAAAAAACAGAGAGGAAGATCGTTGTGAAAAGATAGGGAGATGGGTGAAAAACCTAGGGAAACCGATGGGACCCTAAGGTCAATGACCAAACAAGTTTTATATGAAACTATGGATGGTGACAACCTATCTTCATAGATCTGAAACAGAAGGGTACGGATCTGGAAAATATGGCTGAAAGTGTTGCAAAAACTTAGACTACTCACTCAACTAAAATCCTCCTATAAAGGTGAAAGTGTACTAGAAGCCCTAGGGGGCTAAATTTCACTTCGACGAGTAAATCAGAGTAGAACAAGGCCTAAGAGAGATGAGAGAGAGGTTAAAAAACCTAGTAAAAAACTCTCTGAAAAACACAGAAACAAATCTGATAAAAACCTGGAAACCCTAAAATCACAAGTACTGACATTTTTAGGTGAGAACGTACTTTTTGGACTGAAAGGTGCGCTCTGGACTCCAGATCGTGCTTTTTTGGGCCAAAAAATGTGATTTCTACTCCTTGATTCTTGATCAGAAAATCTCAGAAAAAACTATCATCTCTATCACAGCTGGTTCCTGTGACCTGCAGAAAAGACCAAAAAACTTACGGAAGTTAGAAATTTAACAAATCAAGGGTTAAAAATCTAGGAAAAATTAAGATACTGAAAAAAAGAAGAAACCCTAAGCTGAAAACCGAAGGTCATGCACGTTTCTGGATCTGAAGTATAAAACCAGTGGAGTCACCAATTTTGTTGTAGTGTTTTCTTCTCAAAGATGTACAAAAAGAACCCACTTAAGACTGTGGATGACAAACAGTCTGAACAATATAAATGGTTGCTAAACATTGTATATATGCAACAACTGATAGAAACAAAACCTGCCAAAGTCCTCATCTATGCTACAATCGTAGTTTTTTTTTTTTTTTTAACAAGATCGGGTACTTATATATTAAAAAACATCAAAAGAGGGACAAAGTACCATTACATATGCCTGAGGTAACATAGTAGAATTGGTGCAAAATGGGCTCGCAGTCCCGATTTCCAAATCACTGTTCTTGTTTCTTGAATTTTGAAAGACATACCGGCTATATTGCCGAAGGAACTGACCTAAAAGAAAACAATATTTACAATGCATGGAGAGTTAACACCAGAATTGGTTAACAGAGTCATCTGGGGGCTTATCTTTCTTGTCACTATGCTTGGTGGATGCTTCACCTTGCACACTTTGGTTCAGTGTCCTTATATAGCTGACTGCTTCTTCTAAGTGGTGCCACTTCTCTTTAAGCCCTTCTATTTCAGCTTTCTGTTTCTCAAATTTCTCTTTCTTTGACTTGTTCTTGGACTCGGCTTCAGCTTTGAGTTCGTTGAAGTATTTTATGAATCGTGCTATCATAAAGCAGTGCGCCTTGCAGAGAGCGTAGCTACTATTGGTCTCAATACGGTCCAAGGGATTATCAGACATTGTTGAAGCGAGATTGATTGACTCCTTGTGCTTGATTCGAAGCTTGATCTGCGGTCTCCTGGAGGGAGAAGGGTGGGAGGCAGAGATTCTGAGGGTAGTTATCAGGCGATTCCAACTGTTCAAGACTCTATTGCAATCATGGGAAATCTTGTAATACTAAAGAGCACCGAAAACTGGCTAGAGTAAGAAACTGAAGGGGAGAAGGTTGGCGAAGAGGGAGGAGAAATAGCAGGAATTAGACCAAGAAAAAAAGGGGACAAAGACAGAAGGCACTGCAGTGAATAAGAAGGGGGCAGAGTGAATGGTATAATGGAGACAGGGCAAAGAATGAACCAGCCAGAAAAATATGATCACCATGAAACTTGAAGCAATCTGATCCACAATTACATGCCAAGAGTTAGCGAAAAAATGTTTAAGGTAGTTACAGACAAAGGCAATACCTCTCTTGGTTGGCGGAGGAGAAGAAAAGATGCTCCACCTCTAACCGAAACCACTGCAACACTTTCTGATCACTGCGAGTTGCTCGATAAGGAAGCAGCAAGAAACTGTTCCTAAAACTTTGACGAGCAGAGAGCGATCCCCGAACTTGTTATCACAACCACTAATTCTCGGGTGAATCCAGCGAGCCCCAAACTGCTTATAAGCCAGCTCAATCACCGTTTTCTCATGATTCCGATCACCCTTCTCGAGATTGCACCTGTCATGGGAATCATTTCTTATTTTTCCTGCATAGACTCTACTGATTTTTAAATGACTGGAACCAAACTTTTGCATGTCCTTTGAGCAGGATTTTTCTGACTCCAACATCCAATGCAGATCATTGCTTGATCTACAGATTCTCCTCGCTGGTCTAAGGGGATGATCAAAGATTTTGTCAGTCCTGAGATGATAGGTCCTCCAATTCTTTTGACTATGGGGAGTTGTATCCATTTGGCTGAAATGACTGGTGGTACTATGTGACTCAAACCCATCCAAGGGGAATGGAAAATCAGGGGATTGATTTTTCATAAATATTATGGATGTCTTTAACCTGCCCAATCGACTGATTCACTGCATTGTTGGCAAGGGAATCGGCCTCGTGATTATAGATTCTCAGGACATGTTTATACTTGATGTTTCCCAACTGCTTGGTGTTTTCCAAAATCCTTTGTTTAATTCTATTAAGGGCTTGATTTTTAAAATCTCCCCCTGTTTCCATAGCATCAATGATTATTACTAAATCACCGATTATCACTGGGTCTTTGGCTTGGAGATTTTTGAGAATGAAGGTGCCAAGAAACAAATTGTATGCCTCCGCTTTATTGTTTGTCATATTACCAAGCCCCCACTCGTAAGTAGAGATGACTTTTCCTTCCTGATCAAGGATAATTCCCCCAGCTCCTACTTTACTAGGGTTGTTTTTGGAGGCCCCATCGAAATGAAGAGTGTATGTCTTTTGGTTTTGGATCCATTTTTCAATTTCATTTTGGATTCCCCTGAGCTTCCAGCCTTTATTTCTTCCCCCTGTCTTAGCTGACACTTGCTTATTCACTGAACACACCAAAGGAAATTTATTGTACCATTTCTTTTCTTCTTTCTACCAGTTATTTTGGTTGACTTTGAACACTGAGTTAGCACTGATCATTTATGCTACTAACCCCTAAGTTTTAGCCAGAATAAGTCTTGGGTTTGGCTTTTGGTTTTTGAAGATACAACTATTTCTAGAGAGCCATATTTGAAGGTAGAGAGCAGATGGTAGACATTTCCAAATTTGAATAATAGCATATTTACTTTGTTTTGTATATGGGTAGCATTTCTCCCAATTCCTATTTAAAGTTGTGAGCTGGTCAAAATTTTCCGTGGCCAACTTTAGAGGACTTATAATTTGCTGCCAACAATGCCAAGCAATGGCACAATATAAAAAGAGATGTTGGCTACTTTCTTCCTCCTTTCGACATAAACATCACATAGATGGCCCTTGAATCCCTTTTTTCCTGAGATTTTCAGCAGTGAGGATTTTACCCTTCAAAAGGGTCCAAGCAAAAAAAATTATTTTTGGAAGACACTCATTCTTCCAAACTATTGTTCTAAGGTTCCAATTTTCAAGGTTGTTGCTAGGTTGGGGGAACTTATACCTGCATTTCACTGTAAACTTTCCTCCGCTTGGGTCCCAAACAAAGTTGTCTTGGGTTGTTTTATTTATTGGGGCAGCTCCAGTGAGCGTTGTCTTCAGTTCAGCCCACTGATTTTTAAATTATTTGGGAGAGGAAGGTCCTTCCATGCGGACCAGCTGTTTTGATCCCAGACAAAAATGTCATGGAGAGAAGTTATACTTTTTGCATCCATCTAATTTTTCAAGGATCTATACTGCTAGCATTGAATTCGAGGCTCTGATCCCATTATTCTGTCAATCCATATATCTGTATCTTTTCCATTTCCAGGGCTCTTTGAAATGTAATTTTTAATTTGAGGGATGACATTTTTAATGAGTTTCCACGCTTGAGTGCATGGTATTTCCGAGATCAGATCAGAGAGAATCTTTGAGTTCTGTCCATTGAGATATTTCTTTAGAAGAGCCTCGACCCAACAGCTACCTTTCTCGATTAACATACGCCAAACAAGCTTAAAGCCCATGGCTTTGTTTGTTAGACTGAGAATCCTAATGGAGATGCCTCCTTTTTCAAAGGGAAGGGTCACCTGTTCCCAGCAAACCAAACTGAATTTTTTTGTGTCTTGCTTCCCTCCTTGCCAGAGGAATCCTCTCATCATTAGCTCCATTTGTTTATGGATGCTGGCAGGAGCCAATATTACAACATACTGATAGATGGGTAGAACTGATAGAAGAGCTTTTATGAGGATGGTTATGCCCGCTAAATTTAACCACATCAGCCCCCAGCTTTGAAGTTTCCCTCTCATCTTTTCTATTTGTTTGTTCCATGTCTCAGATTTGACCCCTTCCTTTGCTAGAGGTAAACCGAGGTAGGAAAAATGGCTCCAGTTCCTTTGGACCGGGATGTCCATAATTTGGGAAATCCTTTGCATTACTTTGGGCGAGACATTCCAAGTATAGATTCTGCACTTCTTATTGTTGAACAAACCCCCTGAGACAACCAGAAAGGCTTCTAAAATTTTATTGAATCTCCTAGCTATTATACTTGAGGCTCCTCCAATTAGGAGTGTATCATCGGCAAAGAGAGAATGACTGATTTATTTTATCCCTCGCACCATGTTGATGCGAGTTATCTCCCTTTTTTTCCTTTGATTTTCAAGATGTATACTTAAAGTTTCTGCCATAATGATAAATAGGAAAGGGGAGAGAGGACAACCTTGTCTCAAACCTCTGGTACTGTAAAGTAGCGGCTGGGCCTTCCATTGATCAGGGGGGTTGTCCATGAATTTGAAATACATTCCATTATAATGTTGATGAACTTGTTAGAGATTCCAAACTTTTGAAGTACTGGCACTAGAAATTGATGACTGACCCTGTCAAAAGCATTAGCCATATCTAATTTGATGACCATGCCTTTTTTGTTTCTTTGTATACTGCTATGTATGGCTTCCTGTACAAGAATTACATTATCTGTTATCTATCTTTTTGTGATGAACCCTCCTTGGTTCTCTGAAATGAGACTGGGCAAGATCTTTTTCAGCCTATTTGCCAAGATTTTTGTAACAATTTTATAGGAAGCGTTACAAAGAGAGATGGGTCTAAAATGATCAAAAGAGAGGGGGTTTGGCTCCTTGGGGATGAGCGCCAAATGAGAAGTTTTTGTGGTTTCTCCCATCTTGTTTTTTTTTTAAAACATTTTTAATCATTCTGACAAAATATTTCTTTATTATGTCCTAATGTGTCTTGTAGAAAGCTATGGTGAAGCCATCTAGACCGGGAGCTTGGTCCGGATGCATGCTCCACATTGCTTCTCTAATTTATTCCTTAGTCACCTCCTTCTCCAGCTCACTGTACTGTTGTCCACTGATTTTACTGTCAAGAAGTTTAAGGAAATCAGCGTTGTCCAGAGGATGAACATCAGCTGATAAGAGGGATTTAAAATGATTGTGAGCTACTTCTTTGATTTCCTCTCGCTCATTTATTTCTTTCCCTTAAGCAAGAATTCTATCTATTTGGTTGCCAGCTCTTCTAAGCTTGAGATTGTTATGGAAGAAGGAAGTATTTTTATCTCCAGCTTTCAGCCAGAGGCACCTAGATTTTTGTCTCAGCTCCTCCTCCTCTTGTCTGTTCTGCCTGTACAATTCCATTAAAATTTGTTTTTCATGGACTTGTTCTTCCTCTGTTATTTGTTGGTTTTCCTTTTCCTGGCTCCAGTTTTCCAGCTTTCTATGCAACTCAGTTTTTTTGTTTTTCTCTGTTAGTGCATTCTCTCTTGCCCACTTTTTAATTGCTATTCTTAGATTTTTTAATTTGAATTCCCATACAAAATGAGGAGAACAAAAAACTTCGATTTCCCAGCTGTCCTTTATGAGCTTGCTAAAATCCTCCTTGTTGTCCCAATTTTTATTGTATTTAAAGGGGATTGACCCAAAGTTTTCGAGTCTGTCTAAAATCAGAACCACTGGCTTGTGGTCAGAGGTTGTGGCATGAACAATCTTGCTTTTCATGGATGAGAATCCTGCAGCTATACTCTCATGGATTAAGATCCTATCCAATCTTTCTTTGATATTTTGAGTTCTGTCTTTTATTGCTCCAAGTAAATTTCCCATTACATGGAGGGATGTCAATGAGTTTATGGGCTTCTATAATTTCTTCTAGAGCAGCTCTTGATGGGTCATTGTGATATTTTCCTCCCATCTTTTCTTCAATGTTCCTTATTAAATTCAAATCACCTCCCAAGACCAGCTTACTTCTTTGGCACTCTCGCACCTTTGTTTTGACGGAGTCCAAAAATAATGCTTTGTCCCTGTAATGGTTTGGAGCATAAATATTTAACACTGTAAATTCTTCATTTGTAATTTTATTTTTGTGATATGTTCTGACCCACCAGTTATTTAATTTTTGACTAGTGAGCTCCCATTTCCTTTTATTCCATATTGAGCCTATGCCTCTTGAAGCACCAATTGAATCTGTCGCTGTTCCTTCAAAACTTTTTTGTTTTTTCATTAATTTTTGGAAATCTTGATTAGACATTTTGGTCTCTTGGATCAAAAAGATATCTGGCTTTTCTTGTCTGATGATATCTCGGGCTGCATTGGATTTTAGAGAGGAGCCAAAACCCCTGTTGTTCCAAGAGACCAAAATCATTACTTGATTTTTGGTAGGTCCCGCTCTTCTCTTTCTGCTTTCCCCACTTCCTCTTTGTTTGGCCAAAAAGGAATCCATTGGTTGTTGAGTACCTGTGGCCATTTCTTTAGTTGTTGTTTCATCTCTTATTTCTTTATTCGACTTCTTCCCTGCTTTTTTTGGTTGCTCTGAGGTGTTGTTTGATTCTTCGACTTTGTTTCTTGTGAGGATTCAGTCTATAGTGGGAGGAGGGGATGGAAAGTCCTGAATGGGAGAGTGTATGACTACTAGAGATTTGTCTTGAGAAGGATAACGAGGGGATGAAGGTTCTTCTTCTTCCAAGGATTCGAAAGGGTTTGATGATGAAGGTATTGGCTGGGCCATGATGAGAGGAGGAGTGGAGGTAGCAGACGGGTTTTCTAGGGGTTGTTTGGGGTTTGGACCTAACTGTTTGGTGTTTGTTTTCTTTCTCTTGACTTGTTCCCATGTGCCTTCATTTGCTTCTACATTCTCAATTGTTTCAGTTTCTTTTAATTTGCTACATCTATTAGCAAAATGACCGTATTCATGGCATACCTTACATTTGAACGGGATTTGCTCGTAGTCCAGTTGTTGAATGTGAGTCCACTAGTCCACTTTGATCTTGATTGCTTCCAGAAGGCCCTTCCCCAAGTCTACTTCTACACAAATCCTGGCGCAGGCATGCATATTGTCCTTTGGTTCGCATCTGTCAATGTATTTTCCAACAGCATTTCCTATTGCTTTGACCGATTCGTCTCCCCAACAATGGAGAGGGAGGTGAGGCAAATGAACCCAGACCGGAACTGCATTAGGGACGTCCATTTCTCGATCGAAATCTGTGGACCATCTGTTCAAGTAAAGGCCTCTTGAATCCATGAAGTAAGGGCCACTTCTGAAAATAAGGTTCTGATCTTCTTTGGTTTCAAAGAGGAACGTATAGTATCCCCTACCACAAAATCTTATTGCTATTTTCCCTTGGATATTAGCGCTCCAGTTGCACTCCACCCATTTCTGAACAGCTTTGGGGGAGGGCCACAGTCCAGTAAATTGACCAACCAATCCTCTTTCCGCTAGAGAAATCGCTGCTTTCCTTGGAAGGCTAGGAGGTAAAGAAATTTCTGGGACATCAGCCAGTTTTTTAACAAACTTGGTTGCTATAGGCTTGATTCTTGGGGCACCATTTTCAGAGATTATTGAAGCAAAAATCGCGGCTTGTTCATTAGTGTCGTGCAGGTGGGGGGAGTCGCACCCTGCCATGAGGGGCGAGGGACGAAGAAGGAGGCCAGCAATGGATCTGGCACTGAAGGGAAGGCAGAGCCCAGATGCAGGGATAGCAGGGGCACAACCAGGAGGCCCAGCATCAGGGGCTACTAGGCGAAGGGCCTGCAGAAGGCAGCGGGAACTGAGGCTGAGCTAGGGCGCGCGGGAGCTCCAGTTCGAAAAACCCTCATAAAAATCTTATTACCTTGGGCTATACCCACAAATTCATACTATCGGAAGCGTTCTCATGCTACAATCATAGTTAAACAACAAAAAGAAAGAGTAATAACTCCAATCATCCAATGGAAACCAGATAAATAAAGAATAGATTTTATTATAAAACCTTTGAAGGGAACAAATAGATGTTACCAGTCCCCCTCTATGGGATGGTTCTTGGCTATCCTCAAATGTCTTCAGCTTGTGTAGAGTCTCTCTCCTCCATAATGTGTAAACCCAACAAAAATGATGTGTGACAATGAAAATAATCTGAGTTACAATAGTGACTGCAGCAATGAAAATAATCAAAAGTGAATAATGAATGGAAAACCCTTCTATTTATAACAAAATATTGAGTTATCCTCGAATAATGAGTAATAATAAAATATTATTAACCCCATTCTTGGAATAACCACTTGGAATATTTTATTATATTTGGTTAGAAGGGAAAAAGTAGTTAAACTTTTATTTAGAAATAATAAATAAATAATTTATTTATTTATCATCTGAAGGGATTGGTTAAGGAATAATAAATAAATAAGGATTTATTTAATTATTCCTAAGGGATTTAGTCAAATTTGACAAATAATAATAATTGATTAGTGATTGATTAATTATTCTTAGAGAAAAATAAGATAATTAATAATTTATCTATGTATTTTTCGTGATTGGGTCAAATATGACAAGGAATAATAATTGAACAATGGTTTAATTAATTATTCCTATAAGAAAATCAAATAAATAGTGATTTATTTAATTAGTCTTCATGGGTTTAACTATAAATTACTTAACAAAGGTGGTTATTAAGTAATTTCTGACAGTGAAAGAAATTTTACTATGGTAAAATTGGATTTACATGGTGTACTTCGATCCATCTAGTAAATTAGGCTAGATGATCAATTTTTTGGTGATAACATTGGGTAAGGCAGGGTATGGGCCAAGGCAGCCTGGACTTGCCGATGGGCGCCTAAAACATGAGAAGTCTAAATGCATGGCGAAGCTGAATGCAAACAAGAGCGAATGATCATGCATGCAAACAGTGAGTGCATGATTCAGAAAATGGGAAAACAAGCATGTGTGTGAAGCGAGTCACCACAACAAAAACCATGAGTGCAAAAACAGTCTCATGCATGCGACAACAATGAGATGCAATGAAAAACTGAAATAGTGCTTCTACAAACTAACATGCATCAAAACAATAGCAAACGTTCATCGAAACCAAACATACAACACTTACATAAAGTGAAATGCAAAAAGCGACAGAAACATAGCAAAAGACATGTAATGCAGCTGAGCTAAATGTGATGAAGACACCTAGATGCGATGTGGGATGTCAGAGTTACAAGATCGATGTGAGGAATGAGCTCTGCAGCGTCCGGAAAATGAGTTTTTATAAGATCGAGGTTATGACGTGCATGCCACAAATCTAGGAAAAAGCAACACTTGGTGCGAGGTTTCTAAAATGATCTTTGAATGTAACCTCTAGTTGCTAAAAATAGATCCCTAAAATCTAGGGATGCCTTTAATTTTTGCTTTGTCAGGAAAAATAGGCCATGCATGCAAATCATTATTTCTCAGTCCTGGAGGGATGTGGTCAACCTAACAGCACATGCAGCAGTCTACAAGCCTGGGGATGAAATTTGTGCAATTTTTGGGCTGAGCAAGACTGGTTTTCCCTCATGCATTGCGCAATTTCTAGGGTAAGCAGGGAGTGGCCTCCTAGAGTTGTGCAATTTCTAAGCTAAAGTCGAGTGTTGGGATGGATTGCGCAATTTTTGGAGGGGGACTTGCTTGGCTGGATTGCGCATTTATGGAGCCCAATAGGATTGCGCAATTTTTGGAGGGAAAGCTGGTACCCCTACAGAATTGTGCAATTTTCAAGGGGAGCATCTCATCTAGAAAAATGCCTAAGTCTGAAATGGCAGTCTGCGGGTGGGAGACAAACAAGTTGACATGCACAGGCTCTTAGGCCACTAAAACTTGGTTGAAGCCTATGTACTTGATAGAGCAATACATGTTGCTAAAGATGGTTGCTAAAGATGGTTGGACATAAAACATTCCTCCAACAAATTTACTTTGAGAAAAAAAATTATGGACTGTGTTATATTGCTACTCGTTTATATAGATTCTTAATAGCACACTCAATCTTGTTTCAAAATATATTGCTCTGTTTTTGAACCCTTCCTTGAAATATTTCAAATCACATACCACTTTTTCTTGAAATCAGTGAAAATATTGATTTTAGGCCCCTTCCCTTATGTTATTATCTAGTATGGGGATGAACAATGGGTTTCAACAATCTGGTAAAGAAACTCCGAAGTGAATGGATCATGGGAAACCGAGTGATGTCTCAGGAACAAAAGATCAAGTGATTAAAAATCACATTAAAAAAGAAGGATCAAGAAAACTAGATAGATAAACAATAAGAGATATATGCACATGAAAAGAGAATGGAAATTATACAATCCAATATAGAGGATGGCCCTCTGACAAATGACCTGCCTAAGGAAGAAAGGGAAGAAATTCCAAATTATCATAAAGCAGTAAAAGAGGAAGAGGAAATTTGGTCTTTAAAGTCCCAAAGTATTTAGTTAAAGTAAGGAGATATAAATACAAAATACTTTCATTAACAGGCAAAGAACCTAGTCTAGAAAAATAACATCAAAGAGATAACAAAAATAGATACTAAAATATTAGACTTTTCTCAAATCAAGGAGGAGGTGGTCCATCACTTTAGTGATTTGTATAGCACCAAATCCCTAGGCAACTCTAGAGTAGGATTATCAATGTTGGAAAAAAATCTAGAATCTGTTTCTTAGGAGAATAACCTTGCTTTGATAAAAGAGCCCACAGAAGAGGAAATATATCAAGAAGTATTCTCCTTTCAATTCAGATAAAGCTCCAAGACCAAAGCATTTTTTACCCACTACAAACATTAGTTTTGGGAGATAATAAGACTTGATTTTTTTCAGAATGGTGGGTTACACTTTTAAGAATAATTACATAGGTGTTGAAATTAACTCTTTCTTTCTTGAATCCAAAATAATTAAGCCCTGCTTTTTTTCAATATTCAGACCCATTTTTGCTTTGTAATGTTTCATATAAAGTGATTTCTAATAGTTTTTCCAGAAGACTTAAGCCCTTTCTTCCAGAAATAATATCGAAAAATCAAGGAGCTTTTGTGGATGAGAGGAAAATGATAAATCATTCTTGTTCAAAAGGCTATCAATTCTAGTTAAAATCAGGGAGACAAAGGCATGATTGTCAAACTTGACATGGAAACTGACTTTAATAGAGTGAGTCATGAATTCCTATATAAGGTGATGACAAAATTTGTCTTGATGCTAAATTGATTCATTGGGTTTCTCTTTGAATAAAATTGCACTAAATTTCCCCCTTGTTAGTGGGAGAGTGGTTGGGTTTTTTCGTGCCTTGCGAGGCCTTCACCAAGGTTTCCCCTCATCTCCATCCTTGCATATCATTATGGAAGATTCCCTTAGTCACATATTGGATTTTTAAAGAAGATGTGAGCACCTCCCAGGAATCAAGTCTGTCATAGCTAGCAAGAGCATCAATCACTCTGAATTTGTTGATGATGCACTTTTGATGGTTAGAGCTTCCTCAATAACAACAAGATTTTTTAAAATGGTTATGGATAATTTTCTTGAAGCTTCAGGAGATCAAACAAATTATAGGAAATCTCATATTTATACATGGAATATTTCATTTAGAAAGAAAAGACTAATTGGAAGAATAATGGGCTTTCAGTTGGAGGAAACATTGGAAGAATTTAAGTATTTAGGAATTCCTATTCGCCTAAAGTCACATTCATCCCAATCTTGGGAAGGTGTTATTTCAAAGTTCAAAGGAAAATTGGCTGCTAAGAACTCAAGAAAGAGAGGCATTCATGGCCCCTATAGGTGTCCTCTTTGCTTGCATCAAGCAGAAAACACCTCTTGTACCTTTCCAAATTGTGATTATACTAGAGAGCTTTGGATGGAAACAATTTCCCCACTCTTTAGTAGAGTGGAATTACACTCTAATTTTCAAGAATTCTTCTCTTCCTAGACCAAAAATTATTCTAGAAGCTTTTTGAAGAAACATAGCTTCAAAAATCACTGGGAAGCGCTCTTAGAATTTATATGTTGGAAAGTATGGTTAACAAGGAATAATGCAATCTTTAATAACATGGATACTCCTCCCTATACCACATTGATGAAAGAAATATCATTGTGTGTTGAGTTTGGAGCTCAAAAGATGGGCTAGAACTCTTCTCAACAAACCTTAGAACAAATGGAATGGGATTGGCTTAGAAAGTTTATAGTTTTGGACAACTTTTCCCAAAACCCGGAAGCAAGCTTGAAATAGATAAAAGCTAGAAGTTAAGACTAGTAGAGGTAGAATTAAGAGCATGGAAGAGCTTGCAACAAGGATGGGTTCTCTATTGTCATGGGGCATCCAAACGGAAACCAGGGGTTGTAGGAGAGGGACGGCTACTCTATGACCCCTAGGAGGAATAAGTGTTTAGGTACTGATGGGTTCTTAGTCATAGACAAATAATCAATCAAAGATATATGGTCTTTACTATGGGCTTTTGTTAGCTAAAGAGCAATAGGTGGACACACTAATGGTTATGGGAGATTCTCTCTAAATGTTGCATCATTTGGTCAAAATGATTCCTCCCAAAAGAGAAATCTATGGAAAACATCATGGAAAGAATCGAGAAAATTGCAAAAATATCCCATCCAAAGCCATATTTCCATGTGCTAAGAGACTTCAACAACAGTGCTATGTCCTAAAAGACTTCAACAAAGAAGCAAACAAGTTCATACTTAGACATGCATGGCTTAATCTTTGAGACAAGCATATGACTATTGGCAGGATCATCCAGGTAACCATCAAAAAAACTATAATTGATTTAATGAGCCACCCGCAGTATGTTAATGAGGGGTTTAAATTGAAGATAAGTGAATTAAAGGCCAATGGCTAATTCGGGCAAGTTATAATCTACTAATGGTGGATGAAGTCTATTAAAATTTTTGTTAGTTAAATTGGTTGATACGAGAAAATATAAAAATGGAAAATTGGGGGGCCTAAGTGACTTTGTGGCAACATTGAGGAAACACATGCATGCAATCAAGGTGTCATTAAAACTTTCAGAATCAATTAATAAGGTAAAGTGTTGTAAAATTTGTGTTTTGATGAGGCAATTTTGTGAAATATTCACATACAAAACCCCTCTCTTTTGCTGCTCAATTATATTTTCCTAAAAAAACATATATTTTTATTAAAAAAAGAAAAATCACTTAAATTTTTTTAATAAATTAACTTTATAATATTAAATATATTCATTACAAACCATATACAATACAAATACTAAACAAAAATACATACCAAAACTTTAAAAAATATCAAACCCCAAAATACGAGAACATTTTAGGGAGGAACAAAGAAAATAATAGAATCGGAATTGAATGGCAGATTTAATAGGAATATCCCCACTACGTTCACTGTTTTTGCCGTAAGAATGGGGATTGAATTTCTAAGAACAAAACAAAATTTCAACAATATCGGGGAATGAAATTTCGGTGAAGTTTCGGATTTTTTTTTTTGTTTTCTAGTTCAACGTTTCCTCTTTTCTTAGGTCAAGTCGAGAAGTCCATTCTTCTTCTTCCTTTTTACGGAATTTTTTAGGTCAAAGTCAACACACCGCAATTTTCGCTTTCCCTGAAATTTCTGATTCCATTACAATTTTCCAGTTGTTTTCCGCGCAAATCACGCCGTGAGAAAAGGGTCATCTTGAAATACTAGTCACCTCCGCATGCTCATAAGTCGAGATGACCTGGGCCTTTTTGCCGTGTAGTTGGAGCAGGGATTGATAATGGAGAACAATTACATTATTATTAAAATAATTATATTACATCTAATATAAATACAATTAAATAAAAATATTAAAAAATCATAATATTTTAAATAAAATAATTAAAAAATACCATAATATTTTATATAGCACATTTTATATTATTTATTTAATGTATATTAATAATCATAAATAAAAATAACATATTAAAGAACATAAGAGGTATTACACTCACCTCACTCACAACATAAACATGTAAATGAGATACTTATATTTGTTTACTCAAATTTCTGATTCATTTTATATTTTATCATATGGTTATGGTTGATATAACATGTGAAAGATTATGGACGAAGGTGATATTTTATTTGTCACTGGCAAATTTGGAAGGGAAGTTTTGATATAAATTTTAATAATATGTTTTTAAGGGTTTTTTAATGTTTTTTATTTATTTAAAAATGATTAAAATATTTAATAAATAAATAAAGTGATGTTATTAAAAAATTTATTGGCAACAATGTTCTTTGGTTGGTATTGATGTCAATTTTTATGTGTTTTGGCATGGTTTATTGGTGTATCATGATCATAAGTGTGTTGTTATTATTGTAGATGGCTAAAACTATATATTCTAGTGTGATGATGATGTTTTATTGAGGATATGTTACAGATCTGGGTGAAGATTCTTGAGAAAATAAAACCACGGGCAATTGCAAAGGCTTTTCCCATGGTATTTGGTGTGAGGGCTTATTTGATGTGGTCATCAAGAGAAGTGGTGTGTAATTAATGATTTATATAGTGTATCTCGATGAGGGAGAAATTAGCATAAATATGATATGCCATTTTTAGAGTTTAGTTGAGCTATATTGCATAATGAAGTTGTTTGAATATTTGTAGAAGTGAGTGACAATTAGAGAGGTTGAGATTGTGTTGCAAAGGGAGCTGACTTATTTATGTGTTGCAAAGTTCATTTGTTTGCTTTGGGTTCCAGCCTTAAAATGAATGAAAATGTGGCCCTGAGAATTTGAGGAGGATGGGACCTCCGACAAGTGGTGGCATGCCAAGATAGGAGTAGTGACTCCTTACTGGTAATGGCAAGCAACCAGTGGATAAGGAGTTGGGGCTTCATAGTTGGTGGTGGCCAACAAACTATTGTAGAGAAGTAATGGCTCTTAGCTAGTTGGGGCTAGCATTTGTAAAACAAATTGATTGATAATAAAAGAAAGAGAAGTAACACAACAATAACAAGGTGGTTTTCTCCCTCTTGAGGGTTTCCACCATATATCTTTGTGTCCTATGTGTATGCTTGATATGATGTCTATGTTGATTGTTTAGTGTGTTTACACGATAAAAACTATTGATGATATTTTGTGTAATGTTTGACTAATTATTTGAAAAAAAGTATTTTAAATTATTATATTTGTTATCACTACCAATTCACCCCCGCCCCCTGCCCCGCCCCCACTCTCAGTGGTGATTTGATTCTAACAATCAATATCAGAGCAGGTGCCTTCTATTGCGGCTTAATCGCTGAAAGGTGGATATGGGAAAATCATGGGTTATCAAAGTGCCCTATTGCTTAGTCCTACTAATTTTCAAGAATGGAGAGAGAAGGTGAAATCCCAATTATCTGCACTTGGATCTAAAGTATGGAATGTTGTGATGAATGGTTATGATGAGGAACCCCCTATAAACAAGTCCAACAATGAAATGCCCAAGCTAAGTTTACAATTTATGACAATCTTCATAATCCGGATCCTGAGAAAGTCGTGGATCTCAAGTTTGCAAAGGAGAACTGGGAAAGGTTGCAAGCCCTGCATGAAGGAGAAACCAGTACTAATGGCGGAGAAAAGGAAGAAGAAGAAAAAGGCCCCTTAAAAGGAAAGTGATCAACCAAATGACATTTTCTCTCCCAGCATCAAAGTGGTATATTTTCAAGAAGAGAGAGAGGCTAGATATCAAACTCAACTTAGCTCTGCATTAGCTGAAATAGAAAAGCTCTCTACAAAAATAGAGATCTAAAAAAGCTTCTTCAAATACTTGAAGAAAGAGAGTAAGCTTTTAAAGAAGAAATTATTAGTTTGAAAACTCGAATAGAACAAGGAAGGAGGATTGAAGAAGGAATGAGAAAGTATTTTAAATAAAAGGAAAATGATTGTGAAAGATTAGAAGTTGAGGTTGTTGCTATGAGAAACAATTTAGAGAAGAAGAACAATCAGGAGGAAGGAGAATCTAGATCTAAGGCGACATCCAAAAGGACTTTCAAATAAAATGATTCTAGAAAGAAAGGGGGCCAACAATTACATCAATAGCCAAGAAGAAAGTTAAGAAAATAATTATCAATTAGAAGATCTTTCACTTTATCATCAGAGGATATAAAGTGCCTCACTTGGCATAGTTTTTGACATATAGTAGTTGATCATAAACAAAGAATGATCAATTTATCTCAGTCGAATAGGCAGTTGAAGTTGGAGCAAAAAAGGAAGCCTTCTCAACCTAGCAATTAAGGAAGATCATCATCAACCATCAAGTATAAAAATTCCTTTTATGGTCACTTATTACTTATGAAATGTTTTTAGGCACAACGCTGTTGCATGCAAGACTAATGCAAAGAAGAAAAGGAATAGAATGCAGATCAACAAAAGATCTGAGCCTTTTCCACCATTCCTTGGTCACATAAAATGTTTTACATGAGAAAATCTTGGCCATCTAACCAAAGATTGCAAGATGCCTAATTTAGTTGTGTGATCTAGTAAAAATGAGAAGCTTAATCAAAGAAGATTAAAAAGAAATTCTAGAAGCCTAGTCCTTAGAACAAAAAGCAACATATTAGGGTTTGAGAGAGGAAGGAGCACCAAGAGACCTTAATGAATATTTGAAGCCAATTAGGTCTTAGGGGGAGCATGTAAAATAAAGTGCATGAGTTCAAGGGGCTCCTCAAAGAAAAGGAAGTTTTTCTTATCATTTTATTGTCTCGATGTAAAATTTTTGTCTTGGTTTTAATATGTCATTTTATCATGTCCTCAAAAGGTGCTCTGATGGCTCTATTGTTGATGTAATCATTATTTTTTATGTGGCTCAAATTGATACTTGAAGTGAAGCCCCAATCTCTATTTGAATACTCCTTTATGACCCTGTGAGCAAGTGTGCAAATCCATGATCTAATTTAAAAGTGTTTCAATTAATGGATATGGTCCAAATCCTCCAACTAGGTGTAATGAAACTAGATTAATAAGTTGTTGATTTAGTCTATGCGTTTTGAGCACTTGTGGGATAAAATATAGGTATATTGCCATGCTAGTATGTTGTACCTGCAATGCAATCAGTGTAAGGAATGGTTAGAGATTTGAAGACACAAAGAACATAGAATGTATATGCATTGAACAAGTCCATGGATTGGTTTTGAATGTTATTGTTGAGAAATTGGTTTAAAAATTTACTATGCCAAGGTTTGGAGGGAGTGGAAATTTAGGTTGGATGCTTGAATGCATTGAATTAGTTCAAATATGTACATAGTTTGTCTTATTCATATCAAACGAACATTTTTTCAGTGCATAAAGAATTCAACTGTGGGTTGATTTCTATTGAGGAACAATCTGGTCATACAAAAAAGAGGAAGATGTGATGGGCATTTAACTTGACATTTGTGATGTCTTTCATTTCTTATATGAACTAGAGTGATCAAAGGAAATTGGGAGGGATTCGTGTTTGATATATTATTTTCATGTTTTGAAAATCATCCAATGAATAAATCGGATCTTCAAGGGCATGATGGAAAATAATAAAAGTATGATTTGGTATTTTCAACACTCAACCTTGTTCAAAATGGCGATTAGTTCTTGTTATCTTGACTAGATCTGGTTTCAAGTTGGTGCAACAATGTAGTGGAGTGCATTATCTATCTAATCTAATCAGAATGTGAACATGTTAATCATCTAGTTGTTATGCCATGAATATTTGGTTTAATCTGGGTGTTATGGTTGAGTTGTCACCAAAAGAGAGTGGATTGCCTTAATATCGAACTATTCATGAGAGTGTTGGTTGTTGGATGAGCATGGATCTAGTTAAAGAGTGAAACACTTTCAATGTTTGATTTAGTCCTTCATATAGTGGATCGATTTGGTTATGTTGATTTAATCACACATTGACTAGATTTGGTCACCAAATCATTATGGATGGCATGAATGCATTAACTATTTGGTAATGGTGGATCTAGTGTGTTAATTAGTCATTGATGGGGTCCAAATTGATCCTTACGGAAAATAAATTTTAAATAATGGTGTTATGTATCGATTAGAGGGTTGGAAATTAAAAACATTACCTGTAGAATGAACATGGACAGAGAATATGTTTTTTGATGTTGTAGAATGAGTGTTTAAAGACGGTGTGATGGCAGTGAGATCATTGCTAGAGGTTATGTGCATGTAAAGTGTGTTTGGATAGTGTATGGTAGAGGTTAGAGTGCACATGACAAAGAATTGTGTTGGCCTAGATCAGTCACTCGATTCGTCTACGTCGTCGAAGCCAACACTCTTACTATATACACAAGTAGAAAAACCTTCTAATTAATGGGTCTCGGGTTCTGCGTATATCAACATGGGCCAGTGATTGTATTAGAGTTGTAATAAATCTCTGAAGTTTTGTTAGGGTAAAGTAGTAAAGCATGTTGTCTATTTGACATAGCTTCCACGCAGGAAGTCCCAATATACTCAGGGAAGGTTCATGTTTGTTTTTTTTTTCACGAACATTTTTGTAGGGTTTTGCATCATCTCTAGCAATGGCCTCTACGAATATTTAGTCGGTTTCATAGAATGGCATAAAAAATACATAGGAAAAGTAAAGCAGGAAGTTTTGTATTGAGAGTATGTATGTTGTTGTTTTCATAAGGAGAGTATGCGTTGCATGAATGAGAATAGTATGCTTTTGTGTGGTGAGTTTCTTGGTGTGAGAGCTTGATAATATTGTCTTGTTGGGTTGTTGCGAGGGTCAAGAGTGTGAGGATACGTGATTATCATGTGCACATGATTTCTTGTATCTGTTATGATTCTAAAGCCATGTATTGTTGAGAGTGAGAGAGGATGAGGTGTTGTTGAGACGTAATGGTTCATAAATCCATGTAATGTTCATATGTTGCTACCGATGTTTAGATGCCGCCAAAGTTTTGGATTTCTCGTGTATGGGTCGGATTGGTTTATTGAGTCAGGGTTTATCACTATATTGATGATGTCGGACTTGCCAACATGTCAGGGGATCTCCCCGGTAAGAAGTCCCAACTAGTTTTATAGCACCATTTACCACCCTTGGTAGATTTGATGCTCTATGATATGGCCTAGGGAAACCCTTCCCTACCAGACTTGGTCCATTTTCTAAAAAACAATGTTTTAAATCCCATACGTGATTATGCCCTATCGAAAGCACATGTATACGTGAGTCGGCCTATACCCAACCTATACCCAAGTCAGGTCAAATTTTTTGTCTTCTCTCTGAATTTTCTCATTGCATTACAGTTTTCCAACTCAAATCACTTCCTTGTTGTTCACACACATGGGTCTTTATAAATACATAACAAAACTTGGCTAATTGTATTTGAAGGAAGGAGTGGTAGAGTGGTAGGAAGTTGGAGGATCTATGCTGTGATTATACATCTTCTTTTCTTCTTCTCATCATTTGAAGGAAGTTGGAGTGGTAGAGTGGTAGGAAGTTGGAGGATCTTGTGGTAGAGTGGTAGGAAGTTAGAGTGGTAAGAATATCTCCAAATTTATTCTCTTCATACTTTTGGTGTTATGTTGACAACCACAAAATTCACCCCATTAATATAAAAAATTACAATTTACCATAACTTAAAAAAAAAAAAAATACAATCTAATAACAGATTTGTTAACTTGAAAATATCTCCAAAATTACTGCCTTCACTTTTATTTATTTTTCCATATAATTAGGAATTGAAATTCTATCCACTGAACACGGATAAGACTACTAAACAAAATTTCAATAATATCCAAATTTTCCAGTCTCCACTGGGTTCATCTTTTTGTTTTTTAATCAAAGAAAATTTCAGTGAAGTTTTGAAAGATTTCCTAGTCCAACATTGCCTCTTTTCTGGGATCAAGTCCAGAGGTTGTTTTTTCCTCTTCTTTTTACCAAATTTTCGGCCACTTTCTTGCACGGTTGCCCCCACTGACCCAAGTCAATACACCGACATTCTCCCTTTTCCTAAATTTTTTCATTCCATTATAATTTTCTTTATATTCTTATTTTTTTATACATGAATGGCACAAAATTTCAATTAACTTTTGGAAAAACTTTCCCCAATGTCGTCAGGCAGTGCCCACACTGAATCAAGTCAATACACCGCAAATTCCGCGTTCCCTAAATTTTCTCATTCCATTACCATTTTCAAATTTAAATGATTTTAATATTCTTCTTTTTTTGTTTCCCAGGGCCCATTTCTCTTTCTCTATTTTGTTTTTTTCCCACATTTACAGTATTGCATATCTATAATTTTTCCTACATTCTTTTCCCACTTCATTTCCCTACACATTTACAATATTGCATGCAATTAAAGTATCATGAAAGTTTTAGTAGGGTAAAGTGTTGTAAATTTTGTATTTTGGTGGAGCAATTTTGTGAAGTATTCACATACAAAACTCAATTTTTTTTGTTGCTCAATTATATTTTTTTCAAAAAAATCTTCAAAAAAAATCATATATTTCTATTAGAAAAGAGAAAACACGTGAAATTTTTTAATAAATTAACTTTATAATGCATATATTTGTTGCAAACCATATACCATACAAATACTCTTTATTTATTAAAAACAAAAATACATACCAAAACTTTGAAAAATATCAAACCCCAAAATTTGAGAACATTTTATCTAGTAACAAAGAAAATAGTACAATCGAAATCGAATGGTAGATTTATTAAAAATATCTCCAGATTTTATTGCCTTCACTGTATTTTGAATTTAGGCTTCTGTGATCCAATGTAAGAACATTTTTTGGAATTAATCACATAAGAGCTTTTAGTTGGCACGTTCTGAACCATTTAGTGTGGTTCATCATTAGGACAAGACAAAGTCAAATCATAGCACTAGAATAAATAGCGATGAGGAGAAAAACGACTAGTTTGATGACTAAATCCTATCGTTTTCCTGCCCAAAAGCTAGGTGTTCTCAACACCCTAGCCACTAGGGCATTAAGAGTTTCTAATGATAAGCACCTCGATGATGAAAGGACCCACCTCTTGAAGGTTTTTTTCTGTAATGGTTACAGTAGAGATCAATGTTGTAGAGCCTTGCTTAAAGTGGGATCAATGTCGTAGAGCCTTGCTTAAAGCTGAAAAAGTCGGAAGGTTAAGAAAGATCCCAAGGACAGGTCATTTGGGGTACTTTTTTGTTTATCCAAGGGACGACAGATAAGATTGTTAAGATTCTAAGGAAGCATAATGTCTCTTCGACCTTTAGACCCCTAAATACCATTAAGAGCTCCCTGAGGTTGGTGAAGGACCAAGTGGATCCCAAGGATTTGAAAGGTGTTTATCCCATCCCCTGTTCACGTGGTACTCCCTACATTGGTGAGATTGGCTGATCCATAAATCAAAGGACCCATGAACATGCAGCTGACATAAAACATGGGAGGACATGTTCTTCGACTGAACACACGGTAAAGACTAAACATCATATCTGCATTGAGGACACCCAAGTCCTTGCAAAAATTGGTCATTTCCATCACCTAAGTTCAAGGAAGCTATTGAAATTGAAAAGTTGTCTGAGAATTTGAACCGTGATGATGGTTGGAAGGTTAGGAGGTGTTGGGTCCTGGCCTTTTCCGCTTAGTTTTAGTTTCTTTTTAATTTTTTAAGTTTTTTTGTTTTTTCCTCCTTTCTTCTTTTTATTCTATTTTAGTTATTAATTGTTAATATTATTATATATTTTTTCTCTTTATTGATGTAGATTTATTTAAGATTAGAGTAAAATTAATAGTGGTATTTGTGTTGTTTTCCATATATATATATATTTCTCTTATTTAAATAATTTTATTAATGTATTATATTTTTAGTTGTCTTTTTTTTCCGAACCTTTCTATTAGGTAACATTTTTTTAGACATTCTTCATTAGTATATAGAGGTTTGTTTTAAATATTTATTATGTATTAGTTTAGTATATTTATTTGGAGTTGTCTTTAGTGCGACTTTTTGGATTTTCGGGTGCCAAATCCGTTGGAAAAATTTGAGGTTAAATCTTGATTTGAGTTATTTAAAGTGATTTTTTGACTGTAAATATGGATTCAACATCCTCAAAAACCCCTAGGGCACTTGGATTGTGCAGGCTTACCCATCAAACTTGTGATTTCAATAAATTCCTACCAAATTTTAGAGAAATTACCCCTAGGGCACTTGGATTGTGCAAGCTTACCCATCAAACTTGTGATTTCAATAAATTCCTACCAGATTTTAGAGAAATTAGATCAGAAAAACCGATCGGAAAAGCTTCCAAAAAGTAGCAATAAAGACAACTCGTATTTATTATTTTACTTTCATATTTATTTACTATATTATTTTTTGACTTAGTATTTTCTTGTCTTTCTAATTATTTATATTTTGTCCCAGTATTTATTGTTTTATTAGTTTTTAATTGTATTTTAATAAGTATTTAGTTAATTAGATAATCTAGTCTATTTTTAATATTACTTAAAAAATTTAACATTCATAATTATTTTATTTTAATATATGGTCAAACTAGCAATTATTCTATAACTATAGAAAATTTGGCTCTCCTCATCTTGTCATGATGATAAACCACACTGAATGATTCCAAAAGCGTAAACTAAAAACATTTATGTGATTAATTCCAAAAAATATTCTTACATTTAAAAAAAATTACAAACAAAAACTTTGAAAAATATAAAACCCCAAAATTTGAGAACATAAAAAGAAAGTAAAAAGCTCAAGGAAAGTTCGTGAACTTCTTACTTTCATTTTATGTGATCACAAAGAAAATAGTACAATTAAAATCTTACTTTCATTTTATGTGATAACAAAGAATAGTACAATCAAAATCGGATGCCAGGTTTTACTGTCGTAATCTAGTCTATTTTTAATATTACTTAAGATTTGGCTCTCCTCATGGTACCATGATCTGACTTTGCATCTTGTCCTAATAATAATAATGAACCCCACTAAATAATTCCAAATGTGTAGACTAAAAACACTTACGTAATTAATTCTTAAAAATATTCTTACATTTAAAAAAAATTACAAACAAAAACTTTGAAAAAATATAAAACCCCAAAATTTGAGAACATTTTATCCCGTAACAAAAAAAATAGTACAATCAAAATCCAATGCCAGGTTTTACTGTCATGACTGGTTTTTCCGTATGAGGGGGATTGAATTTCTACTCGCTTCATTTTTTTTGTTTTTAAATCTAACTAAATTTCGGTGAAATTTCGAAAGATTTTCTAGTTCAATGTTTTCTCTTTTCTCAGGTCAAGTCGAGAGGTCCCTTCTTCTTCTTTCTTTTTCCAAATCCGTAAAATTTACAAAATTCCAATTAACTTTTGGAAAGATTTTCGGCCACTTTCTTTACGCAGTTGCTCGCACTCAAGACATTGCCATCCTCACTTTTCCTAAAATTCATTTATATTCTTCAATTTTTTTGTATTCTTATTTTTTTATACAAAATTTCCGCGATGTCCCCACGTAGTGGCCCACACTGAATCAAGTCAATACACCGCAATTTTTGCTTTCCCTAAATTTCGCATTCCATTACAATTTTCCAATTTAAACTATTTTTATATTTTTCATTTTTGTTCATACACCGAACTTTATATGAGAGCCCTCTTTTTCCTCATTTTTCAGGAATGGCACAAAATTCCACTTAAATTTATTTTTTTATACACAAATGGCACAAAATTCCACTTAAATATAATTTTTTATACACAAATGGCACAAAATTCCACTTAATTTTTGGAAAGATTTTCCGTGGTGTTGCTCGCCCACACTTAAGTCAATATACAGTAATTTTTGCTTTCCTTGTTCCAATGAGATGATTTTATTTTCTCCATTGTTGTTCATAGTGCTGTTGTATCCACTATCTTTTGTTTCCCAGGGCCCATTTCTCTTTGCGTCAAGTCAAAAAGTTTGTCCTCTCTCAATTTCCTCATTGCATTATAGTTTTCCAACTCAAATCACTTCTTTCTTGTTCACACACATGGGTCTTTATATGATGATTGTTCCTGTGATCATAAATACACAACAACTCTGAAGGAAGTTGGAGTGGTAAAGTGAGACATTGGGTAGTTGGTGTATTTATCTTTTGTAACAAAGCTAGACATTGGGTGTTGGGTCTACCACCTAACAAACCACAACTCTTCTATGGAATGTATCGATTCCCTACATAAAGAACCAAGTAATGAATGTTGGCTCTACTATGTAGTGAATTAAATTGTCATGTAACTGCTAAATGATGTTTATGGTATACTATCTTCTCACATATAGAATTTTTAGTGTGATCAATGTCTTATTGCATCTCCATATTAATTTCAATGTTATTTATAACTCTTAATCATTTTTTATGGCATTCAATTAATTTCCAATCAAATAACATAAATATTACATTCTCTCATGGTTCTTGGCATCTCATTTTACTCACAAGCTATACCTAGCTTTTTTATGCTTATATCCTTTTCACAGTGTTTTAGTATGCCATATACAAAAACTGGTTTTTTGAACATTCCAAGTCACTGATAAAAATGGTAAACTTTCTTCCCACTATTAGAACATAAAATCTTGTAATAATATAAATATATCTAAGAAACTTAAAAAACCATAAATATTACATTATATAAATTAATATAAATTAGAAAAATAATTTGCAATGATAAATATATTCACAGCTTCATTACTATTTCTACTTTTATCAATATATATCATTTTAATATAAAAATAAAAAATTAATATATTTCATATTTAATATTTATATAAACTTGATAATTAGAAATTACCATATTCGATTTTCAAAATTATTAAATTACTTCTTACATAAATACAAAATTATATATATATATATATATATAAACCTTTCATTAAATAATATTAATAATAATATATCAATGAACATAATAGGTAATCATTAACGAGGTTCACAATATAAACATAAACATGTAAAGTTGATACTTATATTTGTTTAAGTAAATTTCTCTTTCATTTTATATATTTTCCAGAGTTATGGTTTATATAATATATGAAAGATCACATAGGAAGGAGATATTTTAATTGCAACACATTCATTTTCTATATTTGCACGAGTTATGGTTTATATAATCTATGAAAGATCTCATTTATTTTATATATATTTGCACGAGTTATGGTTTATATAATCTATGAAAGATCTCATTTATTTTATATATTTGCAAGAGTTATGGTTTATATAATGTATGAAAGATCACAGAGGACGGAGATATTTTAATTGCAACTAGCAAAGTTGGAATGTAAGTTATATTATTTATATAAAGAATTTCACTAATTTTGAAAAAAATTAAGTGAAAAGCATGAGATATGTTGTGATATAAATTTTAATAATTTTATTTTTTTTAATATGGTTTATAAATTGTTTTTCTAATACTAAAATATTTCTATTTATTCATTTAAAAATAATTAAAATATTTAATAAATAAATAAAGTAATGTTATTATAATTTCTGTTGACAATAGTGTTGTTTAATTGGTATTGACGTCAATTTTTTTATGTGTTTTGGCATGGTTTATTGGTGTATCATGATCATAAGTGTGTTGCTATTATAGATGGCTAGAACTATATATTCTACTGTGATGATGATGTTTTATTGAGGATATGTTACAGATCTAGGTGAAGATTCTTGAGAAAATAAAACCACGGGCAATTGCAAGGGTTTTTCCCATGGTATTTGGTGTGAGGGCTTATTTGATGTGGTCATCAAGAGAAGTGGTGTTAACTAAAGATTTATACAGTGTATCTCGATGAGGGAGAAATTAGCATAAATATGATATGCCATTGTTAGAGTTTAGTTGAGCTATAGTGCATAATGAAGTTGTTTGTATAGTTGTAGTAGTGATCGGCAGTTAGAGAGGTTGAGATTGTGCTGCAAAGGGAGCTGACTTATTCATGTGTTGCAAAGCTCATTTGTTTGCTTTGGGTTCCAGCCTTAAAATGAATGAAAACGTGGCCCTGAGAATTTGAGGAGGATGGAACCTCCGACAAGTGGTGGCATGCCAAGATAGGAATAGTGACTCCTTGCTGGTAGTGGCAAGCAATCAATGGATAGGGAGTTGGGGCTTCATAGTTGGTGGTGGCCAAAAAACTGTTGTAGAGGAGTATTGGCTATTAGCGAGTTGGGGCTAGCATTTGTAAAACAAATTGATTGATAATAAAAGAAAGAGAAGCAGCACAACAATAACAAGGTGGTTTTCTCCCCCTTGAGGGTTTCCACCATATATCTTTGTGTCCTATGTGTATGCTTGATATGATGTCTATCTTGATTGTTTAGTGTGGTTTACATGATAAAAACTATTGATGATATTTTGTGTAATGTTTGACTAATTATTTGACAAAAATATTTTAAATTTTTATATTTTTTATCACTACCGATTCACACCCCCCCCCCACAACACCCCACTCTCAGTAGTGATTTGATTCTAACAATCAATATCAGAGCAGGTGCCTTCTATTGTTGTTTAATTGTTGGAAGGCGGATATGGGAAAATCATGGGTTATCAAAGTGCTCTGTTGCTTAGTCCTGCAAATTTTCAAGAATGGAGAGAGAAGGTGAAATCCAAATTCTGTGCACTTGGATCTAAAGTATGGAATGCAATGATGAATGGTTATGACGAAGAACCCCCTACAAAACAAGTCCAACAATGGAATGCCCAAGCTAAGTTTACAATTTATGAGAATCTTCATAATTCGGATATTGAGAAAGTCATAGATATCAAGTCTGCAAAGGAGAATTGGGAAAGGTTGCAGGCCTTGCATGAAGGAGAAACCAGTACTAATGGTGGAGAAAAGGAAGAAGAAGAAAAACTCCCCTTAAAAGGAAAGTGATCAACCAAATGACATTTTCTCTCCCAGCATCAAAGTGGTAGATTTTCAAGAAGAAAGATAGGCTAGATATCAAGCTCAACTTAGCTTTGCATTAGCTGAAATAGAAAAGCTCTCTGCAAAAATAGAGATCTAAAAAAGCTTCTTCAAATACTTGAAGAAAGAGAGTAAGCTTTTAAAGAAGAAATTATTAGTTTGAAAAATCGAATAGAACAAGGAAGGAGGATTGAATAAGGAATGATAAAGTAGTTTAAAGAGAAGGAAAACGATTGTGAAAGATTAGAAGTTGAGGTTGTTTCTATGAGAAACAATTTAGAGAAGAAGAACAATCACGTGGAAGGAGAATCTAGATCTAAGGCGACATCCAAAAGGACTTTCAAATAAAATGACTCTAACAAGAAAGGGGGTCAAAAATTACATCAATAGCCAAGAAGAGAGTTAAGAAAATAGGCATTTATAGATTCAAGTACCACCTTGCACAAATACCCGGCCATGATATAGGTCTCTGCAAAAATGCTAACGAAAATGTCAAACACCAAGCAACCTTGGCCATTGATATGTTGAGTCAGCATAATGCAAAGAAAGAAAAGAAGAAAAAAGAAATAGGAACTCTTGGAGTTGACAATTTTTCTTCCATTATCCCATTGTCATCTCCCTCTGTTGAATCCTCAATGCAGTTCCCAAGTTTCCCACACATGCCTCCAAGTCCAAGTCAAACTCAAGGCCAAATGAATCCTCCTGCATTCAACATTGGAGGTGGAAACATAAACACCTTTTTTTCTCCCCGCACAAAACCTAGTTCCCAACCTACCTTGGATACCACTGGTTGGAAAAAAATATCCATAGTTAGGCAAGGAAGGCCATTGCTAACTTTTGGTACTATTTTGATATACCTTTCCATTGTGCCAGAAGTCCTTATTGGAAAGCTATGATTGATGCATTTGTTGTTGCAGGTCCATGGTTCAAAGCTCCTTCATTAGAGAGCATTAGGACAAATTTTCTATTAGAAAGTGTTGAAGATGCCATGCTTGTGCTATCTGATTTTAGTTCATCATGGGTAGAAACAAGGTGCACGATCATGAGTGATGGATGGATAGATCAGCGGAATAGAACTTTAATAAGTATCCTTGTATCTTATCCAGTAGATATAATGTTTCTCAAATCTGTGGATGCCTCAGACAAGGTTAAGACTGCACAAATTATTTGTAAAATGATGGAGGAAGTCGTTCAAGAAGTGGGAGAAGAACATGTTGTACAAATTGTCACCGACAATGCATCTAATTATATGGTTGCTGGTAGAATTTTTGAGATAGGCACCCCACTATTTTTTGGACCTATTGTGTTGCCCATTGTATAGATTTAATGCTTGAGGACATTGGTAAGCTTCATTGGATACATGAGGTTGTGGATAAGGAAAAATCCATAACCAAATACCTATACAACCACATTATTGTCCTAAACACCATGAGAAAATACATTGAAGGTAAAGAAATTGTTCGACCTACAGTGACTAGATTTGCAACAAATTTCATATCTTTGCAATTTGTTGTTGAGCAAAAGATAAATCTGAAGAGGATGACCTTGGGACCTGAGTGGATGGCATCTAAATATTCCAAGACCCTTGAGGGCATTGAAGTTATTGCACTTGTGTTTAATGACGATTTCTGGAAAGATTATGAAGAGATTATTTTGTGATGGAGCCCCTTGTTAGAGTTCTTAGGTACTTCAAGTCTTTTAACTTTTTCATGTTTTAAATTTCATTTCAAGCTTCTTTTTATTTTCAATTTTTCATATTAATTTAAATTTGAAAGCTTGAACTTTCAGGATGGTTGATGGTGACAAACCCGTTATGGGTTACATTTATGAGGTGATGGATCTCGCAAAGGAGGCCATCAAAAGAAGATATGGGGATGAGGAGTCAAAGTATATGTCTCTTTGGGACATTATTGATGCACATTGGGATAGGAAATTGCATTCCCCCTTACATGCTACTAGGTACTTCTTAAACTTATAGTATTTTTATGATAAGAGCAAATTTAATGAGGATGGGAGGTTCCCTGACCCAGAATTTCAAAGTCGTGTCTTTTCCCAACTATAGGATTATAGAGCACCATCTAAATTATTTTCCTATACCAGTGTTATACAAGAAAGGTTTAAGGTGTTGCTAGGTACCCTTTGAGGCTTGAAGGCGCTATCAGTTCATTAAATTTGTTTAAACTTTATTTTGCATGTTAAATGTTTTATTAAATTTTGTTGTCTTTTTAAGTTTTTACTATTTAGTCTTTAGTACGTCTACTCACGAACCCTTGCCACTTGCTAGGTCTTTGGTGGAAATTTTTTTGTAGTGATACGCTAGATTTGAAGAGATTTTCCATTCGAATCTTAAACCAAGCATGCAGTGCTTTAGGTTGTGAGTGCAACTAGAGCATGTTCGAGAAAATAGATTCTAAGAAGGACAACCGATTGACACAAAAGTGCTTAAATGACCTTGTATTTTTCCATTACAATCTACAACTTCACAACAAGAAAATACTAGGTGAGAGCTTGAATTTGAAGGTTTCATAATCTGATTTGGAATTTAAAGTTTAAACTTTAAAGTTCAATGTCTCATGATAATGATAGGTTTGGATCATTCACCAATAGACCTTTAAAAGATAGATTTGCAAACTACAAATGCAGCAGATTGGGTCCAATTAGAGGAGGCTCCTCTTTTAAGCCTACATGACTTGAAGAACTTTGAGAGTCAAGCAAGCGGAGGAGTGGGAGGAATCGCTTCTAGTTCTCACTCTTAAGAGTCTTAGACTCTTAGTTACTGATTTTTTCTAATTAGTATGCAGTTGTTTGTAAAATTTTAGAAGCAGTTGATTCTAGTTCTATGTAGTCACTAGTTAGGAGTCATGACTCAGTACTTTGGATCATGTTTGGACTCATAACATATATGAGATGCTTATTCATTCATGATATTTTGGACATCTATTGATATTATGAATTGTTTGGACATGGCCTTACTAAATATCAATGAAAAATGTTTTTTTTTTTTTTTTAATTCAATATATGTGTATATTTTTTGTTTATTGAATTCACTGATTTTTTCCTGATTTTCCCCCAATCTGATTAAAGCTCTTAGCTTTTTTGCCTCACCGATTTATTGTCTATTTTGAGTCTGGTAACATTGGTTACAAGTTTCATTCACTTATGAGTGCTAAGGTGTGCTAGAGACTCCCAATGCATGCTGAGGAGTGTTTTGGAGTACTAGGACAACACAAGGGAGTACTAGGTCAAAATGCATGGAAGTGAATGAATATGAGGGTGTGTTGGGGTGTGTCAATCAGTGCTAGTTGTCATGCCAAGGAGGGAGTGACAAGGTATCCTAAGAATGGGTAAGGCATGCCAGGGAATATCAGGGAATGTCAAGAAGTGCTAGAGTGTGCTAGGTAGTTCCGGAGTGTGCCATCATGTGCCAAATAGTGCCAAGGCATTCCAAGTGCTAAGACATGCTAGGATGTGCAGGGTGCCAGAGTATGCCAATATGTGTCAAGGAGTTTCAAGGCAACAAAAGGAATAACTAAGCTAAAATGAAAGGAAATGAACACATAAGAGGGTTAATAAGTCGGGACTTTATCTTTTTCAAAAGGGGCATGCTAGGCAAACTAATAATATGTTCCAATACATGCCAAGTGCCAATGTGTACCAAGTGCTAATTTTTTTCAATGCAATATTATGCCAAGGAATTTCAGGGTATGCTAGGGACTACAGGGAATTCCAACACATGATAGGGGAGTGCTATTCTATGCTATGGCATGCCAACATGTGCTTTGGTGCCATACTCATGGAAAGATGTTCTAGGTACAAAGATGTTCTAAGAAATGTGAGGTGCCAAGGAATGTTAGCGTATTGTTCCAAAGCATGTTAAGGTGTGCCATGAGTGTTGAGGAGTGCTAAGTCTCTCTCATTAATAGAATTGATAGAGATTGATTATGTATTAAACAATATAGTTCCTACACAGACTAGTGGAACTTTATTTAAAGGAAATTTGCTAGATAATAATCCTAATAGAGATGAATCATGTGTTGACTCATAGGAAGATTATATTCTTATGACTTGAGGGACATGATACACACTAATTACTTCTTAACAAATTGATTGGCTATTATAACCACTATGACCTTGGACACATAATGAAAAGGACTCCACAACAATTGTCTTAAATCATTATATTTTGACAAAAAATATAGTAACAGGTACATAGCATCATAAAAAATTCATTGGAATGATTAATGATGACGAACATTTTTTAACTGTCACCAAAAGTAACCAAAAATAGCATTGGTGAGGGTCAATAATAGATCATCACTCGAAGTGTCACCAAAGAGAGAATTAGTGATGGGCCATTAACGACCCTCACCAAAAGTGTCACCAAAGAGAGAATTAGTGATGGGAAATTAACGACCCTCACCAAAAGTGTCATTGAAAATGGAGTTGGTGACAAACCTTAAAGGACCATCACTATATACATTTACAACAACGATTTTTTAAAGACCGTCACTATATGCGACATTGGTGATGGACCTTAAAGGTCCATCATAGGCATGAAGCATCATAAAAAACGCAATGGAATGATAAATGATGACGAACATTTATTGACCGTCACCAAAAGTAACCAAAAAGATCATTGGTGACGGTCAATAAAAGATCATCACTAGAAGTGTCACCAAAGAGAGAATTAGTGATGGGCCTTTAACAACCCTCACCAAAAGTGTCACCAAAGAGAGAATTAGTCATGATCCTTTAGCGACCCTCACCAAAAGTGTCATTGACAATGGCTTTGGTGACAAACCATAAAGGACCATCACTATATACACTTACAACAACGCTTTTTTAAAGACCGTCACCGTATGTGACATTGGTGACAGACCTTAAAGGTTCATCACAAGCATGACCCTCACCAATGACCTTTTTTCTTGTAGTGCCAACTTCCTTTTTATGACTGAGTGCAAGATTGAATCCTTCAACATATTCCTCACTCAATTGTCATTAAGCGATGGGTTTTCTCATAAGTGCTTCACGTATATAAACTTTACCAGAGTTGTTATTGAGTCTTTGGATGTGGTTATCTTTTCAAAGCACACACATACAACAAGACGAGAAATAATATGTCCGACTAATTTCAAGTTAGCTTCCTACGAATAGGGTGTTCCCTTCCATAAACCTAACGACTCACTCTTCTTCTTTCTAGTGAACAAATTTGGGAATTTTCATGAACTGTGAGACAATTTCAACCCCATAACTATCAGTTTCTTATTTAAAGTTATACCTAGTAGATTAGAACCCGAAAATGGAGAATTCCATTCCCATTTCAAAATAACCTGCAATAAACTTATACCATGATATTTAATATTTTATGTATTTCTTCGTATCCTTGGCCTGTGACATAGAGACGCAACAAGTTACCTTGCATTTTCTATACTATAACTCCTAAACAATAATAAAGTATGCCCAAATATGTCATTTCAAATGATCTATGCATCTCACCTTTTGGTTTTTCAATTATCAAAGTTGTTACCTATATTGATGAGATCATCGACAACCGAGGCCACAATGACAATATCTGTTAGAGTTTTATCCATGTTTCACTAAAGGTGTTTTTCCTTTAGCAACACTACAATACATTGTAGTTTCCATTCAGTAGAGAGGTGTACCCAGTAGCAGCCTTGGCCTATGTGCAAATGAGTTGATTTCACAATAGACTTTATCTATTGTTTTGAAGGTGTTTCTTCTTCAATAGTACTTCATCTCAGTAGATCCTTTCAATATACACCTTCAGTAAATGCATACAACCTTGGGGTACAGGCTATAGATTCTAGTTTTTTTGTGAGGGTATAGCAATGATGAAAGAATCACATCGATTTTAGGCATCTTATTGTTGTTGTATGAAAGCATGATTGTCTAGTGTTTCCCAAACTTATATAGAGCCATATTTATTATACCTTTATAGTTTGACTTAGATGCTCACTTTTCTTAATTTGGGTGTTTTTCTTAGTACTATTTTATGCACAGATTTATCTTTAAGAAAAGTGCATAGTAGAGAAGGGTTCTATATTTTGAGCAGGGGACACTCTTCTAGGTAGGAGGTACTCTATTCTAGGGAGATTCTGTCATGCATGTTAGGTGCTTTATCCTAGATAGAGTTCCAAGTCCTTGCCTTCTTGACAAAGTCCCTGCAAGACAAGACAGTGGTGGATAGAGTTCCAAGTCCCTAAATTTTCCAAAAACCCACCTGACCCTAGCTATCTAGCCTAAAATCCTTTACATTCTAGTCATCTCTTGGTTGTGATTTATACAGAGAGCCCTCTCTAGTTTGGTAGGTCTAGATACCAAACTAAAAGCTTGGTTTGTGGTTACCTCTGTTGATCTCTTCATCAGCCTAGGACATTATGGAAGATAACAGAGGGCATGGCAACTAGGGAGTGCCAAGGTGTTCTAGTGAATGTAAGGTTCCCAAGTCATGGAAAAATGCAATGCTAGTTGTTAGGTCATGAATGCCAAGGTGTGTTAGGGAATGCTAGGGCATGCTAATATGTGCCAAATATTATGAAGACATGTCAAACAAGCTAAGATGTGCCAAGTACTAAGGCATGCCAAGATGTACAAGGGTTCCAAGTCCCTGCCTCCTCTTCTTCCATATGATATCCACTTTGACATTTCCTTTGAAATATTTGGTGCATTTGATAGTTATAGGTCATTTATAGGTTATAAATGTCTTCATAGTTTCACTTCTAATTGAGTATTCAACTGAACATATTGATTCTCTTTTACATCACTATTTTTCCCCCCACCCAATTTTCATAACTTCAATAGCCATTAGGTATGGACCTACATCTTCAATGTTGCTTTGCGTGTTTAGTAAAATATTGCTGAGACTTTAATTTATTGAAAGTTGTAGAATTTACAATTTATGAAGTTTCAAGGTCTAATTTTAAAAAATATAATTCTTTAAAGGGTGTTAGCTCATTGGAAGAGCACCTGCTTTACAAGTAGGAGGTTGGTGGTTCAATTCCATCATGCCCTGACATCCGTATGGAATGGCGACGATCAATTTTTGGTGACAGAGGCTCTTTTGACCATCACCAATGAGCTTTGGTGACATTTGTCGACCCTCACCAAAAATATGAAATGGTGACGGTCAACGAACGCCACCATATATACGCATCAATAGTGATGACCCTCAAAGGTCCGTAAACATAAATCGTTTTTGTTGATATGAAATGGTGATGGTCGTTGTCTGTCATTATAGTCATTATTCATGATGGACATTGAATGTCACCACAACACATATACTTCTAGCAATGTGGCTTTTGGTGACGGTCAATGAATGTTACCATATATATGCACCAATAGTGACGACCACTAAAGATCCATCACAATAAATCATTATTGTTCATATGAAATAGTGACGGTCACTATCCAGCATTATAATCAATATTCGTGATAGACCTTGAATGTCACCATAACACCTATACTTTTGGCGACGCCACCTTTGGTGACGCTCAGTTTTTGGTGACAGAGGCTATGGTTCATCACCATTGCTCATATGCAATGTTATGAAACCAGCTCACAAAAAGATAGGAAAGATAGATCAACGCCTTAGAATTTAGCCTCTTCGAGGGGGCAACCTCCTTTACATTACACAAATGAATGATTCCTTGATGATTCAAATGACAAAACCTCCTTTCTATATATAGGAGTCTAAGGAGTCACAATATAACCCAGCCGACCTAGCAATAATAATTTAAAGGCACAAAAATAACAATAGAGGGATTCTATGGGGCACAGTAATAACAATATGGGTACAATAGGGGCACAACAATATTAATAAGGGATAAAACTATAATAGTAATGGGGTAATCACTAGTATTGTAGGGACCTAACATGCCCCTCTCCTTCAAAAAAGTGTTGTCCTCAATGCTTGAGTAGTTCCAGATGCTTCTGTATAAAATTCTCATCCTCCCATGTGGAATCTTCATCAGATAAGTTCTTCCACTTGATGAGATACTCTGAAATTGATCGATTTCGTAGCTGTCGAGTTCTTGTTTCTGTGACTACTTCCGGTTCCAATACAATTTTTCCTTCCTCGTCAAGTTCTGGCAATATTGTTTGAACTAGGATCTTGTTGCCTATAACCTTCTTTAAACATGAAACATGGAAAACTAGGTGCACTCGAGAAGCTGCAGGAAACTCCAATTTGTATGCCATAGTACCAATCTTTTGCAACACCTTGTACGGACCAGAATACTTTGGTGATAATTTATTATCCTTAGCTTGCTTGAGGGACATTTGTTTATATGGTTGTAGCCGTAGGAATACCCAATCACCTACATCAAAACTTATTTCGTGTTGATCTGCCTGTTGTTTCATTCTATTCTGCGCCAACATGAGGTTATCCTTTAAGAGTTGGAGGACTTGTTGATGCTCGATGTGATGTTCCACTGCTTGAACCTTAGAATTTTCTCTTAAATATGATGTGATGGATGGTGGCTGATATCCATAAAGTGACATAAATGGGGTCATTTTTGTTGTTGTATGGAAGGAAGTGTTATACCACCATTCAGCCAAAGGCAACCATTTGACCCATTGTGTCTATTTATCAGATACAAAGCAATCAAGATATCCTTCCAAACATTTGTTTACTATCTCAGTTTGCCCATCAGATTGAGGATGATAAGATGAGCTATGAGCTAATTGAATACCGAGACAAGAAAATAATTTTGTCCAAAAATTTCCAGTGAAAATGGGGTCTCTGTCACTTACAATAATCTTTGGATTTCCATGTAGCTTTTGAATTGTTTCCATAAATGTAGTAGAAACTGTACTGGCTTTAAATGGATGTGATAATGCACAAAAGTGTTCATACTTGGTAAGTCTATCAAATACCACCATGATGACACTCTTTCCCTCAGACTTGGGTAAACTTGTGATAAAATCCATTGAAACGTCCTCCCAAAGTTGGCTTGGAAATGGATAAAGGTTGTAATAGACCCGGGGTCATAATTGTTTCAACTTTATTTTGTTGGCAAACCAAACATTCTGCCACAAACTTTTGAATATCTGATTTAAGGCCATCCCAAAAAAAATTCCTTCTTAACCCTGTGGTAAGTTTTTAAAAATCCTGAGTGCCCTCCTAAGGGAGAAGTGTGAAATTCCATAGGAATCTTTTGTTTGAGTTGAGAATTCTTACAGAGGTATAAGGGATCTTTGTACTATAACAAATCATTTTGCCAGCTAAATGTATCAGATGTACTAGAATCTTGTTGTAACTTTCGAATAAGTGCCCACACTTCTTCATCATTCTTCCATTCATCCCTTGCTTCATTTATCCAATCTGGTTGGATAATAGAAATGGCACACAACAATGCTTCCACATCCTCATCCTTTCTTGAGAGTGCATCTGCCACCACATTTTGCTTCCATCTTTTGTAGATTATTTAAAAGTCATAACCCAACATCTTTGTGACCCACTTTTGTTGCTCTTTAGAGGATAATCTTTGTTCTAAAAAGTATTTAAGGCTATCATGATCCATTTTTACCTTGAAGTGTTTTCCCATTAGGTAGGCTTGCCATTTCTTAAGTGCATGTAGTATTGCCAACATTTCCTTCTCATAAATAGCTTTGTGTAAAAACTTTCCCTTGATTGGACGACTTTCAAAAGAAATGGGTCTTTCATCTTGCATTAAAACAACACCAATTTCATTTCCTGAAGCATCACATTCCACAGTAAAGGTTTTTGTGAAGTCCGGTGTAGCTAAGACCGGTGCTTGGCACATTGCCTCTTTAAGATGTTCGAAGGCCTTTGTTGCTTCTAGAGTCCATGAAAATGCTTCTTTTCTTCAATAATGTTGTTAGAGGTGCTGCTATTCTCCCATAATTCTTAACAAACTTGCAGTAATACCCTGTCAACCTGAGAAATCCTCGTAGATGCTTTATGGATGTGGGGATTTTCCATTCCTTAATGGCTTTAATTTTGCTATGGTATACTTAACTCCTTCATGAGATACAATATGACCCAGATATTCCACCTCTTGTACTCCAAAGAAACATTTGGATCTTTTTGCATATAATTGTTTCTCCTCCAATAGTTGTAGCACCCTGTCAACATGTTCAACATGATCCTTCCAAGACTTGTTGTAGATTAGTATATCATCAAAAAATACTCACACAAATTTTCTAAGGAATGGTTTGAAAATTGAATTCATCAAACCTTGAAATGTTGAAGGTGCATTGGTAAGGCCAAAAGGCATGACAAAAAATTCATAATGACCCTCATCAGTTCTAAATGTTGTTTTCATAATGACAAAAAATTCATAATGATCCAAAACCCCCCACCAGGGGGGGGGCTCCCAAAAGTCGTTGCCGCCCCCTTGGACCCCCCTTGCAGCGAATATTTTACGTGTGGTGTTGCCGCTCCCATTTTGAACTGGGGTCCAATGTGGCGGTACTTTTGAATATAGAAGATAATTAGGCTCCACACCCAACAATCTCCCACTTGGAGATTGATTGTAGCAACTCCACCGCTGCTCCATTTGCTGGACAATGACTCCTCTTTGGACCTGGCTGTTTCTCATATTCATCGTCATCCTTGAAGACCAACTGAAACTGAGCATATTCTCAGTTTCTCCCTGGTTACAACTTTTGTTAGCATATCTGCAGGATTCTGGCTAGTGTGTATCTTTTCCAGTTTCAACTCTCCATCTTCCAACACTGATCGTATGAAATGGTACATGAGCTGTATGTGTTTAGTACTGGAATGAAATGCTAAGTTCTTTGGAAGATGAATGGCACTTTGACTATCACTGTATAACGTGCCCATATCATGCTCCTTACCCAATTCACCCATAAACCTTCGTAACCAAATCATTTCTTTACTAGCCTCTGTAGCAGCAACATACTCTGCTTCTGTTGTTGAAAGTGCAACAACACTTTGGATTTTTGAAACCCAGCTGACAGCTATTCCACCAACAGTGAATACATATCTTGTAGTGCTCCTCCTGTTATCTCTGTCACCTGCCATATCTGCATCAACATATCCTAGTAGGGAAATGTTTGAACCACCAAAGCATAATGCTTGATTTGTGGTACCTTTCAGATATCTGAGAATCCATTTCACTGCCATCCAATGTTCCTTTCCTGGATTATTCATGTACCTGCTTACAACTCCCACTGCATGTGCAATATCAGGCCTTGTGCAGACCATTACATACATTAAGCTTCCAACTGCTGATGCATATGGAACTTTAGACATATAATCCATGTCTTCTTGGGTCTTTGGGCACATTTCCTTACTAAGTTTGAAATGGCTAGCAAAAGGTGTACTAACTGGTTTTTCATTTTTCATATTAAATCTTTTCAACACCTTTTGTATGTACTCATTCTGAGACAATGTTAATTTGCGATTTTTCCTGTCTCTAGTTATTCTCATACCAAGGATTTGTTTTGGAGCTCCCAAATCCTTCATTGCAAATGAATTTTCCAATTTTCTTTTGAGCACATTTATTTCCTGCATGTTAGACCCTACAACAAGCATATCATCTACATACAATAACAATATAATATAGCTGCCATCATTTTTGCTTTTTTAGATAAACACAATGATGAGAGTGACATCTAGTATAACCTTGTTCAGACATAAACTTGTAAAATTTTAGATACCACTGCCTTGGAGCCTGTTTTAAGCCATACAAGCTCTTCTTCAACCTGCACACTAGTTTCTCCTTCCCTTCACCTCATATCCTTGTGGTTGCTGCATATATATTTCTTCCTCCAAATCCCCATGGAGAAAGGCTGTCTTTACATCTAACTGCTCAAGATGCAAATCTTCAGCTGCTACAAGACTTAAAATAGTTTTGATTGAAGTCATTTTAACAACAGGAGAAAATATTTCATCAAAATCAATACCTTTCTTCTGTGCAAACCCCTTCACCACAAGTCTAGCTTTGTACCTCTGTTTTCCTCCATCTTCTTCCTTCAACCTGTAAACCCATTTATTCTTCAATGTAGTTTTTCCTGCAGGCAACCTGACTAAATCCCAAGTCTAGTTATGCATTAAGGAGTCCATCTCTTCTTCCATGGCTACCTCCCACTTCTTCCTGCTTTCAACCTACATTGCTTCTTCATAACATTTGGGTTCACCAGAATCAATCAACAATAAATAGTATAATGAAGGAGAGTATCGTTCAGGGGGTCTACTTATCCTGGTAGATCTTCTAACACCACTTTCAGGTGTTTGGGGTGCCTGTTGTTGTTGTGATGGTTGCTGTTGTTGTGGTTGTTGATTATTATTATTTTTAGGCACCTTTACTTTTTCAGTGGTTTCATCAAGAACTGCATATTCCTTGTTTTCCTTTTCTTGTTTCTTTTCCTGCAACTGATTCTTATACAAGACCTTTTCATTGAATATTACATCTCTGCTCCTAATGATTTTGTGATTTTCATAATCATATAAGCGATAACCAAAATCATTAACACCATATCCAATAAAGGTACATTTCTTTGACTTTGCCTCAAGCTTTGTTCTATTTTCTTTATCAATATGGACAAAGGCCTCACAACCAAAAGGCTTTAAAATAGAGTAGTTTACCTTTTTACCTGTCCATGATTCCTCTGGAACACCACCATCCAAGGAGCTTGAAGGCCCTCTATTTATTAGACAAATAGCAATATCTACAACATCTGCCCAAAACTGTAAAGGAAATCCTGCATGCAATCTCATGCACCTTGCACGCTCCATGATTGTTCTGTTCATCCTTTCTGACACACCATTTTCTTGTGGTGTTCTTGGAACTGTCTTCTCTCTGCGAATTCCATGCTCTGAACAGTATCTATCAAACTCTTTGCTGCAATATTCACCTCCATTGTCTGATCTAAGACACTTCAATTTCTTTCCTGTCTCAATCTCAACCAAAGCTTTCCATTTCTTGAAAGTATCAAATACATCAGATTTGTTCTTAATACAGTAAATCCAAGTTTTTCTAGTTGCATCATCAATAAAGGTAACATAATAACGAGAGCCACTGAGAGATGATACCTGAGCAGGTCCCCATACGTCTGTATGCACAAGCTCTAATTTTTCGCTCTTCTTTTCTTTCCCAACTCTGAGAAATTTGACTCTCTTCTGTTTTCCATAAATGCAGTTCTCACAGAAGTCCAAATCAACATTCTTCAAACCTGGCAACAAATTCCTTGAGTGAAAAATCTTCATCCATTTTTCACTCATGTGTCCGAGCCTATGATGCCATAATGCTACATCTGCTCCTTTGGAAGTCAAAGCATTAACAGAGTTAGAAATACAATTGCATAAATACAATGTACCAACCTTTTCGCCTTTTGCTATTACCAGGGCTCCTTTGGTGACCTTCCAAGTTTTATCTGTGAAAGTTGTCACACAACCTTCACTGCCTAACTGCCCTGTTGAAATCAGATTTTTCTTTAGATCTGGAACATTCCTTACCTCCTTTAGTAGCCATTGGTTTCCATTCTACTGTTTTACAAGAACCTTACCCATTCCAACAATTTTACAGGGTTTATCATCACCCAGACGAACTTGTCCAAAATCTCCTTGAACATAGTCATGAAAGTATTTCTTATCAGGTGTGGCATGGAATGAGGCCCCTGAATCTACCACCCAGGAATCAGTAATATTTTCAAAAGAAAGAATCAAAGCATCTTGTAACACCTCACCTGTCACATTTGCTTCATGATTGTTTTCTTGTTGTGCATCTCCTTCTTTTCCCTTCCGAGATCTACAGTCTTTCTTTAGGTGTCCTTTCTTTCCACATTTCTAGCACACTATCCCCGATCTGGACTTGGATCTGCCTTTCCTTGATTTACTGCGATATCCTGAGCTCTTTCCTCTTTCCATTTTTTTTCCTCTAGACTCTGCACTCAAAGCATTTCCCGATGTCTCACCAGAGCTTTTCCGTCGCATTTCCTCGCTAAGGATAGCACCGACAACATCATCAAACTTTAAAGTACTCGATCCAGAAACAGAGTTACTAATGGCCATTACCAAACCATTCCAACTTTTTGGTAATAAGCACAAGAATAACAGAGCTCTAACTTCATCATCAAAGTTTACCCCTACAGAACTTAACTAACTTGTAACTGTATTAAAATCATTTAAATGGTCTGCAACAGATCCACCTTCCGACATCTTCATATTAAATAACCGTTTCATAAGAAATACCTTGTTTGAGGCCGAGGGTTTTTCATATAGTTTCGACAACGTCTGCATCAAACCCTCTGTCGTGGTTTCCTTCGAAATGTTGAAGGCGACTAATGCAACAAGGCACAACCGTACTGTTCCGAGTGCCTTTCTATCGAGAATGTTCCATTCTTCGTCTTTCATACCCGTTGGCATCTTTGATTTTCTGCCCAATGGTAGGTATAGATCTTTCTGATACAGATAATCCTCCATCTGCATTTTCCACAGCAAGAAGTTTTGGCCGTTAAATTTCTTGACCCTAAACTTACCATCTTCCGCCATTGCTCCCACTCGAACCAGGAACCCTTCTTTCCTGTGAGTTTATCAGCCAAATAGACCTTCGGCTCTGATACCAGTTGTTAGAATATTATATATTACGGAGCAATGGAACACATAAAATATTGCAGAAATATAAACACAGAAAACACACACAACAAGAGAGACACAGATATACCTGGTTCACCCAGTTTGGGCTACGTCCACCCCAAACAGCCAGTCCTTCCTTTCTATTATCCAGCAAAATGAAGAGACACAACCTACAGCAAATCCGCTGTAATATCCTCTGTTTTCTCTCACAGTCTCACCTCTCTGTTTCTCGCTCACTGAATACACATCTATTTTCACAGCCTCAAATACAATGCCCTTATACAAAGAGAGGGGTTGCCTTCTAGGGCAAAAATCCCTAAACTAAACATAAGTTCTACCGTCAGATCATCCGCCTAATGAATGGCCCAGATTGACTAGAAATTACTATACTTTTACAAGGCAATTTTACAGCTATTTTTAGCTTCGGGGGCGCTGCCTCCGAAACCCCCCGCCAGGGGGGGGCTCCCAAAAGTTGCTGCCGCCCCCCCTGGACCCCCCTTGCAGCGAATATTTTACGGGCGGCGTTGCCGCCCCCATTTTGAACTGGGGTCCAATGTGGCGGTACTTTTGAATATAGAAGATAATCAGGCTCCACACCCAACAATAATGACCCTCATGAGTTCTAAATGTTGTTTTTGGATTGTCTTCAGTCTTCATTCTAATTTGATGATATCCTGAACGAAGATCCAACTTGGTGAAGTAAATTGATCCATGCAATTCATCCAGTAATTCATCAATGACAGGAATGGGAAACTTATCTTTAATAGTGAGCTTGTTGAGCTCCCTATAATCTGGACACATGTGCCATGATCCATCCTTCTTGTGCACCAATACTACTGGAGTAGAGAAAGAACTTTGACTAGGTTGAATTATACCAGCCTCTAGCATTTCTGCAACCATAAGTTCAATTTCACTCTTTTGGGCATAGGGATATCTGTAGAGCTTGATGTTTGGAGGAACACTTCCTAGAATCAGATGAATAGCATTGTTACACTAAAATTTGTCACCATGACTATTTGCAGTTAGTATGGCTCCATCAACTGTCATACTATCCTCCTTGGCAAGTCTTATACCTCTGCTCCTCATGTCAAACTCCAATAAAGAGAGAAAGTCCTTTAAAAAGTCAATTAACTCTGGTTACGCAGTTTCTCTTACCATTACCAGCGTGTACGCACCTCAAGTTCACAATACCTGTGTACTTGTACGCTCTGTCTGTAAAGGGGTGGGTGCGTACCCCTGTAAAGGTCAAAAGGCGCGAGTTTCTACTTAAAAAATTTACTTGTGGTCAAATCTAGAGCATTCTAGAAGATGGTTTGACGTGTATTGAGCGCCTCCAGATGGTTCATGCATCCCAAAGAAAGAGGAACTTATCCCATGAAGAGGGGAGCTATCCCATTGAAAGAGGGGCTTATCCCATTCATGGTGGACCTGATTAACTTCCTCCAAAGCATTATAAATACAGGAATTGGGCCAGAGGGAGGAGAGGTTAAAAGCTGAACATTCCTAAGGGTAGATGCTGCTGAAATTAGGACTCCCTTATAGAGCTTGAGAGGAGAGATCTCATTCCTTTCTTAGCTTCATTTGGAAGTGGGTGAGCTGATCAAAGTAGAGGAGAACTCTTGCTGGACCCTGGGAGGGACCTGCACAACACCAAGGCATTGGTTGTAAGGTTTCTTTTTTTTCCAATTAATACAATTAAGTTCATTTTTCTCAATAAGTTGTTACATATAATTTGCTTCATAAACTCCTTGGTCTTTATGATAAATATGTTTTATTATATGAGTTATTCAGGTGCTATTTAATCGTTTGCTTGTTTGTGTATGCAGGTTTCAAGAAGAGGAGCTCATCTGGATTGAAGAGGCTTGGCTACTACAAACAGCGTTGGACTAAAGGTAAGCCTTAAACACCTGGTTGCTTTTATTTTAAATACATATTTAGGGAAAGATAGTGCTTAATTGTCTTGTTTGTCACTAGAAAGGTCTTAATTTCTAGGGAGGTCGGTTTTGTCCGCAAAATCGACTCTTTCCGCATGACAAAATGGCGACTCCACTGGGGAATCCATGGATTTGATTGATTTCTCTTTTGATTGATACTTTGATTTGAGAAGCGTTGATTTCTTTCTAGTTTTTGACTGATTGACTATGAATTTGGGTAGAATAGCTTAGGGTTGAGTTAGTTTTTTATTTTTCTTGTTTTTGAGAGAAGTACGCACCCTCGGAGTTAAGCACAGTGCGTACCTGTACACACTTCTTCTTTACACACAGAGCAGGGACGCACCTGTGAAACTGGGCTGCCTGCGTACCCTGTCAAAAGTTTAGAAAATTTCAATTTTTTCCTTTTTTACCTGTTAGATCTTGTTGATAGCTTGTTAATTGCTGCCCAGATCCACCAGTTACCTGTCAGAAGCTTTCACTTTAGGTTAATTTCATTGGCATTCTTGCTTCAAGCTTTTATCAATTGGGTGTTTTGAGTCTCTTTTTTGAGAATTTCTTAATTTGATTTCCTTTGGTCATTACTTGGAGGTTTGTCTCAGTCTTTTCACAATTTTGCATCTTTTTGCTTTTGTTTTTGCAAAAAAATTTCCCCCTCATTCGCCGGGGGGGGGGGGGGCTAAATTGTGTATGAGTGTTAATCGCCTTTTAGTGTTTTTATTTTTGATCTTTGGAACTCTCGCCCAATTTTCTCGAATTGCACTTGATTGGTTCTTAGATCACATTAGAATCATCTTGTGTTTGAGAATTCTCTTGCATAGATCACATTTGCATAATTAGAATTCTCATTTTCAGAATATGAATGAAAAATGTGCATATATTACATTTGCATACTTTTCAAGTGAATTGTGCATAGATTACAATTGCATAGTTTACATTCTGAAAAATCAATTGTAGATTTAGATTAGCTTTTTTTGATTTGAATTTACATATTTTTATTCTTGTTTTAAACATACAAAAATAAAAATAAAAACGGTTTTGAAATTGATTTGCATTAGTTTTTCTTGATGAAATTAGTGCATTAGATAATTTGTTATATTTTCTCTTAGTGATCAATTTTTTGCATTGTTGGAAGTGAATGGAAACTCTCTCCTTACTTTAGTTAGGATTCATCGAATTGAAAAGATTACATTATCATATTCGATTGCATTCAGTTTTGAGTCGGGTCATAACACCATTGGTTTCGTATCCATTTACCCCTTTGAGTAATAATAGCCTAAATAACACAACGCTTAATTAAAATTCATCTAGTAATTTTTACATTTCTAAGGCTCTGATACACCAACATAGATCAAGCTAGTGTCTTGGAGTAGGAGAGTAATTAACTCTCCAAGACAGTAAAAAAAAACAAGTAGCGATCTTGCGCTAGAAGATAAAATCCAATTGTTACATCTATACTCTGGGAAATCTCCTCTTAAAGGAGAAGCACGAGATCATATCTGAACTAGTGTGGGAATCAATCCTTCCTCATTGGGAACGATAGAAGATATTCACGTATTAAAAATGGTAAACCTCGGATTAACCATTGTCGAGGAGCCTGGGGTCACTTGTTGGTAAACCTTGGATTATGTCAAGGAGCCTTCAAGGGGATTGAGCTTGCTACTCTGCCCTTGCGTGCGTATCGGATCGTAGACTGTTCCCCCAGGTATTTTTGTTTCAGTTGGTAACCTTAGTGGCCATATTATTTAGGATTCTTCCTAAGGTGACAGTGGTGGGAAGACCCCACTGTACCTGGAGCAGACATCGGCTAGACTCACTTGGATTTTCTGGGGGGTTCACTTCACTCGAGACGGTTAAGTGGAGGAACTTGTGCCAGTCTATTCATTAAGCAGGTTGCCGGGGTAACTGTTCCAACCACCATTTCTGTATTGAATCCTACGATGTTGGATTTCATCACCAACTAGTGTTTTCAGTACGGGAAGCTACTATTTGTGTGTGGTTTGACTCCTAGATTTGATAGCGCGTGTTAATTTGTTTGTTTTTACTTTTAGAGACCACAGGTGTGAATTGTGAATTTTAATTGTTAATTGTGAATAGTGAATTGTTAATTTTAGTTTTAAATTGTTAATAAAATTCACTGAAGTTGAATATAATGGCAAATGGTCCGGAATTTACCAACCAAGGAACCCCTCTTAACGAGGATCCTAGTACTTTTCCTTTCTTGGGAAATGTTGGTCCTCCTTATATGGCTACTTTGTCATTACATGGATTTACTATAGGTTTACTGATATGGTTATTTTCAACTTCGTTGGCCCCAAATACTCCAATTGTTCCACCTCAACTGAATGCTTCACCTCAACAGAGTTCACCATCTCAACATCACCAACCTTCTGTTGACCCTTTACCTTCTTCGCCTAATTTTTCTTCCTCCATTTCTTCCTCTTCGCCTGGTAAAAGCCTTGACGCTAGTAACCAGGTAGCTAAGAAGAAGAAGAAAGGGAAGAAGAAGAAGAAGAAGAAGAAGAAGCAAGATAAGAAAGAAGTCAACCAACCAACCATGGCTGTAAAAGTTAGTTGTGTTGAGGAAACCTTCAACATGCATCGTAAACCCAAATACCCTTGCAGGCTTTGTAAGGGTGACCACTTCCTTGTCAATTGTCCTGGTATTCCAAAGGTCCTAGAAGTATGGACAGAAAAATCTCATCAACTTTCCATTGATCCATCAACCAGTGATAGTCAGGTTCCTGGGAAAAAGGGTAAAGTTAGGTTTCCTTGTAAGTTATGTAAAGGGAGTCATAAAACTCATATTTTCCCTCACATGGATGAAGCCTCAAAATTGCTGGAAAACTTACTGTTCCACAGCCATAATTTCCAACTGGTTACCGTAAACTTTCTCCCAACCTACCGTCAACTGACGGAGTGATTGATCAAATTTCAAGTACAGCCAATCACACTCTTCGATTGGAGAGTGAAACTCATGTCACTCAAGTTGATGATCCATTAGTTGATCAAGTGGTTGATTCAATTTCACATTCGGTCGATCCCACTTTCCCTTTAGAAAGTGAATTTCATACTGCTCAGGTTCTTCTTGTTACATCATATTCTTCTATGCCGGGGGGCATTTCACTTATTTCTAAAGAACCCCCTCCAAGTACTGAGGTCTTTTCCTTTGACTAGAATAGATTGACAGAACCTCGTCTTCCTTCCTCCATCCCTTTCGAAATCATTGTCAAGGCTGGTGGTAGGGACATGCATCGCACACAGGTAGATGAAGGTGCTTCTGTTAGTATTTTATCCTCAACTGCTTGGAAAGCTTTGGGTTCCCCTCAGCTTGCACCTATTACGCAGAATCTGAAAGCTTTTAACAGAACCATTAGTGAACCTTTAGGGATCCTTCCTAAGTTTTCTATTACCTTGGAAGGTAAAACTGTCTGTATTGATCTTATGGTAGTTCGAGGTCCCTTGGATTTCAATTTACTCCTTGGGCGAGACTATGTTTATGCAATGAAAGTTGTCGTATCGACACTCTTTCGCGTGATGTCTTTCCCTCACAATGGCAGTATTGTGACTGTAGACCAGCTTTCATTCCCTAGTCTTGTTTCAACTACCAATAATGTGACACCCCTAAATGTTCCTGATTCTAAAGTGGTATCTACCCCGCCACGGGTTAATTATGTGGCAACTGATCCCACGTTTTCAGTTACTGATGAAAGTGAGCCTCTCACTGTTTGCTCATCTTCCTTTGATTCAAATCCGGTAACTGACATGGAAAACTCTATGGGATTACTTGAACGCGATGTTCTTATCCCTTTTGAGTCCCTTGACATGTGTTCGTTCCAGGGAACTGTTCTTCCTTCTGATGAAGACCTCTTAGAAGCCATGATCAAGGTGTGTCCATTGACATGTCTTTCTTCCAGTTGAAAGCCATGATCAGGAGGCTGCGAGGATAGTTTGTTCCTGTCTCAACCTCGTTAAAAAATGAAACAGGGTGTTTCGAGCATAGTTCCTTATCTTGTGTCAAGCTCGTTTAAAAATGAAACAAGGATTATGAGGATAGTTTGTTCCCATCTCAACCTCGTTAAAAAATGAAACTGGATTTAATGAGGATAGTTTGTTCCTGTCTCAACCTCGTTAAAAAATGAAACAGGTGATCATGAGGATAGTTTGTTCCCGTCTCAACCTCGTTAAAAAATGAAACTGGATGTTACGAGGATAGTTTGTTCCTGTCTCAACCTCGTTAAAAGATAAAACAGGTGTCCATGAGGACAGTTCTTTTCTTGTGTCAACCTCCTTAAAAAATGAAACAACTCCCTTTTCGAGTCGAATCTTCTCAAGAACTTGAAAGTAAACCTTCATTCCATCCACCTGGTTGAATGCAATGAAGCTTGGGAGGCATGTACCTCGCTTTGCATCGTTATGCTGGGGGCATGCGAACTTTTTGAGCATAGTTCCTTGTCTTGTGTCAAGCTCGTTAAAAAATGAATCAAGGATTTTTGAGCATAGTTCTTTGTCTTGTGTCAAGCTCGCTAAAAAATGAAACAAGGATAGGTTATATAGGTAGATTGTAGAAAGTAGGATTTCGAGGAAAGTTCCTTTTACTGTGTCGACCTCATTAAAAAATGAATCAGTGAGTTTGAGGATAGTTTGTTCCCATCTCAACCTCGTTAAAAAATGAAACAAGGATTCATGAGCATAGTTCCTTGTCTTGTGTCAAGCTCGTTAAAAAATGAATCAAGGTTTTTAGAGTATAGTTCCTTGTTAGGTAGATTGTAGAGAGTAGTTATGAGCATAGTTCCTTATCTTGTGTCAAGCTCGTTTAAAAAATGAAACAAGGGTTTGAGGATAGTTCTTTTCTAGTGTCAACCTCACTAAAAAATGAAATAGCTCCCACGAGTCTTTCCAAGATTTCGAAAGTAAACCTTCATTTCATCCACCTAGTTGAATGAAATGAAGCTTGGGGGGCATGTACCTTGCTTTGCATCATTATGCTGGGGGCATGCGAACTTATAACAAGCATAGTTTTTCGTTTCAAGCTTGCGTAAACATGAAAATGGATCCGAGCATAGTTCTTTTCCTGTGTCAAGCTCGTTAAAATATGAAACAAATCCTCCTCTAATTGATTCGAGAATTTGAAAAGATCTCATAAATGTTAAGTTGTATATTTAGCTTAGTTATTTTAGTTTTTTCATATTTTCTTACAGTTTTAGGTCAGGTCTTTCATATGATCTCGTAATTGAACCTTCATTCCATCTAGCTAATAATTACCGTACTTAGTTGAATGAAATGAAGCTGGCGGGCATGCGCTCTAGCAGTTACGCTCAGGGGGCATCAAGCACAGTTTTCTCTTTGTTTCAAGCTTGTGTAAAAATGAAACTACTCTGAAGCATAGTTTTTCTCTGTTTCAAGCTTTTGTAAAAATGAAACCTATCTTGAGTCAGTTTCAGTTATTTTCAAGACTCGTTAAACTCATGAAAATCCCGAGATTATTTTGCTATCTTTCATTCTCGTAAAACAAATGAAAATGCCGAGTTCTTTCCGTCTTTTCCTGCTCGTAAATTAAATTGAAAGTCGGTCATATGAGTACATTTTTATCCCTTTTTCAAACTCGTTAAAACTTACGAAAAAGTGAAACCTTGGAGTTCTCTTTTAAGCCCTTTTTCAGACTCTTAAAATATGAAAAGATTGCCGAGTTTTTCTTTTTAAACTCGTTAAAACGGAACTAAAAAGACGGTCCTCTCACAGCCCTTTTCTGACCGAAAAAACACGAAAAGATTGCCGGATTTTTGTCGTTTCAAATTTGATATTGGTAATAAAACGACGTGTCTTTGGTTGCTTTTTACTTTTCAGATCAGAGACACTAATTATGAAAGTACTCCTTGGTCGTAAAGATCAAGCGGTTCTCTCAAGTATTATTTTATACTTTTTCGGGCTTGAGAGGCACAAATTTACGAAAAAGTTCAAGCCTGGAGTCTTCTTAAGTTTTTCAGACTCTCTAAAATTGAAAAATGCCGAGTTTCTCCTATACTGGACTCGTTAAAATTTCACAGTAAAGGACCTATTCGATTACAAACAGGAACGGACCACTCCTTCTTAGGGTCCGAATCTAAACTAAGTTGGACTCATCCGAAGGATGAGCTTATAATCAAGCAAATGTTATCCTCCTCAAGCTTGTTAAAAAATAAAGAGGTACTTGCCAGAAATGGTGGGGGAAAAGAGAGAAGAATGAGCCTTTTTGTTATCCTCTGTCACAAAAAAACCTTATAACCACTCTTGAACACGACACTTTTCGTTCACCTGGGTTGGGAAATCCTTTGCCTAAAAGTTGATCAAACCACATTGAAAGTCTTCAACCATTTCCAGGTATTAACTTTGGGTCAATTGTCACCAAGCCATCTGTCGTGTCGTTATGTGTTCAAGAGGTCGCTGCAAATAAACCATTCATCTGCAAAATACTTGTCATCCATTTTGACCATCCTTGAGTCAGTCCTTACAGCTACATTTATTCAACTTGAACTAGGATTTCGTGTTGTGGGCTTGCCTGCAACGGGTCGCTTTCTATCGACATCAGCACATTATCTAGAAAGATGACCTAGAAATCATCGGTACCTTGAAATCTGCATGCATCAATCGCAGGTTTCTCGCCTTTGACGACAGTTTACATCATTGACTTTCAATCAAAGGATTCCGTGACATGTTCGACATCAACACATCCATTCACATCTCATGGATTGTACTGGGTACTTTGAGAACCATTGACATCACTGGTGGTCTCTCTCACACTTGTTAACAGTTTACATCATTGACTGGTAATCAAGTGGTTTCTACCATGTTCGACATCAACTCATTTATTCACATGGATAGAATCGTACTATTTCGGGAAGTAGAAATGAAGACCCTGGATCTAGTTTCCACCATCCAGGCTGCGAGGAGTTTTGTATTCATTATATAGTAGACTAATCATAAACAGATGGCTGCGTCCATACTGTGTCTACATGAGTCTATGATTGTGATGTACTGCGAAATCATTCCTGTATCAGAGCAATAGTTAGTTTGTTAGTTAAAGTTTTCAATCTGAGTATGGGAATGCCTACCTCAGCAATGATATGATCTTATATATGTATTTTGTGTTGAATATTTGCAGGTTCTGACTGGGCTCTCCACAAGATAATCCTTGAAATGATAAAGTCCTTCACCCTTCCTAGATGATATAAAACCCTAATCTACTACAGGCTTCGCACTTTAGGGGGCAATCTGTTACACTAAAATTTGTCACCATGACTATTTGCAGTTAGTATGGCTCCATCAACTGTCATACTATCCTCCTTGGCAAGTCTTATACCTCTGCTCCTCATGTCAAACTCCAAGAAAGAGAGAAAGTCCTTTAAAAAGTCAATTAACTCTGGTTACGTAGTTTCTCTTACCATTACCAGCATGTACGCACCTCAAGTTCACAATACCTGCGTACTTGTACGCTCTGTCTATAAAGGGGTGGGTGCGTACCCCTGTAAAGGTCAAAAGGCGCGAGTTTCTACTTAAAAAAGTTACTTGTGGTCAAATCTAGAACATTCTAGAAGATGGTTTGACGTGTATTGAGCGCCTCCAGATGGTTCATGCATCCCAAAGAAAGAGGAACTTATCCCATGAAGAGGGGAGCTATCCCATTGAAAGAGGGGCTTATACCATTCATGGTGGACCTGATTAACTTCCTCCAAAGCATTATAAATACAGGCATTGGGCCAGAGGGAGGAGAGGTTAAAAGCTGAACATTCCTAAGGGTAGATGCTGCTGAAATTAGGGCTCCCTTATAGAGCTTGAGAGGAGAGATCTCATTCCTTTCTTAGCTTCATTTGGAAGTGGGTGAGCTGATCAAAGTAGAGGAGAACTCTTGCTGGACCCTGGGAGGGACCTGCACAACACCAAGGCATTGGTTGTAAGGTTTCTTTTGTTTCCAATTAATACAATTAAGTTCATTTTTCTCAACAAGTTGTTACATATAATTTGCTTCATAAACTCCTTGGTCTTTGTGATAAATATGTTTTATTATATGAGTTATTCAGGTGCTATGTAATCGTTTGCTTGTTTGTGTATGAAGGTTTCAAGAAGAGGAGCTCATCTGGATCGAAGAGGCTTGGCTACTACAAACATCGTTGTACTAAAGGTAAGCCTTAAACACCTGGTTGCTTTTATTTTAAATACATATTTAGGGAAAGATAGTGCTTAATTGTCTTGTTTGTCACTAGAAAGGTCTTAATTTCTAGGGAAGTTGGTTTTGTCCGCAAAATCGACTCTTTCCGCATGACAAGCATGATCATGATCACGAATAGGTGGGAGACCTTTGGGAGTCTCAAATACCTTGAAATGATTTTCCAAGAATCTTTGGAGATCTGGAGAAATAGATGATTTCAATGTGAAAACATCTACTGACCATAATTGTGCAATTACACCTCTTTGTTCCTTTTCTAGAATCTTTGTCATACCCCTTAATTCAACTTCCTTTCCTTCCATAGAAAATTTCATGAAAAGTTCTTGAAAATTAAAAGCTATTATACCCAAGGATTGTAGCCATTGGACTCCTAGTACAACATCAGCACCTCACATTGGAATGGAAAGCGTTGGGCTAGTCAATACATATTCTCCCATGGATAGCTTGATATTATGGCAATTTCTAGAGCAATTTCTTGTTCCTCCATTTGCAACCATCACTTGACACTCTGGTGCTGGATATAGGAAGCAATTCAATTCTTTTGCTACCTTACAATGAATAAAATTGTGGGCACTTCCTGAATCAATCAACACTATTACCTTTTTCTTCTTGATTTGTCCTTCTATCTTGATGGTTTGAGGAGTGGTAATTCCTGCCAATGCATTTCAAGATATGGTCGGATCCATTTCTTCTTTATCTAGGCTTTGTTCCTGGAGTATATCCTCTTCTTTTGACCTTTCTTTCTCCTTTTCTTCTTCCTCTTCACAATCTATGTAGAATAATTTCTTCTCAGCACACTTATGACCTTTAGTGTATTTTCTATCACAACTGTAACAAAGCCCTTTTGCTCTTTTTTCTTCCAATTGTTGTGGTGTCAACCTTATAAGTTGTGGAAGACTAGGGGCAACAACACTTCCATCTTTATAGTTGTGAGTGGTATGCTTCCTAGTTACCATAATTTTTCTTTCCGTTTTTCTTGCTAACCTAAATGCCTTCTCTAATGAATCAGGTTCCCAAAGGTGAACATCATGTTGGATATTATCCTTTAAAGTCCCTATGAACACATCAATCCTATGCTCCTCTGGAATATTTTTTACCCTTATGTTCAAGTTTTGGAACTCCTTAATGTGCTCCATTATTGAACTCTTTTGTTTGAGACTTATCAATTGGCTAAAAAAAGTGTTGCTTTTTGTATCCTCATAATGTGCTATCAATTTTTCCGTAAAAATTGCCCAAGTGATAATTTGTTTACGAGAGAAAAGCCATTGATACCATACAAATTGATTTGGTTCCAAATATAAAGTTGCAATACGTACCTTTTGTTTGTTTTGCACATTATTGAGATCGAAAAATTGCTCCATCTGTAATGTCCATGTTGCGGGATCCTTGCCATCAAACTTCCTCATATCGATTTTTGGAATATGGTGGGTCTTCGATCCAACATTAGAGTCTATGAAATCATGATTAACATTTCTTTTGTTCGCATTATGAGCTTCCTTTACTACCCTTTTAGCATTAGTAAGTATTTCTTGTAGAAAATTTGTCAAATCTGTCTTCAAATTTGCCATGTCTGTCTTCAAATCTGCCCTGTCTATCTTCAAATATTTCTTCAAATCTATCTTCAAATCTTCCATCTTAGCTTCCACACAATTCATCTTAGCTTCCACGCCCTTTATCTTATATTCCACGCCATTTATCTTAGCTTCTGTTATCTTTTGTGAGAGTGACATTTGTTGCACTTGGTCTTGTAACTTTGATATATCATGTAGTATTTCTTCCTCTTCTTCATGAGTCATGCTAGAACTTTCAAGTTGCTTACTAGGTGTTTGCATTTTCTTTCTTGTAGAAAATTTGTCAAATTTGTCTTCAAATCTGCCATGTCTGTCTTCAAATCTATCTTCAAATCATCCATCTTAGCTTCCATGCCATTCATCTTAGCTTCCACGCCCTTTATCTTAGATTCCACGCCATTTATCTTAGCTTCTGTTAGCTTTTGTGAGAGTGACATTTGTTGCACTTGGTCTTGTAATTTTGATATATCATGTAGTATTTCTTCCTCTTCTTCATGAGTCATGCTAGAGCTTTCAGGTTGCTTACTAGGCGTTTGTATTTTCTTTCCTCAGGGAATCACTTACCGATAATAATGCTCTACTATGCCCTTTGAATTCCTTCAAAATAAATTTTCAAACGAAGCTTAAGCAAAAATTTAAAAAAATCTACACACCTTTTTCACTTTGTAGGAGCTCGATATTTCCTCTAATGTATCTCTGTAATTTTGGATCATCTAGTTCTAAAATTGTAACATCTGTGTCCTCTTTGCAATGCCACCAGTCTGATCCAAATTGGATTCTCCAAGGAAGAGTTATACAAAATCTCCCACAGTGACCTGATTATAGACTAGTTCAGTAGAGCGAACTTGTACGACATGCCACGTGTCCCTGTTTCGAACTTTGGCTCTGAAAAATATATACAAGAAGATACAGTCCGTCCTCTTTCTGTACCTTCTTACGAAATTTCAATCTGATGGTTAGAAAGAAAGTTATGATGATTTTCCTCGGGTCACCTATTTGGAATGTAATTTAGGAGTCTGCAAAAAGACCAACTTCCTCAGATCATATCTCCACAAATATAGCGAAAAAATCTCTGAAATTTGGACTCGAAGTTCAATGCGATTTCTTCTCAAATGGGTTTTATTTTTCACTTCTGAAACATTGCATAAAAAATTTATAGCGAAAATGCCAGGATGACCTATTTGGAGCAGTGAAACCCTAGAATCCAAAGCTCTGATACCAAATGTTATGAAACCAGCTCACAAAAATATAGAAAAGATAGATCAACGCCTTATAATTCAACCTCTTCGAGGGGGCAACCTCCTTTCCATTACACAAATGAATGATTCCTTGATGATTCAAATGACAAAACCTCCTTTCTATATATAGGAGTTTAAGGAGTCACAATATTACCCAGTCGACCTAACAATAATAACATAAAGGCACGAAAATAACAATAGAGGGATTCTATGGGGCACAGTAATAACAATATGGGTACAATACGGGCACAACAATATTAATAATGGATACAACTACAATAGTAATGGGGTAATCACTAGTATTGTAGGGACCTAACATGCAATGGTGACGATCGTTATCCATCATTATAAATCATTATTAGTGATGAAATTTGAATGTCACTACAACACCTATACTTTTGGTGATGCTACTTTTGGTGACATTCAATTTTTGGTGATGGAGGCTATGATCCATCACCATTGCTCATATGAAATGGTGATGGTCGTTATCCATCATTATAAATCATTATTTGTGACGGACTTTGTATGTCACTACAACACCTATACTTTTGGCAACGCCACCTTTGGTGATGTTCAATTTTTGGTGACGAATGCTATTTTGACCGTCACTAATGAGTTTATGGTGACATTTTTCACCCCTTACCAATGTCCTTTTTTCTTGTAGTGTAAGTCTTATGGCACTAGCATTATTCAACATAAAATACCCATCAAAGAAGATCGAAAACCCTTCAAACAAAGGCTTAGGAGAATTAATCCAGTTCTTATGCCATTAATTGAAAAAGAAGTAATTCAGATTAGGTCTCTAATTTAATCACTACTAGAAAGAAAACAGGAGAAATTAGACTCTGTGTTGATTTCAGAAACTTGAACAAAGTATCACTGAAGGATAATTATCACCTCCCTAAAATGGACCAAAGTCTCCAGAGGGTAGTAGGCTCATCCAGAATTTCATTACTTGATGGATTCTCTGGATACAACCAAATCCTAGTTCAGCCAGAGGATCAAGCAAAGACTGCATTTACCACTCCCTGGGGTACTTTCATGTATTTTAAGATGCCTTTTGGATTGATGAATGCTGGAACAACATTCCAAAGAGAAATGGACATAACCTTTGCAAAAGAAATCCATGACTGTTTAGTTGTTTACCAAGATGATATCACAGTGTTTTCCAAATCAGATAATGAACATCTAGATCATTTAAGAAGAGTATTCATAAAATGTAGAAAATTTGGTATTTCTTTGAATCCCAAAAAGACACTCTTTGGGCTATAAGAAGGTAAACTCTTAGGACACATAATTTCAAAAGAGGGCATTAGAATTGATTCAGCTAGAATAGAGGCAATTCTAAACATCACTCACCCTAGGAACATTAAAGAATTACAATCATTCTTAGGTAAAATAAATTTTCTTAGAAGATTCATTCCTAGCTTAGCAGAACTAATCAAAGAATTGAATAACATGTTAAAGAAATATTCAACACTTAAGTGGACAGTAGAGGCTAAGCAGTCTTTTGAGGCAATCAAATAAGCCCTTACTAAAACACCTGTCCTCATAAGTCCTGATTTCAAAAAATATTTTATAATTTTTTCCTTTGCTTCAGAACACAATATTGCAACAGTCTTGTTGCAAAAGAATAATCAAGGTTATGAGCAGCCTATTGCATTTTTCAACAAATATTTGAGAGATGCTACACTAAAGTATAATATAATGGAAAAACAAGCACTTGCTTTAGTGAAGGCTATGAAAGAATTCAGAGTGCACATCTTATACTCACACATCATTGCATATGTTCCAAATTCAGTAGTAAAGGACATTCTAACATAGAATGGGCTTGAAGGAAAGAGAGGCAAATGGTGTTAGGTCCCTATAATGCTAGTTGTGCCCCCATTACTATTGTAGTTATATCCCTTATTAATATTGTTGTGCCCCTATTGTCCCCATATTGTTATTACTGTGCCCCATAGAATCCCTCTATTGTTATTTTTGTGCCTTTATATTATTATTATTAGGTTGGCTTGGTTATATTGTGACTCCTTAGACTCCTATATATAGAAAGGAGATTTAATCATTTGAATCATCCAAGAATTGTTCATTTGTGTAATGTAAATAAGGTTTCCTCCTCAAAGAGGCTGAATTATAAGGCGTTTATCTCTCTTTTCTATCTTTATGTGAGCTGGTTTCATAACATTTGGTATCAGAGGTTTGGATTCTAGGGTTTCACTGCTCCAAACAGGTCATCGTGGCATTTGCACTATAAATTTTTTTCTGCGACATTTCAGATGCTAAAAAAAAAACCCATTTGGGCCGAAATCGTGATGAACCTCGTGTCCACATTTCAGAGCTTTTCACGCTATATTTGTGGCGATATGATCTGAGGAAGTTGGCCTTTTTGTAGACTCCCAAATTTCATTCCAAATAGGTGACATGGGGAAAATCATCATAACTTTTGTTTTGAGCATCAGATTGAAATTTTGTAAGAAGTTACAGAAAGATGATGGATTGTAGTTTCCTATGTATATTTTTTAGTTCCGAATGTCAAAACAGCTACACATGGCACTTCATATAAGTTTGCTCTTCTAGAAAGGTTTATAATCAGGTCATCTTAGGAGATTTTGAATAACTCTGCCTTGGAGAATCTAAATTCGATCAGACTAGTGGAATTGGAAAGAGGACATAGAGGGCTACTGTAGATCGCAATTTCAGAACTGGATGATCCGAAGTTACAAAGATACATCAAATTCAATATCGAGCTCCTACAAAGTGAAGAAAAAGGTGTTTAGATGTTTTTCTAATTTTGCATAAGCTTGGTTTGAAAATTTAGTTTGAAGGCATTCAAAGGGCATAGTAAAGCATTATTATCGATAATCGATGCCTCGAGGAAAGAAAATTCAAACACCTAGTAAGTAACTTGAAATCTCTAGCATGACTCATGAAGAAGAGGAAGAAATGCAACATGATATATCAAAATTACGAGACCAAGTGCAAAAAATGTCACTTGCACAAAAAGTAACAAAATCTAAGATGGATGGTTTAAAGAAAGATGTAGAAGCGAAGATGTATGGTGTGGAAGCTAAGATGGATGGTTTAAAGAAAGGCGTAGAAGCTAAGATGAATTGCATGGAAGCTAAGATGAATGGCATGGATGCTAAGATGGATGGCATAGACGATAAGATGGATGAATTGAAGATAAATTTGAATAAGTTGCTACAAGAAATGGTCACTAATGGTGAAAGGGTAGTAAAGGAAACTCATGATGAGAACAAAGGAAATGTTAATAATGATTTCATAGACTCTAATGTTGGATTGAAAACCCACCATATTCCAAAAATTTATATGAGGAAGTTTTATGGCAAGGATCCCGCAACATGGATACTACAAATGGAGCAATTTTTCGATCTCCATAATGTGCAAAACACACAAAAGATATGTATTGCAACTTTATATTTGGAACCAAATCAGTTTGTACGGTATCGATGGCTTTGCTCTTGTAAACAAATTGTCACTTGGGCAATTTTTATGGAAGAAATGACAGCACATTATGAGGATACAAAAAGCAACACCTTTTTTAGCCAATTGATAAGTCTCAAACAAAAGGGTTCAATGATGGAGCACATTGATGAGTTACAAAAATTGAACATAAGGGTAAAAGATATTCTAGAGGAGCATAGGATTGATGTGTTCATAGGGAATTTAAAGGATAATATACAACATGAGGTTCGTATTTGGGAACCTGATTCATTGGAGAAGGCCTTCAGGTTAGCAAGAAAAATGGAAAGCAAAATTATGGCAAGCAAGAAGCCTATCACTCACAACTATAAAGATGGAAGTGTTGTTGCCCCTAGCCTTCCACAACCTATAAGGTTGACACCACAACAATTGGAAGAAAAAGGAAAAAAAGGGAAAGTATTTACACAAAGCTATTTATGAGAAGGAAATATTGGCAATACTACATGCACTTAAGAAATGGTGACCCTACCTAATGGGAAGACACTTCAAGGTAAAAACAGATCATGATTGCCTTAAATTTTTTTTAGAACAAAGATTATCCTCTGAAAAGCAACAAAAATGGGTCACAAAGATGTTGGGTTATGACTTTGAAATCATCTACAAAAAAGGGAAGAAAAATGTTGTGGCAGATGCACTCTCAAGGAAGGATGAGGATGTGGAAGAATTGTTGTGCGCCATTTCTATTATCCAACCAGATTAGATAAACGAAGCAAGGGAGGAATGGAAAAATGATGAAGAATTGTGGGCACTTATTCGAAATTTACAACAAGATTCCAGGACATCTGATACATTTAGCTGGAAAAATGATTCGTTATGGTATAAATATTGCTTATACCTCTATAAGAATTCCCAACTCAAACAAAAGATTCTTCTGGAATGGCACGCTTCTCTCTTAGGAGGGCACTTAATATTTTTAAAAACTTACCATAGGGTTAGGAAGGAATTTTTTTTGGGATGGCCTTAAACTGGATATTCAAAAGTTTGTGGTAGAATGTTTGGTTTGCCAACAAAATAAATTTGAAACAATTAAGACACCAAGTCTATTACAACCTTTAGCCATTCCAAGCCAACGTTGGGAGGAGGTTTCTATAGATTTTATCACAGGTTTACCCAAGTCTGAGGGAAAGAGTGTCATCATGGTGGTAGTTGACAGACTTACCAAGTATGCACACTTTTGTGCATTATCACATCCATTTAAAGCCAGTACAGTTTCTACTGCATTTATGGAAACAATTCAAAAGTTATATGGAAACTCAAAGATTATTGTAAGTGACAGAGATCCCATTTTTACTGGAAATTTTTGGACAAAATTATTTTCTTGTCTTGGTACTCAGTTAGCTCATAGCTCATCTTATCATCCTCAATCTAATGGGAAAACTGAGATAGTAAACATATGTTTGGAAGGATATCTTCATTGGTTTGTATCTGATAAACAGACACAATGGGTCAAATGGTTGCCTCTGGCTAAATGGTGGTATAACACTTCCTTCCATACTACAACAAAAATGACCCCATTTATGGCACTTTATGGATATCAGCCACCATCCATCACATCATATTTAAGATAAAATTCTAAGGTTCAAGCAGTGGAACATCACATCGAGCATCAACAACAATTTCTCCAACTCTTAAAGAATAACCTCATGTTGGCTCAAAATAGAATGAAACAACAGGCAGATCAACATCGCAGTGAAAGAAGTTTTGATGTAGGTGACTGGGTATTCCTACGGTTACAACCATATAAATAAATGTCCCTCAAGCAAGCTAAGAAGGATAATAAATTGTCACCAAAGTATTATGGTCTATACAAGGTGTTCCAAAAGATTGGTACCATGGCATACAAATTGGAGCTTCCTACAGCTTCTTGAGTGCACTCAGTTTTCCATGTTTCACGTTTAAAGAAGGTTATAGGCGACAAGCTCCCAGTTCAAACAATATTGCCAAAACTTGACAAGGAAGGATAAATTATATTAGAACTGGAAGCAGTCACAGAAATAAAAACTTGACAACTATTAATTCAATCCATTTCGGAGTATCTCATCAAGTGGAAGAACTTGTCCACTGAAGATTCCACATGGGAGGATGAGAATTTTATACAGAAGCATCCAGAACTACTCAAGCGTTGAGGACAACACTTTTTGAAGGAGAGGGGCATGTTAGTTCCCTATAATGCTAGTGACGCCCCCATTACTATTGTAGTTGTATCCCTTATTAATATTGTTGTGCCCCTATTACCCCCATATTGTTATTACTGTGCCCCATAGAATCCCTCTATTGTTGTTTTTGTGCCTTTATATTATTATTATTAGGTCGGCTTGGTTATATTGTGACCCCTTAGACTCCTATATATAGAAAGGAGGTTTTGTCATTTGAATCGTCCAAGAATTTTTCATTTGTGTAATGTTAAGGAGGTTGCCCCCTTGAAGAGGCTGAATTCTAAGGTGTTTATCTCTCTTTTCTATATTTTTGTGAGTGGTTTCATAACAAATGGATTGCCACTATTTTGGAATATGATATTGAAATAAAGCTCACAAAACTAATCAAAGGCCAAGGTTTAGCCAAACTCATAACTGAATCGAACTATCAAGCCTTAGATATAAATTTCATTGGTGCTCTAGATGATCAAGAAGAGATGGTGACTCCATAGATCAGTGAAGCTTTTTTAGATTCACCTTGGTATACATATATCATATTTGTTTTACTAAATTTACAAGCTCCTCCTAGTTTATTTAGAACTAAAGGTAGATTCTTGAAAATGAAATCAATAAAATATTGTGCCATAGACAATGCTTTTTTGGAAAGATAATGGTGGCATTTTGTTAAATTGCTTATTAAAAGATGAAGCTGACAAAGCTATGCAAGAATTTCATGCAAGATATTGTGGAGGGCACCTATACTAGAAAACAACTGCTGATAATATTTTAAGGGCAGGTTTTTACTACCCACCCATTTTACAGATGTCAGAAAATATGTGACCTCTTGTCATAGGTACCAAATATTTGAAGGCAAGAGGAAAATCTTACCATTAACCCTCAAACCTATCTCCATAGAAATCCCATTTTAGCAGTGGGGTCTAGATTTCGTTGGTGAAATTCACCCATCCTCCTCAACCCAACATAAATGGATTTTGATAGCCATTGATTACTTTACTAAATGGATAGAAGCCATCCCTTCTAGACAAGTCACTGGTTCTTTCATAATCTCATTCCTTGAAAACAATATCCTTTCAAAATTTGGATGCCCACAAAAGCTCATTATTGATAATTCAACTACCTTCAAATCCAAGAAAATGGTATACTTTTGTAACAAATATCACATTACCCTTGGCCATTCCATTGTCTATTACCTTCAAGGTAATGGACTTGCAGAATCCTCAAACAAAAGCCTTTTTAATATCATCAAGAAATTATTAAAAGACAATAGGAAGACCTGGAACAAAAATTTGGTTAATGCCCTATGGGTAGACAAACTAACTACCAAAAAATCCATTGGTACATATCCTTATCAGCTAGTATATGGAATGGATGTTGTCTTTCCATCCTATTTAGGAGTACCAGTGATGAAGGTGATCCAAGAACTACAGGTAGAATCTAATGATATCCAAAGGAGGATAAATCAAACAATAGATTTGCAACAAACCAGGGAATAAGTCTGTGTCAAATCGCAAGTGATCCAAGATAAAATCAAAAATATTTTTGACAAGAAAACCAAAGCTGATGATTTTTACATAGGTGACAAAGTACTCAAATGGGATTCTAGAAGAGAAGAAAAGGGTAAACATGGGAAATTTGATTTCCTGTGGCAAGGCCCTTATATCATTTATGGTTACAGAGGTAACAATGCATTTTTCTTGAAGAAGTTAGATGGAACAGATCTATCAAGTGGACCATTCAATGGTAGGATGTTGAAGCATTACTTATCCCCATATTAAATTTCGTTCAGTTGTTTATTTTTCTCATTTTACATAACATTGCAAAGTTTAGATTGGATTGGATGATTATCTTTTGAAGTTGAAGCCCAAAGAGAAGGCCTTAAGCTTTGAAAGATGTACCATCATATATATGAATAAAGCAGATCACAGAGAAGCAGTTACAAGGAAAGCATAGTCAAAGTTTCAAAGACTACCGATCTTAAAGTTCTTGTCATTTCACCAGGAAATGCCATCCCCATGTGGAGTCACTATTAGGGTCCTATAATAATAGGATTCATAATTTTGAATTGGCTATGATTAGTCTTGTAATAGTTTACATACTTTTGCTTTCTACAAAATGTTTTCCCATATTAAAAATAGAAAATGTAAAGAGGGTAAGTCCTAAAAGAAAAATCAAAGGACCAAAAGAAAAGGATCAAAAAAGAAAATAAACTATGAACCCCGCCAAAAGAGATAAAAAAATAGATTTTGAAAGTGATGCAAATTCAAATGCCTCTACTTTTACTTTGTTTTGAAAAAATAAGATTGTGTGCAACTTGTGAAAAATGCCACAATCCATGATGGTCAAATAGTTTAATCTTGATTCAGTCATGCTTAAAATTTCATGCTAATAGATAAAGAAATAAAGATCTAGCCAAACTGTTATATCTTGGCATATCAGTATTTAGGTAGAGAACAATAAGGAGCTCATCAGTTTAATCTGAGCCCTTGGAAGTTATAAGGTTAGAATTAGTAGTTTGCTTATCAAAGAAAAACAAATAGAGGGTTAGCAAGCTTAAATGCACCCAATGAATGAAGAAAAAATGTTAGGGTAAATAAATGGTAGGTAAAATAAGTTTCTGAGTGCACAAGTTTCGAAGCTCAAATGCACCTTCATTATGCTTAATCCTATGTTTCATGTGCAGGAGGAACTATCAAAGGAAAGAGGACATTCACAAAAATTGTGTATTGCTTGGGGTATTTACACCTAAAAAGTTCTATATGATTTTAGGCCTAAATACTAAAGCTCATTTACTAATTTCTCCTCATTTCACTCAACCCCTTACATGTCTAAATTTCCCTCCATTACCCCTTCATTACTTTTCATTCACCAATTTCCCCTTCTTGATTCCCAAGGACCCTTCCCTTTCATTTCCTCCTATTCTAACACATTTTCCCTTGTAAAAACACTTTCCCTTCATTTTAACCCTTTTCCTCCTTAATTTCACCCCTTTTCTCTAGACATTACCCTTTAAATCCCCTTATTAAGTTTCCTTTTTCCATTAAAAACCCACTAAACCCCCTTATCCTAAGATATTTTTTGACCTATAGTCCCGCTTTATGTATTTAACCCCCCATGTTATAAATCCCTGACCCTCACTAAACCTTTGAATATAGTTAAACCGCTGCATTATTTATCCCTGGACCCCGCCAACCACACCCTGACTTAGCCCTTGCAAATCTATCGCACAATAGCCCGCCGATCAAACACTCCCAGATCTGACGGCCCATATCCATATCACGTGCTCCCATCATCTGATTATTAACATCCCAAAAGCATGCGAGATTCGTGATTTTTCTCAAGCGTTCTTTTGCTACGTGGTAGCCCCACGTTATATCGCGTGTTCTCAACAAATATCTCCCTCCATTCAAAAGCAATGTGATATGCCATAAAACCACCTTCCCACATAAAAGGAAATTGCCCACGGTTCACACTTTAACTTGACGCCCAAAGGTTAACTGTTGTCGGTTAAAAGCCATAAAGCCCCCCTTTTTACCCTTTTTACAGTTATTTCCTTGCAAAAACCTTTGCAGACAAATTCTGAACCCGAAAGCTCTCCTCAACCATTTTAACCTCACCTGCAACTAGAAGACGTGACAAAATTCAAATTTCAAGCAGCACACATACAATTGAAGCCTTAAAAACCTCCGCTGCTACAACAGAACCCTGTCTGCACACCTAATCATCATTTTTCCAGGTATTCTTGAAAGAACCGGGATGGCCCTCTATTTAATCTCTGCAAAGTAATTATAAAAGGTTAATTAATTGAAATTAATTAAATACCTTCCCAAACTGAATAAGCCCTTTTCTGCAAACTATATTCACCCTTCCCACTGCTCCATAAGTCTTGAGCTTACTCCTTAAGCCATATAAACAATAATTTAATAGAATAAACCAAATTATGGCTTCCCAAAGCATTCTAAATGAGAAACCCCTGCAAACCCCTCACCTGGATGTTGACCACCTCCCATTGGATGACAGAGATTTCCAAATTAAAGACACAGTTTCCCCTAGCCATCTATTGAAACTCCACTACTGGAGTAAAGACAAATTACTGAATCAAAATGATGACATTCATCTATGGGAATCAAATTTTCCCAAATACTTGTTCCCACAAGTATACCAGTTCCCTAAAATCATCAATCTATGCCAAAAGCATTATATCCCAAGCCAAAGAGCCATATTCTCTCCCATCTAGCAGATTTTGTTTACAATTATTGTAGAGTCAACAAACCAAATGTTGCAGATCCAACCAAACCCAAATGAAACCCAATTTTTTTTTGGAAAACCTATTGGAACTCTACTTGAAGCTAGACCTTCCCAAGAGGATTCAAACCTTTCAGACTTTCATCCTAGAAGAATATCATACTCCTATAGACAGTCCCCCATACTCTGCTACCATTTTCTTTGAGAGGGCCAGACAAATTGTAACCATGCTCTCTTGTATCCTAGGATATAACACTGATGAGCATGTAGATGAGCCAAGACTTGCTTTCCTCTCTATTTTTTGCCCAAGCAATCCTCCAGCTACAATTTTCAATTTTGCTTAGTACTTGGCAAATAGGATCCATGATCAATTAATTAGACTACCAAATGAAAGAGTATTCAAATACTCTTCAGTATTGTTCCACATGTTCTTATATTTCCAATCAGATAAGTTTCCAGTCAATATCCAAAAGTTGGATACTAAGGGCCATCCCAGATCAGTCATCTTTTGGACACCCTTAATCCAAACGTATTCCACTATTTTCAGTTATAAAGAGTTCATTGATTCCTTTGTTCATCTAGTTGTAAATAGTCTAAGAAATAGCAATCAACCTAGGATCAGTGATGAGATCAAGAGAGTTTTGCAGTTGCCTAAGAACAATAGAATAGGAGACTGGTATCTATATCAGGATCACACTGAAATTAGAATATATGGATGCTAGTTCACTTCCTATAAGCTGCCCAAATATCTTCCTATGAGGATATTTGCATTAGAATATATCAGGAAGATTATAAACTCAGATGATGTGAATTTCCTATCAGCTAAGAGGAAAACACAGTTCAAGATTAAAAAAACTAGCTTGGTCCTTTTATCTGTAATAATAGGGAGGCTGGAGAAGAAGCAGAGAAGTGTTTACAGGAAATGAAGTTTAGTAGCAGTTTTAAATGGTAGTATGACCCTTTAGGAGTCATAAACAAACTAAGTTTCAAATTAAAATTGAGTCCTTTTATGCATGAGTCCAAGGTAGACATTGAAAAATATGCCATCTAGTGAGAGTGGTTGGAAAATACCTTGATAGACATGGAGAAACAGGTGGATACTAGTTCCATTGTACATACTCCAGCCCTAGAGGACAAAAATACAAAAAGGACCAGGGAAGAATGTTCTTGCTCAAGCATAGATACAACACATGATAGATTTGAAATCATGTACATGAAGAAGCCCAAGCTAAATCCTGTCAATGAGCAAGAAGAGCAAGCAGAGATAGTTGGGACAGTTGAGACACTTCAAATCATTGATAGAGAAACAATGGTCAGAGAAAATACAGCTCCATTAGTTTTAGAGGAAACTGATCAACCTTCCACCTCTAATACTCACAACATTCAAAAATAGCTTAGCATTGAGGTCTCATTATCAAGCAAACTAGTGGATGAGGAAAAAGACGTAAAGGAGAAGTATAAAGAGATCAAGTTGATAAATGAGGCATTAAAAGTTGAAACATATGCACAGTATTTCAAATAGACTTCTAGAAATCATAATAGGTTAATGTAAGCTTTTTGACATTAAAACTGGTAAAATGCAAATGACCTTTTTGCATCCTACAATTCAGTAGCCTAAGACCTCAGCAGATTATAGGAAGATAGAATTTGAAGTTTTTGCCAGGGATGTTCACCCTATTGATCAAATTCAATTTCATAAGCAAGCAGAAGAAATGATCTACTCAACGATGACCAACAAGGCCATGAGTGTTCAGAAACTGCAAAACTGCAAAATTCTCTAGACAACATCACAACACAGTTTAAGCTAGAGAAAGCATCCTCACATGCAAAGGATAACAGAATCAAGTCACTGGAAGACTTGGTTATTGAGATTGGATATAATCCAAATGACATCAAGGCTGCAGTAAAGCTGATAAAGAAGAAAAATGAAGACATTGCTGCACTGAAGAAGCAACTAAAGTTGCCTCCTTCTAAACATCCACAGACCAAGGAGGTTGTAGAAAACCAAAGCCAAAAAGATGAAATGATGGACCTCATTCTTCAACTGAATGCTCAATTGAAAGAAATGGAGAATGAATTAGACAATTTAATATAGGTGAAATAGGCCAGCATTGAGACAGCTACAGCTACTGCTATTCCTAGAATTACTATAGCAGTTCCTTCCACTTTGGCAGCTTCATTGGTCCCAATAGCTCCAATAGCTACAACACTTCCACCTACATCAACAACTACATCAACAACAGGTTCAACAACAACAACAACTCATCCTAGTGATGAAGCAACTAAATTGGTCAAAGCCATGGAGGATATGTCCATCCAGAACACTAAAATAAATAGACTTAAGGAACAAATGAGAAGTCTAGAGGATGAGAAGAAACTGGCTCAAATTATGCATAAGAATGAAGTTCAAAAGACAAATAGGTTGAATGAAAAGATAAGGAAGAAGGAGAAAGAATTAACACTAAAAGAGCCATTAGCCCAAGCAAAACAAATTTTATGGGCCAATATCATTGACTCAGTCAATGATATTTGGCCATGTATACAGGTAATATTTGAACAAAATGACTTGGTCAAAGTGGCTGGTGAGGTAATTCAAAGAGTTAGGGCCGAACTTGGAAATATGCTAGAAGAAGCCTCAAGAATAATCCAGTTCCTTAAGTCAAAGAATAAATATGAATTGCAGGGACTTGGAATAGCTAACAGAATTGGGATCATACTAGAGGTTAAAAAGGTAATCACCAAGACAAATCTAATGACACTGTTAGAGCCTATATTGACCTCAGGCTGAAGAAAGGCAATCCTAGGATAACCACAAACCAAGCTTAACCTCATAGCTAGCCCTACTAGGTCAGGAGAGGGCTCTCTCCTTTTGAATCTCAGTCAATATGATTGGATCATGAATCAATATTTTATGCTAGGTATAGTAGCTCAGAGGATTTTGATTGAATTTGTTGGTTTTGTGCTAGATCAGATGGAGCTAGGCAATTTGGGTCTGGGAAATTAGGTCAGAGTATAGGGTGTTCTATGGGGCAAGGTAGGTATAGGCTTTTACACTTGAAATTTAGTGAGGTGAGAGGTCTAAGACTGGTGAGGAGCTGAGGAGGGCATGTAAAGATCATGTATCCTTCTCAAACAGTAGAAAACATAGAATATTGAATGGCTTCCCAAGGCAGAGCACTGTAAACAATGAATTCTACCTATATATCTTGATATCATTCAGCTAGAAACAATGAATTAGATTTTGGCATACATAAAACATGTAAAAAAATAATAACAGAAGAAGAAACTATGCAAAATCACCATACCACAAGTATCCCATAAAAATAACTGCAACTCCTATTAATTTTCTTGCCAAATGCTTACAAATGATGTACAATATTGTTCAGAGCATCCAAGTGTATCCAACCCTTGCAAAAGAGGAAGAAAATACATAATATAGACAACCAAACCACTCATCCTGACCATCAGGGGTTGAATCCATGAGAAGAATTACAACCATTTCCAAACATGGACCATGAATATAGATAGTCAAACTACTTGCCTCTATAAGCATAGAAACTGATTCATCAGCCTCAAAACCACCTCTAACTAATGAATCTATCCTCTAACAATGTTTTACCATCATAATTACATACCATGTCATTAATTAAATCATAAAAACAACCTTGAGGAGAGAGAAAGTGAATCCACAGTGCAAACAGCCAAAATTTTTGGATTTCTGGACAAATTGGTCAAAAGCGTAGTGCCACTTTCCACCTGCTTTTTTAGGCCTTACCCTTAACCAAATTGAGCCCAAGATATCTCATTGGAAAGCTCATCAAGTCTAGTTTCTGGAACAACTTGAATTTGTGAATTTGGAGGTCATTTCCCCCCTCAAAACTTGAATCTCCCAAGACTGCTTCTGTGTGTCCAAAATGAGGCAGAAAGGTCATTTTTTGGACCTTTTGGTGACCTATATTTGCTTCAAAACTTCTGAAAATTTCTAGGGTTCATGTTCTCATCCTCTTGAATCCAAATATGCAAACCTTTTGTTCATATGATGCTCTAGGGAAAAGCGTAGCGTTGGTGGCGCTGCGCTTCTAGGCCAGTTTCCTGTGTTGTAAATTTCAAATTTTGAAAAAGACAAAAAATCTTTGAAATTTGCCCAGATTTGGCATGGGACACTACCATCAGCTGTTTTGATGGGCTAGTGAGGCTTCAGCTAATATTTTCAACTTATCTTGCAGCTCCTTTTTACTCTTTAAAGCCTTCCTCAACCTAGCTTTAAGATTCCTGATCTTCATGTTACAAATTTTGTTGTGGGTCATGTAATGGTAGGCCATGTGGTGAAGCATCTTCTTATCCATGTTGGTCTTCTCAATTAGCCCTTTGAGATGTATGTTGATCCTCTCAAGCCATGTTTCCCTATCATTCTCAATCTCTTGCTCAATAGGTGTAAGCTTGACATGAGCCTCTTTGGCCTTTTGCCTATTTTCTTTGATCATTTGTAGCTCCATGAGGACTTGCTTGTCACACAATTGTTTGTTTTCCTACTCTAAATATCTGATGATGAACTTAGCTCCCTCTAAGTTATCTGCCAAGGATTTTATTTGAGCTTCCCTCTCTTGAATGATAATGTCCTTGACAGTTTCTTCATCCTGAGCTTCCAGGTCAACGATGTCAACTCCATGATGAGTAAAGTGCTGTTGTGGCTCCTCATGCTCAATGAGATCAAAATCTCTTTCCTCCTCATCATCCAGATCCTCCTCTAGCACCTTTTCCTTGCCTTTTCCCAACTACTCAACTTGCACCTATTTTGTTGATGACGAAGGCAAAGCCCCTTCCACACCTTGTGGAGCAAATATTTTCCTATGGAGTGATGAAGAAGGAAAGGCCCCTTCCACACCTTGTGGAGCAAGCACTTTCCTGGCAGTTGCAAAAAGTCTCCTTGTGCTTCTCTGTTGGGCCCCTGTAATACTAGTGATTACCCCATTACTATTGTAGTTATACCCCTTATTAATATTATTGTGCCCCTATTGCCCCCATATTGTTATTACTGTGCCCCATAGAATCCCTCTATTGTTATTTTTGTGGCTTTATAATATTATTGTTAGGTCGGCTGGATTATATTGTGACTCCTTAGACTCCTATATATAGAAAGGAGGTTTTGTCATTTGAATCATCCAAGAATTATTCATTTATGTAATGTAAAGTAGGTTGACCCTTTGAAGAGGCTGAATTCTAAGGCGTTGATCTATCTTTTCTATCTTTTCTTGAGCTGGTTCCATAACATTTGGTATCAAAGCTTTGGATTCTAGGGTTTCACTGCTCCAAACAGGTCATCGTGGAATTTTCGCTATAACTATTTTTTGTGACGTTTCAAAAGTCGCAAAAAAAAACCCATTTGAGAATAAATCACACTGAACGTTGGGTCTGAATTTCAAAACTTTTCACATGATATTTGCGGAGATATGATCTGAGGAAGTTGGTCTTTTTGCAGACTCCTGAATTACATTCAAAACAGGTGACCTGGGGAAAATCATCATAACTTTCTCTCTGGGGATCGGATTGAAATTTCGTAAGAAGGTACAGAAAGAGGATGGACTATAGTTTCTTGTATGCATGTTTTAGATCCAAAGGTTGAAACAGTGACTCATGGCACGTCATACAAGTTCGCTCTACTGAACTAGTCTATAAGAAAGTCACTGTGGGAGATTTCATATAACTCTTCCTTGGAAAATCCAATTTGGGTCAGACTTGTGGCATTGGAAAGAGGACACAAAGGGCTACTACAAATCACAAATTTAGAACTAGATGATCAGAAAGTATAGAGATACATCAGAGGCAATATCGAGCTCCTATAAAGTGAAAAAAGGTGTGTAGATTTTCTTAAATTTTTGCTTAAGCTTGGATTGAAAATTTATTTTGAAGGAATTCAAAGGGCATAGTAGAGCATTATTATCGATAACTGATGCCCTGAGGAAAGAAAATGCAAACACCTAGTAAGGAACCTGAAAGCTCTAGCATGACTCATGAAGAAGAGGAAGAAATGCAACATGATATATCAAAATTACAAGACCAAGTGCAACAACTGTCCCTTGCACAAAAAGGAACATAATCTAAGATGGATGGTTTAAAGAAAGATGTAGAAGCTAAGATGGATGGTTTAAAGAAAGGTGTAGAAGCTAAGATGGACTATTTAAAGAAAGGTGTAGAAGCTAAGATGATTGACGTGGCAGCTAAAATGGATGATTTGAAGATAGATTTGAAGATAGACATGGACGAATTGAAGATAAAGATGAATAAGTTGCTACAAGAAATGGTCCCTAAGGGTGAAAGGGTACTAAAGGAAACTCATGATGAGAACAAAAGAAATGTTAATCATGATTCCATAAATGCTAATGTTGGATCGAAGACTCACCATATTCCAAAAATCGATATGAGGAAGTTTGATGGCAAGGATCCTGCCACATGGATATTACAGATGGAGCAATTCTTCGATCTCAATAATGTGAAAAACACACAAAAGGTACATATGGAAACTTTATATTTGGAACCAAATCAGTTTGTATGGTATCAATGGCTTTGCTCTCGTAAACCATTTATCACTTGGGCAATTTTTACGGAAGAATTGATAGCACATTATGAGGATACAAAAAGCAACACTTTTTTTAGCCAATTGATAAGTCTCAAACAAAAGGGTTCAATAATGGAGCACATTGAGGAGTTCCAAAAATTGAACATAAGGGTAAAAGATATTCCAGAGGAGCATAGGATTGATGTGTTCATAGGGTCTTTAAAGGATAATATCCAACATGATGTTTGCCTTTGGGAACCTGATTCATTAGAGAAGGCATTCAGGTTAGCAAGAAAAATGGAAAGCAAAATTATGGCAACCAGGAAGCATACCACTCACAACTATAAAGACAGAAGTGTTGTTGCCCCTAGTCTTCCACAACCTATAAGGTTGACACCACAACAATTGGAAGAAAAAAGAGCAAAAGGGCTTTGTTACAGTTGTGATAGCAAATACACTAAAGGTCATAAGTGTGCTGAGAAGAAATTATTCTACATAGATTGTGAAGAGGAAGAAGAAAAGGAGCAAGAAAGGTCAAAAGAAGAGGATATACTCCAGGAACAAAGCCTAGATGAAGAACAAATAAATCCGACCATATCTTGTAATGCATTGGCGGGAATTACCACTCCTCAAACCATCAAGATAGAAGGACAAATCAAGAAGAAAAAGGTAATAGTGTTGATTGATTCAGGAAGCACCCACAATTTTATTCATTGTAAGGTAGCAAAAGAATTGAATTGCTTCCTATATCCAGCACCAGAGTGTCAAGTGATGATTGCAAATGGAGGAACAATAAATTGCTCTGGAAAGTGCCATAATATCAAGCTATCCATGGGAGAATATGTATTGACTAGCCCAATGCTTTCCATTCCAATGGGAGGTGCTGATGTTGTACTAGGAGTCCAATGGCTACAATCCTTGGGTACAATAGCTTTTAATTTTCAAGAACTTTTCATGAAATTTTCTACGGAAGGAAAGGAAGTTGAATTAAGGGGTATTGCAGGGAAACCAGGAAAGATAATCAGCTCTAATGGTATGACAAAGCTTCTAAAAAAGGAGAAAAGAGGTGTAATTGCACAATTATGTTCGCTAGATGTTTCCACATCGGAATCATCTATTTCTCCAGATCTCCAAAAAGTCCTGGACAATCATTCCAAGGTATTTGAGACTCCCAAAGGTCTCCCACCTATGCGTGATCATGATCATGCTATTCATCTGATTCCAGGAAGTGTTCCTCCAAACATCAGGCCGTACAGATATCCCTATGTCCAAAAGAGTGAAATTGAACGTATGGTTGCAGAAATGCTAGAGGCTGGTATAATTCAACCGAGTCAAAGTTCTTTCTCTGCTCCAGTAGTATTGGTGCACAAGAAGGATGGATCATGGCGCATGTGTCTAGATTATAGGGAGCTCAACAAGCTCACTATTAAAGATAAGTTCCCCATTCCTGTCATTGATGAATTACTGGATGAATTGCATGGATCAATTTACTTCACCAAGTTGGATCTTCGTTCAGGATATCATCAAATCAGAATGAAGACTGAAGACATTCCGAAAACAACATTTAGAACTCATGAGGGTCATTATGAATTTTTGGTCATGCCTTTTGGCCTTACCAATGCACCTTCAACATTTCAAGGTTTGATGAATTCAATTTTCAAACCATTCCTTAGAAAATTTGTGTTAGTATTTTTTGATGATATACTAATCTACAGCAAGTCTTGGAAGGATCATGTTGAACATGTTGACAGGGTGCTACAACTATTGGAGGAGAAACAATTATATGCAAAAAGATCCAAATGTTTCTTTGGAGTCCAAGAGGTGGAATATTTGGGTCATATTGTATCTCATGAAGGAGTTAAGGTAGACCCTAGCAAAATTAAAGCCATTAAGGAATGGAAAATCCCCACATCCATAAAGCATCTGCGAGGATTTCTCGGGTTGACAGGGTATTATCGCAAGTTTGTTAAGAATTATGGGAGAATAGCAGCACCTCTAACAACATTATTGAAGAAAGATGCATTTTCATGGACTCCGAAAGCAACAAAGGCCTTTGAACATCTTAAAGAGGCAATGTGCCAAGCACTGGTCTTAGCTACACCAGACTTCACAAAAACCTTTATTGTGGAATGTGATGCTTCAGGAAATGGAATTGGTGTTGTTCTAATGCAAGATGAAAGACCCATTGCTTTTGAAAGTCGTCCAATCAAGGGAAAGTTTTTAAGCAAAGCTATTTATGAGAAGGAAATGTTGGCAATACTCCATGCACTTAAGAAATGGCGACCCTACCTAATGGGAAGACACTTCAAGGTAAAAACGGATCATGATAGCCTTAAATACTTTTTAGAACAAAGATTATCCTCTGAAGAGCAACAAAAGTGGGTCACAAAGATGTTGGGTTATGACTTTGAAATCATCTACAAAAAAGGGAAGCAAAATGTGGTGGCAGATGCACTCTCAAGAAAGGATGAGGATGTGGAAGCATTGTTGTGCGCCATTTCTATTATCCAACCAGATTGGATAAACGAAGCAATGGAGGAATGGAAGAATGACGAAGAAGTGTGGGCACTTATTCGAAAGTCACAACAAGATTCCAGTACGTCTGATACATTTAGCTGGAAAAATGATTCGTTATGGTACAAAGATCGCTTATACCTCTGTAAGAATTCCCAGCTAAAACAAAAGATTCTTATGGAATTGCACACTTCTCCCTTAGGAGGGCACTCAGGATTTTTAAAAACTTACCACAGGGTTAAGAAGGAATTTTTTTGGGATGGCCTTAAATCAGATATTCAAAAGTTTGTGGCGGAATGTTTGGTTTGCCAACAAAATAAAGTTGAAACAATTAAGACATTGGGTCTATTACAACCTTTATCCATTCCAAGCCAACGTTGGGAGGAGGTTTCAATGGATTTTATCACAGGTTTACCCAAGTCTGAGGGAAAGAGTGTCATCATGGTGGTAGTTGACAGACTTACCAAGTATGCACACTTTTGTGCATTATCACATCCATTTAAAGCCAGTACAGTTTTTACTGCATTTATGGAAACAATTCAAAAGCTACATGGAAACCCAAAGATTATTGTAAGTGACAGAGATCCCATTTTCACTGGAAATTTTTGGACAGAATTATTTTCTTGTCTTGGTACTCAGTTAGCTCATAGCTCATCTTATCATCCTCAATCTGATGGGAAAACTGAGATAGTAAACAAATGTTTGGAAGGATATCTTCGTTGCTTTGTATCTGATAAACAGACACAATGGGTCAAATGGTTTCCTCTGGCTAAATGGTGGTATAACACTTCCTTCCATACAGCAACAAAAATGACCCCATTTATGGCACTTTATGGGTATCAACCACCATCCATCACATCATATTTAAGAGAAAATTCTAAGGTTCAGGTAGTGGAACATCACATCGAACATCAACAACAAGTCCTCCAACTCTTAAAGGATAACCTCGTGTTGGCACATAATAGAATGAAACAACAGGCAGATCAACATCGCAGTGAAAGAAGTTTTGATGTAGGTGATTGGGTATTCCTACGGCTACAACCATATAAGAAAATGTCCCTCAAGCAAGCTAAGAAGGATAATAAATTATCACCAAAGTATTATGGTCTGTACAAGGTGTTGCAAAAGATTGATACTATGGCATACAAATTGGAGCTTCCTGCAGCTTCTCGATTGCACCCAGTTTTCCATGTTTCATGTTTAAAGAAGGTTATAGGTGACAAGCTCCCAGTTCAAACAATATTGCCAGAACTTGACGAGGAAGGAAAAATTATATTGGAACCAGAAGCATGTTGAGTCTTGAAAATGTCATTCATTTGCATTATACTTTCACTATTATGTCCATTATATCACCTCCATTTCACCTCCATTTCACTACTATTTCACCACATTCATCCCACTTTCATTATCATTGGGCCACCTTTATGTTTTTCCAATCTTTATTATTTCTAAGCCTTTTAAGTGAATTTGTGGTTAAACATTAGAAAATAATGTGCATATGCTTATACCTAACAAATGGGTTGAGATTGTTGACATGTGTAGGTTGAAAGGAGGCTTCTAGAAGACCCTTATGTGGCACTCTAAGGCCAAATTCGAATTTGGTTGGAAAGAATCATGGGATCATGAGGATATGTGTCACATCTCCTAATTGTATTGTAACTCTAAAAAGACATGTGTCTTATCAGTTCCTATTTTGATTAGGACTCTAGAGGTAGAGGGAGAGATTCATGGATTATCATTAATGAGATGGCTCTCATCTTTTTGTATAAATAGGAGATCTCTCTCCTTCATTTGCTAGTCTTTTCTTAGTCCTTTTAGCTTGTTAGTCCCATGGCTTTTGAAAGCTTTGGAGAACTTTGTTGTACTTTGCACTTTTGAAGAAATTGAATAAAGCTTTGATGTTCTCAACATGGAAGGAGATGTGAAGTATATGTCATGGAGCATATTAGGATGTAAGGTAGAGTAGATTTCATTTTGTAAATATTTCTTTGTAGAATGTAAAGTAGATTAGATTTTTCATTCATGCAATTTTAATTTATGCAAGTGTGTTTAATTTTGCTTTGATTTCATGACTAGTGGCATGTGTGATCATCTTGTCTATGTTGCTGACCTTTATTTTTCTGTAGTTTGATTTTCATTAGTATCATTTCTTTAACTTGCACTTTACTTTCTACTCTTAGATATCAAGTTGTTCATCTATTGATGTTTCTTTTTCCATAATCAAATAACTTTATTGGAGCCAAAATATCACTTAGTACAGCTTGGTTTAGTTTGCTTTAAGACTCACATTGCTGACTTGTTCATAACTGTTCTCACATGATAAATCTAGCTGAAAGGCAAAAAGGTTAAGAAAAGGTTAAAGTAGTGTGATTTGTCTCCTTTATGTAGTGTCACTTAGATTTCACATTTCATTTTCATTTTAAATCAGCAGCAGAGATACTGGGTCGATGTCATTAGTCCTTTATTTGATGTCTTTATTTTCCTTTAAGAATTTGATTTCATAGGTGGTAGGGGGCCCCTGCCTTGTATAGTTGTCATTTTATTTTTGCATTTTATTTCACCATGTATATTAGCTGTACATAAGTTGCTTTCAAGTTGATTGTAGATTAGTGATGCACATAGCCTTTTAATGAACTAATGATGTGATAGAATCATCTTGTCCTTTTGCTGAAGTAGCGAGGATACTGGGTCTCATAGTCATTCTCTCATTATTTGATTATTGCATTTTATTTCGATTGAACTAGTTGCATTAAACACTTTAGAAAAGCAACAAGAACAAAACCCCAAAAACAACATAAATTATAAAACAACGAAGTAAGAGAAAGGTTAACTAAGCACATATAGTGCACCACACTTCATCAGTTTACGATACCCGGATTGATAATTTATGTAGAGCAATTTAAGACATTAAATTGACTAGACATTTTGGCGCCGTTGCCGGGGAAGTGTAATTAGGAGACCTTATTTCTTACATCTGGAAAAAAAAAAGGTTAATAATTCTTGAGTATTCTCTCCTCTTGCACTTTGTGTGATCTAGAGGATCAGAAAAAGGATTGTTAAGTAAAAAAAAGAAAAATAATAATTCTTGAGTATGCTCTCCTCCTGCACTTTGTGTGATTTGGAGGATCAGAAAAAGAATTGTTAAGAAAAAATAGGAGGCAAAATAAACTTCATCACTTCAATTGATTCAAGAAAAAAGGAAGAGAAAAAAAAGAGAAGAAAAACAATCTATGGCTATCTCCATTCCTAGTTTTCGCTGTGGCTTCGTGACTCTTCAAATAGTGTGTTCTTTATTGGTGTGTCTTTCCTATGGTTGGATTGGAATTTCTTGTCTCCCACATAGATCTCTGATAAGGATCAACAGTGTGAAACTACCACCATCAAACAATGGCGTACTGTCTTACTTATGGTATTGATATAGTGTATAACACATCCCTTGTAGTCCTGGTCATGAGATTATTGTAGGAAGTTGACAGTGAGGAAGATGATATTTAGCGTCAGATTAATCAAATAATTCATCTTCAGCAAATAAGAGAAGAGGTTTCACTAAAATGTGCTCATAACCATTGCAACAATGGAATAGATAAGCACTTCATTTTCAGCAGTTAAAAACCACTGTCTCTCTATGCTCTAGGTCAGCTCATATAAGTCATCTGTATGCGTCCTATCTAGATACCCTACCCTCTAAGATCATAGCAAATACTGTCTCTTCTTATTGGAATGATGTTCTCTGTCTCAAGGCAATAACTTCTAGCTGCACCGACAAGAGCTAATTGCTGCACTGAAAGGAGCTTCATTCTTTCATTCACGAGCAGACCAGAGCTTCATTCATGAGGTTCACACACTTAACTGAGTGTCCAATGAGTCTTTCCATGGACTAGACCTAATTCCTGATTGACAAGAACTTAATGCACTGCCTAGCTGCATCTACCTTCTAGCTAATACTTCCAACGGTAACTACGACTAGGTACTATCGGCAATGGAGAAAAGCCAATGACTAGGGACAATGATTGAACCTATGTAATACACCTACAAAACAGTAGATCAAGCAAGAAAAACGAATGCAAATTCATAAAAGGCAGAACAGTGAGAACAGTAAAACTCAGAAAAACGTAAACACAGAAAAAATGTCAAACTTCAAACATTCGATTTGCCCAAATGGAGATGAATTTCAAAAAACTAAAACATGGGTTTTTTTTCTAGGTGGGTTAATTAGATAACCCAAAAACTGTTTGAAGAAATGTGTGGCGGCCTGGGAGAAATCTTCGGTTCTTTGGAGCCTCATTTTTGCCGCCACGTGAAAAAATTGAGTTATTAACTGACAGTTTGATGTATTCCGCGTGCCTGAAGAAGGGGAATTCCAATTTGGTTCTATGTTGCCACCTCTACCACGTCCTCTGCCCATATGCCACCCATTGCAATTCATTAAAACCCGTTAAACAACAGTTTCAATCCAACACGGCTCTCCATTACGTGATTTGGTTGGATACGGCTCTTTACAGCCGATTGATAGACGTGGCGTGAACCAAGTAACCAGTTTTATTACGACTCTTCTCCACCGCATAACTCCCGCTGCCTATTATAGACTGGGGTTTAACCATTGTTGCATGGTTTTCATCTACAAACATATTCTAAAGCCCGATATCGGTGTACATGCTTAGCTTGCTTGGTTGCAGAGATGGTGAAGGGCATCTAGAACTCTGAGATGCTGGACCAAGGTTATGGTTCCAGTAAACGAGAGTCTCAACTTTAGATTCTCTTTGTAATCTCAAAGCCTAATGCCTTCAGAAGTCCTGCATTAGGTACCTACATAGTGTTTGGCGAAGCTAAGATTGAGGACTTGAGTTCAATTGCAGACAAAAGTAGCTGAGAAGTTCAAGGCGCCTGATATCAGTCATGTAATGCTAAAAAAAAAAAAAAAAGAACATCTACAGCTGCACAGGAGGAAGATGAGGAAGTAGATGACACTGGAGTGGAGCCCAAAGACATTAAACTGGTAATGACCCAAGCTAGAGTATCGAGAGTTAAGGCAGTTAAACCTCTAAAAGCTGCTAATGGAGATATTGTTAGTGTGATCATGGACCTTACAACATAGGTGTATGAACTGATATAGGCAACGAGAATGGGGAAGCTTGGCAGAGCTGAACTGTGAATTGCATTAGTTAAGGGGGCACTTACACTGTTTCAAAAGATTAGCAGTCAGTAGCATTAATCATGGGAATAGTTTTCCATCTGCCATTGTAGTCTCCAGCAATACATAATTGTGTAAATTCTCATCATTTGCAATTGTGCTCTTGCTACAATAGTCTTTTACTGCAGTGAGTTTTGAAGCAGAAGAAACATTGCATTTTACAATCTTCACGTGTATGGACTTTGAGTCAAGCACAACATCCTTCAGGTTCACCACTTCTGCAATCAAAAAGGGTGGTTCCTTTGCTATTTCCATGGAAAAGGCTATCATATGGAATATCAGTTCGTTTACACCTTAACTTTCTTTTGGCTGATGCTATAAACTATTAATGTCACACAGCGTTTCCGCAGCTGAAAACTGTTTCTGCAGCTCGCACCAGTTTCCGCTGCTGTTTTCTTAAATGCTATGTTCCAGGTGTCCTCCGGGTAGAAGAGCCACATGGGCAAGTTTGTGGGATCAAGGACATGGTGTGTGTCCTTCCAGCTCATCCAAACCGGTCATCAAAACCCGTGGTCAACAAGGAGGCAAATACGGTCAAACTGAACTAAAGGCAGAACCGGAAGGGCTTAAGTCTATGAAAGGGTCAAATAGTCATGATAATGGTTATAGACTATTTTTTTTCATCAATAAAACTATTTTGCTCTGCAGACAATAAAATAAAAATAAAAAAATTCGATGATCAAACTGTTTTAGCCACTTTCCGCAGCCAGCCCCACTTTCCGCAGCTGTTTTGTTAAACTCTAGGTTGCAGGTGTCATCAAGCAAAACAAGCCACATGGGTAGCTAGGGAAATGTTGGTACATGGATGGTGTCCTATTCATTCAATAAAATTTGATGAAAAAGACCCCGGTCAAAGGGAAGTCAAATTGTGTGTTATCACAAAGTCGCCACACAAAGTCGCTGCATGTCAAGAAAAAAATAATAATTTTGAATCAATGAAATGAATAAGTTATTTGCTCACTTTTCTGAAGGTATTGATTAATTTTGGATTGATGATGAAAAATGAATGGCTAACTTTGTATCCAAGATTTTTAGCTACAGAACTGTGCACATTCCGCAGCTAAAGTCCAATTCCGCAGCCAGAAAAACCTCATTGTTCAAATCAGGCTATCTTTCTCATACAAAATCAGATTTTGATGATTTAAGTACCATTGGAAAGATCTCAACAATATCTATACAATGAGAAATATAGCATTAGAGTTTGAAATGGAAAATAATGAAATAAATTGCTGAAAAGAAGCAACATCAACTTGAGGCACTAATTCCAAAGCAGGTATAAATTCTTTTGATTTTTCCTTTGAGAACTTGTTTCATTAATACAAATTCTTAGTTTTGTGTGTAAATATCATAACTAGAGAGATTGATCACCTCTCTCCTTTGATAATCTTACATTCCATTGCAGAAGAAGTATTAGTTTTTTTTTGCAGGTTTCAGGAGGAAGGACAAATGACTACAAGAGAATGGTGTCTCTCTAAGAGACCAATTTGTTTCATAAGAGGATGATCAGCAACAAAGAGGAAATATGTTGATGCAAAATCAGATCCAAACACTTGAAAAACTTTCAGATACTATTGTCTCCATCACATCCATCCATCACATCCATACTTCATAATAAACCATTCACCTCATTCCACTCCATACTTTTCACTTACATTCACATACACTTTCCATCTCTTTTTGTCCATTCATAACCCACAAATAAAAGCAAGAGGCTCATTCATATGCTTATTTCCCATTGCCATTTCTACTCTCCATTGCCATTTTCCATTTTCATTTTCCATTCCTTGTCATTTTCATTCCGCAAATAAGCCCTGCTTCAATGCAAATTATTGAGTCCATAGTCCTTTGAGTCTAAGTTCTTTGTAAAAACACCTTGAGGCTTGCATGCCTTAATGGCAAGTCCTCATGCTGACAAACAATGGGAATATATTAATGTCCCTTGTTCGTTAGATCTTCCAGGTGATTCGACATCAACAAATTCATTCGTACCTAGCAAGATGTGTTTGGGCATCTTGACTCTCATTGTCATCAATGGTGAGAGTTCTCGTGTTGACTAGTGGCATCCATTAATGGCCACTAAGCCAACAATTTCCTACTATGTTCGACATCAGAACATCTTTTCACATAGTAGGAATTGTGCAGACATGAAGACTATTATTTTCAGCATTTTGGAGCAGATTCAACAAGTTTTAGTAGAAGCAATAAAAAGTCATCTTATCTCTCTATCCATGACTCCTCTTGATCAGCCACTTGAAGAAGAATATGATCAGAATTTTTCAGCCACCACACATACAACTCATCCATTCCAAAGGGTAAGTGAAGGTACGTCATTTTCTAACTTTTTACCATAGAATTCCATAAAAAGCTAGAATGATAATTGTTGGAAAAACATTTCTCTTCCTCATTTCATAAAATTGCCAATACCATCAGTTGGGGGGGGAATACATTCATATTCATATATTGCCATGTCTATATCATATTCAAGAGCCCACATACTTCCAACATATATTAATTATTACATTGCTATTATGAGCATGCAATGGCTTTTGAAAAAGTGCTTAAAGGATAAATTGGATACAAACAAAATCATGGTTGTCACACAAGAACCAACCATCATGCAATCCAATAAAGATATACTTTGCAACAATAATCAAAATATCATTATGCAAAGTTCAAAGATCAAAATAGAAGGCAACAAAAAAAAAAAAAAAATGGTTGTAACACAAGAACCAACCATGTTGCAATTCAAGTGAAACACTTTACAGAAATATGAAGTTATCAAATGATATCATGCAAAGTTAAGCCAAAGCTCAAGGATCAAAAGAGTTAATGTAATATATATTGCATGAGTACATGCAATAGCTTCAGTTGGGGGATATGTTGAGCCTTGAAAATGTCATTCATTTGCATTATACTTTCACTATTATGTCCATTATATCACCTCCATTTCACTACTATGTCACCACATTCATCCCACTTTCATTATCATTGGGCCACCTTTATGTTTTTCCAATCTTTATTATTTCTAAGCCTTTTAAGTGAATTTGTGGTTAAACATTAGAAAATATATGCTTATACCTAACAAATGGGTTGAGATTGTTGACATGTGTAGGTTGAAAGGAGGCTTCTAGAAGACCCTTATGTGGCACTCTAAGGCCAAATTCGAATTTGGTTGGAAAGAATCATGGGATCATGAGGATATGTGTCACATCTCCTAATTGTATTGTAACTCTAAAAAGACATGTGTCTTATCAGTTCCTATTTTGATTAGGACTCTAGAGGTAGAGGGAGAGATTCATGGATTATCATTAATGAGATGGCTCTCATCTTTTTGTATAAATAGGAGATCTCTCTCCTTCATTTGCTAGTCTTTTCTTAGTCCTTTTAGCTTGTTAGTCCCATGGCTTTTGAAAGCTTTGGAGAACTTTGTTGTACTTTGCACTTTTGAAGAAATTGAATAAAGCTTTGATGTTCTCAACATGGAAGGAGATGTGAAGTAGATGTCATGGAGCATATTAGGATGTAAGGTAGAGTAGATTTCATTTTGTAAATATTGCTTTGTAGAATGTAAGGTAGATTAGATTTTTCATTCATGCAATTTTAATTCATGCAAGTGTGTTTAATTTTGCTTTGATTTCATGACTAGTGGCATGTGTGATCATCTTGTCTATGTTGCTGACCTTTATTTTTCTGTAGTTTGATTTTCATTAGTATCATTTCTTTAACTTGCACTTTACTTTCTACTCTTAGATATCAAGTTGTTCATCTATTGATCGTTCTTTTTCCATAATCAAATAACTTTATTGGAGCCAAAATATCACTTAGTACAACTTGGTTTAGTTTGCTTTAAGACTCACATTGCTGACTTGTTCATAACTGTTCTCACATGATAAATCTAGCTGAAAGGCAAAAAGGTTAAGAAAAGGTTAAAGTAGTGTGATTTGTCTCCTTTATGTAGTGTCACTTAGATTTCACATTTCATTTTCATTTTAAATCAGCAGCAGAGATATTGGGTCGATGTAATTAGTCCTTTATTTGATGTCTTTATTTTCCTTTAAGAATTTGATTTCATAGGTGGTAGGGGGCCCCTGCCTTGTATAGTTGTCATTTTATTTTTGCATTTTATTTCACCATGTATATTAGCTGTACATAAATTGCTTTCAAGTTGATTGTAGATTAGTGATGCACATAGCCTTTTAATGAACTAATGACGTGATAGAATCATCTTGTCCTTTTGCTGAAGTAGCGAGGATACTGGGTCTCATAGTCATTCTCTCATTATTTGATTATTGCATTTTATTTTGATTGAACTAGTTGCATTAAACACTTTAGAAAAGCAACAAGAACAAAACCCCAAAAACAACATAAACTATAAACAACGAAGTAAGAGAAAGGTTAACTAAGCACATATAGTGCACCACACTTCATCAGTTTACGATACCCGGATTGATAATTTATGTAGAGCAATTTAAGACATTAAATTGACTAGACAAAGCAGTCACGGAAACAAGAACTTGACAGCTACGAAATCGTTCAATTTCAGAGTATCTTATCAAGTGGAAGAACTTATCCGTTGAAGATTCCACATGGGAGGATGAGAATTTTATGCAGAAGTATCCAGAACTACTCAAGCGTTGAGGACAACATTTTTTTGAAGGAAAGGGGCATGTTTGGCCCCTATAATACTAGTGATTACCCCATTACTATTGTAGTTATACCCCTTATTAATATTGTTGTGCCCCTATTGCCCCCATATTGTTATTATTGTGCCGAATCCCTCTATTGTTATTTTTGTGGCTTTATATTATTATTGTTAGGTCGGCTGGATTATATTGTGACTAGTTAGACTCCTATATATAGAAATGAGGTTTTTTCATTTGAATCATCTAAGAATTGTTCATTTATGTAATGCAAAGGAGGTTGCCCCCTTGAAGAGGCTGAATTCTAAGGCGTTGATCTATCTTTTCTATTTTTTCTTGAGCTGGTTCCATAACATTCTCTGATATGTTACATACATTGGTACCTCAACATTTTGGTTTCCTTGGCTTCTTCCCTTGTGTCTCCATGGCTAGAAGGCCCACCTTCTTTTTGATGCACTGGTGAAGGGATCTATGGACCTTTGAACATCTCATGAGCAATGAAAGTGTCCCATGGAATGTTAAGAAGGCTAAGCTAGTGTAAGATAATGATTTAATCAAAGAGTAATGATATATGCTATTCAACTGCTGGGGTTATGATTTCCTCTGTACAATATGTGCCATATTCTCAATGTTTCTAAACATGACGTAAGGGAGATTCAACATCTTTACTCTAGTGAAATGCATGAGGAGTCTAATATGATAGGGATACAATCGGGAAAACCTACCTTCACAAGTAAAGTACTTGATAAGAATCCTCATCAAAGGCACATACATGTTTTCCAAAAACTTAAAGGGGAATAACTTCTTCACTTGATTTCCATATTTAGCCTTGATATAGGGCTCATATAATCCTCATCAAGATCATGACCCTTGTACCATTTTTCACCCACATTAGGAATTCTAGTGGCCTCTGAAATGAAAGCTGACGAAACTGTGAAGGTTACTCTAGCAAGTGTCACCTCATTGTTATGAAAATGAGTCAAAATAGTCTGGCCAACTCATGGTGAAACTATACTCTCTCCACCGTCTCACAAAATTCAAAACATGCCAAGTTTCTAAAACAAGAAACTGCAAGTGGGCAAGCCTGTAACTCTTTCAAACTAGTGGCCTCCTCTCTGATGATTTTTCCTCCTTTATGAGGCTTCCTTTGTTGTATATTTCTTTCCCTGGAGCTGTCACTAAATGTCTCTTCCTAATACTCATAATCACTGTCTCTTTCCATTTCTTTCCTTTGTTTTTTAACAATGTGGTTGTAGATGGATAATTGTGGATAATAGTGTGAAAATAGGGTGGAGGAATGAAATGGGCAGAGTGTATGAAGGAGGGAGTGTGAAAATGTATGTGTGAACAGAGTTTAGGGATGGGAGTAGGGTTTAGGGATGTGAGTAGGGTAGAGAGTGTAGGGTTTGGGAAATTGTATGTGGGAATGAGATTTAGGGACAATTATATGTGGGAATGGGATTTAGGGACAATTATATGTGGGAATGAGATTTAGGGACAATTATATGTGGGAATGGGATTTAGGGAACAATAGAAAATGGATAAGTGAGGAAAACACTAGTGGAGTGAGGAAAACTAGGGTTTTGAATATGGGAGTGAAAAACACCAAAACTTGACAAGTAAAACCCTAAACCACAAGAGACGAGTGATATACTTACTTGCAAGAGAGGAAAATTGGATGATTTGAGGTGAATTTGGTGATTTGCAGTGTTTTGAGGCTCTGTTGGGCAAAGCGCAGCACCACCTACAGGAGCGCAACACCTTCCTCAGAAGCGCAGCGCCGGCAAAAATCTTGAAAGAACGCAGCAGCTTGAATATATTTGCTCAATGACACTTGAAACTTGACCTTTGATCTCCTTATGGAACTTTGATCTTCAACAATAACACAATAGGATGAAAAATAGGAGGATGGCTTTATATAGCTTCACTTTTTTTATTTTTGTTTATGAAAACCCACTTTTATAATGTTGAGTTGTCTTTTACAATGCTCTGTTTTTCATGTTTATTTCTTTTTTCATGGCAAGTGGATTGATGCTCAGAATTACTTGATTTTGCAGTGGCAGATACTTGGCAGCATCACAAGCTTTAGGAGGAGCTTTGGGAACAAATATTACATATAGAAACAATAAAATTACATCATGATGAAAAATAAAAACATAATACTCTGTTTTCACCTCAAAACTACATTCAGCTTATCAACTGATACATTATGATTTTAACAATGATTATTGACCTCCTCATGTGTTTGCTAACCCTTATTAACATATAATCACTGAAATTTGACCATGGAGGAAACACTAAGACCTAATGAGACCAAAACCGTATGTAATTGATGAAATGGACTGAAAATGAGCATGAATCATGACTAAAAGGTATGAAAGAAGATCAACAAGTACATATCATGAGGGAAAAACTGAAATAAACCCTACCATAAGTAGATCCATGACCCAATGGAATGAATCAGCAGTATGGGACACCTACTATGAGATGCAAAAGAGTAAATTTTGATCACTAATGGCACTGTGAAGACACTGACACTAACAGACACAACTTGAGGACAAGCGCCAAACAATGAAGCTGGAAATAGGAAGGTTCATGGTGAAATTTGATTCTTTGAGGTAGAAAGGTCTACCTAATCCACTGGTAATTAATGACAGATTAATGCCACATGAATAAGAGAATCAGAGAAGTGGAAAAGGAACAAGCCAGAAGTTCCTCCATGAAAGGGATGCCTACAGGAAAATTCCTTTACCAGGATTTTGAGAACCTCTTTTACCTCTAGCATGAGGTAAAACATCTTTTTGTAAACAAGCCCACCTTTGCAAAATACACAGAAGCTGATAAAGTCTACAGAAGAATGGTAAATATTAAGTTACCAGATACAAAGACTTGGGAAAAGTTAAATGATTTACCGTAAACATGCAAGGTAAATAGTGAATACAGAGTAGTCAAAGTGAAACAATATATCAACTAAGTAAAAAAGTTTCAGATGAAAGGGTATCAGTCAAAAGGCAAGAGTAAAAGGACAACTAGTGTAGAGCAACAACTAAAGAGAGAAAGTAGCAAAAGTTCAAAACAACAAACAACAAATCAATAAAAGAAGGGACAACTAGCCTTTTAGTTTGCTAGGTGTCTCTATCTTCTTACAGTTTAGGATATTTTGTAACTATTTTTTGTATAAATACTTCATAATTTGAATTATAGAGGTGTGGATTGCTGAACATTTCTATAGTTACATTGGTTTGAAAACCTAAGGGTTTATTGTAAAAAATTTCAAGTCAACAGACTGGACTAAATAATAAAGGCATTGCATTACAGGATTCATGTGTTGGGCCACTTCAGTGAAGTATCTTTCATTTATCTTCTTAAGTATTTCACAAACATACATGTTTTTTCCAATTTGAATGAAATAACTGGAATTTTACTTCAGAATTTGTTTAAGTACACTCTGTCTTGAACAGTTATTCATTTTTATGTTTTCTTCTAATATCCAGAGTAGGGAATTCTTCATTGCTCCCTAGTTTTGATTGAACTCTTTCATTTCCTTCATTATCCGGTTTGAGGAATCCTTGAATGCTCCTTAATCCCGATTGAAAAACCACTTCACCATCCAGCCTAAAAGATCTGAATTTACTCAGCTACCTTGCCCTGTGAACACTATCTTTAGAACTTTGATTCAGTCCTATTTTCTTGACATTTGGACGCCATGCCCCAATGGTAAAAGGGCACTTATATATCCATCTGAATCAGTGATTCCACCACCAAATCAAATCAAAAACCAACCAATCCTTAAATAACTAGCCTAAAATCAATTGACTCAACAAAGCTAAATCATAAAGAGAGAGCCCTCTCTGAGCATTAGGAAGGCTAGATCTTGATCTCAAAAGTAGGTTTGTGGTTACCTCTATTATTTCTTTCATGACAACCCTAGGGAAATTTTAGAGTGATAATAGAATTTATGCTCTTTTAGTAGTGTAAGAACTTTATCCAGATGTTGTAAGTGCTCCTTCCACTTTTTACTATAAATTAAAATATCATCAAAGAATATTAATACAAACTTCCTAAGTTATGGATGAAATAATTCGTTCATAGTGGCTTGGAACGTTGCTGGTGAATTCGTTAACCCAAATGGCATTACTTTAAATTCATAGTGACCTTCGTGTGTTTGGAATGTCATTTTTGGTATATCTTCCAACCTGATTCTGATTTGGTAATAGCCTGACCTTAAGTCCAATTTTGAGAAGTATTTTGCTCCATGTAGTTCATCTAACATTTCATCGATAAAGGGAATTGGGAATTTATTTTTAATCATTATTTTGTTTAATCCTCTATAGTCAATGCATAGCCTGAATGAACCATCCTCCTTCCTTACCAATACCACTAGAGCAGCATACATAATTTTACTTTTTGAGATGACCCCACACTTTAAAAGGTCTTGGATTAATCTCTCAATTTCCGTATTTTGGTGATGTGGATATTGATATGGCTTGATGTTGATGGGCTCTGACCCTGCTTTGACTAGAAACCATTTTTTTTTTTTTAAACCCTAGTTGAAAGAAGGAAACCCTAGTAGGAGGATTTGTAGGAAGAAATGGAAAAAATGACGAATGCTAAGTTTGAGGTGGAGAAGTTCACTGGAAAAAACAATTTTTCATTATGGAAACTGAAAGTTAGGGATTTTTTGGTGCAACAAAGGTTGCACAAAGCATTAGATGAGGTTAAAAAGAAACATTTTGGCATGACAACTTTGGATTGGGAGGACTTGGATGCTCGAGCTCTCAGTATCATCAAGTTGTACCTGGTAGATGAAGTTCTCTTCAACATTGTTGAAGAAACCTCAACAACATGTTTATGGGGAAAATGGAAACATTGTATATGACCAAATCATTAACAAACATAGTTTATTTGAAGAGGAAATTATATAGCCTTCAGATGAAGGAGTGTACTAAAATTTTTTGAACACTTAAATGATTTTAATACACTTATTTTCTAGTTATCAGATATGGATGTTAAATTTCAGGAAGAAGACAAATCTATTACTTTGTTGTGTTCCTTGCCCGAGTCTTGGGATCACTTTGTAACTTCTATCAATTTGAGCACAACCAAATCCTTGGAATTTGATTCAGTTGCGTAAGCTCTGTTATTTGAAGAAGTACGAAGGAAGTCCAACATTGAAACCTTTAAACTAGAAGCCATGGGGAGAAAGAAAAGAGTTCTTCCAGATCAAAATCAAAGGGAAAAAAGTGTAAAGCTAAATGCTGGTACCGTAACAAAATAGGACACCTCAAGAAACACTGTTGGAAACGAAAGGAGTCTGAAAACTCAAAGAAAGAAGCAAATCAAGTTGAGTCAGGTATGATTGATGAAGTTTTATTTACTGAATTGGGTATGGTAGATGAAGCTTTACTTGTTTGCAATGTCTCTCAGAATTATGAAAATTGGTTGTTAGATTCTGGTGCTTCTCATCACATGAGTCTGCACAGAAATTGGTTCACTTCATATGAAGTTGTCAATATTAGTTATGTGTTTATGGGTAATATTGTATCTTGTTAGGCTATTGGGATGGGAAATATCAAAATTAAAATGTATGATGATACAATTAGAGCATTAACTGATGTTATACATGTACCTGAGTTGAGGAAAATTTTGATTTCTTTGGGAGTGTTGGACTTGGAAGGTAATAGGTTTACAATTCAAAATGGAGTGCTAAAAGTTTCAAAAGGCACTCTAGTTGTTATGAAGGCAAAGAAGATCAGAAACCTTTACAGACTCAAAGGAAGTACTCGAGTCAGTGAGGAAACGACTATATCTAAGAAGACATAAGAGGTACTCGCCTATGACATCAACGGCTGGGTCACATGAGTGAGAAGGGCCTTTAGGTACTGATGAATCACGGCTTCATTCCTAATTTGAAATCATTGAGGTTGGATTTTTGTAAACATTGTGTATATGGTAAACAATGTAAACATAAATTTGAAACTGGAAGTCATAATAGTAAAGAAATTTTGGACTATATTCATTGTGATCTTTGGGGACCATCTCCTACTGTATCTTATGGATCAGGTGCATTATAATTATTAATATTTAGTGATGATTTCTCCCGGAACGTTTGGGTCTATATGTTGAAAATAAAAGTTGATGTATTTGATGCTTTTAAACAATTTAAAGCTCTGGTGGAAAAGAAGATAGGAAAATCAATTAAATGTTTAAGAACTGACAATGGCGGTGAATTTACTTCCTTAGAATTTGAACAATACTGTAAAGATGAAGGAATTGTTAGACATAAAACTATTGTTTATACTCAACAAAATGGCATTGCTAAATGTATGAATTAGAATCTTATGGAAAGATCTAGAAGCATGATCAGTAATGCTAACCTGCAAAAGGAGTTGTGGCCAGAAGTAGTATTTACTGCTTGTTATTTTTAAACAGATCACCTTTAGTTGCCATTAATTATATAATTCTTGAAGAAGTATGGTTGGGTCAATCTTGTGATTATTCACATTCAAGGATTTTTGGTTGTGATGCCTATGCTCTTATTCAAAAGAATCAATGTTTAAAGTTAGATCCAAAAGAAAAATGTTATCTTTGTTGGGTATGACTATGCGGTAAAAGCATACAGGTTGTGGGATCCTTCTTCGTGGAATATAGTCATTAGTAGAGATGTAACATTTGTTGAATATTCTCTTCTAAAATTAGATGTTGAAAAAGTTGAATAGGAACAAGTATCACCAAATCAACAAATTTAGTTGGAGGATAAACCCTTTCTAGAAAGTCAAAAGGAAAGAGAAACTTTTGAAGAGAAGGGTGAGGAAGATGCAAAGGAAACTGTAGAATTTCAGGAACCAATTCAACAACCAATCACTCTGAGAAGGTCTACAAGGGAAATAAGAACACCCAAAAGGTATGAATATTTTGCTTCATTTATTGCATTGATTACTGAATATGGGGAACCTTCTTGTTATCAGGAAGCGGTGGATGAAGCAAATAATGAAAAATGGAAAAAGGCTAAGGACGAAGAAATGGATTCCTTAGCCAAGAAAAAAACCTGGGATCTTGTAGAACTTCTTGAAGGGAGAAGTGGTGTCAGATGTAAATGGGTCTTCAAATTGAAGTGAAATGTTGATGAAAGTATCGAAAGGTATAAGGAGAGACCAGTTGCAAAAGGTTATTCTCAGGTTGAATGTATTAATTTTCATGATTTATTTTCACCAGTCGTAAAACTTGTTTCTATTAAGCACTCTGTTGGTACTAACTACATTACTTGACCTTGCGATAGAACAATTAGATGTTAAAACAACTTTTCTACATGGTGATTTGGACGAAAAGATTTATATGGAACAACCAGAAGGTTTTGTACAAGGTCATAGCAGAAGATTAGTTTTCAAGCTCAGGAAATCATTGTATGGCTTGAGATAGTCTCCCAGTCAGTGGTGTTAGGCCCCTATACCAATAGGTGTCATATGTTATTTTTGACTTGATGAGTTTTGTAATATGTTCATACCTTTTCTTGTTGCAAAGGTTTTCCATATTTTCAAAAAATCAAAAAATTTAAAAAATGTAAAGAGGGTATACCCTAAAACAAAAATCAAAGGGTAAAAAGAATAAAGATGGTTGAAAAAATGAAAGAAAATTAACCCCAAACAAAAAAGACCATGAAAGTGTGCAAGTCTAAATGCCACTACTTTTTCATTTTGTGTAATAAAAATTGTGTGCAGCTTGTCACTTATGCCACAATTTATGAATAGTCAAACCATTTAAACTTGAATAATTCATTTTTCAATTTTATGCTGTTGAAATAGAGAATAAATATCTGACCAAACAATGTAATCTTGGCAGATAAGTAGACAGGTAGAGTAAATAAAGAGGAGTGCAATAGTTTAATCTGAGCCCTTGGATGTAATAAGTGTAGACTTAGGTAGGCTTGCCATGTAAAAGGAAAGGAAGATTTGATAAGGGTTTGCTAGTCTAAGTGCACCCAAATAAAGAAGAAAAAATGCTAGGAAAAAGTAGGTAGGGTAGGTAGATGATGTTGCAGAATCATATGTGGTGAATAATGTCTCTAAATGTGTTTATCTTTCACTTTCATCACAAGGCAAAGGCATACACTACATTGAAGACATCACAAGCAAAGCAAAATCACAATGATTAACTCCCCCTCATTTTCCCTAATTTTTCACTAATTTCCCCTAAGGACTAAGGTATTTGCTAAATTGGAGGGGCTCAGAGCATTTCTCTGACTTTTGGAGGAACCGGACCCTCGACCCAATAATTTAAAAAAACCTAAGTACTTAGAATCATCCATAAACCATTCATTTAATTTCATAAGTTTTTCTTAAGTAAAATTCTATTTTACCTAGGAAAAATACACAATAGTACATGAAAACCCCTTTTCCCACTTAAGCCTAAGTTAAATGTATAGTCTAATGTTTTACTTAGCGCTTTTTCATTACATGTTTTCATATTAATTTCTAGCTTATATTATATAACTCCCGAATAGAAGTTCACCTTTTTCCATATTATTTAAATATATTAAAAAACCCCCAAATCACTATATATCCCGCCCCTTTGGTTAATTATAACCGTAAGTCATACTTAAATAGGATTAACTAGTTAACCAGTGACTATTTGATAGCCTAATCACTCCACTCCATCAATCGGGATTACTTAACCCCCATAGTTAATTAAGAACCCCTCATCCAATCATAATAACCCCGATATGATTAATTAACTCCTAATTATGTCGGGCCCGTTGCAGTTAAACTCTATTGCACCACGTCTCCCGTCAGCCGTCCGGTCGCACCTCCATAATCCTACGGTTGACGTTGATATTGCGTCCCCCCTGGTGACCGCGCTTTAATGCACAATCACCAGGCAGTTTTCATCTCGTACCTCCGCCATGCATCATTCGATCAATGGAATCGCTAGCTCTAGACTAAATACCGCTCGATCCCAAAAGCAGTGCAAACCATACCACTTACTGCCCTCCACATACGACAAACCATCCTATCATGCTTACGTCATTTGTCCGATAAAAAAAAACCCCACCAACCTAGATTTTGTGAATAAAACTAAGGAAATGTCATTTTCAATGTTTTATACGGCAAACTGTGTTCCCATGCAATGCAACGTCCTAGTCAACTGCTAAAGCTTTCCAAATACCACCTGGTTAGAAAATTTGTAGCGACGTGCTCCGGAACCTGTTATTCAACCCGCCATTGCACTGTTCACTGCCCCATTATAGGTATTTATCCAATTTTCACCGAAACCCTGCAATTTTTGGTTTTTTACTAAAAATTCTACAAGAAAGAGCTAAATTCAGTACAAATCCAAACTGCCTTCACTATATAGCTTTCCAAAGCTGCTGTTTGGCCTATTTTCTCATAGAAAACCCAAATTCCGTTTCTGAATCCACAACAACCAGAAATGGAAACCCCCGCTGTTTTAAACGTCGCACCTCTCAGTGCACCTCATAAGGACCTAGAATATCTGCCTCTTGCAGATAAAGACTTTCAAATAAATGACCTATCCTCTAACCAGAATCATCTCAAGGTCTTTTGCCAAGTGAGAGACAACTATCTTAATGGCTCAGATATCCTGGGACTGTGGGAATCCAACCTTTCCAGGTATTTTCTTCCTTCAGTCCATGTGTTCCTTGATATAATTCATCAATGCTAGACAAATTATGACCCAAACCTAAGGGTTGTTATGTCCCCAAGCCAAATGGTACTGTTCCCCATCACCGCTGCATCCATAAATGAAATGTTACAATTTTCCCCTAGTCAAAACCTAACCCCCCTTTCTATGGGATATTTGCTTGAGAAATCCACTGTAATGCCCCACTCAAAACTCATTCGCATCGGCCAGACCTTCATGTTAGAAAAATATCAACCCAAAGGTCCCCCTCCTTATGTACATAACTGTTTTACAGAAATGGGCAAACCTATAGTAGACATGATATCTTTAGTAATGGGATTCAACACAAGTGAATACGTTGATAATATAACCCTATTGTTATTGTGAATTTTTACTCGTGGATAGCCACCTGCTGTTAAATATGACTATGCTTCCTACATTGCCAATAAAATTCATGGTCAATTCCGAAGATTGGACGATGAGGGAGTTTTCAAATACACCACTTTCATCTATCATCTTATGTTGTATTATCAGTCAGACAATTTCCCTTTTCATGTCAAGAAACTTGACACCAAAGGAAACCCAAGATCTGTTATCTTTTGGAGTCCCATTTTCCATAAGTCCCTGGAGACCCCTTATACTTACAATGAGTTAATTGATCTATTTGTGCATCCTACAACCACTTTATTGATAGGAGTTTCCCCTCCTAAGATCAGGTGATATAAAGAAGATCCTCCAACTCTCCAAGCAATACAGAATAGGTAACTGGTACCTATACAGGAAACATACAGAAATCCTGATTTATGGGCGTGAGCTCTGCCCTTTTAAGCTGCCAAAGTTTGTTCCAATGAGACTGTTTGCATTGGAATATTTCAGGTAGATAATAAATGTAGCTTTAGTCCACTTTTGTAATGCCAAGAAGAAAGGCTCAGCTTAGAATTAAGAATCAACTAGGCCCTTTTATCTGCAACACCCGGGATGCATGGAAAGAAGCTAAAATAATTTTAGAAGATCACCTTAGATTACAAAAGAGTTTTGTGTGGGTACCATATGATCCTAACAACTTTATATGTGATAGAAGAATGAAGAACAAGTTGTCTCCATACATTCATCATAGGATCCCAGAGATTGAGTAGTTTGCAAACATGGATGAATGGGTAGAAGGGACCTTAGTAGAAAATGATAATGAACAGGTCAATTTTGAGAATGATATGAGGAATCTTGAGAAAACCCTTGACCTAGATTCTTTTGGGCAGGTACTGTTCGAGCTATCTCAAAGGTTAGGAATTGCTGCATCCACTGCTGGAACCTATTAGTAGCCTCCACAGGAAACTAGCACACCAACTACAGGGTCATCAAAAAGTAAAGAACCAGAAACCAGCTTTTAGGTCACAATGTCTCAGCAACCTGAAGCCTCCAAAGAACAGGTCCAAATGCCAACTCCTCCAACTCAGACTAATGTAGAAGGACCACCAAGCTTGCAAACCCCTCTAAATGAGGAAAAGAGTAAAAAAAGAGACAGGGAAGTAGCTACCCCTGCCAGTGAACCTTCAAAGTAGCTTGGAACAAAAAGGCAAAGGTTAAATCCCCTTTCCGAGGAGGAATTTGTGGAGGAGACTATAGACAGTCAAAGGAGAGAAGGAATCACTAGTCAGCACACTGCTCCAGATGGAGGGACATTCACTAGCACATAGAGAGAAGAACCAGAATGAGAGCAAAGTGCAGAAGTATCATCTTTCAGACCACCAATGAAAGATGCCATAGATATCAAGAAATCATTCACAGAAATCAAAGCAAGAAATGATCCATTGAGACTTCAAATTTATAATCAATATTTGAAAATGGCCCCCACAAATCAACAAAGATTAATGTCAACCTATGAAATTAAAGAGGGCAAAATGATAATGAGCTACTTTAAGCCTAAAGTGCAACAACCTAAGTCAGCAATAGATTACATCAGAACAAATTTGGAGTTCATGGTAAAGGATATTCATCCCATGGACCAGATTGAATTGCACAAACAAACTGGAGAGATGGTCTATTCAACCTTGGCTAGTAAGGCAATGATGGCCCATCGATTGCAAAATTCCTTGGATAACACTACAGCTCAACTACACTTAGAAAAAGCCTCCTCCTTGGCCAAATATAACAGGATAAAGTCTCTAGAAGAAATCATTATTGGATTGGGACATAATCCCAAAGATGTGAAGGGTATAGAAGCATTGATAAAAAAGAAAGATGAAGATATTGCTGCCTTGAGGAAACAACTAAAACTGCCTCCCTCAAGACATCCATAGACTGCATAAATTATAAAGAAAAAATTTGAAGAAGAAATGATGGATCTACTTTTAAAGCTAAATGAAAGATTAAATGAGACTGAACAGGAACTGGAAAGGGCACTAAAGAACAAGCAGGGAGAGTTGACCTCCTAGCCTCCTAATGTAATACCAGTAGTCACAGCAGCAATACCCTCTACACTTGGGACCGCATTAGCACCAAATATTCCACCAGCCACAGCAGAGGTGGTCACAGGGACAGGAACAGTAGCAATAGCAGCAACAACAGGGACAACACAGGGCAACAACGCCAATTTGAACACAGAAGAATTAATAAAATAAATGGAGGACATGAGATTACAAGTTTCAGAGCTTAAATAGGTAAAGGAACAGCTTGCAAAGATGGAACGAAACTATGATCTCTCAAAAATAAATGTTGTAGAGAAAACAAGAGAAATTAAAACATTGGAGAATAAGGTAAAAGCATTAGAAAAAGATCTCACTTTTGAGAAACCTCTGGCAGAGATAAAGAAAATTCTTTGGGCCAACATCACTCAATCCATAAATGATGTTTGGCCTTCCATCAAAGTGATCTTCGAGCAGATTGATCTAGTGAAGATAGCCCTAGAATAAATTTAAAAGAAAAAGGCACAGCTAGGACAAATGCCAGAGAAAGCCAACAGGCTCATACATTTTTTGAATACCAGGAATAGAGAACAGCTGGAAGAACAGGGCATCACAGATAGAACAGAAACCATTTTGGAAATCAAAAGGGTATTAACTAAGAAAACTTTAATGCAGAATTTAGAAAGAAGATGTCATGACATGCAGATGGAGATTAATGCCTTCATGGAGAAGTTTTCTATTTTGCATAATAAAGGTCTACCAAGTCCTTTGGTGATTAATGATAGATTAATGAAGCAGAGAGATTATGTAGATAAGTTGAATAAATATGCAGGCAATCAAGCAAGTTCATCAACAAGTGCCTCAGGAATAAAATCAGGCCGAGTTCTCTATGACAGCCTAGAGAACTTATTTTATGTTGAGCATGAGCTGAAACACTTGTTCCCAATTCATCCCACATTCTTTAGGTCTAATGAAACAAATGAAAACCTCAGAAAGCTTTAGAAAACTAGAATACCACAGCCAAAACGGTGGGAAGAAATGCTTGAAATTTTGTAATTCATTTGTGGTAAAAGAAAAAATTTTGGTTTTTTCTACAGTCAATGACGGTAAAGAGGATGAAAAACGATCAACAGGTAAAGAGTATCAGATGTAGGTAAAGTGTATCGGTAGAAAGATCAAAACAGAGCAGCAAGTGCATGATTACACCGAGGACGGCAGAAGGCCAAATCATAGGGCCTAACTCCAGCACATTCTCAAGAATAGGGACAACAAACCATTCGGTTGCCTTATCTGTCATCTATGAGGTATTCTAGCCCTATTTTCTTGAAAGATTTGATTAGTCATCTCAGTTTACATCTCTACTTTGTTAAGAGATATTTCATTGTAAAATTATTGTATAAAGAGACCCCCATTCAAATGATTGAGGGTGGATTCTTTGACACTGCTGTAAAACTGATATTTTGGAATAAAAAGTGTTGTTAGACAAATTTTTCATGGCTGGCTGGATGAAGGATTGATGTAAAGGACTTTTCTCAGGATTCATGTGTTAGACATCAAGCAAATAAGTATCTTATATCTCATGTGTTAATGTTTTCTGGTTTATTATATTCATTATGTTCCATATATTAACATAAAACGAAAAAGAATAATTCTAAAAGTGCTTCAATGCAATCTGTCTTCAATCGTTTTTGTTCTCAATATTTTCTTCTGGACTAGTATAAATAGTGAATTCTTAATTGCTCCTGTTTTCTAGTTTATTCATCTTAATCATTTAGTAAATAATTTTTAATTGCTCTTTATTGATGGTTTTCATGTTCTGCTCTCTTAAAGTATGTTGAAGGATTCTTAGTTGCCCTTTAACCCTTTAAGCCCATCCCATCTTTTTAAGTCTCTATTTGCTCTTTGTTCAGCTTGCCCTGTGAAACCATCCTTTATTGAGAAACCAAATCTAGCTAAGTCATTTTCCTTGACTCCATTAGCCCAGTGGACTAAACTATTTAGTTCTACCCCTTTGTTATTGAACTTCACCAACAAATTCAAACAAAACCCCAAGCTCTAATAACTAGCCTAAAACCTTACCAAACAAAGCTAAAACTTAAAGAGAGAGCCCTCTCTGGATACAAATTGGCTAGATTCTGTATCTAAAAGATTGGTTTGTGGTTACCTCGGACCCCTTTCCCCTTCTTACAACTTCTGGGAAAATCTGAGTGCAAACAAGTGGTACAAGAAGTTTGACTCCTTCATGGTGAGCTAGAACTTTACTAGAAGTGAGTATGATAATTATGTATGCTTCAAAAGTTTCAATGCCATACTCGATATCTTGATCTTGTATGTTGATGATATGCTTATTGCAAGAAAAAGAATGAAATAAATCAATGTGTTAAAGGGTCAGCTCTTTAGGACGTTTGATATGAAGGATCTTGGAGCAGAAAAACATATCTTGGGCATGGAGATACATAAAGATAGAGAAATGGAAAGCTATGGTTATCATAGTAGAAGTATGTGGAGAGAGTACTTGAAAAGTTTGGTATGAACAATGTGAAACCTGTTAATGTTCCATTAGCTTCCCATTTTAAGCTTTATTCAGATTTGAGTCCTAGAACTGATGAAGAAAAGAAGTATATGTCTCATGTACCATATGAAAACCCGGTAGGAAACACAATGTATGCGATAGTATCTACAAGGCATGACATTTCACATGCATTTGGAGTTATCAGTAGGTTCATGGAAAATCCAGGAGAAGAACAGTGGTGAGTTGTGAAATGGGTGCTTTGAGATTTGCTCCAGGAGGCTCCAAAAACACTCAGAAGGCTCATAATAGCTCAAAAATGAAAGTGGTCAAAATGCTCCCAAACTACGACGAGATGGTAGTGCTCATCGCCCTGATTCCAATGGTGTGAATGACACTTGAATCCAAGTTCGTATGGTCAAGTTATTGCTGGTCAAAGTTTTGGTCAAACTTGGCCAAGTTTAGCGAGGTGACAAATTCACCGAGATCTGATACACGAAATTTGGCCACTAGGACAGGTGAATTCATAGGATGTTTAATTTTTCTAATTACCCTTTTTTTTATAGCATTGAAAAAAAACAATTTTTATTACAAAAAACCAAAAACTATATTAAAATAGGGGTGGCGGCTACCACCCCCACCAATTTAAAATAGGTGTGGCAGGAAGAACAAGAATACTAGAATGTATGAAGCATTAAATATGGTGAATGAAGAGAAAATTCTACAAAATAGCCCCTCCTCTTAAGAGAAATATCAACAGTCGGTATCAGATCTAGATACAAAAAGAATTGATGAAAATATGCCATCATTAGAAGAAGATTTGATGCTAGCACAATAGATCGTGGAGTCTTCTACGAGGGAGGAATAATTCTTCCCCACTAAAAACACTAGGATGGGGCCATCTTTTCCAAGTTCTGGAATATAATCATAGGTAGAGAAGGAAAAACATCTAGAGAGGTGTTGGGCAGCGGATCCCCCGCGTAATGGTTTTGGGGGTTAAAGCCCACAATTTTGGGTATTGGTATTGTAAAGGCTTTGCGAAGTGCACAGAGTGCGAATTGTAATGGGCCAAGCATAAGGGTAGTCCACCCTAAAATATTTTAATTTAATCTAGAATGTGTCGGCCTACCCATGGCCTGTGGACCATGGGAATGTATAAACGGAGCAAGGCTCTAAGTATAGAAGGTAGCTTTTAGGGGGATCTGAAGTGTTATGGGTAGTTAATGGTGATATTCACTCTGAGTCTGTAAGTTTGAGTCAGGGGTTGTAGTAGTAGAAGAGGCTCTGCAGCTGTGTGCACAGAGGCCTGGTAGAGTCCATAGTTGTGTGCGTGGACCCCTGCAGCTGAGTGCGAAGGGTGGAATTGGATTGTACTAGAACAAAAGATTAATAAAAGATAAGTGTTTCTGAAATATTGTGCATCTGCTCGTAGATCACTGTGGTTATTCTTTTGTTATGGTTTTATGCATATCTTAAGGTTTATGTTTGCATGCGCTAGTTACAAATATTGAATGATTAATAAATCCACTGAATTAAGTCAGATCTATAATAAAAACATACTAAGGATAAGGGGTCCAGATTGCGCTTCTTTGTGCTTAGTATTTGGGCTACGCCAAGGTTGGATAAGTTGCGTGAAGCCGTATAAGTGCGAAAGATCAGTTCGCAACTCTTCCAGACCTCATCAAGACATCCCTAGGGTGTGGAAACCTGGTTCCAGCACCCTCCCATACTACCTTGGGTGAGACTTCAGTCCGCACTCTGCGGACTGTTGCTGAAAGGGCCGATAGTGCAGGATTTGTTTGGCTAAACACTTCTAAACCTGGGTCAGGCCCCAATAAGCCAACAAATGGTTCCGTTGTTGGGACCAAGATCTGCCTAAGGGATGTCTAATGTCAGAATTCTAGAACCCTACGAAGAAGGAAATTGAAGATTGGTTGGATTAGAAGCCTCATGAGTTCGTATTACAGGAAAACAAAACCCCGTAGATATTCAAGAAGAGGTGGCTAGATTGCTTTATATATACGGAAATCCATGAGATCTTCTTCGCGACCTTCTTGACAGAGTTGTATGAGTGGATTGTGAGGTTAGCTGATAGCCAAGGAAGGTGCAAGCTTGATTAACCGATAGTGTGGACTCTAGAGTTGGTGTGTAGGCTAGAGGCATTTGAAGATAAGATCGTGTGAGCCATAGACCATTGGCTTGATCGGATAATAGGAGGGTTTATCATTGAATTTACGATAGACATGACTGTAAGTGTTGCACAAAAAATTGTCACCTTGACATTTTGCAATCTATGTGAGTCCATTACCACTCATACTTTCCTCCTTTGCAAGTCTTAATCCTCAGTTCCTCATATCAAGCCTTGAAAATAAGAGAAAGCCCTCAAAAGTCTCTAAAACTCTAGTTCCACACTTTCTTTTTGCATTACCTATGGTCCCACATCTAATGGGGCTCCTACGCACCTAACCGCTCTGTCTCTGTGTTATGGGTGCGGACCCCTGTAAAAGTTAAAAAGGCACGAGTATATTCTAAAAACTCACTTTTAGTCATTTCTAGAAGCTTCTGGAAGGAATCTTGAGGTGGCAAGTTCGCTCCCTTAAGGTTCATGCATCCCATACCTTAAGGAGCTAACCCCTTGATGTGAGGAGCTCATCGCTTTGAAGGAGGACTCTATCCCTTCATAGGTGGACTTGTAACCTCCTCCTTTGCACTATAAAATGAAGCATTGGGCTAGTTACTTGGGAGGTTGAAAGCTAAATATTTTTGAGGTGAAATGCTGCTGGAACTTAGTCTTCTTTAGTTGAGTTTTTATGAGGAGAGATTACATACCTCTAAGATCTCATTTGGAAGAGTGCAAGGCTTGTCAAAGTAAAGGAAATTCCTGTTTCGGACCCCAGGAAGAGCTTGTTCAACATCAAGGCTAAAAAGGTTGTAAGGTTCTTCTACTTCAAAGTTAATACAAATAAGTTTGTTTTTCTCAATAAGTTGTTGATGTATGGTTTATTTTATGGATTCCTTGATCACCATAATGGACATGAATTATGATATTAGCTATGCAGGTGCTATTTGATGTTTGCTTGTTTGTGATTGTAGGTTCTCAAAAGGAAACTCTTTCGAATGGTTGAAGGATGGCTGCTACAAACTAGTGTTGGACTTAAGGTAGGGTCTTAACACCTCTATAGTTTTTATTTATGAATCGCATATGTTTAGAGAAAGATAGATTTGTTTGTCTGCTTGTTGCTAGACTATCTTTTGATACTAGGGAGATCGGTCTTGTTCGCAAGATCAATTTATCCGGCCAACAGTAAGCTACAACGAAGAAGAAAGATGTTTTCTCAAGGGACTGCGAGTCAAGTACATCAAATCTTTGAATACCTGGATTAAGATGTTTTTATATGAAAAACGGGTGATGCGAATACATTAATGAGTGGAATGATGCAGAGCGGAAAGGTCTAAAAAGGTATTGAATGGTTAGGAAACAGTCCTTTAATTTCACCTCCGTGAGCAAGCGAGGAAGAACGCGCTTGGGTTTCTCCAAGGAGTGCGGTCAGGCAACACATTCCACCGTTATCACCACCACTTACGCCATCCCCCACTTCACCTACTTCTTCCTTCTTCAACCACCCCACCTCCACTAAACCCGCAGTTCAACATGGCAAGCATGATCAAGATACTTGTATTGAGAGGAGTAGGGAATGAAGACCCAGATTAGTTTTGGTTCGTAGTACAAGCGGTGTGGGAAGAACACAGGGTTACAGATGACAACATTAAGAAGGCCACAACATTAAGCGGTGTGCTGCAGGATCGCGCACTGACATGGTATTTCAAGCACTCAAATGATCACCCAAACGTCGGAATAGCAGATGTTAAGAAATTTACCCAAGAACACAAATTAATTACGAAGAATTACTGAGAGAAACAAATATAAGAAATAACCAACAACAACCATAAATACATAAACACACATGTTTATTTGGGAAAACTCCAAATCTGGGAAAAACTCAATCATAATGAAATTTCATTATTGTTGGCCAAAACCCTGGCCAATTCAGCCAAGTGAGCCTTCACCGCTCACCTCCAGGCCCTTGCATTACAATGATTCACCGCTCACCTCCAGGCCCTTGCATTACAATGAAGTCCTTCCAGCCTTTTATAGGCTCCATTACATATAATACCACAGGTAGAATACCATGGGTGCACAATACCATGTGCCCTAAAACAATCACTATTTAACCTACTTTGACTCTATCCCGAGTCAAGTTTACTTAACAATTCCCCTCTTAAACTTGACTTGGGGTTCCTTGACTAACCCCAGCCAATCCTGCTAAGTGAGACAATCCCGCTCACTTTAGCTCTTACCCCCCTCAAAGTTTTTACCCGGGGTATTGTTAACCCGACATCGCCCCTATCACCTAGGTCTAACCCAGACTTTAACGGTGATTACCCAGGGGTACACATGCCTTACCAGGTCTTACAGTAGCATGCCTATTTACATGCAATAATTTTGACTTCATTAATTTTTATTTTTTTTTGTTTATTGTTGCTGCTTTTCTGACCCATCTTCTCTCAATTGCGGGCATCCTTGTTTTGTTTCTTTGCTGCCTTCTTGCCAAGTTTAATTGCGTTTAAATTCTGAGATGAATCATTGACTTTGTTGCCAACGCTTCTTGTCCTTCAACTTCTTCATGTGGAATCAATCCCCTTCAACTTCTTCATGTGGAATCAATCCAATAGATGATACATATATGATTAAGCAATTAGGCATGCAGAAATCCAATTGATCAGATCTGAAGCCCGATGGCCCGTCTCAGTCCTTCACCCTTGACCACATCATTTATCCATATTCATACCAGATATAAATTCAATTATCTCTTTAACCATTTTCAACGGTGATCTCACGAGAAATAACAACAAACTTTTGCGCTGATCCTTTTATCCATTGGGCTAAAATAAATCCTTCACTAAAGGCGTACATTCGAAGCCCAAACTCTCAACCATGGCTCTGATACCAATTGTTAAGAAATTTACCCAAGAACACAAATTAATTACGGAGAATTACTGAGAGAAACAAATATAAGAAATAACCAGCAACAACCATAAATACATAAACACACATGTTTATTTGGGAAAACTCCAAATCCGGGAAAAACTCAATCATAATGAAATTTCATTATTGTTGGCCAAAACCCTGGCCAATTCAGCCAAGTGAGCCTTCACCGCTCACCTCTAGGCCCTTGCATTACAATGATTCACCGCTCACCTCCAGGCCCTTGCATTACAATGAAGTCCTTCCAGCCTTTTATAGGCTCCATTACATATAATACCACAGGTAGAATACCATGGGTGCACAATACCATGTGCCCCAAAACAATCACTGTTTAACCTACTTTGACTCTATCCCGAGCCAAGTTTACTTAACAGCAGAGATCGAGATAGCGTTGAACAGAGAATTTAGCCGGCTGAAATTAGAGACACAGTAGATCATTAGATTTAAAAAGATCACGGTGCTTCTAGGAAAAACCCCCTAGGATCTAGATCAGAGGCTGAAGAGTACGATTCGCGAGGCTAATATGACACTGATAGACGCGCAACACCGCGCGTGGTTTGTGGCGCCTTTGACACCACACTTGAGGACGACACTGTCGCAACAGAAACTCTCAACCCAGGCAAAAAGCATTGGAAATGGAAATGAGGTTGCATGAAACATTGATACAAGATCAGGATTGGGAGTCCAACAAACCCACATGTAGCTACAGAACCTATGCTTGGAGATGTAGAGTTTGAAGCAGGATAGGGTGCCCTGGACAGAAGCGTGCGAGGAAGTGTGGTGTATAAAATGTAAAGGCCAGGACCACGATAAGGATCACTGTCCCGTATTCGTGAACTATTTGGCGGGAGGGGGACCAATGCCATTGAGACCAGAGGCACAGGTGGCCCCAAGCGTGGCACCCGCACTCTGGTGCATGATCTGTCAGGTGGGAGGAAAGCACACGACGGACAACTGTCACCTGTTGCAGAAGTACACACAGACTCCACATTAGCTATTTTGTAATTTCTGTAGGTCAGTAGGCCACAATGAGTGAAACTGTCGAAGTTATGAATTGTTGATGGATCGAACACCTGCCTACAGGATGCAGATCGAGGCGAGAGGTTAGGATCCAGTCGCAGCAATAGCGCGGGGTGGATTTCAATGGCGGGGTCAAGGACGAGGAGGAATGGGACCCAGACGAGGGTGCAGACAGTTAATCTGCTATAATTACGGAGGACCTGGGCACTACACTTGCGAGTGTACCAACCCAACGAGAATATCTTGTCCGTATTATGAGCAATTTGATCATGAAATTGTAGATTGTCCGACGCTGATCTCACAAATGCGCGAGAAAGGGGTACTACAGCCTACTCCTACTAAAAATATCCAAATGATGAGGTCCGAACCGTGCGAAGAAGACCCCAACATAAACATGATGCTCAAAAGTGGCATGACCACAGGGGAAGATAAGGGGAAGCAGCCCGAGGAAGATACCTAGGTTCACAAGGCTCCTACAAAGGAACCAGAGTTTGACTTGGAACGTGCAAAGGAAATGTTTATGGAAGCTAAGAAGAGCTTCGCAGAGGCCTCTACTTCAGGTAGTAAGGATCAACCAGAGATGGGCCTGCATCCTTCTATGCTAACTACCTTTTTAGAGACATGCATGAAACTACTGCGTGACAATAAGGTAGTTAAAGGACTACAAGAGCTGATTGTTAGATGCGCAGGATCGGGTGAACTGTGCGTAGTCCGGAAACTGGGAAAGCATGCACTGTGCACCAGGAGGGAAATGAGATTGACGGCGCAGATTGGCGAGTATGAAATGGATCAGGTAATCTTAGACTTGGGTTCAGACGCAAATGTGTTACCGAAACAGACATGGGAAGGCATGGGTAGGCCCGCATTACAGTAGTCTCCTATTCAATTAAGGATGGCGAACCAACAAAAGATCTTGCCCATGGGAAGATTGAAAGGGGTGACAATGGATATTGAAGGTGCGAGTACATAGATGAACTTTGAGGTAATAGAGATTGTGGATGACAGTAACCCTTACCTTGCATTGCTAGGAATAGACTGGTCCATAGATATGAATGGGGTCATCAACCTGAAGAAGTGAAAGATGATTTTCGAGAAAAAGTCCCTACACGTAGTAGTTCTGTTGGATCTGGCTAAAGGAGAGCGCTACACTAAACCTGTGCAAGATGATGGAAGCGACGACGAGCTGGATTGTATCTACAAGATAACTGCACGAGACCAGGATTGGCTAAATATGACTGTAGATAGAAAGGTCTCACGGGAGTGCACTGGTTCCTACCCTTTGGATTCAGATGAAGAAGATGAATGTTGGCACAATCAGTTGAGTAAAGCGACAATGCTAAATTGTAATATGATGACTAAATCAATGCATTGCGTAATAGCCCAAGATCGAGATCTACCGACATATGATGGGTTGACAGCAGTGGATGAATTCTTGAACAAGTTTGAGAGTGCAGTACCAGAGTACCAGAGGTTCGATGCATTAAAGTGGGCATTGTGTGCGACACCTGCGCGTTGGTGGGGAACACATCAAGGGAACTTTGAAAACTGGCGTGGTTGTAGGAGGATGATGCAGCTAAGGTTTGGGAAGTCAGAACTATGAATAACCAAGAAATATGATGGACGTGATGACCCGTGCATGCACCTCACAAAATGGACCAAAGCCTATGGAGAAGAACCCTAGCCTGAATCGGTACACTTATTTTATCATACCCTGGATGTCATCCCAAGAAACTGGTATACCGAGACAGAACTCTGACATGGTATGGGCGAATGGGATGTCTTGTGCGAGTGATTTTTTTTAATGTTCTCATTTGAAGACCCATGGGCGGATACTATTGAGGATGCGCTGCAAGCTGTGAAAGCCACCATTTTCAAAATACCACAAGAACCACGGGAACTAGTCCAACCTATATGGTCACTGCAGTTAAGCCATGCCCTAGAATGTTACAATGTACAAGTGGAGGATGATGATGATGACCCCCGAAATATTAATATTCTCAAAACTGAAGGGAGTCACGAAGTCCGAGGACTGTCAATTGAGGACCCCGACATCACTGCGTTGCTGAAAACAAAACAGGTAAACATTGGTACAGATGTGGAGCCAAAGTATGAAACGCTAGGGGACTATTGGGATGATGCCATGGTGGATAAGGTCATCGAGTTACTTCATGAATATCAAGACTTGTTCCCGACCAAAATTACAAAATTAAAGGCGATCCTTGGCAACCCAAGGATGATGAACATTACTCTAAAACCAGAAACGAATCCAGTTAAGCAACGCCCTTACCATTTGAATCCGAAGTATACAGAAAAGGTCCATGAAGAGTTGGACAAAATGCTTGTAGCAGGAATTGTTGAACCAATGGAAGAGTCCGACTGGGTGAGTCCTATGATAGTGGAGGAGAAAAAATAGAAGGGTGAAATTCGAATCTACATGGACCTCAGGAATCTTAATGATGCCTGTGTTCACGATCCATTCCCGACACTGTTTACAGATGACGTCTTGGAGAATGTTGGCGAACAGGAAGCTTACTCATTCACAGATGGGTTCTCACGGTACCATCAGATCAATATCGCGTCGGAAGATAGGAGAAAGACAACCTTCGTGACCGAATGGGGTTGTTTTTAGTACACTATTATGCCCTTTGGGATGAAGAACGCGCCAGCGATATTTTCGCGCGTAGTGGTGGCCGCATTCAAGGAATTCATCCACAAGTTTTTGGAAGTTTATTTCAACGATTGGACTATATTTGGGCTAGTTAAGAAACATATAGTGAGCTTCTGGTTGATGTTGGATACTTACCGACGACACCAGATTGTGTTGAATCTTAAGAAGTGCACCTTCCTCGTCCCCTTTGGAAATTTGCTCGGCCATGTGGTCTGCAAACAAGGCCTGATGGTGGACCCTTCAAAGATTGTTGTCATTCTCAATCTGGAAGCACCTCAAAGTGTCAAACAACTCTGCACCACATTGGGGAACACTGGCTACTATCGAAAGTTTATTAAGAGCTATGCACAAATCACAACACCAATGGAACAGTTGTTGAAAAAGGACACTACATGTTGTTGGAATGATGATTGTAAGAAAATTCTGGAGATTCTCAAGGAAAAAATGGCATCCGCTCCCATTTTGGTTTTCCCAAAATGGGACATCGAATTTCATGTACATGTTGATGCGTCGTGTATCGTGCTAGGCACTGTACTCATGTAGGAAGGAGCGGAAGGAATTGATCATCCAATCGCGTTTGCAAGTTGATGGTTGTCCAAAACCGAAAAGAAATACTCAACTACTGAGCACGAGGGATTGGTGATGGTATACGCGCTCCAGAAATACTACCACTATCTACTTGGTGGGAACTTCAAGATGTATACCAATCATTTCGCATTGAAATACTTGGTGAACAAGCCTGTGTTGGGGGGGCGCATATGTAGATGGCTATTACTATTTCAAGAATACGACTTCAAGGTCATCGTAAAGCCGGGATGCTTAAATGCAGGCCCACATCACCTATCACGAATTGAGAACGGAGAGGAGCCAACGAATTTGGAGGAAGGACTACCTAATGCACAAATCTATGTAGTGTGCATAGCGGACAACCACTTCGAAGATATAATCCATTTCTTAACCACAGGGACCGCGCCGTAGGGATATTCAGTCCAGCAGAAGAAATAATTGGTGGTACGCATGACAGATTTTTCTGTTATCACGGGGCACCTCTACAAAATGGGAAATGATGAAATATTACGAAGATATGTACCCAAATTTGAACGAGGATAGATCCTCGCAGAAGCACATGGGGGGGGGGGTCGCAGGAGGACATTATGTGGGATGGGCGACAGCACAGAAGATTCTTTGCGCCAGACTATGGTGGCCAACCCTACATCAAGATTCGAAAGCGTATTGTCGGGCCTGTGACGTATGTCAATGGATTGGGAAACCATTGCGAAGGGATAAAATGTCACTCAATCCATAGATGATGCTGCAACCATTCGAAAAATGGGCGATAGACTTTGTGGGGCCCATCACACCTCGAGGGAAGATGGGTGTGCGCCATATCATCACTGCGACATAGTACTTGACTCGATGGGTGGAAGCACAGCCGGTCAAGGACTGCACGACTGCTACAGCTGTGAAATTTTTGTTCAATAATGTGTTAACACGGTTTTGATGCCCAAAAATTCTAATGAGTGATCGCGGAACGCACTTCCTAAATGAAACTATCAGTGCACGCACTGAGGAATTCTATGTGTTTCATCAACAAAGTATGTCATACCATCTGCAAGCGAATGGGATAGTAGAAGCATTCAACAAGATTATGGAGACTGCGTTGACCAAAGTATGTAACGCATAGCGAAACGATTGGGATTTGGACATACATGTTGTGTTATGGACATACCGAACCACATGCAAGAAATTGATGGGTCAGACACCTTTCAGGTTAGTCTACGGTATGGAAGCCATCATGCCAATGGAATACATTGTACCTAGTTTTTGGACAGCAGCAATGACAGGCATGGTAGATCGCGAACCTTGGAAGAGAGGCTCGCACAACTGGAAGAACAGTTTCTGGTGGGATTCCATCAGCAGGTACAGAAACAGTGCGAGAAAGCTTAGCACGATTGCCATATCAAGTTGTGCACGTTCAAAGTAAACAATTTAGTATTGTTGTATGACAAAAAGTTTGAAAAATTCCCTGGGAAACTCCAAATGCATTGGTTGGGACTATATGTGGTCAAAGAGGTCACAAATGGATGCGCGGTCCATCTCGGCAAGCTTAATGGAGAGCCCTTCCCAGGAAGGTTAAATGGCAGTTGCCTGAAGCCCTACATGAGTGGGTAGGCTATTTGATCAACCAACCGAAGCATAGTCTCAGCACTCCAAGAATTTGAAAGAAGGTTCGGGACTATAAACGAATCTGCAGGAAAGCTGCGTGGAAACAGGGTTCCGCGTAGGGCGAGTCTATCATAGGAATCACGGTCGCGCATAAGGAGTTGTGTTGCTATGCGGATAGGCTGGAAAGTGGTTGTTGAGCACACTGTTCATGAAAAATTGATCAATTTAATGCAACGAGGAGTAGACGACGGGAAATTAAGACATGAAGTCAGAAATGGATTTGAAATGATCTGCCACCAGTATTGCATTAATGAGCCAGAAAAGGGGGGAACGATCGAATTTGAATTTTATCAGGTCTATAAATTACAGCTAGTCATCCACTGAACAAACTGTGGCATCTTGAGACTTAAGTTATTGTGCTATCCAATAGGCATGGACTCATCGAACTTTGATGATTCGAGAGTAAGCCCTGTGGTTGCGACATCACCAAAAGAGTTGCATGACCTTCAGGACATCGTAATGTCCACCTCCAAGGCTACAATGTCGAGTTCAATGTCAGTGGTGGGAGAAGTGCGAAAAATCCCCAGAAAGATAGTAGGACCGGTCCAGATGTCACCAGGAAACCTGTGGTCCAGTCAATGATCTATGAAAGATAAGGGCAAGATGGTGAATCTTGGGATAAAAGATAGAATTCTGTTGAAAAGTGCATCCCTGGGTCGTGTGCTCATGACAAAACTTGAAGATTGGGACCTCACGGACAACAACATCTCTTTTGCAAAAATGCAACAGAAACTTCAGCAGACATTGAGTATAGTGGACCAGAGATCGCAAGCATGCTGCTCTTGCATAAAGAGTTCATGCCTTTGACATCTAAGCTAGACCTAAAATCCTATGAGGGGTCACTTTGTGTTAACTGAGCAGAGTAGAATGAGCATCATAGGTTAAGCGAATTAGTAGATGCAATGGAGCAGGAGCTTGAAGAAGTGTTGCAAGAGGCAAGGATGGAGCAGCAGAGCATAGTGCGTCACTCACAGGGATGGTGGACTGCAAAGCCTTGGCAACACATCTCGCCGCACCGACGAGTGACTCGGGACGAGTCATGATGATTGTGTTGGGGGCCTATTGGGTAGCGGATCCCTGCGTAATGGTTTTGGGGCTTAAAGCCCACAATTTTGGGTATTGGTATTGTAAAAGCTCTGCGAAGTGCGCAGAGCACGAATTGTAATGGGTCAAGTCTAAGGGTAGTCTGCCCTAAAATATTGTAATTTAATATAGAATTTGTTAGCCTACTCATGGCCTGCGGACCATGGGAATGTATAAACAGAGCGAGGCTCTAAGTATAGAAGGTAGCTTTTAGGGGGATCTGAAGTGTTATGGGTAGTTAACGGTGATATTCGCTCTGAGTCTGCAAGTCCAAGTCGGGAGTTGTAGTAGTAGAAGAGGCTCTATAGTTGTGTGTAGAGAGGCCTGGTAGAGTCTGCAGCTGTGTGCGCGGACCCCTACAGCTGAGTGTGCAGGGTGGAATTGGATTGTATTGGAATAGAAGATTAATAAAAGATAAGTGTTTCTGAAATATTGTGCATCTGCTCGTAGATCAGTGTGGTTGTTCTTCTGTTATGGTTTTATGCATATCTTAAGGTTTATGTTTGCGCGTGCTAGTTACAAATATTGAATGATTAATAAATCCACTAAATTAAGTCAGATCTATAATAAAAACATACTAAGGATAAGGGATCCAGATTGCGCCTCTTCGCGCTCGGTATTAGGGCTACGCCAAGGTTGGATAAGTTGTGTGAAGCCTTATAAGTGTGAAAGATCAGTTCACGACCCTTCTAGGCCTCATCAAGACATCTCTAGGGTGCGGAAAGCTAGTTCCAACACCCTCTCATACTACCTCGAGTGAGATTTCAGTCTACGCTCCGCAGATTCTTGCTAAAAGGGCTAATAGTGCAGGATTTTTTTGGCTAAACACTTCTGAACTTGGGTCAGGCCCCAATAAGCCAACAAGAGGCTCCAATGAAAGGCAGGTCGATGGACTAATAGAGAGGTGAGATTGGAGAAAATGGAGAAAAGTAAGGAAATGGGCACTCAAACAATTCTAGATCCAAAAATCAAAGGCTAGAGGAACACCAAAATAGGAGGAAACTCTACCCCTCAGCAAGGGGAAACTCATACAAGCAATGATTAATGAGGGTTCTCTTATGGAGTTGTAGGGGATTAGGGTTAGAAAATATATTGGAGAAGTTGAAGTCATTAATCAAGAAATAATGACCCTTAGTTCTCCTTCTCTAGGATACAAAAATGGGGGATCAAGATATCCTTCAAACACAACATAAGATTTGGAATGGAAATGGGATTAATTTTGTTAGTTCAAGAGGAGAAACAGTTAGTGTGTCCACCCTTTGGGCTAAATCATCACTTAGATTTCTTTATCATCGATCGTCCACCCACTAATTGGCTACCAAATTTCTTCATATCCCCTCAAATAAGGTATGCTCTTTTGTTATATATGTCAATACATTTTTAAGATAAACAAGAAAGTTGGGATGCTTTGTTGGCTCTTGGAGATTCTATTTTTTCTTTGATTAAATCTTTTGAGGAGATTTTAATACAACTTTACATGAGTAGGAAAACAAAAGGAGATCTCAAGTTAGAGATTAGCTTCAAGACATTTGGAAGATCTCATCCAAAAATTATTTTTTTTGGAAATAAAACCTTCCTCCAAAAAATTTACTTAGAGCAAAAAGAAATATGGATTGTGTTATATTGCTACTCGTTTATATAGATTATCAATAGCACACTCACTCTTGTCTCAAAATATATTAGTCTATTTTTTAATCCTTTCTTGAAATATTTTAGATCACACACCATTTTTTCTTGAAATCAGTGAAAATATTGATTTTAGGCCACTTCCCTTATGTTATCATCCAATATGGGAACGCAAAACAGGTTTCAGTGATCTGGTAAAGAAACTTTGGAGTGAATGGATCATGGGAAACTGAGTGATTACTTGGGAACAAAAGATGAAGTGATTAAAAATCACATTAAAAAATCAGACTCAAGAACAATAGATGGAGAGACAATGAGAGATACAGGCACATGAAAAGAGAACGGAAATTATACAATCCAATAAAGACGATGGGCCTATAACAAAAGCACTGCCTAAGGAAGAAAGGGAAGAATTTACTAATTAACATAAAACAGTAAGTCCCGGGGTATTTAGTTAAAGGAAGGATATATAAATACAAAATATTTCCATAAACAAGAAAAGAACTAGGCCTGGAAAAATAACATCAAAGAGATAACAAAAACAGAAACTAAAATCCTAAACTTTGATCAACTTAAGGAGAGGGAGGCCCATCACTTTAGTGATTTGTACAACACCAAAGCACTACGTATCTTTGAAGCATAATTATCGATGTTGGAACAAATTTTGGAATCTTTGTCTTAGGAGGATAACCTTTCTTTGATAAAAGGTCCCACTGAAGAGGAAATCTATCAACAAGTATTCTCCTTTCAACTCAGACAAAGCTCCAAGACTAGAGAGTTTTTTTTACCCACTTCAAACATTAGTTTTGGGAGGTAATAAGACTTAATTTTCTTTTTCAGAATGGTGGTTTACACTTTTAGAATAATTACATAGGGCATAAAATTAACTCTTCCTTTGTTGATTCCAAAAGAATTAAGCCCTACTTTTATTCAAGATTCAGGACTAGAGAGCTTTGGATGGAAGCAATTGCCCCACCCTTTAGTACAGTGGAATGACACTCTAATTTTCAAGAATTCTTCTTTTTGTAGACCAAAACTTATTCTAGAATCTTTTTGAAGAAACATATCTTCAAAATTTATTGGGTAGCTCTCTCAAAATTCATATGTTGCAAAGTATGGTTAACAAGGAATAATGCAATCTTTAATAACATGAATACTCCTCCCCATAGCACATTGATGAAAACAATTACATTTTATGTTGAGTTTGGAGCTCAAAAGATAGGATATAAATCTTCTCAACAAACCTTAGACCAAATGGAATGGGATTGGCTTAGAAAGTTTATAGTTTTGGAGAACTTTTCCCAAAACATAGGATGGAGCAAGCTTGAAATAGATAAAATATGGAAGTTAAGACTGGTAGAGGTAGAATTAAGAGCATGGAAGAGCTTGCAACAAGGATGGATTCTCTATTTTTATGAGGCATCCAAACAGAGCCCAAGGGTTGCAGGTGGGGGATAGGTACTCTATGACCCCGAGGAGGAAAAAGTGTTCAAGTAGTCATGTGTTCTTAGTCATAGACAAATAATCAATCAAAGATATATGGTATTTACCAGGGACTTTTGTTAGCCAAAGGGAAATAGGTGGACACACTTATGGCTATGGGAGATTCTCTCCTAATCTTGCATCATCTTGTTGAAAGGCTTGCTCCTAAAGGACTTGATGCAGTTCCATGTCCTAAAGAGACATCAACTAAGAGACTTCAACAAAGAAGCAAGCAAGTATGCTAAGGAGGGGTGTAAATTTTAGGTAGGTGAATTAAAGGATAGTGGCTAAATCAAACATGCTATAATTTCGTAATGGTGGATGAAGTTTATTAAAATAACATTAGTTAAATTAGTAGATACAAGAAAATATAAAAATGCGAAATTTGGGAGCCCAAGTGACTTTGTGGCAACCCTCATGAAACACATTCATGCAAACAAGGTGTCATGAAATATTTTATAATCAATTAATAGGGTAAAGTGTTGTAAGATTTGTGTTTTGGTGGAGTAGTTCTATAAGGTAGTCACCTACAAAACCCTTCTATTTGTTGCTCTCCTCAAGAAAATCATGAATTTTTATTGGAAAAGAAAAAACAATTGGAAAATTTTGATGAATTGACTTTCTAATGCTTGATGTATTTGTTGCAAACCATATACAATATAAATATTTTTTTATTTTATTATTTAAAAATTACATATTAAAATTTTGAAAAGATAAAACCCTAAAATTTGAGAATATTTTATCTAGTGAGTCCAGGCTCTATCTAAATCATAAGTTTATGGTATATCTGACTTGTGAACTGTTAGATATAGAAGAAAGAAAGAAAGAAATTATTTTAACGTCCACGAGGCTAAAGATAGCCTATGGGACATATTTCTTCTTCATCTGCTTGATGTATTCGACCCTTTTTTTGTGAAGCTTCACAATAAATGCTCCCATCTTCTCAACAAACCCCTCGTTAAATAGATTATCCCAAGAGCTAGCTACCAGCATATATGCATAACTTTCCCTGTTGTCTTTGAAGGCCTCACATTCTAAAATGAAATGTTTTTATGTTTCCACTTTTCCGGAAGAACAAAAATTGCATACCCTTTCCTCCCACACTTCCTTTGGCCTTTTCCAGTGCCCTGTTTCACAACGGAGTTGATGAGAATTAGTCCTTAACTGAGCAATAAGAGTTTTGGCTCTCTAAGATATATTGGCCTCTATATATGCTTTTGGTTGATGATTATGAGTGGGATTAAACACTTCAATATAGTGATTTTTCTTTCTTCCTATCTCCTTATCCCAAGTACGTTTGTGGAACTTTTCCATAACAAAAGCTTTTATCTCTTTATTGTTTATGGGACACACGTTCAAGCAGATACCCCATTTACTAAACCATTTGTTATTTTGCTGCATCCAATTTTTTTTGCTCTTGCACAATCTATCATTAAAGACAACCTTAGGCCATCTACCCTCTTCCATTTGCTCATTTTTTTTTAAATACCTTATGACTCGCACCATAGAAATTGCTTCAATAGGAGCAGTCCCTGTTTCACTTAACAAGATATCATAAGGAACTGCACTTTTAATCTTAAATTTGTTTAAACGCTTCTGAATTTTCTCAATTTGTCTCCACTGCATGTCAGAGGCACTGCTAGCCCACAGTTCACAACCATAGAGAATCACCGGAATCACTAGAAGCCCAAAAAGAGTTTGAGTGGTCTTCGAGTCCCATAACTCTGCCTCTCTACACCTATTTTGAAAAGCATAAAATGCTTTCCAACCCCCAAAGTTCTTTTCTTTCTACAACCATTCCAGCTTAGATTTTTGTTGAAGTCAATTCTGAGGTATTTGTAATCCGCAACTTCTTCCAGAATGTTGTCTTCAAAGTAGAGCTTATGTTGGTTATGTTTTCTTTTCTTAGAGAAGACCACTACTTTCGTTTTGCTGATATTGACTTGCATCCCCACACTTCAACAAAAACGCTCAAGGGATAGTAAGTGTTCTTGCAAACCAAGAGCCAATTTAGCAATCAGAATAAGGTCACATGCATACAAAAGAAGCCTTATAACAAACTTGAAAAAATAGATACCATCACCCCCTTGCGAATTTAACGACTCCTCAAGCTTGTCGATATATAAACCAAAAAGGGTAGGAGACAGTGGGCAACCTTTCTTGACCCCGATATCGCTTCTAAAACTTTCAGAAATGCCTGCTGAAGTTCTAATTTCGACTTTCACCTCTTCGTACAGCATATGCACAATTTCTCTCAAATGTTTAGGAACCCTAAGTTCCTCCATTCTTTGCCAAAGTTTATCCCTAGGAACCGATTCAAACGCTTTTCTGAAATCAACAAAGCAACATAAGACTTCTTCCTTTTTCTCCCAAACTTTTTCAATGATGTGCCTTAAAGTTATGCAATGATCAAATGTGGAATGCTTAGGTCTAAAACCTACTTGCCCTTTAGCATGCTTATCTCTTTCTTCTGCCCACTTGCTAATTTTGTTTTCTAGCATGCTTCCAAATAGCTTTGCAAACAAAGGGTTTATCATGATGGTGCTATAATTGGAGGGATTATTGACGTCGTCGCTCTTGAAAAGAGGTATTGCCAGACTAGTTGTCCAATCTGTGGGGAGCCCTTGCTATATGATGTTGTTGAAGATTTTTGTAATGTGAGGTGCAAGAATATTTGAGCCCCACTTTAGATATTCTGCTTGGAGTTCAGCTAAGTCTTTTTCTTTTCTAACACCCAACTTCTTGATACCCATCTCTACCTCTTGTACCGTGAAGAGTTTAGTATTAGTGTTGACCAAGGGGGGAGGGTCAACCTTGGGAACCTGCTCATAGAGTTGTCTTGCATAGTCAAACCATTTAGAAGCTGTAATATTATTTCCAATTAGTATCTTTTTTGGTTGGAGCTCCTTCCAAAATAATTTGGGATTATTTTTCCCAAGGAAGATTAGTTCTTCCCTCCTTGAAACCATGAAATCAGCCTTTTTCTTGCTTAATAAATGCTTGTAATATTTGAGCTTTATGTTATCCTTGTTTGACTCTTTCCAAATTCTCCTTGCCTTTTTGCATTCCTCGTCAAACCAAGCATTAACTGGAAATCAATTTGTTTCAGACTTCTTAATTTTTGTTCTTTTGCACTTTGCAAGTGTGCATTGAATTAAATGTGTTAATTCATGACTATGAAGGCTGTGAATTGTAATTTTCTCCTTCTCAAAGAGCCTCTCTAGCGTCATTTTGAAGGTATTACAATTTTTTGGGGTCAAAAGAATTCTGCCCTGTGGGAGATTTTGTTGGACATGCTGAATTTTTGACTCTAATTGTTTCTTTCCAATCCAAGAGAAACATAAATAAAGTGGCTTGTGATCTGATTTCAAATCCCACAGCTGATCTCCAACCAAAACTTCTTCCATTTTCTCACACAAACCATGCGATCAAATTACATAATCTACCACACTTGCTCCATTGTAAGTATTGCAAGTGAAATTACTGGACTTTGCGCATCTAGTCAAGCCATTACAAATGACTAAATCAAAGGTCCCACATAGAGTAAGCAATTGTTCACCAAAGAGATTGCAGCCCTTGTCATCTAAAATTCTTTCCCACTGATGATTACTTTCTTCTGTAAGCCAAATAGGGTCACAATCATCTTTACAACAAAGAATGCTAGCTTGCTCACTTGCAGTCCTAGCATTGAAATCACCCACTATAAGGACTTCACCTAGCTGAGAATATGTTGCAATATCCTCTTTCAAAGCTGCAAATGGATCTTTGTGGTCAACCCCTATACCTTTGTAGATTTTTGAAACCTGTGGTGCAAAATAGCATGTTGCAATTTTGATGTGGTTTCCATTTTCTGATATTTTAAACCAAATGAATTGCTTATTTGAGTCTTCTTTTTCTAACTGAATGAGACGACCTTCTTTCTCCCTTACTAAAACCATGATACCCCCGTGCCCTTTGCCATTCCCTGCTGCCTTGTTCCACAGTGCCATCTTCCAGTATCCTTCAAACGAAGGTGTCTTGCACCCTTCATGCTCATTTGTTTCTATGAGGCAAATTATGTCTCTATTTTCCGCAATAGGCCCTAACCCAGGTCCTCATCTCCATGGGTAACATCTGCAGTTCCAACAAACTAATCTTAAGGAAACCTGGGTATGACTTGATTGCTATTTATTTTGACATGCAAGACTCACATTTGAGTCTTTGTCCCTGTTTTCCCATACTGACCTTGTTGTTTGATTTCCTGTTGAAGAGTTTGTTGCCTCTTCTTTATTACCATCTTGCTGCTTTGTTCTGGAAGGAGGTCCAAATTGCGCTATCACAGCTTTTCCTTTATAAATCCATGCTCTCTTTCCTTCATCTCTTGCTACCCTAACCTTTAAAATTTCCTCTCTTCTTTCCTCTTGTCTTTTTACAATTAAATCTTCTTCTAGGAAAAAACGAGAACCCCTCAAGAGATGTTTCTTGCTTAGAATAATATATTTATCACACAAGCTAGGCATAATGACTTTTATGGGCCTAGCTCTCTCCCCGTTAAACTTACCCACCCTCCATGCTTGGCATATTTTTCCTTGCCATAGCAACTTGTCTATCAAGAAGTCTCTTGCAAGGTCAAGAGTACATTCATTTTTCCCATAGTCTTTCACCCTTTTAATAAGTATGTTTGCTGCCCTATTTTGTCTTTCCTTGCCTTCACCATCTTGCATGTTGTCAACCTGAATATTTGTTTCTCCTTCCTTAATAGTAGAATTGCTAATAACTTGAGCCCAAGTTTTGGAAACGTTGGTGGAATCTTCTTTCATTTCTTCTCTTACGTTCTCTTCATGGTTGTTTATTTGGACAACCATAAAATTCACCAAATTAATATAATAAATTACTAATTTACCATGCTTTAAAAAATAATAATAATAATACAATCCAATAACAGATTTGTTAACTTAAGAATATCCCTAAATTTACTGTCTTCACGATATATATATATATATATATATATATATATATATATTCTATAATTAGGAAATTGAATTTCTATCGGCGAATAAGACTACTGAACAAAATTTCAATAATATCCAGATTTTCCAGTCTCCACTGGGTTCATCTTTTTGTTTTTTAATCAAACAAAATTTCAGTGAAGATTCAAAAGATTTCCCAGTTCAACGTTGCCTCTTTTCTCGGGTCAAGTCCAGAGGTTGCTTTTTCCTCTTCTTTTTACCAGATTTTCGGCCACTTTCTTTACGCGGTTGCCCCCACTGACCCAAGTCAATACACTGTCATTCTCACTTTCGCTAAATTTGTTCATTCCGTCACAATTTTATTTATATTCTTCCTTTTTGTGTACATGAATGGCACAAAATTTCAATTAACTTTTGGAAAAAAGTACTTGATGTCCTCAGGCAGTGGCCCACACTGAATCAAGTCAATACACTGCAAATTTCACGTTCCCTAAATTTTCTCATTCCATTACAATTTTCAAATTTAAATGACTTTTATATTCTTCATTTTTGTTTTCGAGGGCCCATTTCTATTTCTCTATTTTGTTCTTTTACCACATTTATATTATCACATAGCTATAATTTTTTTTACACTCTTTTCCCTATACATTGCAATCAAGAGGTCATGACAGTTTCCCTAATCAATTAATAAAGTAAAGTGAAGTGTTGTAAAAATTGTATTTTGGTATTACTCAATTATATCTTTCTCAAAAAATTCATATATTTTTATTTGAAACGAGAAAACACTTAAATTTTTTTAATAAATTAACTATATAATACCAAATATTTTGTTACAAACCATATACCATACAAATAATAATCTTTATTTATTAAACAAAAATACATACCAAAACTTTGAAAAATATCAAACAATCGAAATCGAATGGCAGTTTTATTAAAAATATCTCCAGATTTTAATGCCTTCACTGTTTTTGCCGTAAGAATGGGGATTGAATTTTTGCTTTCCAATTTAAATGATTTTATTTTCTTCATTTTTGTTTCATAGTTCAACGTTTCCTCTTTTCTCGGGTCAAGTCATGAGGTCCCTCCACTTTCTTTACGCGTTTTCTCCCAGTCAAGACACCACCATTCTCACTTTTCCTAAAATTCTTCAATTTTCTTTATATTCTTCATTTTTTTATACAAAAATTCAATTAACTTCGAGAAAGATTTTCGGCGTTGTCCTCACGCAGTGGCCCAAACTGAATCAGGTCAATACACCGCAATTTTTGCATTACAATTTTCCAATTTAAATGATTTTTATATTCTTCATTTTTTGTTCATACGCCGAACTTTATATGAGAGCCCTCTTTTTCCTCGTTTTTTCATGAATGGCACAAAATTCCACTTACATTTTTGGAAAGATTTTCCGCCATGTTCCTCGCCCACACTGAATCAACAACTCAATACACTATCTTTTGTTTCCCAGGGCCAAAGTCAAGTCAAAAAGTTTGTCTTCCCTCTGAATTTTCTCATTGCATTACACTTTTCCAACTCAAATCACTTCCTTCTTCTTCACAATCACTGCTCTGTGATTATAAATACACAACAAATCTGAAGGAAGTTGGAGTGGTAGAGTGAGAAATCATTTGAAGGAAGTTGGAGTGGTAGAGTCAGAAATGGATCTTCTTCTGCTCCTCGTCGTCATGATGTTTGTGTGCTCTGTGATGATGGGTATCACACCCCCAAGCCGGCGGTAGTCTTTCAACCACTCTTAGCAAGGTGCGACACCACCGAACACTTTCTTTTCACCAATACTTATGTTCGTGGACTACACCTAACCAATTATCCCTTACTTAGTTTGTGTTTCGCAACCAAGTATTATTATGTTATCCTTTATACCAATGAACAACCATACACTTTCATTATCAACAGCAATTATAAATGAGAACACAATTGCACAGTATAAAGCGAGGGGCAACTCCCTAAACAATGAGTCTGCCCGAAATATATGTATTATACAATCTTCAATATTACAAGCTTATACAAGTATACTTGGAAGTCCAAGTTTCATACTTAGCCAATTTTACAATCAAGGCAAACTCGGTTGCCTACCTTCGTTCACCTTCGTGCACACTTGCACGATGGGCAGGCGCTCACCTGAGCCACCAAGACACCCACGCCAAGACTTAGCACAAACAGGCGCTACACATTCACCGTGCATGCCTCAATCGACCACCAGGCGCACCTCGCCCAACACCTTCACCCAACTCCAAGTGCGACCTCTAATTGTGTGGCTAAACCAAGACTAGCGCATGAGATATGCGCCCTTCCCTCTCTTGATTCTATGCACTACTTCTTGTGCGAAGTGTTGATCAAATTGTTCGTTGTCAAATGCTCCAACGCATTCACGTTTATATAGCCATCGTAAGTGGGGGTGGTGGCTTTCCTAGCTGACCACCCAACGCCCGTGGGCACACCCTTAACCATCGTTCAACGCCCAACACTTGAGTCGGCCTGCCCTCCATCGCAAGTCGGCCTCCAAGTGCATCACTCCACGCTTCAAGGTGTATAAATACTCTATCGCACTTTCATTATGTCGCATGTGTTTCGTCGCAAGTATCATCGCACACCCTTCGCATAAGTGTCGTGTAACCCAACTCGCCTCCTAACCGCGCACGTGCCCAGCTCGCCCGTCGCCCAAACGTGTCACACCTCCAGGTAGAACCTCAGGACGTTACATCCTCCTCCACCTGAAATTGTTGTCGTCCTCGTCAACATATCATCCTGGTATCCATCCACCAAGATCATCAATATCCATGATGTCAACTCCTCCAGATACTGCAAACATCCCTGCAACATATGTAGAACTCCATCTCCACCATGTCCCGTCTTAGCAACCATCTATCACCAAGCTCACCATACCAAGGTATACACCTCATCGGTATGTCATACATTAGATATCATCTCAATCCATGACCATCGACCACCCTGTCACAATCTCCACATGCTACTCTCCATCATGGAAGGCTGGTCCCTCCATCTCAAGCTACATGCCCACTGCAACAATTGCTAACACATCTCTATCATGTGCCAACATGTGAACCTCTGCCATGATACTCCAACAATTGCTAACACATCTCTACCATGTGCCCACATCTCATCCCAATAGTAACATCAATCTGTACACTGGATCCCCTCATGACTCGAACTAGTTGGGTAGCTAATCCAACCATACGCCCAAACCATAAGAATGCACATTCTCATATCACCATCAATCGTTTCTCAAAACATATTGTCACATATACAAGTGTAAACCATGCTCAGGTCCATGAAGTAGTCCTCATCTCATGCAGCATGTCATGATGCTTAATGCCAAGCCATCCCTACATCCTCTGTCATACCTGCTCAATCTAATTTAAGGACTCACTGCCATGAGCAGCTAACAATGAGCCCCATCTCCTTGTCCATCTAAGAAGATGTGGAGGGGTTAGAGCCTGAAGGCTCTCCTTCACTAATCAATTCGATCCATTTGTTAGGATCCTCAATCTCCATCCTTTGTAGATAAGTGACCCGATCCTCTCCTCGGACATTCGGCCTCACATATACCTCATCATCATCATCATCATCATCCTCAACTATTTCTAGTCTTCTTGACAAATCTAAGATGCTATCTGAAAGTGTCCTAATGACCAATGACTGCTCGGTAAGCTTTGTCTCAACCATGGACAACCGCTTGCTCATGTCTCCCATTCACTTCTCATCCTCCATTTGCATCACTCCCAATTTACAATCAGGCCTTGTCACTCCAATGGTTGGCACACCAATGGGTACATCTTCCCTTCCATCATAAATGTATAGCTTCTTCAAATGTGGAACAATCATAGCATCAAACTGTTTCATGAATTCCATTCCCAGCACAGCCTCATAGTTATCAATCCGCACTATAGTGAAATCGACCTTCCCCGTCCATTCACCAAGTGTTGTGTCCACCCCTTCAGCTATACCAAGAACTTCAATAGGAGGAGAATTGACTGTCTTCATCTGTGCCATCGCCGGTACAAATTTCAGCCCAATTCTTCTTGCAGTATCTTTGCCCATGAAGTTGTGAGAAGCCCCACTATCCACCACAGTGAGTATATCAGCACCTCCAACCTTCATCCGAACATACTCCAACCTGTTCCTCTCAGGATCCCTCCGAGAGATCACCTCTGTAGTAGCAAAAGCACCAAGTATCTGCATCATCCCCATAGAAGCTCCTTCATTGTTCGCATCAGATTGTGCAATCGCAACCACTTTCGATCTAGATGGACAATTCTTCACCGTATGTGGTCCAACACATATCCAACACTTCAAAACTTTCTTCGTCTTCGAACCATCATCCGATTTCGAAGCATCATCCTTCTTCTTCTCTTTCAGGTTATCAGACTTCTTCTTCCTATCATTAGAAGTCTCATCATAATGCTCCACCAACCTGTTAACAGCAGCAAAAGCTTTCTCAAGTGTTCAAATCCTCTGCCTCTTCACTTCGTTGCGTACTCAAGGCTTCAACCCAATAATGAAGTTGAACACCTTGTCCCTCTTCGCCATGTCAGGAAGTTCTAGAACCACACTTGCAAACTCCCGTTGATATGTCTATAGGTTCCCGGTCTGATTTATGAACTTAATTTTCATCCTTGCTTCCCATGTTTCATCCTGAGGACTGAAATGAGCCTGCAAAGCTTTCTTCATGTCATCCCATGAAGTAATGTCACCAGCACTGCCATTGGCAATCTGATCCATCCTCCTTCGCCACCACATCTTAGCATCCTTTGTTAAGAACTGAGCAGCTACCTTGACCTTTGTCTCATCATCAGATAGACCCAATCGTTCCAAGTATTGCTCCATGTCCCATAGAAAGTTGCCAAGAGTCTTTGCACTCCTTGTACCATCATAAGATTCCGGCTCCTTGACTTTCACACGAGGCACTCCTCCACCTAAGTTATGCCTCACGACCTTCTTCAACACCATGATCTCATCTTTGGCTTCGTCAAGAGATTTCTTCAAGTCCACGATCTCTACAAGACCCTGGTCCCTTGCTTCTTCAACCTCCTTGACCCTTACTTCAAGTTGTGTACACATAAGATCAGTGTACTCATGTTGTGTCCAGAGTTCATCGAGCTCTTCCTTCATCTTCGAATTGGCCTCTTGCTCCTTAGTGAACAAGTCCATCTTCTTATCCCAGGAAGTCTCCATAACCTCCATCCTTACCAACACCTTTTCCATAAGTGTGATAGTAGCATCCTGCACACCATGACTAGACCCAGCCTGAGATTCAGCTGCCATTGCTAACAACTTCCTTCTTCTTTGCAATCTAGTTTCGACCATCCAACAACTTCACCAAGATGCCTGCAACCTGAACCAGCCCTTGTTCCACTTGTGTGTGAAACAGCTTCCTTCACCTGCAAGTACCTGCTTCACTGTCTTCAACTTTCCAAGTGTTTCCACACCTGCACTTCGTCACGAGCAACCCTGCTCACCAGCTCCAACTGAGCTCTGATACCAACTCACGATAGTGTAGTGGGATCAGCACTTGTTCATCAACCTGGTCATCAGCCATCTCTGATACCAACTGTCACGCCCCCAAGCCGGCAGTAGTCTTTCAACCGCTCTTAGCGAGGTGCGGCACCACCGAACACTTTCTTTTCACCAATACTTATGTTCGTGGACTACGCCTAACCAATTATCCCTTACTCAGTTTGTGTTTCGCAACCAAGTATTATTATGCTATCCTTTATACCAATGAACACCCATACACATTCATTATCAACAACAATTATAAACAAGAACACAATTGCATAGTATAAAGGGAGGGGAAACTCCCTGAACAATGAGTCTACCCGAAAAATATGTATTATACAATCTTCAATATTACAAGCTTATACAAGTATACTTGGAAGTCCAAGTTTCATACTTATCCAATTTTACAATCAAGGCAAACTAGGTTGCCTACCTTCATTCACCTCCGTGCACACTTTCACGATGGGCGGGTGCTCACCCGAGCCACCAAGACACCCACGCCAAGACTTAGCACAAACGGGCGCTACACGTTCATTGTGCATGCCTCAACCGACCACCGGGCACACCTTGTCCAACACCTTCACCCAACTCCAAGTGCGACCTCTAACCATGCGGCTAAACCAAGACTAGCACATGAGATATGTGCCCTTCCCTCTCTTGATTCTGCGCACTACTTCTTGTGCGAAGTGTTGATCGAATTGTTTGTTGTCAAATGCTCCAACGCATTCACGTTTATATAGCCATCGTAAGTGGGGGTGGTGGCTTGCCCAGTCGACCACCCAACGCTTGTGCACACACCCTTAACCATCGTTCAATGCCCAACACTTGAGTCAGCCCGCCTTCCATCACAAGTCGGCCTGCCCTCCATCATAGTCGGCCTCCAAGTGCATCGCTTCACGCTCCAAGGTGTATAAATACTCTATCGCACTTTCATTATGTCGCATGTGTTTCGTCACAAGTATCGTCACACACCCGTTGCATAAGTGTCGTGCAACCCAACTTGCCTCCTAACCATGCGCGCGTCCAGCTCGCTCGTTGCCCAAACGCGTCACACCTCCGGGTAGAACCTTAGGACGTTACAATGGGTGTGGCAATGCCCACGGATGGATTCACTTCTTTTGAAAGCGTTCTTTTTAATGGACGGAATCGCCATAAAAGGGATGTGGAGCCGCTTCTGAGTGTCAAAGAGGGTATTATATCCAATCCACATGGATTGCTCTCCAACTGGATGGCCAATAACTCACATAACATCTGCCTGTGGAATGGAATTTCGTGCAGGCCAAACACGAATCGAGTGGTTCCAATTTCCCTCCCTGATGGCGGGTTGAATGGTACACTCTCCCCGTATATTGGGAACCTCTCTCTTTTGCGGCATTTAGATCTTTCTGGTAATGCTTTGAGTGGGAGAATTCCAGCAGAGTTTGGGCAGCTGAAAGCGCTAGGAATACTTGACCTCTCTTATAATGCTTTCAGTGGAAGAATTCCAAAGGAATTGTTTAATTGTACACATCTTCAATAGATCTACCTTTCCTATAATACTTCGGCGGGGAGTATACCAACTTCTATCGCCAACCGCACTTCACTTACATGTGTGGATATTAGCCGCAACAATTTGAGTGGTCCAATCCCAACAGAATTCGGTCGCCTGGTCCACTTGGAATCTCTCTTGTTGTCCCAGAATGCTCTGAGTGGAAGCATCCCAACTTCTCTCGCCAACCGCACTTCACTTACAGGTGTGGATATTAGCCACAACAATTTGAGTGGTCCAATCCCAGCAGAATTCGGTCGCCTGGTCCAGTTGGAAACACTCTGGTTTTTTGACAATAGTATAAGTGGAAGCATTCCAGCTTCGATTAGCAACTGCACTTCACTCTCTGACTTGAGAGGTAGCGGAAACAAATTGAGTGGTCCAATCCCTTCAGTTATGGGTTTGATGAAAAGCATAACTCTTCTTGATTTTTCTAACAACTCTCTCAGTGGCCACATCCCTCCCACCCTATTCAATTGTACTCACCTAACTAATTTGTCCCTATCCATTAACAACCTTAGAGGTAACATTCCCCCCAGTATTACCAATACGGAATTGTTAGCTCTCGACTTATCAAACAACCGGTTAATTGGATCTCTCCTGCGTAACATAGGTCAATTAAGCAATCTTTACGAACTTGATCTCTCAAATAATAATTTGACTGGATCTCTCCCGCTTAGTATAAGTCACATAAAGGATTTACAACTACTAAATCTATATAATAATAATTTTTTTGGCACCATACCCAATAGTATTAGTTTCAAATCCCTTCCAATTTTAGACTTTTCAAAGAACAATTTAGAAGGATCAATACCTGAATTTAAAGGCAATCCGTGATCTTTATCTTTTTTCTCTGTTCACACTAATAAACTTTCTGGGACTTTGCTAATGTTTTTTGCTAATTGTATTGAAATTGAGTATTTAGATTTAAGGAAAAATAATTTGACAGGGCAACTTCCTCACTACTTGAAATCTTTTTCATTTTTGTCAATTTTAAACTTTGGCTATAATAATTTTCATGGTGGCATCCCTGAATGGGTAACAAATTTCACCTCTTTGTATGTATTGGATTTATCCAATAATAAATTTAGTGGAAAAATTCCATTACATTTTGAAAGGCTTCAAGGATTTGTAAATTCTTCAAACTATTTTCACCTTGAAGAAGAAATCACAGTTCACATGAAAGGATGTGAGTATACTCTGCCATACATCTCACCTACAAACACAATACTTGATTTGTCCAACAATAATCTTGTAAGACAAATACCTGCAAGCATAGGAACTTTGAGAGACATGCGATTGCTAAATTTATCTGGCAACCAGTTGGAAGGGCTAATACCTACATCTCTTAGTAACATATCTACTTTGGAGCAATTAGACTTGAGCAAGAATAATTTGAGTGGAAAGATTCCTGAAGAGCTCTCTAAACTATATAGTTTGGTTGTTATGGATGTTTCATTTAATAACCTTTGTGGGCCAATCCCCAAAGGAACACAATTTTCCACATTCAGTGCAACATCATTTGAAATGAATAAGTGCTTATATGGGTGTCCTTTAAATTCATGTAGTGAAAAGGAAAACCCAGTGGAAGAAGTTGACAACAATAGTAGCAGTGCCCATATTAAAGTGGGATGGCTTGAGAATCTAGATGAAAAGATGTCATTAATGGCATTGGGGATCGGATTTGGGATTGGAATTTGGGGAGTAGTTGGTGTATTTATATTTTGCAACAGAGCTAGACACTGGGTGTTGGGTCTACCACCTAACAAACCACAACTCTTCTATGGAATGTATCGATTCCCTACATAAAGAACCAAGTAATGGATGTTAGCTCTAGTATGTGGTGAATTAAATTGTCATGTAATCTCCCAATGATATTTTTGGCATAATATCTTATCATAAATATAATTTTTAGTGTGATCAATGTCTTATTGCACTTCCATATTAATCTCAATTATGTTTATAACTCAATCATTTTTTATCATGTTCAATTAATTTCCAATCAAATAACATAAATATTACATTCTCTCATGGTTCTTCACATCTCATTTTACAAACAAGCCATACCTAGCTTTTTTATGCTTATATCTTTTTCACGGTGTTTTAGTATGCCATATGCAAAAACCAGTTTTTTGAACATTCCAAGTTATTGATAAAAATGGTAAACTTTCTTGAAATCTTGCAATAATATAAATATATCTAAGCTTAAACGCGGTGGAATCTTCATTGTAATGACCCAGTTTGAAATCGGAAAGGAATGTGATTGCTTGACAGGCCTATCTGGAAAGAGATATCCCATGATATACTCATTTAATATCTTCATCCCCGGTGTCTGACGCAAGAATATAAATAAATTCATCAACTCCATTATAAAGACTGATTGTATTTACAAAACCGATTAAAGAGAAGCTAAGTGCTGTACAGATCATAGAGTAATCGCTGCGTGTGTGAATATATCTATCTATATATATATATATATATATATGTGTGTGTGTGTGTGTGTGTGTGTGTGTGTGTGTGTGTGTGTGTGTGTGTGTGTGTGTGTGTGTGTGTGTGTGTGTGTGTGTGTGTGTGTGTGTGTGTGTGTGTGTGTGTGTGTGTGTGTGTGTGTGTGTGTGTGTGTGTGTGTGTGTGTGTGTGTGTGTGTGTGTGTGTGTGTGTGTGTGTGTGTGTGTGTGTGGGCGGTAGGATAACGTCTCATTGATTGGTTAACATTTCTATTTTGTAGATTCATCATTTAATTGCGGAGGTCCCATCTTTATTCAAATTAATCATTTTAATGGTGGGATTGCATTTTTATTTTTATCATTAAAGTTTCGATGAAAACATATAAAGGCAATAGTTTAAAAATGTTTCATTTATTTATATATTTATTTTTATCACATAGAAAACTTTAACAAAAACTTTGCATGATTTGTTTATTAAACCTTTGAATTTGATTCAAGAAAATTTAAAATATTCTATTTCAATAAGTGAGAACTTCTTTGTGGTCAGTGTATTCAAGAATGGTGACCTTTCAGTTTTATATATTTATTTATTTATTTTTATCACACGGAACTTTAACAAAAACTTTGCGTGATTTGTTTATTAAACCTTTGAATTTGATTTAAGAAAATTTAAATATTCTATTTCAATAAGTGAGAACTTCTTTGTGGCCAGTATATTCAGGAATGGCGACCTTTCTTTATCATCATTTTTATTACGTCTTTTTGGAGACATTATGTAAAATTGGAAGGATAGAGAGAAGCTTAGCATGGGCGATTAACATGGCATTTGCTTAAGTATTTCACACACAAATTGAGAAAAATGGCCTTTCTCTGAGTACTTTTCACACAAATTGAAAAAGTCCAACTTTTTAACCTATCAATTTTATCATATCAAATTCTAAAATATTTTCAAAATCTTTAATGAAATTACAATTCATCCTTTATCATCTTTATTAAAAAATGTTCACTATTCAATTTTATACCCTTGAAACAAGTTCGATTAAAAGGTAAATTAATTTAACGTTCATGGGAATTTAACATATATCTTTGTTAAAAAATCCCTCCGTATATATGTTTATTACAGGATTTAATGTTCATGGGAATTTAACATATATCTTTGTTAAGAAATCCCTCCGTATATATGTTTATTACAGGTTTGCTCAGTTTATGTCCATTACAAATTTGGACATTCAATGAGTATGTAGTAGATTCAATACTCTTACCCTAAGTGAATTTAATTCTCTTAATAATAATAATAGATATACAAAATCCGTAATGGATATAAAGATAATATAATGATTGATTTTTAAATTATTTAATGTTATTTATTATAAAGGTAATTTTTTTTTAAATTGAATTATTCGGATTATAAATAAGCTATGTTGTATTAGATTATAAATGAGCTATGTTATATTATATTATGAAAACTATAAAATTTATGTTGTGCTATAAAATATTACGTGAATTATGAAATTTAAGTTAAAATTTTATAAATTAAATTAAAAATCCAAAAAATCTATAAATTTGATTTTAAAATTTCACAAAAAAATTGTAATTTTTTTTTTGTTACTGGTTAATGGTAATCCCTCTAAGCAGGTCTGCACAGATTGCACGCCACTTTAATCTAAACTTTCATGTAAATCTAAACTTTCATGTTAATAGACCCCTATGAATCTAAAATTTCATGTAAATCTTCAAACCGATGTAATACGTCTGCCTGTGGAACAGAATTTTGTGCACACCAAACACGAATCTTAGGAACCTATCCCTTTTGTGGCATTTAGATATTTCCGGTAATGCTTTGAGTGGGAGAACAATTTAGAAGGATCAATACCTGAACATAATGGCAGTTGTATCTCTTTAAAAAAAAAATCTGCTCACACTAATAAAATTTGTGGGACTTTGAAAATGTTTTTGGCTAATTGTACTAGAATTGAGTATTTAGATTTAAGGAAAAACAATCTGTCAGGGCAACTTCCTCACTATTTGAAATCTTTTTCATTGTTGTCAATTTTAAACTTTGGCTATAATAATTTTCATGGTGGCATCCCTGAATGGGTAACAAATTTCACCTATTTCTATGTATTGGATTTATCCAATAATAAATTTAGTGGAAGAATGCCATTACATTTTGAAAGACTTCAAGGATTTGTAAATTCTTCAAACCATCTTCCCCTTGAAGAAGAAATCACAGTTCACATGAAAGGATGTGAGTATACTCTGCCATGCCTCTCATCTACAAACAAAATACTTGATTTGTCCAACAATAATCTTGTAGGACAAATACCTGCAAGCATAGGAACTTTGAGAGACATGCGATTGCTAAATTTATCTGGCAACCAGTTGGAAGGGCTAATACCTACACCTCTTAGTAACATATCTACTCTGGAGCAGTTAGACTTGAGCAAGAATAATTTGAGTGGAAAGATTCCTGAAGAGCTCTCTAAACTATACAATTTGGTTGTTTTGGATGTTTCATATAATAGCCTTTGTAGGCCAATCCCCGAAGGAAGAAAATTTTCCACATTCAGTGCAACACCATTTCAAAGGAATAAGTGCTTATATGAGTGTCCTTTAGATTCATGCAGTGAAAAGGAAAACCCAGTGGGAGAAGGTAACAATAATAGTAGCAGTGCCCATATGAAAATGGGATGGCTTGAGCATCTAGATGAAAAGATGTCATTAATGGCATTGGGGATCGGATTTAGGATTGGAATTTGGGGAGAAGTTGGTGTATTTATCTTTTGCAACAGAGCTAGACATTGGGTGTTGGGTTTACCACCTAACAAACCACAACTCTTCTATGGAATGTATCGATTCCCTACATAAAGAACCAAGTAATGGGTGTTGGCTCTACTATGTGGTGAATTAAATTGTCATGTAATTTCCCAATGATATTTTTGGTATACTATCTTCTCACATATAGAATTTTTAGTGTGATCAGTGTCTTATTGCATTTCCATATTAATCTCAATTTTGTTTATAACTCTTCATCATTTTTTATAGTGTTCAATTATTTTCCAATCAAATAACATAAATATTACATTATATAAATGATATAACTTGGGAAAAAAATTACAATGATAAATATATTCACAACTTCACTACCATTTTTATTAATATATATTTATTTTGATATAAAAAATTGCTATATATTTCATATTTAATAATAATAATAATGAAAACTAAAAATATGAATCTTTCACAGAAATTAATATATATTAATGGTGTAGTCTAACTTATAGACTAAAAAGTTTTTTTCACAGGGACTCAATAATGCAATTTCAAGCTAAAATGTGATTTTTTGTTGTTCAAAATACATTTTTGAATACATTGATTCAACATCCCCAGACAGCTAAATTCTACAGATTAAACAACTTGGGCACTTTAATTATACAGATTAAACAAATTAAACTCACGTTTTTTTTAAATCTCTGTTAGATTTTGGTTAAAATTAACCATAAAATTGTCATAGTACTATGCTTATTTTAATTAGTAAAATTAATATTTACAATTTTTTTTAATTAACATAAGATCAATTCCATCTTTTATTATTAAAATCATTACAATACATCTAATATAAATACAATTAAATAAAAATATTAAAAAAAACCATAATATTTTAAATAAAATAATTAAAAAATACCATAATATTTTACATAACACATTTTATATTATTTATTTAATGTATATTAAATAATCATAAATAAAAATAATATATTAAAGACCATAAGAGGTATCCCACTCACCTCGCTCACAACGTAAACATGTAAATGCGATACTTATATTTGTTTACCCAAATTTCTGATTCATTTTATATTTTATCCAGTTATGGTTTTATCTAACATGTGAAAGATGACGAAGGTGATATTTTACTTGTCACTGCAAATTTGGAAGGGAAGTTTTAATGTAAATTTTAATAATAATTATTTTAAGGGTTTTTTGAATGTTTATTTATTTATTTAAAAATGATTAAAATATTTAATAAATAAATAAATTGATGTTATTAAAAATTTTATTAGTAACAACATTCTCTGGTTGGTATTGATGTCAATTTTTATATGTGTTTTGGCATGGTTTATTGGTGTATCATGATCATAAGTGTGTTGTTATTATTGTACATGGCTAAAACCATATATTCTAGTGTGATGATGATGTTTTATTGAGGATACGTTACAGATCTGGGTGAAGATTCTTGAGAAACTAAAACCACGGGCAATTTTAAGGGCTTTTCCCATGGTATTTGGTGTGAGGGCTTATTTGATGTCATCATCAAGAGATGTGGTGTGTAATTAATGATTTATATAGTGTATCTCGATGAGCGAGAAATTAGCATAAATATGATATGCCATTGTTAGAGTTTAGTTGAGCTATAGTGCATAATGGAGTTGTTTGAATATTTGTAGAAGTGAGCGAAAATTAGAGAGGTTGAGATTGTGTTGCAAAGGGAGCTGACTTATTTATGTGTTGCAAAGTTCATTTGTTTGCTTTGGGTTCCAGCCTTAAAATGAATGAAAACATGGCTGTGAGAATTTGAGGAGGATGGGATTTTGACAAGTGGTGGCATGCCAAGATAGGAGTAGTGACTCCTTGCTGGTAGTGGCAAGCAACCAGTGGATAGGGAGTTGGGGCTTCATAGTTGGTGCTGGCCAACAAACTGTTGTAGAGGAGTAATGGCTCTTAGCTAGTTGGGGTTAGCATTTGTAAAACAAATTGATTGATAATAAAAGAAAGAGAAGTAACGCAACAATAACAAGGTGGTTTTCTCCCCCTTGAGGGTTTCCACCATATATCTTTGTGTCCTATGTGTATGCTTGATATGATGTCTATGTTGATTTTTTAGTGTGGTTTACATGATAAAAACTATTGATGATATTTTGTGTAATGTTTGACTAATTATTTGAAAAAAACATTTTAAAATTATTATATTTGTTATCACTACCGATTCACCCCCCCCCCCCCCACTCTCAGTAGTGATTTGATTCTAACAACAAATATCAGAGCAGGTGCCTTCTATTGCAACTTAATCACTGGAAGGTGGATATGGGAAAATAATGGGTTATCAAAGTGCCCTATTGCTTAGTCCTGCAAATTTTCAAGAATGGAGAGAAGGTGAAATCCCAATTATCTGCACTTGGATCTAAAGTATAGAATGTAGAGATGAATGGTTATGATGAAGAATCCCCTACAAACAGGTCCAACAATGGAATGCCCAAGCTAAGTTTACAATTTATGACAATCTTCATAATCCAGATCTTGAGAAAGTCGTGGATCTCAAGTCTGCAAAGGAGAATTGGGAAAGGTTGCAGGCCCTGCATGAAGGAGAAACCAGTACTAATGGTGGAGAAAAGGAAGAAGAAGAAAAAGGCCCCTTAAAAGGAAATTTATCAGCCAAATGACATTTTCTCTCCCAGCATCAAAGTGGTATATTTTCAAGAAGAGAGAGAGGCTAGATATCAAACTCAACTTAGCTCTGCTTTAGCTGAAATAGAAAAGCTCTCTACAAAAATAGAGATCCGAAAAGCTTCTTCAAATACTTGAAGAAAGAGAGTAAGCTTTTAAAGAAGAAATTATTAGTTTGAACACTCAAATAGAACAAGGAAGGAGGATTGAAGAAGGAATGAGAAAGTATTTTAAAGAAAAGGAAAATGATTGTGAAAGATTAGAAGTTGAGGTAGTTTCTATGAGAAACAAATTAGAGAAGAAGAACAATCAGGTGGAAGGAGAATCTAGATCTAAGGTGACATCCAAAAGGACTTTCAAATAAAATGATTCTAGCAAGAAAGGGGGCCAACAATTACATCAATAGCCAAGAATAGGGTTAAGAAAATAATTATCAATTATAAGATCTTTCACTTCATCATCGGAGGATATAAAGTGCCTCACTTGCCATAGTTTTTGACATACAGTAGTTGATCATAAACAAAGAATGATCAATTTATATCAGTTGAATTGGCAGTTGAAGTTGTAGCAGAAAAGGAAGCCTTCTCAACCTAGCAATTAAGGAAGATCATCATCAACCATCAAGTATAAAAATTCCTCTTATGGTCACTTATTACTTATGAAATGTTTTTAGGCACAAGGCTGTTGCATGCAGGACTAATGCAAAGAAGAAAAATAATAGAATGCAAATCAACAAAAGATCTGAGCATTTTCCACCATTCCTTGGTCACATAAAATGTTTTACATGAGACAATATTGGCCATCTAACCAAAGATTGCAAGATGCCTAATTTAGTTGTGTGATCTAGTAAAAAAGAGAAGCTTAATCAGAGAAGAATAAAAAGAAATTCTAGAAGCCTAGTCCTTAGAACAAAAAACAACATATTAGGGTTTGAGAGAGGAAGGATGACCAAGAGACCTTAATGAATATTTGAAGCCAATTAGGTTTTAGGGGGAGCATGTAAAATAAAGTGCATGAGTTCAAGGGGCTCCTCAAAGAAAAGGAAGTTTTTCTTATCATTTTATTGTCTTGATGTAAAATTTTTGTCTTGGTTTTAATATGTCATTTTATCATGTCCTCAAAAGGTGCTTTGATGGCTCTATTATTGATGTAATCATTATTTTTTATGTGGCTCAAATTGATACTTGAAGTGAAGCCCCAATCTCTATTTGAATACTCCTTTGTGACCTTGTGAGCAAGTGTGCAAATCCATGATCTAATTTAAGAGTGTTTCAATTAATGGATATGGTCCAAATCCTCCAACTAAGTGTAATGAAACTAGATTAATAAGTTGTTGGTTTAGTCTATGCATTTTGAGCACTTGTGGGATAAAATATAGTTATATTTCCATGCTAGTATGTTGTACTTGCAATGCAATCAGTATAAGGAATGGTTAGAGATTTGAAGACAAAAAGAACATAGAATGTATATGCATTGAACAAGTCCATGGATTGGTTTTGAATGTTATTGTTGAGAAATTGGTTTAAAAATTTACTATGCCAAGGTTTGGAGGGAGTGGGCATTTAGGTTGGATGCTTGAATGAATTGAATTAGTTCAAATATGTACATAGTTTGTCTTATTCATATCAAATGAACATTTTTTCAACACATAAAGAATTCACCTGTGGGTTGATTTCTATTGAGGAACAATCTGGTCATACAAAAAAGAGGAAGATGTGATAGGAATTTAACTTGACATTTGTGATGTCTTTCATTTCTTGTATGAACTAGAGTGATCAAAGGAAATTGGGAGGGATTCATGTTTGATATATTATTTTCATGTTGTGAAAATCATCCAATGAATAAATCGGATCTTCAAGGGCATGCTGGAAAATAATAAAAGTATGATTTGGTATTTTCGACACTCAACCTTGTTCAAAATGGCGATTAGTTTTTTTTATCTTGACTGGATCTCGTTTCAAGTTGGTGTAACAATGTAGTGGAGCACATTATCTATCTAATCTAATTAGAATGTGAACATGTTAATCATCTAGTTGTTATGCCATGAATATTTGGTTTAATCTGGGTGTTATGGTTGAGTTGTCACTAAAAGAGAGTGGATTACCTTAATATCATTCAATTGATGAGAGTGTTGGTTGTTGGATGTGCATGAATCTAGTTAAAGAGTGAAACACTTTCAAAGTTTGATTTATTCCATCATATAGTGGATCGATCTGGTTATGTTGATTTAGTCACCCATTGACTAGATCTGGTCACCGAATCATTATGGATGGCATGATGCATTAACTATTTGGTAGTGGTGGATCTGGTGTGTTAATTAATCGTTGATGGAAAATTGATCCTTTGGGGAAACCAATTTTAAATAATGGTGTTATGTATCGATTAGAGGGTTGGAAATTAAAAACATTACCTGTAGAATGAACATGGAAAGAGAATGTGTTTTTTGATGTTTAGAATGAGTGACTAAAGATGGTGTGATGGCAGTGAGATCATTTCTAGACGTTATGCGCATGTAAAGTGTGTTTGGATAGTGTATGGTAGAGGTTAGAGCGCACATGACAAAGAATTGTGTTGGCCTAGATCAATCACTCTATACGTCTACGTTGTTGAAGCCAACACTCTTACTGTATACACGAGTAGAAAAACCTTCTAATTAATGAGTCTCGGGTTCTGCATATATCTGCATGGGCTGGTGATTGTATTAGAGTTGTAATAAATCTCTAAGGTTTTGTTAGGGTAAAGTATTAAAGCATGTTGTCTAATTGACATAGCTTCCACACAGGAAGTCCCAACATACTCAGGGAAGGTTCATGTTTGTTTTTTTCATGAACATTTTTGTAGGGTTTTGCATCATCTCTAGCAATGGCCTCTACGAATATTTAGTTAGTTTCATAGAATGGCATTAAAAATACATAGGAAAAGTAAAGCAGGAAGTTTTGTATTGAGAGTATGTATGTTGTTGTTGTCATAAGGAGAGTATGCGTTGTATGAATGAGAATAGTATTCTTTTGTGTGGTGAGTTTCTTGGTGTGAGAGCTTGATAATATTATCTTGTTGGGTTGTTGCAAGGGTCAAGAGTGTGAGGATATGTGATTATTATGTGCACATGGTTTCTTGTATCTCTTATGATTCTAAAGCCATGTATTGTTGAGAGTGAGAGAGGATGAGGTGTTGTTGAGACGTAATGGTTCATAAATCCATGTAATGTTCATATGTTGCTACCGATGTTTAGATGCTGCCAAAGTTTTGGATTTCTCGTGTATGGGTCGGATTGGTTTATTGAGTCAGGGTTTATCACTATATTGATGGTGTCGGACCCACCAACATGTCAGGGGATCTCCCTGGTAAGAAGTCCCGACTAGTTTTATAGCACCATTTACCACCCTTAGTAGATTTGATGCTCTATGATATTGCATAGGGCAACCCTTCCCTACCAGACTTGGTCCATTTTCTAAAAAACAATGTTTTAAATCCCATATGCGATTATGCCCTATCGAAAGCACATGTATACGTGAGTCAGCCTATACCCAACCTATACCCAAGTTAGGTCAAAAAGTTTGTCTTCTCTTTGAATTTTCTCATTGCATTACAATTTTCCAACTCAAATCACTTCCTTGTTGTTCATACACACAGGTCTTTATAAATACACAACAAAACTTGGCTAATTGTATTTGAAGGAAGGAGTGGTAGAGTGGTAGGAAGTTGGAGGATCTATGTTTTGATTATACATCTTCTTCTTCTTTTCATCATTTGAAGGAAGTTGGAGTGGTAGAGTGAGAAATACACAACAAAACTCTAAAGGAAGTTGGAGTGGTAGAGTGGTAGAGTGGTAGGAAGTTGGAGGATCTTGTGGTAGAGTGGTAGGAGGTTAGAGTGGTAGAGTGGTAAGAATATCTCCAGATTTATTCTCTTCATACTTTTGGTGTTATGTTAACAACCACAAAATTCACCACATTAATTTAAAAAATTACAATTTACCATAACTTAAAAAAAAAAAAAAAAAAACAATCTAATAGCATGTTTGTTAACTTAAAAATATCTCCAAAATTACTGCCTTCACTTTTATTTATTTTTACATATAATTAGGAATTGAATTTCTATCCACTGAACACGTATAAGACTACTAAACAAAATTTCAATAATATCCAGATTTTCCAGTCTCCACTAGGTTCATCTTTTTTTTTTTAATCAAAGAAAATTTCAGTGAAGTTTCGAAATATTTCCTAGTTCAACATTGCCTCTTTTTTGGGATCAAGTCCAAAGGTTGTTTTTTCCTCTTCTTTTTACTAGATTTTTGGCCACTTTCTTGCGCGGTTGTCCCCACTGACCCAAGTCAATACATCGGTATTCTCCCTTTTCCTAAATTTTTTCATTCCAATATAATTTTCTTTATATTCTTATTTTTTTATACATGAATGGCACAAAATTTCAATTAACTTTTGGAAAAACTTTCCCCGATGTCATCAGGTAGTGCCCACACTGAATCAAGTCAATACACAGCAAATTTCGTGTTCCCTAAATTTTCTCATTCCATTACCATTTTCAAATTTAAATGATTTTAATATTCTTGTTTTTTGTTTCCCAGGGTCCATTTCTGTTTCTCTATTTTGTTTTTTTCCCACATTTACAGTATTGCATATCTATAATTTTTCCTACATTCTTTTCCCACTTCATTTCCCTACATTTACAATATTGCACGCAATTAAAGTATCATGAAAGTTTTAGTAGGGTAAAGTGTTGTAAATTTTGTATTTTGGTGGAGCAATTTTGTGAAGTATTCAAATACAAAACTCATTTCTTTTGTTGCTCAATTATATTTAAAAAAAAAAATCATCTTTTTCAAAAAAAAATCATATATTTCTATTGGAAAAGAGAAAAGACGTGAAATTTTTTAATAAATTAACTTTATAATGCATATATTTGTTGCAAACCATATACCATACAAATACTTTTTATTTATTAAAAACAAAAATACATACCAAAACATTGAAAAATATCAAACCCCAAAATTTGAGAACATTTTATCTAGTAACAAAGAAAATAATACAATCGAAATCGAATGGTAGATTTATTAAAAATATCTCCGGATTTTATTGCCTTCATTGTATTCTGAATTTAGGCTTCTGTGATCCAATGCAAGAACATCTTTTGGAATTAATCACATAAGAGCTTTTAGTTGGCACGTTTTGAACCATCTAGTGTGGTTCATCATCAGGACAAGACAAAGTCAAATCATAGCACTAAATAAATAGCGATGAAGAGAACAACGACCAGTTTGATGACTAAATCCTATCATTTTCCTGCCCAAAAGATAGGTGTTCTCAACACCCTAGCCACTAGGGCATTAAGAGTTTCTAATGATAAGCACCTCGATGGTGAAAGGACCCACCTCTTGAAGGTTTTTGTCCGTAATGGTTACAGTAGGGATCAATGTTGTAGAGCCTTGCTTAAAGCTGAAAAAGGTCAGAAGGTTAAGAAAGATCCCAAGGATAGGTCCTTTGGGGTACTTCTTTTGTTTATCCAAGGGACAACAGATAAGATTGCTAAGATTCTAAGGAAGCATAATGTCTCTTCAACCTTTAGACCCCTAAATACCATTAAGAGCTCCTTGAGGTTGGTGAAGGACCAAGTGGACCCCAAGGATTTGAAAGGTGTTTATCTCATCCCCTGTTCATGTGGTACTCCCTACATTGGTGAGACTGGCCGATCCATAAATCAAAGGACCCATGAACATGCAGCTGACATAAAACATGGGAGGACATGTTCTTCGGCTAAACATGCGGTAAAGACTAAACATCATATCTGCATTGAGGACACCCAGGTCCTTGCAAAAGGTCCTTGCAAAAATTGATCATTTCCATCACCTAAGTTCAAGGAAGCTATTGAAATTGAAAAGTTGTCTGGGAATTTGAACCATGATGATGGTTGGAAGGTTAGCAGGTGTTGGGTCCTGGCCTTTTCCGCTTAGTTTTAGTTTCTTTTTAATTTTTTAAGTTTTTTTGTTTTTTCCTCCTTTCTTATTTTTATTCTATTTTAGTTATTAATTGTTAATATTATTATATATTTTTTCTCTTTATTGATGTAGCTTTATTTAAGGTTAGAGTAAAATTAATAGTGGTATTTGTGTTGTTTTCCATATATATATATATATATATATATATATATATATATATATATCTTATTTAAATAATTTTATTAATGTATTATATTTTTAGTTGTTTTTTTTGTCCTAACCTTTTTATTAGGTAACATTTTTTTAGACATTCTTCATTAGTATATAGAGGTTTGTTTTAAATATTTATTATGTATTAGTTTAGTATATTTATTTGGAGTTGTCTTTAGTGCGACTTTTTGGATTTTCTGGTGCCAAATCCGTTGGAAAAATTTGAGGTTAAATCTTGATTTGGGTTATTTAAAGTGGTTTTTTTTTACTGTAAATATGGATTCAGCATCCTCAAAAACCCCTAGGACACTTGGATTGTGCAAGCTTACCCATCAAACTTGTGATTTCAAGAAATTCCTACCAGATTTTAGAGAAATTAGATCAGCCATTGGAAAAATTTGAGGTTAAATCTTGATTTGGGTTATTTAAAGTGGGTTTTTTTACTATAAATATGGATTCAGCGTCCTCAAAAACCCCTAGGGCACTTGGATTGTGCAAGCTTACCCATCAAACTTGTGATTTCAAGAAATTCCTACCAGATTTTAGAGAAATTAGATCAGAAAGCCAATCGGAAAAGCTTCCAAAAAGTCACAATAAAGACAACTCGTATTTATTATTTTACTTTCATATTTATTTATTATATTATTTTTTGACTTAGTATTTTCTTGTTTTTCTAATTATTTATATTTTGTCCCAATATTTACTGTTTTATTAGTTTTTAATTGCATTTTAATAAGTATTTAGTTAATTAGATAATCTAGTCTATTTTTAATATTGCTTAAAAAATTTAACATTGATAGTTAATTTATTTTATTATATGGTCAAGCTAGCAGTTATTCTATAACTGTAGAAAATTTGGCTCTCCTCATCTTGTCATGATGATAAACCACATTGAATGATTCCAAAAGAATAAACTAAAAACATTTATGTGATGAATTCCAAAAAATATTCTTACATTTAAAAAAAAATTACAAGCAAAAACTTTGAAAAATATAAAACCCCAAAATTTGAGAACATAAAAAGAAAGTAAAAAGCTCAAGGAAAGTTCGTGAACTTCTTACTTTCCTTGATTTTCTTACTTTCATTTTATGTGATCACAAAGAAAATAGTACAATCAAAATCTTACTTTCATTTTATGTGATAACAAAGAATAGTACAATCAAAATCGAATGCCAGGTTTAACTGTCGTAATCTAGTCTATTTTTAATATTACTTAAGATTTGGCTCTCCTCATGGTACCATGATCTGACTTTGCATCTTGTCCTAATAATAATAATGAACCACACTATATAATTCCAAATGTGTAAACTAAAAACACTTATGTAATTAATTCTTAAAAATATTCTTACATTTAAAAAAAATTACAAACAAAAACTTTGAAAAAATATAAAACCCCAAAATTTGAGAACATTTTATCCCGTAACAAAGAAAATAGTACAATCAAAATCCAATGCCAGGTTTTACTGTCGTGACTGGTTTTTCCGTATGAGTGGGGATTGAATTTCTACTCTGTTCATTTTTTTTTTAAATCTAACCAAATTTCGGTGAAATGCTGAAAGATTTTCTAGTTCAACGTTTTCTCTTTTCACGTTTCAAGTCGAGAGGTCTCTTTTTCTTCTTTCTTTTTCCAAATTCGTAAAATTTACAAAATTCTAATTAACTTTTGGAAAGATTTTCGGCCACTTTCTTTACGCGGTTGCTCCCAGTCAAGACATAGCCATTCTCACTTTTCCTAAAATTCATTTATATTAGTCAATTTTTTTTTGTATTCTTCATTTTTAATACAAAATTTCAATGAACTTTTTCTTCTTTCTTTTTCCAAATTCGTAAAATTTACAAAATTCCAATTAACTTTTGGAAAGATTTTCGGCCACTTTCTTTACGCGGTTGCTCCAGTGAAGACATAGCCATTCTCACTTTTCCTAAAATTCATTTATATTAGTCAATTTTTTTTGTATTTTTCATTTTTTATACAAAATTTCAATTAACTTTTAGAAAGATTTTCCTTGATGTCCCATGCAGTGGCCCACACTAAATCAAATCAATACACCGTAATTTTTGCTTTCCCTAAATTTCGCATTCCATTACAATTTTCCAATTTAATGATTTTATATTCATTTTTGTTCATACTCCGAACTTTATATGAGAGCCCTCTTTTTCCTCATCTTTCATGAGTGGCACAAAATTCCACTTAATCTTTGGAAAGATTTTCCGCGATGTTGCTTGCCCACACTTAAGTCAATATACAGTAATTTTTGCTTTCCCTGTTCCAATTTAGATGATTTTATTTTCTCCATTGTTGTTCATAGTGCTGTTGTATCCACTATCTTTTGTTTCCCAAGGCCCATTTCTCTTTGCGTCAAGTCAAAAAGTTTGTCTTCTCTCTGAATTTCCTCATTGCATTACAGTTTTCCAACTCAAATCACTTCCTTGTTGTTCACACACAAGGGTCTTTATATGACCACTGCTCCTGTGACTATAAATACACAACAAATCTGAAAGAAGTTGGAGTGGTAAAGTGAGACATTAGGTGGTTGGTGTATTTATCTTTTGCAACAGAGTTAGACATTGGGTGTTGGGTTTACCACCTAACAAACCACAACTCTTCTATGGAATGTATCGATTCACTACATAAAGAACCAAGTAATGGATGTTGGCTCTACTATGTGGTGAATTAAATTGTCATGTAACTGCGAACTGATATTTATGATATACTATCTTCTCACATATAGAATTTTTAGTGTGATCAATGTCTTATTGCATTTCCATATTAATCTCAATGTTATTTATAACTCTTAATCATTTTTTATGGCATTCAATTAATTTCCAATCAAATACCATAAATATTACATTCTCTCATGGTTCTTCGCATCTCATTTTACTGACAAGTTATACCTAGCTTTTTTATGCTTATATCCTTTTCACAGTGTTTTAGAATGCCATATACAAAAACTGGTTTTTTGAACATTCCAAGTTACTCATAAAAATGATAAACTTTCTTCCCACTACTAGAACATAAAATCTTGCAATAATATAAATATATCTAAGAAACTTAAAAGACCATAAATATTACATTATATAAATTAATATAAATTAGAAAAATAATTCGCAATGATAAATATATTCATAGCTTCATTACTATTTCTATTTTTATCAGTATATATCATTTTGATATAAAAATAAAAAAATTAATATATTTCATATTTAATATTTATATAAACTTGATAATTAGAAATTACCATATTCTATTTTCAAAATTATTAAATTACTTCTTACATAAATACAAATGTATATATATATATATATATATATATATATATATAAAAACCTTTCATTAAATAATATTAATAATAATATATCAATGAACATACTAGGTAAGCATTAACAAGGTTCACAACATAAACATAAACATGTAAAGTTGATACTTATTTTTGTTTCACGAAATTTCTCTTTCATTTTATATATTTGCCAGAGTTATGGTTTATATAATATATGAAAGATCACACAAGAAGGAGATATTTTAATTGCATCACATTCATTTATATATTTGCATGAGTTATGGTTTATATAATCTATGAAAGATCTCATTTATTTTATATTATATTTGCACGAGTTATGGTTTATATAATCTATGAAAGATCTCATTTATTTTATATATTTGCAAGAGTTATGGTTTATATAACGTATGAAAGATCACAGAGGACGGAGATATTTTAATTGCAACTAGCAAAGTTGAAATGTAAGTTATATTATTTATATAAAGAATTTCACTAATTTTGAAAAAAATTAAGTGAAAAGCATGAGATATGTTGTGATATAAATTTTAATAATTTTATTTTTTTTAATATGGGTTTTAAATTATTTTTCTAATATTAAAATATTTCTATTTATTCATTTAAAAATAATTAAAATATTTAATAAATAATTAAAGTGATGTTATTATAATTTTTGTTGACAATAGTGATGTTTGGTTGGTATTGATGTCAATTTTTATATGTGTTTTGGCATGGTTTATTGGTGTATCATGATTATAAGTGTGTTGCTATTATTGTAGATGGCTAGAACTATATATTCTACAACGATGATGATGTTTTATTGAGGATATGTTATAGATCTAGGTGAAGATTCTTGAGAAAATAAAACCACGAGCAATTGCAAGGGTTTTTCCCATGGTATTTGGTGTGAGGGCTTATTTGATGTGGTCGTCAAGAGAAGTGGTGTGTAACTAAAGATTTATATAGTGTAGCTCGATGAGGGAGAAATTAGCATAAATATGATATGCCAGATTTTAGTTGAGCTATAGTGCATAATGAAGTTGTTTGTATATTTGCAGTAGTGATCGGTAGTTAGAGAGGTTTAGATTGTGTTGCAAAGGGAGTTGACTTATTCATGTGTTGCAAAGTTCATTTTTTTGCTTTTGGTTCCAGCCTTAAAATGAATGAAAACGTGGCCCTGAGAATTTGAGGAGGATGGAACCTCCGACAGGTGATGGCATGCCAAGATAGGAGTTGTGACTCCTTGCTGGTAGTGGCAAGCAACCAGTGGATAGGGAGTTGGGGCTTCATAGTTGGTGGTGGCCAGCAAACTGTTGTAGAGGAGTATTGGCTATTAGCTAGTTGGGGATAACATTTGTAAAACAAATTGATTGATAATAAAAGAAAGAGAAGTAGCACAACAATAACAAGGTGGTTTTCTCCCCCTTGAGGGTTCCACCATATATCTTTGTGTCCTACGTGTATGCTTGATATGATGTCTATGTTGATTGTTTAGTGTGGTTTACATGATAAAAACTATTGATGATATTTTGTGTAATGTTTGACTAATTATTTGACAAAAATATTTTAAATTACTATATTTGTTATCACTACCGATTCACCCCCCGCCCCCCACCACACTCTCAGTAGTGATTTGATTCTAACAATAAATATCAGAGCAGGTGCCTTCTATTGTTGTTTAATCGCTAGAAGGTGGATATGGTAAAATCATGGGTTATCAAAGTGCTATGTTGCTTAGTCCTGCAAATTTTCAAGAATAGAGAGAGAAGGTGAAATCCAAATTCTGTGCACTTGGATCTAAAGTATGGAATGTAGTGCTGAATGGTTATGACAAAGAATCCCCTATAAAACAAGTCCAATATTGGAATGCCCAAGCTAAGTTTACAATTTATGACAATATTCATAATTCGAATGTTGAGAAAGTCATGGATCTCAAGTCTGTAATGGAGAATTGGGAAAGGTTGCAAGCCCTACATGAAGTAGAAACCAGTACTAATGGTGGAGAAAAGGAAGAAGAAGAAAAAGGGCCCTTAAAAAGAAAGTGATCAACCAAATGACATTTTCTCTCCCAGCATCAAAGTGGTAGATTTTCAAGAAGAGAGATAGGCTAGATATCAAGCTCAACTTAGCTCTGCATTAGCTGAAATAGAAAAGCTCTCTGCAAAAATAGAGATCTAAAAAAGCTTCTTCAAATACTTGAAGAAAGAGAGTAAGCTTTTAAAGAAGAAATTATTAGTTTGAAAAATCGAATAGAACAAGGAAGGAGGATTGAAGAAGGAATGATAAAGTAGTTTAAAGAGAAGGAAAATGATTGTGAAAGATTAGAAGTTGAGGTTGTTTCTATGAGAAACAATTTAGAGAAGAAGAACAATCACGTGGAAGGAGAATCTAGATCTAAGGCGACATCCAAAAGGACTTTCAAATAAAATGACTCTAGCAAGAAAGGGGGTCAACAATTACATCAATAGCCAAGAAGAGAGTTAAGAAAATAATTATCAATTAGAAGATCTTTCACTTCATCATCAGAGGATATAAAGTGCCTCACTTGCCATAGTTTTTCACATATAGTAGTTGATCATAAACAAAGAATGATCAATTTATATCAGTCGAATAGGCAGTTGAAGTTGGAGCAGAAAAAGGAAGCCTTCTCAACCTAGCAATTAAGGAAGATCATCATCAACCATCAAGTATAAAAATTCCTTTTATGGTCACTTATTACTTATGAATTTTTTTTAGGCACAAGGTTGTTGAATGCAGGACTAATGCAAAGAAGAAAAAGAATACAATGCAGATCAACAAAAGACCTTATCCTTTTCCACCATTCCTTGGTCACATAAAATGTTTTACATGAGACAATCTTGGCCATCTAACCAAAGATTGCAAGATGCCTAATTTAGTTGTGTGTTCCAGTAAAAAAGAGAATCTTAATCAAAGAAGATTAAAAAGAAAGTCTAGAAGCCTAGTCCTTAGAACAAAACGCAACATATTAGGGTTTGAGAGAGGAAGGAGCACCAAGAGACCTTAATGAATATTTGAAACAAATTAAATCTTAGGGGGAGCATGTAAAATAAAGTGCATGAGTTCAAGGGGCTCCTCAAAGAAAATGAATTTTTTCTTATCATTTTATTGTCTCAATGTAAATTTTGTGTCTTGGTTTTAATATGTCATTTTATGATGTCCTCAAAGGGTGCTTCGATGGCTCTATTATTGATGTAATCATTATTTTTTATGTGGCTCAAATTCATACTTGAAGTGAATCCCCAATCTCTATTTGAATACTCCTTTATGATCCTGTGAGCAAGTGTTCAAATCCATTATCTAATTTAAAAGTGTTTCAATAAATGGATATGGTCCAAATCCTCCAACTAGGATTAATGAAATTAGATTAATAAGTTGTTGATTTAGTCTATGCATTTTGAGCACTTGTGGGATAAAAGATAGGTATATTGCCATGCTAGTATGTTGTACCTGCAATGCAATCAGTGTAAGGAATGGTTAGAGATTTGAAGACAAAAAGAACATAGAATGTATATGCATTGAACAAGTCCATGGATTGGTTTTGAATGTTATTGTTGAGAAATTGGTTTAAAAATTTACTATGCCGAGGTTTGGAGTGAGTGGGAATTCAAGTTGGATGCTTGAATTCATTGAATTAGTTCAAATATGTACATAGTTTGTCTTATTCATATCCAACAAACATTTCTTTAGTGCATAAAGAATTCACATGTGGGTCGGATTGGTTTATTGAGTTAGGGTTTATCACTATATTGACGGTTTTGGACCTACCAACATGTTAGGGGATCTCCCTGGTAAGAAGTCCCAACTAGTTTTATAGCACCATTTACCACCCCTGGTAGATTTGATGCTCTATGATATGGCCTAGGGCAAACCTTCCCTACTAGACTTGGTCCATTTCTAAAAAACAATGTTTTAAATCCCATACGCGATTATTCCCTATTGAAAGCACGTGTACACATGGGTCAGCCTATACCCAACCTATGTATATGTGTTAAAACATTAAAAATATATATAATCTCCCTTAATTCAAGTGGGGTTTATGGGTTTGATTGGATACCCACCTACTATAGCCTGTGGGCCAACTGTTTCCCCACTGAAAAAACTAATTTTGAGAAGTATAAATACATTTCCATGGGAAGGCCTAAAGGAGGAGAAAGGATTAGATATTGATATTATAGTTTATTACATCCCTAATCAAGTTTGAAGATATCCCTGTGCCTTTTGCACTCCCAAGTCATAAGAAACCCATGTTTCCTTCTTGAGATGTTCATCATCCCTTCATGACATCCTTGTGTATACTTATTGAGGAGGATTGTTGAGGCCTAGGCAGGACAGATCCGGAGGACGGTTTCTCTTGGAGCCGATGAACGACTCAAGTTATAGTTCTTCCATATTTTCTTTAGCTTACATTAATAAAGAGGCATTGTCCCGTTCGTGATTATTATGGTCTTTATGCATTAATTTATGTCATGATTTGCTTATAAAATCTCACGTTAATGCTTATTTTCTTACATGTTTATATGATCTAACCTTGATATCATGAACATGATCTCATTTATTTTTGGTGTATATGCTTTGCCTTGAATGAATTGCAGATCTTAAAGAACAAGGAAGAAGCATAGGATTTAAACCCGACAGGAATGACCTCAAATATAGGACTTATGGGTAAGACCTTCTGTACCAACCTTAATTATTTAAGTATTAGACCTACCTGTTTGTGTGTCTCTTTATGTTGTATGCCCTCCACTACGTTGGGGTTTTCAACCCAAGACCCTAGGGTGATTCTACCCTAAACATAATTCGGGACTTTGTTGGGGAAAGCGTTCTTGTTTTTCCTAGATTGGCTTGTTTCTTCTTGATCAAGGCCTGTTTGATTGATTTCTTGCTTTTATAGTGTTTGTGAGCTGTTTGATTCCTGGGCATCAAGTCTAATCTTTTGGATCAGGCCTATATTTTTGTTTTTCTTTATTCAGCTTTATATTCATGCATTTCAAAGGATACAGTAGTGTATACACACCAATTTCTTCAAATAAATTCACGTATATGCGATTTTCCTTTTTTTCAGCCGTGTATACATGCTGCTTTGTCTTTGCGCAGTCACGTATACCTAATTTTGAATAAATTTTTCAAAATATTGGACCTAGTTAAGATTGTTGCCTGGGGTTTTTTTCTATTTTTTGGTCCACTGTTAGTAAAGCTCTGCTTTCATGCAAGTTTTCAGTTTCTAATCTTCTCACTGTTGAAAACCTAGTCAACCTAGGGCTTTATTTTTTAGTAAAGTTTCAGTTTGGGGTTTGGGTTCAAGGCTTCTTGTAGAAGTTCTTGGTTGTTATGACTTTGCGGAACAAGAAATTGTTTTCAGTTTTATTTATAACCGAACTTTCGGATTGTTTTGCTTTGCTTTCCTTTTTGTGGTTGACCTATTTTGTTTTCTTATGGTTTTTGAGTGCCTCTTTGGCAATCTTGAAATTATTTCTTGACGTTCTTTTGGTTTTCTAAAGTCCTTTATATTGTTGTTCAGATAAATCTATGCAAGTCTGTAGTCCTTTGTGATTTCAAGTTTTATTATATTAATGATGTGCATAACTTGTGAATTTTGGGACTCTTTATGCTTGGTTTTGGTCTTGGAATTTTAGTAGTCTTTGTGTTCTCAAAAAATAATTTGGGTTCTTTAAAAAACAAAAAGACAAAAACATTGTTCTTGCCTTTCTTTTTCTTTTCAATTTTTGTTTTTGGTTTCTTCATTTTTTTTTGAGCAATTGTGAACTTTTTCGATTGGTTTCAAGGGAAGTTTGTCATTGAATTTGTGCCCTCCTTATAGCCAAGTTGGCCTATTGATCTTGTGAAGGAACACATTTTATTACCTAAGCATCCATAGGATATTGCACCATAATTATAGTTTGCATTAAGTTAGTTTTCATTCCAGGCATTTTAGTCTTTCTGTTAGATTTTGAGTGTGTGGAACGTGTTTGCTGCAAACATTGAATATTGGATTCAACCATTTGAGGGGTCCAATACCACCAAAACATCTCGATATGTACTCCAATTCTCTGAGTGGAAGCATCCCAACTTCTTTGGGCAACTGCACTTCACTTAAAGAATTGTATATTCAAGCCAACAATTTGAGTGGTCCAATACCATCAGAGATCTATCACCTGGTCAGGTTGGAAACACTCTGGTTTTTTGACAATAGTATAATTGGAAGCATTCCAACTTCAATTGGCAACTGCACTTCACTTTATGACTTGACGGGTAGAGGAAATAAATTGAGTGGTCCAAACCCTTCAGTTATGGGTCTGATGAAAAGCATATCATTTATTGATTTATCCAACAACTCTCTCAGTGGCTACATTCCTCCCACCCTATTCAATTGTACTCACCTATATTTTTTTAGCCTAGCCACTAACAACCTTAGAGGTAGCATTAATCCCCCTAGTATTACCAATACGGAATTGAACTATCTTGACTTATCAAACAACTAGTTAATTGGATCTCTCCCGCGTAACATAGGTCAATTAAGCAATCTTCAAGATCTTGTTTTATCAAATAACAATTTGACTGGATCTCTCCCACGTAACATAGGTCAATTAAGAAATATTCACTCTCTTGCTTTATCAAATAACAATTTGACTGGATCTCTCCTACCTAGTATAAGCCACATAAAGGATTTAAAACTACTAGATTTATATAATAATAATATTTTTGGCACTATACCCAATATTATTAGTCCTAATTCCCCTATAATTTTAGATTTATCAAAGAACAAATTAGAAGGATCAATACTTGAACATAATGGCAGTTGTGCCTCTTTAAATATTTTCTCTACTCACACTAATAAAATTTCTGGGACTTTGCCAATGTTTTTGGCTAATTGTACTAGTATTCATTATTTTGATTTAAGGAAAAACAATTTGAGAGGGAAACTTCCTCACTACTTGGAATCTTTTTCATTATTGAAAATTTTAAACTTTGGTTATAATAATTTTCATGGTGGCATCCCTGAATGGGTAACAAATTTCACCTATTTGTATGCATTGGATTTATCCAACAATAAATTTAGTGAAAGAATGCCATTAAATTTTGAAAGGCTTCAAGGATTTGTAAAGTCTTCAAACTATATTTCCTTTGAAGAAGAAATCACACTTCACATGAAAGGATGTGAGTATACTCTGACATGCCTCTCACCTACAAATATAATACTTGATTTGTCCAACAATAATCTTGTATGACAAATACCTACAAGCATAGGAACTTTGACAGCCATGCGATTCCTAAATTTATCTAGCAACCAGTTGGAAGGGCTAATACCTGCATCTCTTAGTAACATATCAGACTTGAGCAAGAATAATTTGAGTGGATAGATTCCTGAAGAGCTCTCTAAACTATACAATTTGGCTATTTTTGATGTTTTATCTAATAGCCTTTGTGGGCCAATCCCCGGAGGAACACAATTTTCCACATTCAGTGCAACATCATTTAAAAGGAATAAGTGCTTATATGGGTGTACTTTAGATTCATGCAGTGAAAAAGAAAACCTAGTGGGAGAAGTTGACAATAATAATAGAAGTGCCCATATTAAAGTGGGATGGTGCAAGAATCTAGATGAAAAAATGTCATTAATGGCATTGGGGATCGGATTTGGGATTGGAATATGGGGAGTAATAGGTGTATTTATCTTTTGCAACAAAGCTAGACATTGGGTGTTGGGTCTACCACCTAACAAACCACAACTCTTCTATGAAATGTATCGTTTCCCTACATAAGAACCAAGTAATGGGTGTTGGCTCTACCATGTGGTGAATTAAATTGTCATGTAATCTCCAAATGATATTTATGGTATACTATCTTCTCACGCTGGAATTTTTAGTGTGATAAATGTATGATTGCATTTCCATATTAATCTTAATTATGTTTATAACTCTTAATCATTTTTTATAGTGTTCAATTAATTTCCAATCAAATAACATAAATATTACATTATCTAATGGTTCTTCACATCTCATTTTGCAAACAAGCTAAGCCTAGCTTTTCTATGCTTGTATCATTATCATAATGTTTTAATATGCCATATACCAACACTAGTATTTTTTAACATTCCAAGTTACTGACAAAAATAGTAAGCTTTCTTCCCACTACTAAAACATGAAATCTTACAATAATATAAATATATCTAGGAAGATTAAAAAGCCATAAATATTACATTACATAAATTAAAAAAATAATTTGCAATGATAAATATATTCACTACATTATTATTTTTATCAATATATATCATTTTGATATAAAAATTTAATAGATTTCATATTTAATATATATATATATATATATATATATATATATATATATATATATATATATATATATATATATATATATATATATATATATATACTTGATAATTAGAAATTAACATAAAATCGATTCTATTTTAAAAATTATTAAATTACTTTTTACGCTATCTATATATATATATATATATATATATATATATATATATATATATATATATATGAACATAATAGGTAAGCATTAACCAAGTTCACAACATAAACATAAATAGGTAAAGTTGATACTTATATTTGTTTAACAAAATTTCTCCTTCATTTTATATATTTGCCAGAGTTATGGTTTATATAACATATGAAAGATCACTAATGTAAGTTATATTATTTGTATAAAGAATTTCACTAATTTTCAAAAAAATTAAGTGAAAAGCATAAGATATGTTGTGATATAAATTTTAATAATTTTAATTTTTTTATATGATTTTTAAATTATTTTTCTAATACTAAAATATTTCTATTTATTCATTTAAAAATAATTAAAATATTGAATAAATAAATAAAGTGATGTTATTATCATTTTTGTTGACAATAGTGTTGTTTGGTTGGTATTGATGTCAAATTTCAAATGTGTTTTGTGGTATATCATGATTGCAGGTGTGTTGCTATTGTTGGAAATAGATAGAATTATGTATTCTAGTGTGATGATGTTGTATTGAGAATATGTATAAATCTAGGTGAAGATTCTTGTGAGGCAATTACTAAGGGTTTTTCCCATGGCATTTGGTGTGAGAGCTTATTTAATGTGGTCATCAAGAGAAATGGTGTGTAATTAGATATTCGATTTAGACTATCTTGATGAGGGAGAAATTAGCATAAATATGATATGTTAGTGTTGGAGTTTAGTTGAGCTACAATGCATAATGAAGTTGTTTGAATATATGTAGCAGTGAGCACCAGTTAGAGAGGTTGAGATTGTGTTGCAAAGAGAGTTGGTTTATTTATATGTTGTAGAGTGAGTTGGTTTATTTATGTATTAAAAAGTTTGTTTGTTTGATTTGGGGTCAAGTATGAAAATGAATGAAATCATGGCCTTGATAATTTGAGGAGGTTGGGACCTTCGACAAGTGGTGGCTTGCCAAGATAGGAGTAGTGACTCCTTGTTGGTAGTGGCCAACAAATAGTTGACAATGGGTTGGGGCTTCCTAGATGGTGGTGGCCAACAAACTATTGCAGAGGAGTAGTGGCTCCTAGCTAGTTGGGGTTAGCATTTATAAAAGAAATTAATTGATAAGAAAAGAGAGATAAGTAGTGAAACAACAACAGGGTGGTTTTCTTCCCCTTGAGGGTTTCCATGTTGGCATTGTAGTGTTGGCATTGATGTCAACAAACTCTTGGTGATACTGGTCATATGCATGTGTGCTGAGTGCTTAGTGTTGGATGTTTTGGCGATGGTCTTGTTAGTTGGCATTGATGTCAACATACCTATGACTAGACCTAGTGGAGATGATGTTGTGGTTGTTGAGGAGATGGATTCTAGAAATGTTGAGTTGGTTGGAGATGTTGTTATTGCAGGAGGATTGGATTGTTGCTATGGGTGTTGATGTTGTGTTGTCGTTTGGAGATGCTATTGTTGCAAGTGGTTGGAGTTCTTCTCTAGATGTTGCATATGTCTCTAAATGTCCTGGAGACATTGCATATGCTGCTACAAGTGTCAGATGTGGTTGCTTGTATTGGAGGTGCTTCTACCAGTGATGGAGGCAGTTGTATTCCTTGATGTTGTTGTTGCAGGAGTTGGGGATGTTGTTATTGGTGATGGAGATGTTGCTACAAGCATTGGAGGTGCTAGAGATGTTATGGTTGTTTCTTTAGGAGCTGGAGGTGTTGGTCTTGGTGCTAAAGTTGGTAAAATAGGTCTAGCATGTCCATGACTTGTTCTTAGCCTATTTCATCAATTGTAGACCTATTGTAGAGGCTTGGACGAGTGTAAAGGTGTTGGAGAAGATGATGGAATAAGTGGCGGAAGTTCAAAGCTAAGAGGTTGATGATTTTATTGATCTTTAGCCCTAGTCGCATACGCAGAGGCCTATGGGAGTGGTTTTAGGCTCCAATCGCTTGTAGGATAGGCTCAAGGGAGCAGTTATAGCTCCCGTCGCTTAGAGGATAATGATAAGGGAGAGACCAGGGATTTTCACTAGAATTTCTCCACATTCCTCAGATTTTTGAGCTAATTTTGGCATTTTGGCGACATCCTTGATTAAAATTTTTTGGTTTATCATTAGAAAATTTCTTGGGACCTTCAAAAGTTGATTAAAGTTAAAAAGATCAAAAAGGCTAGTGGAGTTAGTGGTTGATTGAGTCAATGAGTTGAATCTGAATCTAATCTAACTTATGAACAAAGTTGTGAAGTCCAATAGTTCTAAGTAATTATTGAGTTGAGCACTTGGGTTCATATACATATTGGAGATAACTCATTGTTAGTATGGTTGATTGTCTAGTTGTTGTGTGGAGTGAGTGAGAGCTTAGAGAAGAGCTTGCAAGATGCATATATTGTATAGTGCAAAATTTATTACGCAGTTTGCAGTTATAGTAGTAATGAGATGAAGTATGTTTCAGCCATGATTTTGTGGATTGAGTGAGAAGATGTAGTGAGGATTTGAGTAGAGTTTAAGGAGATTGTTTTCCAACTGGTGTGGAGTTTTTGTGTGAAGTTTTTGATGGAAGCTAGAGTTGCAAATTTGATATTTGATTGAACTTTGATGCTAAGTTGCTATAGTGCTCATGTTGAGCAAGTTTATAGAGTCCAGTCTTAAAATATATGAAACAAGGCTTGTTACACTAAAAAATGTCACCATGACTATCTTGCAGTTAGTATGGCTCAATCCACTGTCATACTATCCTCCTGGGCAAGTCTCATGCCTCTGCTCTACATGTCAAACTCCAGAAAGAAGAGAAAAGTCATTAAAAATCAATTATCTTTGGTACGCAGTTTCTCTTAGCCTTACCTGCGGGTACGCAGCCCAAGTTCACAATTCCTGCGTCCAAGTACGCTCTGTATGTAAAGAGTTGGGTGCGTACTCTTGTAAAGGTCAAAAGGCGCAAGTTTCATCTTAAAAAAGTTACTTGTGGTCATTTCTAGAGCATTCTAGAAGCTTGTTTGATGTGTATGAAGCGCCTCCAGATGGTTCATGTACCCAAAGAAAGAGGGACTTATCCCATGAAGAGGGGAGCCTATCCCATTGAAAGAGGGGCTTATCCCATCCATGGTGGAGCTAATTAACTTCCTCTAGAACACTATAAATACAGGCATTGGGCCAGAGAGAGGGAGGTTGAAAGCTGAACATTCCTAAGGGTAGATGCTGCTGGAATTAGGACTTCCTTGTGAGAGCTTGTGAGGAGAGATTACCATCTTTACTTGTTTCCATTGGGAGGTGGGTGAGCTGATCAGAGTAAAGGAGGACTCTTGTGGACCCTGGAAGGATCTTGCACAACACCAAGGCTCAGGTTGTAATGGTTCCTTTTGTTACCTTTAATACAAATTAGTTCATTCTTCTCAATAACTTGTTGTTTATGAGTTGTTTCATATACTCCTTAGTCTATATGTTGAATATGCTTTGTTTTATGTTATAATCAGGTGCTATTTAATGGTTTAACTGTTGGTGAATGCAGGTTTCGAAGAGAAGGAGGAGCTCATCCGGATCAACGAAGCTGGACTACTACAACAGCGTTTGGTTGAAGGTAAGAGCTAAACACTTGATTTCTCATATTGTAATGCATATTTAGAGAAGGATTGTTCTCTTTTGTCTTGTTTGTCATTAGAATGTCTTAGACTTCTAGGAAGGTCGGTTGTGTCCGCACTATTGACTGATTCCGCGTGACAAATTGGCGACTCGGCTGGGGACACCATTGATTTGTTTGAGTTCTTTTTGATTTCATCCTTTGATCTGAGAAACACTGCTTGTTGTCTGGTTTTTAGTTGTTGAAAGGGTTCATTTAGTTTTTTCTTTTTCTTAGTTTTGGTCGAAGTACGCAGGCTCTGAGTTCAGCACAGTGCGTACTTGTACGCACTGTTACTGTGTGCACAGAGTGTACCCGCACCTGTCTTAACAGGTTGCCTGCGTACCCTGGTAAAATTAAGAAAAATTTCAAATTTTTGATTTTTGCTCTATAGATTTTGCTTTTTATTGGTTTTTCCTGCCCAGATCCATTGATTTGTTGTTAAAGATCTTCACCTGAACTTGTTCCGTTAGTATCGAGAGTTTTTGGTGGAATTCATAGAGTTTTTGCCCTAGGGTTTTGATTTTAACTGGTCTTGTAGTGACTTTGGCGTTAGAGGTTGTCAAACTTTGGATCTCCCTGGTTTTTTTCATCCCTCTTAGAAGTCAGACCTGTCATAGAGATCACCCTTGTGAGAGATCTACCTTTGTATCTCCTCTTTGCAAATCTCGAAAAGTTTGTCGATTTAAAGCTTTGAATTTCTTTTTTGTGAAAAAGAACAAAAAGATTTCGATTTTGTTTTTCGATTAGTTTATGATTCTGCATAGACTGATCCTTAGTTGCTTTTGACTAAGTAAAACATCCGGGAATCATACTTGTAGGCTTTTGTCCTCTTTATTTTTGATTTTAGCTAAATTTCCCTTTTGTTTACTTTTGAGTGACTTTGATTTGATTTCCTTAGATTTGTTAAAATTGATTTTTGATAAATAGTTTTATATGCTTGATTAATATAGGAAAAATACAAAATTCTTTTGGAATCAAATTTGCTTTAGTAGCATTTGTAGACTTTTGAAGAAAAGGAATTTTCGTGAGTAATTAGTGGTCATGAGCGCATGTTTTGAAAAGATAAAAGAGAATTGTTTCTTTGATTGTCTTTGTTAAGAAAGTTGTTTTTATAAAATTGCATTCTCTCAACTCTCTTAGCTAAGAAATTCATTGAAAAGGAAAGTAGTGTAAATCATCTTAGGTGCATCTTTGTAGTGGTTGCGAGTCGAGTCTACACACCACCAGTTTCATCTCCACCACCTTTTGTCTTAAGGAAGCCATAAAATTAACGCTTAAAGTAAAATCAATGTAGTAATTTTTATTTACTAGGGCTCTAAAACACCAATATAGATCAGGCTAGTGTCTTGGAGTAGGAGAGTAATAAACTCTCCAAGACAACAAAACCAAACAAGTAGCTTATCTTGTGATAGATTAAATCCAGCTGTTTCATTTACACTCTGGGAAAGCTCCTCTTAAAGGAGAAGCACGAGCTCGTGTCCGAACCAGTGAGGGGATCAATCCTCCCTCGTTGGGAATGACGCCAAACACGCACGTATTACAAACGGTAAACCTCGGATTAACCATTGTTGAGGAGCCAGGGGTCACTTGTCGGTAAACCTTGGATTATTGTCAAGGAGCCGGCAAGGGGATTGAGCTTGATACTCTGCCCTTGTGTGCTGTCAGAGTTTAGACTGTTCCCCCAGGTGTACTTGTTGCTGTTGGTAACCTTAGTGACCAAAATCTTTAGGATTCTACGGAGGTGACGGTGGAGGGAAGATCCCACTGTACCTGGAGCAGACGTCGGCTAGACTCACTTGGATTTTCCGGGGGGTTCACTTCACTCGAGACGGTTAAAGTGGAGGAACTTGTGCTGGTCTATTCATTAAGCAGGTTGTCGGGGTAACTGTTCCACCCGCCACTTCTGTACTGAATCCGGCGATGTTGGGTTTCATCACCAACTAGCGCTTTCGGTCCGGAAGGCTACTGTTTGTGCTTGGTTTGACGCCCTAGATTATTTAGGCATGTGCTTCAAATTTGTTTGGTTCTTTAGAGACTTTAGGCGGTTTGCTTTGAGATTTTACTTTGTTTTCGTGTGTAGTAGTTAAAAGTTTTTAGCTGTGGCGGAATTACCGAGACAGTCCCGTAGACTTCGGAGCCAGTCTCCTGAGACTGTTTCTGTGGCCGAATTGTTGAGGCGATCCCATAAACTTCGGGGTGAACCTCCTCAAGACGACCCAAGTGTCTTAGAAGGTTTGAAAGTCCTTGTAACTCCTCCTAGGAGCAGTAGAGTAGGTTCACCTGAAGAAGGAGAGTTTTCGTTGGTAGTCCATCAAGATTACCAAGGTCTAGAAACAGGTTATAATCCTGAAGCTGTTACAGTTTCTGAGCTTGCTGGTAGTTTTTCATCTGCTAGTGATATAGGCGAAGAACCTGAAATATCTGAACCTGTTACTCCAACTTCTAGTGTTCCTGATTCACCTAGGGTAGAAAGAGTCATAACCGAAAATCTTCCTTCTGGTTTGATTGCTATTGAAGAACTTGCTCCAGAAGAAGTAGGCCCTGTTCTTGAAGATCAACCTACACTTGATCTCAGAGAGCGTGAATCTATCTTTTACAGTCCTCCTAGGAGTACTACTTGGTATCTTTCGTTAACAAATTATCTAGACAACTCAGGTACCGGTTTTTCTCCACCTCGTACTCCCTTTACATCTAGAGGTATATATAGTCCTGTAAATATGTCTGGTCAGTCGTCCATGTTTTCTCAATCATCTGAATCATTTTTACATGGCGGTCCTTCTGTTCCTACTGGGTATCAGTCACTTTCTGGTATTTTTGTAGGAGCATCTCCTCAACCCATTGAACATAGGTTATTAGCTGGAAACAATGGTAATAAGCCGTTGGGTGTAGGGGATATCTATATGATGTCAGGTTCAACTCCGAGTTCTCAACCTCAAGGTGGGCAGTTACCGCCTGGGGGGCAACCTCAAGTAACGCCTGGAGGGCAACCTCAAGGTACACAAATTGTGTCTGGGGGGCAACTTCAAGGACAGTATATACCTGTGGTACAATACTTACCTCAAGGTCAACCCCAGCCTCAATATGTACCCCAAGGTCAACCCCAGTATCAGTACTTACCTCAAGGGTATCAACCCCAAGGTCAGTACTCGAGTCAAGGTCAACCCCAGTATCAGTATTTACCTCAAGGGTATCAACCCCAGGGTCAGTACTCAACTCAAGGTTATTTACCACCTCAAGGTCAAACTTACGTTCAAAATATAGGAAATGTACCTGTCAATTATCAATCCTACCCTCAACCTGGTTACGGATCTCAGTATCCTCAACCTGTTACGGGTCAATACCCCAGAATGATAGTGTGGGATCCATCGCAAGGTCAACAGGTGATGCAGCCAAGTATACAGTTGTTACAACCTGTAGTTTCTGGTACAACCCAGCAATCACAACCTGTCCAGTCAACTATTCCAACTCCTGTAACTTCGGTAGTTACTCAGTCGCCAATCGCACCTAGTACTCCATCTCAAACGACTGCTGCAACTACTGCATCATCTGTCCAGTCTACCGCACTTACTTCTGGAGTATCGACAGCTCTAGTTTCTACTATCTCTGTAACCACCCCTCAGACATCTTTACCGTTGTCTGGATCTACGATTCAAACCACAGTTCAGATGCCTGTAGGGCAGCCTGGTTTAAGTACTGTTGTAACAAGTCAACCTCAATTTACGTACCAACAGTACCAGGGGCAGTATCAACTTGGTCCTGCTGTCCAACAACCGGTTTACTAGTATCAACCGTATCCTGGGTATACTTATCAGCAACCTCAACAGCCCCAGTACGGTCCGATTAATCCTGGTTTTCCAGGAGGATATAATATCCCGAATGCGATTCCCATTCCTAGTTATCCTGGATATCCTCCTCCTAGAACTGGTATTGTGACCCAGAGTTTTAGAGATCCTAACCGGCAATTGCCGTTTATTGCAACTTTGGATTTACCCGACTTGACGCGCCTAATGAACGATCCAATCAATTATCTTCCTTTCTGGCCGCCAATGCCAAATAAGTTGCCCAGTGATATACCTAAGTTCGAAGGTAAGCCTGGAGAGGATCCGTCAAATCATGTGATGACTTACCACCTCTGGCGTGCTTCAAATTCTATCTCGGATGATTCGATCCGTTTACGTCTTTTCCAGCGTACGCTCATTGGTCTCGCGGCCAAGTGGTACATTGAGTTACCACGGGCCTCTTTTTACAATTTCAGCCAGTTAGCTACCTCGTTCCTTACTCATTTTCAGTTGCCGGTCAGATACGATAACGGTACTGAGTTATTAACCTCACTAAAACAATCGATGTCCACTTATATTTCTGACCATATTCATGAATGGCGACGTCGAAGACGTTTGGTGAAAGTTTATATCCCGGACCAAATCTTAGTTGAATGGTTTGTAAAATCATTATTACCGAAGATTACTGAAGACGTAGCTAAGGCCGGAGTAGTTACTGAGGAGCAAGTCATTGCTCAAGCCCAGTACCTTGACTTAGTTTACACTCAGTCGGGTACGTTGCACGAGAAGATCTCGGATCTTCCTAAGTCGAATCAAATCGCTGCTGCTCCTTCGGGGTCTCATGCTGCTGATGGCATGATTGGTACGGTAAATACGAAAAGTAAGAAGAAATCCGCAAAGAATTTTTCTCCAATTATAACCTTACCAGACTCCCCGACAGGAGAATCTTCTCCTGAAATTACTGCCGACGTTCACGCTGTAGAGTCATCTACGGCTAAAACCAAAAATGGTAAGAAGAAAGAGAAAGGTAAGAAGAAAGAGAAAGCAGATAAGGCTCCAAAGGAGAAAAAAGAGAAGTCGGAATCTAACGACGAGAAGCGCAAACCTCGATATCCTTGTTTAATTTGTGAAGAAGATCATTTCACAAGAGATTGCCCTCATCGGGCGGAGGTTGTGAAAATCGTCAAAGGTTCCCCAACTCCTGCTGTTTTGAAAGATCCATTTCCAAAGCAGGAGAGTAAGATGATAGGTTCTTCCTCGAGTGCTAGTGAAGAGCCCATATTGATGATGTCTCATGTACAGATTGCGACTCGATCGCAAGATTATGGTAGTAAGAGTCCTGTTGACAGTAAAGAAGCAAAATCTTCTCATTCTAATCCATCAACCTCAGCTCCCGGTTCCGATCCACTACATATCGAGAAACCTAACCCGGACTTAGTAATCAAACCGCCCGCCAAGGGTATACTTCGAAAGTCTGCTTTCAATCCACATGCGAGAGCAGCTCAGAACTATAACATTGTTGAGGATTTAGCTGTTTCACCCTCAGCAATGTCGGCTTTGGAAGTGCTGCAATCATGTCCAGCCCAGCGAAAATTACTATTGTCGGCTATAGGAGCTGTTGATATTCAGGACCCGAACCTGATAATCTTTGATCTAGAAAATAGTACACCGCGTCTCCCTCATCAAATGGCTTTCCAGATACCAGTGATAGTCAAAAACAGGCCCATTCATCGGACTGTGATTGATGAAGGAGCTTCTACATCTATTATGTCGATTCAGTGTTGGAGATCGCTTGGCTCTCCTGCATTGAACCAATCCCCGACGATTCTTAAGGCCTTCGATGGCCGTGGGTTCCATCCATTTGGCATTCTACAGGATTTGCCTATAGGCGTAGAAGGAAAAACTGTTAGTCTGGATGTGGAAGTGGTTGATGCCCCTCTAGACTACAACCTTCTTTTGGGTCGCAGTTGGTCTTACGCTATGACAGCGGTCGTGTCATCGGTCTTCAGAGTTATAAAATTTCCACACAATGGTAAGATCGTGACCATAGACCAGCTGGCTTACTTTTCATCCGACCCAGCCTCTTCTGAGAGTATCCAGCATGTTGGTAAAACGACTATCCCTTACAAGGATATTGGTGTAGGTTTAGTTAAAGATTCCTGTTTACTGGGAACTTTTCCTTTTCCTCCACTCAATGCAGACCCTTCATTTGCTTTTATTCATATGATTACTTCAGACACTATTATTTACGATGATCCTTGGATTATCCCATCTGAATCTGAGATAGACTCATTCGGTGATGCTATGCCTTTGAGTCCATATGAAATCGCTTATGAAGCAGTGCAGTCTTTTTCCGACACGAGTTCAACCCAAATTGACCAAATGAATGTGGTCGGTGAAGAATCACTTTTCACATCAACCTCGTAACGGATAGCGTTTCCTGAAGTTGTGTCATCTGACGAACAACTTCGCGAAATCCTAAGTGTAGACGATCTACCATGGGGAGATCTTCATCACAGATCTTCGTTTTTACCTGAGGATGATGTCTTTGAAAATGATTTTTCATCCATCTTTACTGCTGAATATGTCAAGGACACTCAGAATCCCATGAAACATCCTGATTCAGAGTTGAATTTGGCAAAAATTTCTCAAACTATTGCCATTGACATTTCAGTCAAAACTGGGACTATTGAGAACATTCATATAGGTGCCTCGTGTACAGACGACGAAATTCAAAATTACAAGGCCCTATTCCAAGAGTTCCGCGACGTGTTTGCCTGGTCTTACGAGGAGATGCCAGGAATTGATCCCTCCATTGTTGTTCATGAGATTAAGACTTACCCAGACGCTAAACCCGTTCGGCAACGTCTGCGTCAGATACACCCTAGGAAAGCGGCTGCAATTAAAGCAGAAGTTGAGAAGCTGTTGAAAGCAGGTTTCATTTATCCGATCCCGTTAACGGATTGGGTTTCGAATATTGTTCCAGTTAACAAGAAACAAGGAACAATAAGAATATGTATCGATTATAGGGATATAAATCGTGCTTGTCCAAAAGACAACTATCCCACGCCCTATATCGATCAAATAATTAATGATTGTGCCGGTAGTGAAATATTTTCCTTCATGGACGGTTTTTCCGGCTACAACCAAATCAATATTCTACCTGCTGATCAACCAAAAACGGCTTTCATTTGTCCTTGGGGGACGTTTGCTTACTGCAAATTACCTTTTGGGCTTAAGAACGCCGGAGCCACTTTCCAATGGGCAATGTCTTACGCATTTCACGACATCAAACACATTGTGCAACCGTATCTCGATGATTTGCCTGCTCACTCTTTACGTCGAGCTGACCACCCTGTTCACTTACGAGCTATTTTCATGAGGTGTCGGCATTATCGAATTCGTTTGAACCCACACAAATGTGTCTTCTGCATAGAAGTGGGACGATTGCTAGGTTTTGTTGTTTCAAAAGCCGGTATCCGCGTCGATACCTCAAAGGTAGAAGCTATCGTCAAATTGCCTCCTCCTTCGAGTTTGCAGGGGAAAGCACACTTTTTACGTCGATTCATTCCTAACTAGGCCGAGGTTACAAAGGGTTTCACCCGGTTGTTGAAACAAAATGCTCAATTCTCTTGGGATGAGATAGCTCAGAAATCTTTTGATGCACTTAAGCACGCGTTGACCCATGCACCGTTGCTGCATCCTCCCAACTACAACCAGGATTACTTTTTGTATCTCGCCGCCTCCCACTCCACCATTGGAATGGTTTTAGTTCAGGAAGATGAATTCGGAACGGAACATGTGATATATTATCTTAGTCGGACCTTAAACCCAACCAAGTTAAAATACTCACATGTGGAAAAGTTGGCCCTGGCAGCCGTTCAAGCTGTCCAGCGATTTCGTCACTACATTCTTCTCCGCAAAACTACAGTGATTTCGGATTGCAACCCTATGATCTATATTTTGACTAAACAATTGATAGGGGGCAAGTACTCCAAATGGATCGTTATCCTACAGGAGTTCGATTTGGAGTTCGAGAAGTCCAAGTCTAAGAAATCCTTAATTTTTGCCGAATTGATGTGTGATTTCCCACGTACTGATATAGAGACCGTGGCAGAGGAGCACATTGCGGACGAATCTTTGTTTCTTATCAGTACTTTAGATCTGTGGTATGGGGATATAATCGTCTATCTCCAGACCCAATCCTTTCAGCTCGAAATCTCAAAGTCGGAACGTCGAAAAATTCGATTCCAGTCCCAACAATACAAAATTATTGGAAATACTCTTTATCGTCATGGGGTGGACTTGATTTTTCGACGTTGCTTAACTCATGAGGAAGCTGAGAAGGTTTTGAATGACTGTCACTCTGGAGCGTGTGGCGGTCATATGTCGGGGTATGCCACTGCCCAAAAGATATTGCGCGCTGGTTATTTTTGGCCGTCCTTATTTAAAGACTGTATTATTGCGGTCCGAAAATGCCACAACTGTCAGGTGTTTGATCGAAAGATGCGCGCGCCACCTGCTCCTCTCCACCCTATAATTGCCGTTGGTCCTTTCGCCAAATGGGGTATCGACTTTATTACTTGTAACCCTCACTCGGCCGGGGGGCATGCGTATATCATCCTTGCGGTTGATTATTTTACTAAGTGGGCCGAGGCGATGCCTACATTCGAGGCAAGCGGCAAGACAACAGCAATTTTCGTATTCAATCACATTATTGCTAGGTTTGGTGTCCCACAAGCGATAATCACTGACCATGGGCGCCATTTTCAAAACGTTATGATGACAGAACTTACAAGCTAGCTTGGTCTACGTCATGATAGTTCTACTCCTTATTATCCCCAAGCAAACAGTTTGGTTGAGTCTATCAACAAAGTTCTAGTCATCATGATCCGATGGATCATTGGTATCCATTGGTCAAATTGGCACAACATGTTATTTTCGGCGCTATGGGCATACCGAACCTCAGTAAAAACATCAACAGGGTTCACTCCTTTCCAACTAGTTTACGGTTTGGAAGCCGTGTTACCCATTGAATGCGAAATCCCGTCACTGCAAATGGCCATCGAATTACTCCCAGCTACTTCCGAAGAGGAGAAGCGTCTGTTATACTTAGCTAAATTAGATGAGACTCGACGTGAAGCTGCTTTAGCAATCGAGACTCACGCAAAGCGAATGAAAGCTCAGTATGATCGGAATGTGACCCCTCAAAGTTTTTCGGAAGGAGACCTAGTGTTGTTATATGATCAAGCTAATGATAAGCTAGGCGCTGGAAAATTCGTTCCTATGTGGCATGGGCCCTACATTGTCAAGTGAAAGCTAGCAAAAGGGGCCTATGAGCTGACTTTGATGGGGACTCTTTGGGTAAACCCAGAAATGGACTTTACCTAAAGAGGTATTATGCTTAAGTGATGGGTATGGAGATCTTAGTTAGTTTAGTTTTCTTTTCTAGCTAGTATGTGTGCTTAGTTTAGACAGTGTGCTTTAATCTAGAAGAGTGTGTTTTCGTCGTTATTCTGGCTTATCTTGGTTTTCCTCTTGATATTGCAGATGTCGACGCCTCTCCAAACATACATTGGATTTGCTGATGGTGCTTGTCGTAGTACACAGAATATCTCTTCCGCAGCTTGGGTTATCTATTCACCCTTTGACGAGTTAGTTTCTATGCATGGGGTAAGCCTCGGTCAAACAACAAACAACATTGCAGAATACAGTGCAGTGATTGAATTATTATCTGAGTCTATTTCATTTGGGATTCGGAGTTTGATAGTGAGGTTAGATTCTGAACTCATTGTATTACAGCTTAATAGAATCTATGCCATTAGAAATCCGGTGTTGCTGAGATTGTTTTTGAGGGTGCGGCTCTTGGAACGTGAATTTGATTACATTGAATATCAACATATTCCAAGGTCTTTAAACACATTAGCAGATGCAATGGCGTCTCGAATGTTAAGTAGACATTTGTAAAAAATCATAAATGCAAATTTATAAACATTTCATCATACATGTTAAACAAAATAAGCCGGTAATAATGATATATATATAGATAGGAGTGTGTCAAAAAATATACATCGTCTTCGATCATAGGTTTAAAACACCTTATGATCGGCAAAATGATAAGTACAAAAAGTCAAAATGTCACATGTGACTACAAAAGGTGACCATCCAGTCACTGGTGATGATCTCTATAAGACACCACTGCACGGGCTACCCTACATAAAAATCTCCTAAAGGACCCCGGGACTGCGACTACATAGCGCTGCAGCCTGATAGGAATATCATCTATGGTCATCTCCGGTATGTCCACCGTTAGATGCTCTAGATCCTGCTCCAACTCAGCTAGCATCTCTGCAGCCGCATCCTGTGGGGCCGGTACTGGTGCAGGTGGATATCTCCTCTCAAAAGCCCGGAGATTGGCTGGATGCCGAGGGCCTACATCTGCATTTTTGAACATTTTCACTGTCAGTTTGAGACGATATATATAAAAAACAAAAAAAAAAATAGATAATTTAAAAACTTGTGAAAAATAAAGTACCTCTGTCATCCCATTGTTCTCCCGAGGGGAGAACCATGTCCGGATCGTTCCGAAAATCCATTCCGGCGTATGGAAAGTCCTGAATAGCAAAGACCTGGCCCTCTAGCCAGTGAAAGTAACCATCAGGAAATCGAACCACTGTCGTACCCTCATCAGGATGCCGGGCCATCACTGTAACCCATCTCGCTAACTTAGGCTCCCGAGGAGCCCCAACTGGAACAGTAAGCTGCTGAGGGATCAACATGGGAACTCTCTCCAGGGCAAAGCTCACAACCAAAGGCCCATACCCAAAGGTCTTTAGTTTCCCGGTCTTTACCCTAGTGAGTTGGGCCTTCATGTTGGCCAACATAGCTTCACACCAGTTGAAAATGGTGCCTTGGTAGCAATCTCTCGCGATCCGCATTTGGGACCCGGTGGCAATATGCAAGGCGGCTGCGCCGCAGAGTCTGGTAACCGTAAAAGCTATTACCATAAGTTCGGGCAGGGATATATATTTGATTTCTATCCCTTTCTCCTGGTTCTGGTTGTTACACCACTCTAGCCGGAGGCTAGCAAGGGATTGGCCACCCGGCCTAGTCCCGGAGAGAGTCAGTTGTTCGCCCCTGTTGGGCAAACCAGTGAGAAAATATATATCGAAGGGCTCAATCTCGAGCTGGTGCTCCCCGATGTAAAAGCATTGCTCCTGAACGTTCCACCTCTCAACCAGCCACTCCAAGAATGGCACCTGTGCCCTCATGCCAGCTATGGCCCAGTATTTATATAGCCCGCATGCTCTCAAAGCATCAATGGAGGGTTGATGATTTATTGCGGCTAAGTCAACATCCTCGTGCTCTCTTTCGCGCCAATCGAGCATGGTGTGCTACCTACACATCATTAAACATCATTTAGAATTCACAAAATGAAAAAATTTTGGTTGGTTTTGGAGATTTGGGGGTTTCAAATTGCGTTTTGCGGGGTACGCACCCCGGCCCTTAGGAACAGAGCGCCCGGACGCAGGTTCCCTTAAGGCCGGGTGCGTACCCCCCATGATTTTCGCATTGAGAAAATCAAGGGGTACGCAGGTCAACAGTGCATGACCTGCGTACCCCGAAGTGCGCATTTTGAAACCCCAAAACCCCCAAAAAATGAAATAAAAGCCTAAAACTGAATTTTAAACGGATGAAAAGCAAGAGAGGGGTGTTGTGGAATACCTGGTGAAACGGCGTTCGATTCTGACGGTCGGATTCTCCACAATCTTCACGGGAAATTTCTTGCAAAAAGCCCTTTTCTCAACCTCAACAGTAAAATGGTAAAAATGACATGGTAAGAAGTCTTTTTATAGGTTTTTTGGATAAATGAGTGTTAAATTTGTTTATTTTTCACCATAAAAGGATATTTTTCGATGTATTTTTACCCATCTTAAACAGGTATGAGTAATGTGTTGTTTTTGTGTAGGACGATGGGACTTTAGGGTAAATTATTATTTTTCACGCCAGAGTCATCTTTTAAGCCCTTTTCTGACTCCTAAAACATGAAAAGATTGCCGAGCGCTTCTTTCACACTCGTTAAAATGGAATTGAAAGACGATCTTCTTATAGCTCTTTTCCGACCGTAAAAACGCGAAAAGATCGCCGGGTTTTTGTCGTTTCAAACTCGATATTGGAAATAAAACGACGTGTTTTTGATCGCTTTTTACTTTTCAGGTCAACGACACTAAACATGAAAGTACTCCTTGGTCGCAAGATCAAGCGGTTCTCTCAGGTATGATTTTATACTTTTTCGGGCTTGAGAGACACAAACTTACGAAAAAGTTCACCTTGGAGTCTCCTTTAGTTTTTTCAGACTCTCTAAAATTGAAAAACACCGAGTTTCTCCTATACTGGACTCGTTAAAATTTCACAGTAAAGGGCCTGTTCGATTACAAATAGGAGCGGACCACTCCTTCTTAGGGTCCGAATCTAAACTAAGTTGGACTCATCCGAAGGATGAGCTTATAATCAAGCATATGTTATCCTCCTCAAGCTTGTAAAAAATAAAGAGGTACTTGCCAGAAATGGTGGGGGAAAAGAGAGAAGAATGAACCTATTTGTTATCCTTTATTACAGAAGAACCTTATCACCGCTCTTGGACACGACACTTTTCATTCACCTGGGTTGGGAAATCCTTTGCCCTAAAAGTTAATCAAACCTCTTTGAAAGTCTTCAACCATTTTGGGTATTATCTTTGGGTCAATCGTCACCAAGCCATCTGTCGTGTCGTTATGTGTTCAAGAGGTCTCTGCAAATAAACCATTCACATGCAAAACACATGTCATCCATTTGACCATCCCTGAGTCAGTCCTTACAGCAACATTTCTGCAACTTGAATAATGATTTCGTGTTGTGGGCTTGCCTGCAACGGGTCACTTTCTATCGACATCAGCACATTATCTAGAAAGATGACTTATGATGAGTCTGCATACATTAATGACAGGTTTCTCGCCTTTGACGACGGTTTACATCATTGACTTTCGATCAAGGGATTCCGTGACATGTTCGACATCAATTCATTCATTCACATTTCATGGATTGTATTGGGTACTTTGAGAACCATTGACATCACTGGTGGTCTCTCTCACACTTGTTAACGGTTTACATCATCGACCGGTAATCAAGTGGTTTCTACCATGCTCGACATCAACTCATTTATTCGCATGGATAGGATCGTACCAATTCGAGAAGTAGAGATGAAGACCTTGGATCTAGTTTCCACTACCCAGGCTGCGAGGAGTTTTGTATTCATTATATAGTAGACTTATTATAAACAGATGGCTGCGTCCATACTGTGTCTACAGAAGTCTATGATTGTGGTGAACTGCAAAATCATTCTTGTATCAGAGCAGTAGTTAGATTGTTAGTTAAAGTTTTCAATCTGAGTATGGGAATGCCTACCTCAGCGATGACATCATTTTATATATGTCTTTTGTGTTGAATAATTGCAGGTTCTGACTAGGCTCTCCGCAAGATAGTCCTTGAAATGATAAAGTACTTCACCCTTCCTAGATCATATGAAACCCTAATCTACTACAGGCTTCGCACTTTAGGGGGCAATCTGTTACACTAAAAAATGTCACCATGACTATCTTGCAGTTAGTATGGCTCAATCCACTGTCATACTATCCTCCTGGGCAAGTCTCATGCCTCTGCTCTACATGTCAAACTCCAGAAAGAAGAGAAAAGTCATTAAAAATCAATTATCTCTGGTACGCAGTTTCTCTTAGCCTTACCTGCGGGTACGCAGCCCAAGTTCACAATTCCTGCGTCCAAGTACGCTCTGTATGTAAAGAGTTGGGTGTGTACTCCTGTAAAGGTCAAAAGGCGCAAGTTTCATCTTTAAAAAGTTACTTGTGGTCATTTCTAGAGCATTCTAGAAGCTTGTTTGATGTGTATGAAGCGCCTCCAGATGGTTCATGTACCCAAAGAAAGAGGGACTTATCCCATGAAGAGGGGAGCCTATCCCATTGAAAGAGGGGCTTATCCCATCCATGGTGGAGCTAATTAACTTCCTCTAGAACACTATAAATACAGGCATTGGGCCAGAGAGAGGGAGGTTGAAAGCTGAACATTCCTAAGGGTAGATGCTGCTGGAATTAGGACTTCCTTGTGAGAGCTTGTGAGGAGAGATTACCATCTTTACTTGTTTCCATTGGGAGGTGGGTGAGCTGATCAGAGTAAAGGAGGACTCTTGTGGACCCTGGAAGGATCTTGCACAACACCAAGGCTCAAGTTGTAATGGTTCCTTTTGTTACCTTTAATACAAATTAGTTCGTTCTTCTCAATAACTTGTTGTTTATGAGTTGTTTCATATACTCCTTGGTCTATATGTTGAATATGCTTTGTTTTATGTTATAATCAGGTGATATTTAATGGTTTAACTGTTGGTGAATGCAAGTTTCGAAGAGAAGGAGGAGCTCATCCGGATCAATGAAGCTGGACTACTACAACAGCGTTTGGTTGAAGGTAAGAGCTAAACACTTGATTTCTCATATTGTAATGCATATTTAGAGAAGGATTGTTCTCTTTTGTCTTGTTTGTCATTAGAATGTCTTAGACTTCTAGGAAGGTCGGTTGTGTCCGCACTATTGACTGATTCCGTGTGACAAGACTCGTATGGAGGAAGAGAAGGCATGGAGGCTTTACGTATACAATGATTTGCGGATTCAATAGATGGAAGATATTTATCCATCCAATGGTGGTTGGATAGTTTGATATAAATTGGGTGAGGCTCATTGGTCATGGTGGTGACTAGCAGATCAGAGCTTATAGAGTCATGTTGTTAGTTCAGGAGTAACCAGGAAAGGATCGATTGATTGTGGGAGTCTTCAGTGGATGGTAGTCCAAAGATTCGAGAGAGAAAGAATTTCATGTCTGATAGTGTCAACATACTTGAAATATGTTGAGTCTTCTGATGTATAGGAGTGAGCTTATCCATGTATAATTTGTTCAGTGCCTGATAAAAGAATTGAACAACACAACAATAATAGGGTGGTTTTCTCCCTAGAAGGGTTTTCTACCAGAAACACGTGTCCTTTGTGTTGATTATTTTTATGGTTGCATGTTTATTTTGATTCTCTGATCTATGGTTTTTTGCTTCAGTACATGCATGGTGAAAATATTAATAATTGCTGAAAATGTTCAAAAGTGCCACGCTACTGATTCACCCCCCCCCCCCCCCCCCTCAGTAGTAATCTAGTCTCCAACAATTAGTATCAGAGTGGGGGCTCTCGATTGCAACTTGATCGTTGGAGAGTGGATCTTGGAGATTTTGGTAGAAATTTTGCAAATTTACCAAAATGGACCAATAAGGTATTCCATTACTTCATGAAGGTAAATTTGCAACTTGACGAGTAAATTTGGATTCATATTTTTTATCTATTGATGAAGATATCTTGATATTACTTGAATATGGTGTTAAATATAAATCGAATGACTTTGATAAAAATATTAGTTTGAATGGTATTTCAAAATCTGATAGCATGCGTGTGAAGCATTATGAGACTGCCAAAGATATGTTGGATAAGTTGTAGAACTTGTATCTTGGAGGAAAATTGGATTTTTCAAAAATGGAGAAAAATGAAAAGGATTCAACTTTTATCACAGTAACAAATCAGTCCTCCTCACAAGAAGAATATGAAAGCACTAGTGATTGTAGTGATAGATCAAGCATCGGTTACAAAAATGATGAGAAATCCAAGATGAAAGCACCAGAAATTGAGATTCAAAGGCTCATAGCTGAAGATAAGGAGTTGAAGGATAAATGTCAGAAATTGAAGGGTGAAGAAATTTCCGCAAGATAAGAATTGGAGAGGTTCAAAACTAGTGTGCAAGCATCTACAAGCAAATCTGAAATTCTTGGAGCACCTATTTACAACAAAAATAATGAGATTCATAAGTCATGAAACGAGCAACAAAACAAGAGCGAAGATCAAAGAAGAAGAATATAATTGGGAAGTGTTATAGTTGTGGATTTCATGGACACATAGTAGCAAGTTGCATCAATGGAGAGATCAATCTCTCTCATCAAAAGGAGCAACCAAATCAGAAGCCACATCAAGCATGCATGCAAAGGAAATATCCATCTTTCAGGTATAATAGTCCCTTTTATGGTTATTGTTTCTCATGCAATGATTTTGGCCATAGGGCTATTGACTATAGGGCACATGCAAGAAATAAAAATAAAATAAGCAGAAGATATCAAGTTATTCCTCAATTCCTTGGTCACATTAGATGTTTTGTGTGTGACAATGTTGGCCATAAGGCCAAGGATAGAAAATTGCCCATTTGTTTTAGGGGATCCATTCAGAGAGAGCAGAATGTGCAAAGGCAACTACATAAGAAGAAGATGGATCAACAAATGAAAGTTGGGAGGAGAAAAGAGTAGCAAGGGTCTCCCACAAAAAATTGAGGCATGCATGGTCTCAAGGAGAGCATATGGTTGCATTATGAGTTGTATGCAAATTCTTAATTATGCAGCCATATGGGGAAGAGTATGAGAAGACAAATCTGCATTTCTAGAGATGCATGTCTTCAATGGAAGTCCTTGTGGTTTGGAGTGTTATTTCTAGTTTTAGCTCTTTTTATATTCCAGATTGTTTTAGTTGGAGTTGTCATGCACATTTGTTGATAGTTTTGGAGTAGTTATCAGTTTTGATTTTATTGATGATAATGGTGTTATGGAAGGCATTATTATGTGCATTGTCTACGTGTGATGGGGGATCACACATCCAGGGGGAAAATTTGTGCTTCCTAAAAGATTAGCAGAGTGTTTCCATTGTGTTCCTATGTAGTGCATATATATTTGACATTGATTTGGTGCAGGGAAGATATTTTGATGTTGCTACCATATAGTAGAAAATATCATATGTTTGGCACAATATAGTTGATCTTTATGTCATACGTTGTCATGCATATGTTGCTGCCATGGAGATAAAATGATATGTTGGAGATAGTTCATCTAGATTATGCATATTATTGCTTATATTTTCATTTCTAGATGAATCATACATGCTACTGATATGTATTAGATGGATGATTCATGTGTTGTAGCTACATGAATAGAATATGTTTTTGCCTATAGTATGATTTTACATGGTTGAGAGATGATGATTTATATTGTTGCTCATATATGGCGAAAGCATATTGCTTCTCATGTATTGTTGGATGGATCAGTTACGATGCTTGTTTCTCATATGTGGAGAATATGTGTTTTTGCTTCTCATTGACTTATTACTTATGCCTCGTTGATGATATGTTGCTAACCTATGATGAGGATAATTATTTGCTACTACTTATGATTCTTTTTGTATGATGCATGTTGCTACTTGGTTTTTCTCTCATGGGGAGAGAGAATTTGATGTGAGGATATATTTGCTACTACTACTATGACATATTGGTATTGTTGTATCTATGTGGAGGATGGTGATCTTGTTGCAAGATATTTATTGTTGGGATGATGATGGCCAAGGTGTTGAGAGGCCATGTAATAGCATATTATATTGTTAGTACTTATTATTTTTGTTGCTACATTTGGAGAGCTTATGTCATAGCTCATGGAGGTCGTACGATTTGATGCACTTGCCATGCATTACATTTTATTACTGTTGCTATATGGAGAACATATTCATTGCTCATTTTTCCATGTACTCATGATATTTCATGTTTTGGGCATGTATTGATGAGAGCACATTGTGTGTAGATGTAAAAGCCATGTACTATTATTGTATCATCTTGGTCTTATTTCTCATGGAGAGACCCATTATGTCTAGTATTATTTTTCATTCGCTATGTATGGGTCAAGTGGAGTCCAAGTCTTGTTTCATGTTGTATATCTTTGATGTAGCCTCACGTATTGGGTGCATAATGTAAACTTGGGTCCATAGAATCATGGTTGGTGATAGGCATAGAGGAGTCATATGTATGTTCCATGTACTTATCACAACTACATATATGCTCGATGAAGCATTATGTTGTAATGTATTGTATATCATGTCCAAAGTTAGTTAGAGTCATGGTCCATGAGGAGTAGTCTCTTGCACTTGGAAAGTAGGCTTATTGCAGTCAACATATGTGTTTCTTCAACAGGTAGAGTGTTGATTGCAAATCCATTACATGCTTAGGGGGAGCATGTTTCAGTCTTCATTGATGGCATTGCATTGGCTAGTGGTTTGGAAGGCAATTTCCTTATTTTTACATGATTATCTTCAAAATGATACTTCTTATGTTGTATCAGTATGGTGTTGTGTATGGCAAGGGGAGTCTTCCTCTCTTCCAACACATTATTGAAATTGATCTTCAGTGTTAATATGGCCCTTTACCATTGATGTCAAAGGGGGATAGATTTGGATGGTTAGAGGTTAGCCTCACATGTTGTATTGAGGTTGTATCAATGGCAAAGGGGGAGTTTGTTAGTATTGTAGTGTTGGAATTGATGTAAATAAACTCTTGGTGTTGCTGGTCATATGCATGTATGATGAGTGCTTGGTGTTGGATGCTTTGGTGATGGTCTTGTTAGTTGGAATTGATGTCAACATACTTATGACTAGACCTAGTGGAGATGATGTTGTGGTTGTTGAGGAGATGGATTCCAGACATGTCGAGTTGGTTGGAGATGTTGCTATTGTAGGAGGATTAGATTGCTGCTATGGGTGTTGATGTTGTGTTGTAGCTTGGATATGTTGCCACTGTAGGTGGTTGGAGTGCTTCTCTAGATGTTGCATATGTCTCTGTATGTCTTGGAGACATTGCATATGCTGCTACATGTGTGAGATGTGGTTGGTTGCGTTGGAGGTGCTTCTACCAGTGACGGAGGCAATTGTATTCCTTGATGTTGTTGTTGCAGGAGTTGGGGATACTACTATAGGTGATGGAGATGCTACTATAGGTATTGGAGGTGTTAGAGATGTTGTGGTTGCTACTTGAGGAGTTGGAAGTGCTAGTCTTGGTGCTAAAGTTTGCAGAATAGGTCTAGCAAGTACCTGAGTTGTTCTTAGCCTATTTCATTAGTTGCAGACATGTTGTAGAGGCTTGGAGTAGTATTCATGTGTTAGAGAGGATGATGGAACATGTGGCAGTGGTTCAGAGCTGAGAGGTTGATGATTTTACTGAGCTTTAGCCCTAGTTGCATGCACAAAGGCCTATGGGAGAGGTTCTAGGCTCCAATCACTTGTATGATAGGCTCAAGGGAGCATTTATAGCTCCAGTCGCTTAGAGGACAATGCTAAGGGAGTGACCAGGGATTTTCACGAGAATTTCTCCACATTACTCGCATTATTGAGCTAATTTTTGTGTTTTGGCGACATCCTTGATTAGAAATTTTTGGTTTATGGTCGGAAACGTTCATGGGACCTTCAGAAGTTGATTAAAATTGAAAAGATAAAAAAGTATAGTCGAGTTAGTTGTTGATTGAGTCAATGAGATGAATTTGGATCTAATATAGTTTATGAACAGAGTTGTGAAGCCCAGTTGTTCTGAGTAATTACTGAGTTGAGCACTTGGGTTTATCTTATTATTGAAGATAGCTTATTGTTAGTATGGTTGATTGTCTAGTTGTTGTGTGGAGTGAGAGATTAGAGAAGAGCCTATTAGCTCCATTTATTGTCTAGTGCAAAATTATTAAGCAGTTCGTAGTTGTAGTAGTAGTGAGATGAAGTATGTTTCAGACATGATTTTATGGATTGAGTGAGAAGGTGCAGTGAGGATTTGGGTAGAGTTTGAGGAGGATTTTTTCCAGCTTGTGTGAAGTTTTTGATGGAAACTAGAGTTACAAATTTGATATTTGATTGAGCTTTGATGCTCGGTTGCTGCAGTGCTCATGTTGAGCAAGTTTTCATAGTCTAGTTTGAAAATATATGAAACGAGGCTCTCATGAAGGAAATGAAGGCATGGAGGCTTTAAGTATACAATGATTGGAGGATTCTATAGATGGAAGAGATTTATCCATCCAATGGTGGTTGGATAGTTCGGCTGAAGCTAGGTGAGGCTCATTGGTCATGGTGGTAACCAACAGATCAAAGTCTGTAGAGTCGTTTTGTTAGTTCAGGAGTAACCATATGAGGATCAACTAATCGTGGGAGCCTTCAGCGTATGGTAGTCTAAATATCTGAGAGAGAAACAATTTCTTATTTAATAGTGCCAGCATACTGTGAAAGAAGTTGAGTCTTCCAGCTCATAGGAGTGAGCTTATCCAATGGATAATTTTTTCAACACTTAATAAAAGAATTGGGCAACGTAGCAGAAACAAGGTGGTTTTTTTCCCAGGGAATAGTTTTCCACTAGAAACACATGTGTCCTATGTGTTGATTATTTTTATGGTTAAATATTTAAATCGATGACCTAATCTATGGTTTTTTATTTCAATACATGAATGGTAAAAATATTAATAATTGGTGAAAAAATTTAAAAGTGCCACACTATTGATTCACCACCCCCTCCCCAACTTAGTAGTGATCTAGTTTCCAACATTCCATCGGATATCTTTTTTTCCTATGTGTATGTCTGATATGATGTCTACGTTGATTGTTTAATGTGGTTTATATGATCAAATCTACTGACAATATGTTGTGTAATGTTTGATTAATTAGTCTGCGAAAATATTTTAAATTTATATATTTTCTATCACTACCCATTCATCCCCTCCTCTCAGTAGTGATCTAATTCTAACAATTGGTATTAGAGTAGGCGTTTTTTGTTGCAACTTAATTGTTGAAAGGTGGATCTAGGTGAATCATGGGTTATCAATGTGCTTTGATGCTTAGTCCAAAAAAATTCAAGAATGGAGAGAGAAGGTGAATCTCCAGTTATCTGCGCTTGGATCTAAAGTCTGGAATGTAGTGATGAATGGATATGAAGGAGAAACCCCTACAAAACAAGTTCAACAATGGATTTCCCAAGCCAAGTTTTCAATTTATAACAATCTTCATAATTTGGATGTTGAGAAAGTCATGGATCTCAAGTCTGTAAAGGAGATTTGGGAAAGGTTGTAGGCCTTGTATGAAGGAGACACCAATAGAAATGGTGGAGAAAAGAAAAAGAAAAGGAAGAAGAAGAAAAAGGCCCCTCAGAAGGAAATTGATCATCAATATGAGATATGCTCTCCCAACATCAAAGTGGTAGATTTTTAAGAAGAGATATTAGTTGGAGATAAAGCTCAACTTAGCTATGTATTAGTTGAAACAGAAAAACTGTCAGCGAAAAATAGAGATTTGAAAAATATTCTATAAATACTTGAATAAATATAGAAATATTTTAAGGAAGGAATTATTAGTTTGAAAACCTAAATAAAAGAAGGAAGGAGGATTGAAGAAGGAATGAGCACACAATTTAAATAAAAGGAAAGTGAATGTGAAAGATTAGAAACTGAGGTGTTTTCAATGAGAAACAATTTACAGAAGAAGACAATCATATGGAAGGAGAATCTAGTTCTAAGGAAACATCCAAAAAGACTTTCAAGGAAAATGACTCCAACAAGAAATGAGGCCAAAAATTGAATCAACAACCAAGAAGAGAGTCAAGAAAATAATTCTCAACTAGAATATTTTTCATTTCATCATTGGAGGATATCAAGTGCCTCACTTGCTAAATGTTTGGACATATAGTAGCTGATCATAAAAATAGAATAATCAATTTTTATCAACAGAATAGAAAGTTGAAGTTGGAGTAAAAAAGAAAGATTTCTCAACCTAGCAATCAAGGAATATCATCATTAGTCATTAGGTATAAAAATTCCTTTTATGGTTATTATTACTTATGTAATGTTTTTTGGCACAAGGTTGTTGAATGCATGACCTATGCAAATAAGAAAAAGAATAGAATGAATATCAAAAATATATCTAAGCCTTTTCCACCATTTCTTGGTCACATAAGATGTTTTACATCTGACAATCTTGGCCATATGACCAAATATTGGAAGTTTTCCAATTTGTTTCTGTGATCTAATAAAAAAGAGAAGCGTAATGAAAGAAGATAAAAAAGAAACTCTAGAAGAGATTCTCATACAAGAAAGTAAAATATTAGGGTTTGGAAGAGGAAGGAGCACCAAAAGACCTTAATAAATAATTTAAGCCAATTTGGTCTTACGGCGAGTATGTAACAGAAAGTGCATGAGTTCAAGGGGGGCTCCTTGATACTTGAAGTGAAGCCTCAATCATTGTTTCAATGCTCCTTTTTGACCCTGTGAGAAAGTGTGCAAAGACATGATCTGATTTAAAAGTGTTTCAATAAATGGATCTAGTCCAAATCCTCCAGCTAGGTGTAATGGAGCTAGATTAATATGTTGTTGATTTAATATGTGAATTTTGGGAAATTGTGTGATGACAGAGAGGTAGAGTGCCATGCTAGTGTGTTTTACCTGCATTACAATTAGAGTAAGCAATGATTAGCTGTTTGAAGAAAAAAATGACACAGAATGTGTATGCATTGAACAAGTCCATGGATTGGTTTTGAATGTTATTGTTGAACAATTCATTTCAAAATTTACTATGCCAAGGTTTATAGGGAGTGTGCATTCATGTTGGATTCTTAAATTCATTGAATTAGTTCAAAGATGTACATATTTTCTTATCCAGATCCAACAAACATTTTTTCAACTCTAAAAGATTTCACCTGTTGGCCAATTTCTATTGAGGAGAAATTTGGTCATATAGAAACAAGGAAGATGTGATGGGAAGTTAACTTGACATTTGTTATGTATTTCATTTCTTATCAAACCTAGAGAGATCAAAGGTAATTGATAGGGATTCATGTTTGATATAGTATTGTCATGTTGTGAAAATCATCCAACAAATCGATCTGGTCTTCAAGGGAATAGTGGAAAATAATAAAAGTTTGAATTGGTATTTTCAACACTCAATCTTGTTCAAAATGGTGATTAGTTTATGTTATCTTGACTAGATCCAATTTCAATTTGGTGCAACAATGTAGTGGAGTGTATTATCTATTTAATCTTATCAGAATTGAACATGTTAATTATCTAGTTGTTATTCGATGAATATTTGTTTTGATCTAGGCATTATGGTTGAGTTGTCACCAAAAGAGAGGAACGCCTTAATATCGATATGGTCATGATAGTGTTGGTTGTTGGATGCACATCGATCTAGTCTTGATCTAGTCAAGGAGTGAAAAACTTTCAATGTTTGATTTGGTCCTTCATATAGTGGATCAATTAGGCCTTATTGATTTAGTCACACATTCACTAGATTTGATCACCAAATCATTATGAATGTCATAAACACATTAACTTTTTAGTAATGGTTGACCGAGTGTGATAATTAGTCGTTGATGGGGTTTAAATTGATCCTTTGAGAAAATCAGTTTTAAACAATGGTGTTATGTATCAATTAGAGGGTTGGAAACTGAAAGTATTACCTGTAGAATGCACATGGACAAAGATTGTCCTTTTTGATGTTGCATAATGTGTGACTAAATATGGTGTGATGGTAGTGAGATCATTGCTAGAGGTTGTGCACATGTAAAGTGTGTTTCAAGATTGTATGAAAGAGGTTAGTGTGCACATGACAAAGAGTTTTGTTGGCCTAGATCAACCACTTGATAGCTATACATTGTCAAAGCCAACATTGTCACTATATACACAAGTAGAAAACCCTTCTAATTAATTAACCTTGGGTTCTACGTATATCAACACGGGATGGTGATTATATTGGAGTTGTAAGAACTCTCTAATTTTTTTTAGGTTAAATTAGCAGATAATGGCATTTACTCAACATAGATTCCACACAAAAAGTCCCAACATACTTAGGGTAGGTTTTGCGTTCATTTTTTTTCACAACCATTTTTGTAGGGGTTTGCATCACCTCCTGCAATGACCTCTACAAAGTTCAAGTCAGTTTCATAGATTGGCATCAACAATACATAGAAAACGTAAAGCATGCAATTTTGTATTGAGAGTATGTATGTTTCTATTGTCATACGGAGAGTATGTGTTGCATGTATTAGAATAGTATGTTTTTGTGTGTTGAGTTCTTTGGTGTAAGAGCTTGATAGTATTTCCATTTTGAGTTGTTGCAAGGGTCAAGAGTGCAAGGAGATGTGATTATCACATGCACATGATGCCTTATATCCACTATGATGCTAAAGCCATGTATTGTTGAGAGTGAGAGATGAGATGTGTTGCTAAGGATTAATGGTATCATAAAGCCATGTAATGTTCATATGTTGCTATCAAAGTTTAGATGGCACCAAAGTTTTGGATTTCCCGGGTCAGATAGGTGTATTGAGATATATGGTAAAAGTTTACCATGTATCTCATAATAATAATAATAATAATAATAATATTTAACTATTATATTAAAAAAGTATTTATTTATTTTTAATTAGTAAAATTAGTAATCAAAGAATTCTCTTATTTAATCAACATAAATTCAAGTTCATCTTTTACCATTAAAATTATTAAATACATTAATTTGCTTCTAACATAAATACGATTAAATTAAAGAATTAAAAAAGAACCATAATATTTTGTGTAACACATTATCTATATATATATATATATATATATATATATATAAGAGGTATAACATTGACCACGTTCACAACATAAACATGTAACGATGATACTTACATTTGTTTAACCAAATTTCTCATTCATTTTATATTTATGCAAGTTATGTATAACATGTGAATTATCATTAATCTCCTCGACAACCTTGGGGTTAGGCCTTGCTAGTTTGGCTGACGGGTATATCCCTTCAGGTTGATCTGCTTGGATTTTCCCGTGGAAAAAAAACATCTAAATTATCATTCATTTTATTTTTTTGTAAGTTATGGTTTATATAACATGTGAGAGGTTAAGCAAGAAGTTGATATTTTAATTGTTACTTTTCTTATATAAAGAATTTCACCAATTTTTAAAAAGATTAAGTGAAATGCATCAGATATGTTTTGATATAAATTTTAATAAATTATCTTTTTAATGGTTTTTAAAATTTTCTTTTAATAATAAATTATTTTTTATTATTCATTTAAAAATGATTAAAATATTTAATAAATAAATAAAGTGATGTTACTAATTTTTTTTGTTGATAACAAAGTTGTTTAGTTGCCATTGATGTCAATATTCATATACTTTTTGGGGTGTATCATGATTGCAGGTGTGTTTCTATTGTTGTAGATGACTAGGACTCTGTATTCTAGTGTGATAATGTTGTATTGAGGATATGTTATAGATTTCGATGAAAATTATTGAGAAAATAAAACCACGGGAAATTACCAAGGGTTTTTCCCATGGTATTTGGTGTGAGGGCTTATTTGATGTGGTCATCAAGAGAAATAGTGTGTAATTAATTATTTGATTTAGTTTATCTTGATGAAGGAGAAATTTATATAAATATGATATGCAAGTGTTGGAGTTTTAATCTAGGTGGATGGTGGTGGCCACCCACCTATTCCACTTGGACCCCCACCATTATTTCTTTCAATTTCCTTAATTGTAGCACAATTTATTATTATTGGCAGTTTTTTAGGCCCTGAACTTCCAGAGCCATTTTGAGGTCCTAAACAACATTTTTTTTTAAATGGGAAAACCTGTAACCTATTATAGGGGTTTGTAGTCGAAAGCTGTATTCCTCGGATAATTATTTCTAACGAGGTATCGTACACATAAAACAGAGATCATATGCCAAAGTTACGACCCTAGGAAGTTGATGTACCAATTTACCCCAACGAGGCCCACAGACTTTTGGCGCTTCATCTCTTGGCGTTAAGTTTTTGGATGTTTAGGTGTTGGAAATAATACTGGGGGGGGGGGGGGGGGGGATGAATCATGATTATCAAATCAAACACTTTTTCATTTCCATACTCATATTCATATATGCTACTTCAATTAAGGGAACTTGCGTGTACACGCAACTATGTCTAATGCAACTAGCGTATATCCAGTAAACTTATGATTCAGTTAATCCATTAAATGTTGATCTTTAGTTAGTGCATCAGAACTTTATTAACCGTATGAATAGTAAATAGGTGCAGTAAAATGGAACAGATCATCACACACAAGAAGCACACATGAACACCATGATGTAAGGTGGAAACCCAATGTGGGTGAAAATCACCTGCTGCAATTCATCTCTATCTTATTTTAATAAGAAACTTCTTTTTACAATATTTCTGTACTGGTGCAGCCTTATACCAATACGCAGGCTTCTACCTACAGAAGGTTACAACCTTCTCTCATTCTCCAGCTTCTCCTGGAAGGAAGCTACAACCCCCTTAGCTCTTGTACTAGCCGATCCTTTTACTAGTACGTAAGCACCGGCCTACTGAATGCTCCAACCTTCACTCGTTTTCCAGTTACTACTAGAAAGGAGTTGCAACCTCCCTTAGCTCTTGTACTAGCTGATGTACTAGTACGTAGGTGCCGACCTACAGAAGGCTACAACCTTCTCTTTCTTCCTCCAAGTACCACGTTTCATAAATTTTTAGACTAGATACTCCTGAAGCACAACGCCATAATCTGAAGGCCACATTTCATACAATTTTCATAATGGACCCATCAATATCATTGAAGCACACAATCAATCACCACTAGCATCATCAATCTCTGAATCACCCAATACTGAATCACTGAAACCCTATCAACAACCTGCAGTCACCAGAACACAGAGCAGAACACAAAACTTTGCAACAATGTTCAGATCTAATTGTGTCATCAAAAATCATGCATCAGAGTGCATATGCTACTTGCAAGAGTAGAGCCGGCGTGTATACGCAACTTCACCAAAGCAAACCAACTTATGTCATTAATTACTTACTTATAACTTCGCTGCACTTCTTGACTTCAGACATACCCAGATCATGACATATACAAGGATAATATGTGAGTTAGCAACCAAATCTAGTCCATGAGATCACATAAATATAAGTCATTATGATCCTGATCCATTATTAGATCTCGTCCATCAACACTGAAGCTAAACACAATCAGCCAAACTGAATATTCAGAATATTGACACTAGTAAACAGTCATCAGAACCCATCAACAACCAGAACCACCTGTAACTTCAAACATCATAGCTCATATGGTATATGCTACTTATATGTATCTAACCTGCATATGTACACGCTTTTATCATAGTCAACCAACGTATACATCTGTAAATATTCATTCATGATTTGCAGTTATTCCAAACTTGAGGTATACCCAGATCATAATATTTACAGAACATTACATGTGTCAGTATACAGATCTAGAATAAACATGATCAAAATGTATAGAGATGATTCATTCCAAACCATTAGATCCCAACCTATCCTTAGATCTTGTTCTCCATCAACTGCTGAGATTCCTCCTTAGCTCAAATCAAGGCATCATGAACCCATAACCTGCATACTGGATCTCATACTTCATCAGATATTCAAGACTTACTTGATGCCTTTGCCTAATGATGTTCTCCTCCTTCTATAGTCTTAGGCCTTTACTCAATACCATGGTCCAAAACCATAGAGAATCAATACCATGGACTCAATACCTGGGTTCAACACTTTAGACGAGATACCATGGTCCAAAACCATAGGTTCAAATACCAAGGACTAAATACCATGGACCAAAAAATAAGTTTTCCCACATGTATGTGCTTTTCCTTGCATGAAAGTGCGTGCATATGTATATGCACCTTTTGATCGGTGATCCCACGTGTATACACGACTTGGTTAAGAGGAACTTGCATATATCTATTTTTCTTTCATTCTGAGAGCCTAAACTGTGATCTACGATTTTAGTAAGTTGCCATCAAGGACAACAGCTGTATCATAATGCCAACAATCTCCCCCTTTGGACTTGGTGGCAAAGTTATCTTTCCATACTAAGAACTGTCATCTTAATGAGTTGTCATTGTTCATTACATCTGAACTGATTCCTTTGAGCTGCCCTGCATCCCATGTATTCTATCACATCTGATATCTCTTCTGTAGATTCATCTAGTTATATATTAGTGAGTTGTTCTGCTACAAGTGGGTTGCCATCAAGTACAACACATGCATCATAATGCCAACATTAAGGTTTTCCATTATTTCTCAATAATAAATAGGCTTTCAGACTCATTGTAAAAGTGTTAAGAAGGCATGTAACTGCCACATATCTTCTCAGAGATAAATTACCATCATTTGAGCTAGTTTATTTCCATTTTTCATGTAAACAATTTTTAGTAATTTGTTATTAATGAATTGAAGTTCTATTTTTGTTGTATCTCTATGTTTCTGTTTATATCTATATTTCATTTCGTTCCTTCAAAAATTTGGATTAGTGGTATGAGAGTAGTTTTCTCTTTCTTTGTTTTTCTATGCATGTCCCCAACGAGGTCAGGGTATAAGGAGTTGGGACTTGAATTGGTTGAGCCTTTAAAAACTCATCCCCACTAACATGGACGACCTCCCATGGTGGAAGAAAATAAGGACAAGGGAGCAGGAGATCCTATCAAACTTCTACTCAAAGAATCCCTTAGGCAGCAATGGAACAAGATGATGGACAATTTTGCCCAAATTCTTCTGTGGATGCCCACTGACGACACATCTTCATCCAACGGTCACTTCGTAGGTGCCACCCCCTTCAAGGTACAAGTGAAATTTGATATCCCTATATTCAAAGTTCAAATAGATGCAAATGTTGTAGATAAATTGTTGAATCTGTTGGAAGGTTATTTTTCATTCCATAGTTTCTCCGATGGGGAGAAGATTAATTTTGCATTTCTTAAGGTTACCCCCTATGTCAAGGATTGGTGGGAAAATTACTATGAGAAAAGGGCCAAGGAACCCTTTCTGTTTATAGCCCCCCACTCTTAGAACTCTTTTTATGATGCTTCCAAGGAGAAATATTACCCCGTGGGGAGCTATGAGGACAAGTACATACAATGGACCACACTGATAGCAAAGGGACCAAGATGTGCATGAGCCCACAAATGTTTTCCATACTCTATGCAAAAATTTAGGTATCAAAGAATCTGAGCGACATTTGGTGCTCAAGTATTGTGGTTGTCCGCATAAATACATTCAGGAATAAATGGAGTTCTTGGAAATCTCCTCGCTTGGTGTAACATACCAATATGCTACTAAAATTAAACAAAAATTTAAACAAAAAAAGTGCGACTTTGGATCTCTGAATCAAAAGTAGGGCAAGAGGCCCCCAAACCATAGAACAAAGAAAAAATCCAAGGTGGAGTGACCCAGGACAACCCATCAAAGATGCAAACAAATATTAGTACTACAAAGACAAGAAAGGACACATGAAAGTGGTTTGAGTTCCACAAGAACCCCACTCACAATGCAAATGAGTGTCGCTCCAAACAATTCTTGGTGGTCAAGCTAAAAGCTTTAGAGTCTGATGCATGTTTTGATTATGATATAGAATCTAACTAGGGGAGTGACAAGGGGAAGAAGATTATTGATGTAGAACCTAGTGCCACCATTGCCACCACCAAGGTCCAAAAGATTTAGCTTGAATATATAGAGGAGAGGGAGCGTCTCTTCCACTCAAAAATGTGGGTGAAGGGTTCTCCGCTATAGTTCATTGTCGATAGAGGCATCCAAAATATCCTCATTTCGACTGAGTTTGTGAATCTGTTGGGCCTACCGACCACACCACATCCACAACCATACACCAATGGGTGGCTTCACCAAGGACAAGATCTTTATGTCAGCCAACAATGTCGCGTTCCCTACAACATCAAGCCCTTCACAAATGAGATACTTTGTGATGTTTCTCCTCTTGTAGTTTGTGATGTATTAGTAGGCCAACCATACTTGTGGAAGTGTCATGTTGTGTATGAGTCTAGGCCTTGCACCATTACTATTAGTTTGGGAAATACGTTATACAGGATACCAGAGGTAGCCCTACCTATTGCCATCTCTTTGATCTTTGCTAAGAAATGTAGTAAAATCATCTCCAAGACTGAGAATTTTTTTTCTTTTTTATTCGCTCTCAAAGTAGGGGGAAAATCATGGCCACATCCATGGCCCCAGGAAAAGTCTATCCATGTAGTAGAAGAAAGTGGATAAGTTCATGGAAGAATACAGGGACATCTTCTCCTTACCCAGAAGGGTGCCCTTACTATATTCAATCAGTCAAGCATTCAATCGATCAGATCCCTTGATCACCTCTACCCAATGGGACAATATACCATCTGTCCATTCTATAAAATGAAGAGATCAAGCTGTATATCCAAGATTTGCTGCTAAAAGGGAACATTTGACCAAGTTCTTTAACTTGTAGGAGCCTGATTTTACTTATATAGAAGAACGATGGGATATAGAGGCTTTGCATTGATTATCAGGCACTGAACAATGTCACTACTAGGAACATGTATCCAATCCCACAAATTAATGACCTTCTTGACTAGCTCAAGCGGGCCAAGTATTTCAGCGAGATCAATAAGAAGTTTGGCTATCACCAATTTCTAATAAAGCCCACAAATGTATGGAATACCACTTTCAAATTCAAGGAGGGCCTTTCTGAATGGTTGGTCATGTCTTTCAGGTTGACAAATGCGCTTGCAACTTTTATGAGGCTGATGGATGACATATTACGGGCCTTCACCAACTCGTTTGTGGTTGTATATCTAGATGACATTCTTATCTTCAAATAGAGTTGGGAAGAGCATTTGTAACACATTCGACATGTCCTTCAAACCCTGCGACAACACAAACTATGTGCCAGCCTAGAGAAATGCACCTTTGCCATGAGCTAGGTTCAATATCTAGGTTAAATCATAGATGAGAAAGGCATGCATGTGGATCTGGCTAAGATCCAAGTCATTCGAGATTGGCCAACCCTGACTACTCTAATAGTGCTTTGCATCTTTTTGGGAATTGCCAATTTTTATCAGAGGTTCATGTTGGCATTCTCCCATCTCACTAGGCCTTTGAGTCAGGTTACTAAGGGTGGAGAAAAAGAAAAAAATTCCTCATATGAGTCCCAACATAAGGCGTTTTTTGAGCTAAAGCATTGCCTCTGCTCTACACCTATACTCACATTGCGAAACCTGCAACAACCATTTGAAATTGAGACAAATGCCATTGACTATGCTATTGGTGAAGTTCTCACCCAACAAGGAAATTTGATGGCCTATCAGAGTGAGACACTTTTCGATACAATTCGGAAGTACCCCACCTATGATAAATAGATGTATTCTATCATGCAGGCTTGCCAATAATGGAAACATTACATTCTAGGGAAGGATACGATCATCAACACAGATCATCGAACTCTTCAGTTTATACAAACATAAGGAAAGTTGTAGAATGATTTCCATCAAAAGTGGTCAAGATATCTGCAAAAATTCCACTTGAACATTAAGTAAATAAGGGAAACACCAATCATGTTGTATATTGGCTAATTTGGCACCCAGTTGCGGAACTAACTATTTCTCTCCATGAGATGTCTCGATGGCCACGACTGTACAAGAACGATCCAAAGTTTTCCACCTTTTACTAGATGCTAGTGGATGGAAAAAAAGTTCCAAATTTCCACCTCCAAGATCCATTATTATGCTACCTGGGTCACCTTTATGTTCCTTCAAGTGAGTGTACAAGAAGAGAAATGAAGACATTGTTGCACTGAAGAAGCAACTGAAATTGCCTCCTTCTGAACATCCACAGACCAAGGAGGTTCTAGAAAGCCAAAGCCAGAAAGATGAAATGATGGACCTCATTCTTCAACTGAATGCTCAATTGAAAGAAATGGAGAATGAATTGGATAATTTAATACAGCTGAAATAGGCCAACATTGAGATAGCTACTACTACTGTTATTCCTACAGTTACTATAACAGTTGCTTTCACTTTGGAAGCTTCATTGGCCCCAACAACTCCACTAGCTACAACACTTCCAACTGCACCAGCAACTACATCAACAGCAGGTTCAACAACAACAACAACTCATCCTAGTGATGAAGCAGCTAAACTGGTCAAAGCCATGGAGGATATGTCCATCGGGACCACTGAAATAAATAGACTTAAGGAACAAATGAAAAGTCTAGAGGATGAGAAGAAACTAGCTCAAATTATGCATAAGAATGAAGTTCTAGAGACAAACAGGTTGAATGAAAAGATAGGAAGTTGGAGAAAGAATTAACACTAAAAGAGCCACTAGCCCAAGCAAAACAACTTTTATGGGCCAATATCATTGACTAAGTCAATGATATTTGGCCATCTTTATAGGTAATATTTGAACAAAATGACTTGGTCAAAGAGGCTAGTGAGGCAATTCAAATATTTAGGGCCGAACTTGGAAATATGCTAGAAGAAGCCTCAAGAAGAATCTAGTTCCTTAACTCAAAGAATAAATATGAATTGCAGGAACTTGGAATAGCTGACAGAACTAGGACCGTACTATAGGTTAAAAAGGTAATCACCAAGAGAAACCTGATGACACAACTTGAGGCCAAACAATGGAGCTGGAAATAGGAAGGTTCATGGTGAAATTTGATTCTTTGAGGCAAGAAGGTCTACCTAATCCACTAGTAATTAATGACAGGATAATGCCACATGAATAATATGATAATAGAATCAGAGAAGTGGAAAAGGAACAAGCCAGCAGTTCCTCCATGAAAGGGATGCCTACAGGAAAATTCCTTTACCAGGCTTTTGAGAACCGCTTTTACCTCTAGCATGATGTAAAACATCTTTTTGTAAACAAGCCCACCTTTGCAAAATACACAGAAGCTGATGAAGTCTATAGAAGAATGGTAAATATTAAGTTACTAGATATAGAGACTTGGAAAAAGTTAAACGATTTACTGTAAAAATCAAGGTAAATAGTGAATACAAAGCAGTCAAAGTAAAACAGCAGATCAACTAAGTCAAAGAGTATCAGATGAAAGAGTATCAGTCAAAAGCCAAGAGCAAAAGTACAGTCACCGTAGAGCAATAGCCAAAGAGAGAAAGCAACAAAAGATCAAAACAACAAACAACAAATCAATAAAAGAAGGGACAATTAGCCTTTTAATTTCCTAGGTGTCTCTATCTTCTTGCATGAAGATATTTATTTTCCTTGAATAATTCCTAAAACAGTTTAGGATATTTTCTAACTATTTTTTGTATAAATACATCATAATTCGAAGTATAGAGCTGTGGATTGCTGAACATTTCTATAGTTAAATTGATCTGAAAACTTGAGGGTTTATTGTAAAAAATTTCAAGTCAGCAGACTAGACTAAGTAATAAAGGCATTGCATTACAGGATTAATGTGTTGGGCCACTTCAGTGAAGTATCTTTCATTTGTAAAATTGTTGTTTTCTTAAGTATTTCACAAACATACATGTTTTTTCAAATTTGAATGAAATAACTAGAATTTTACTTCAGAATTTGTTTAAGTACACTCTACCTTGAACAATTATTCATTTTTATGTTTTCTTCTGATATCCAGAGTAGGGAATTCTTCATTGCTCCCTAGTTTCGATTGAACTCTTTCATTTCCTTCATTATCCGGTTTGAGGAATCCTTGACCGCCCCTTAACCCCGATTGAAAAATCACTTCACCGTCTAGCCTAAAAGATCTGAATTTACTCAGCAACCTTGCCTTGTGAGCACTAACTTTAGAACTTTGATTCAGTCCTGTTTTCTGGACATTTGGACTCCATGGCCCAATGGTAAAAAGACACTTATCCATCCATCCAAATCAGTGATTCCACCACCAAATCAAATCAAAAACCAACCAAGCCTTAAATAACTAGCCTAAAATCAATTGACTCAACAATGTTAAATCATAAAGAGAGATCCCTCTCTGAGCATTAAGAAGGCTAGATCCTGATCTCAAAAGTAGGTTTGTGGTTACCTCTATTATTTCTTTCATGACAACCCTAAGGAAATTTTAGCGTGATAGAATTAATGCTCTTTTAGTAGTGTAAGAACTTTATCCAGATGTTGTAAGTGCTCCATCCAAGTTTTACTGTAAATTAAAATATCATCAAAGAATACTAATACAAACTTCCTAAGATATGGATGAAACAATTAGTTCATAGTGGCTTGGAACGTTGCTGGTGCATTGATTAAACCAAATGGCATTACTTTAAATTCATAGTGATCTTCGTGTGTTCAGAATGTCATTTTTGGTATGTCTTCCAACTTCATTCTGATTTGGTAATAGCCTGACCTTAAGCCCAATTTTGAGAAGTATTTGGTGCCATGTAGTTCATCCAACATTTCATCGATAAATGGAATTGGGAATTTGTTTTTAATCATTATTTTGTTTAATCCTCTATGGTCAATGCATAACCTGAATGAACTATCCTCCTTCCTTACCAATACCAATGCAGCAGCATACATACTTTTACTTTTCGAGATGATCCCACACTTTAAAAGGTCTTGGATTAGTCTCTCAATTTCTGTATTTTGGTGATGTAGATATTGATACGGCTTGATGTTGATGGGGTCTGACCCTGCTTTGACTAGAAACCATTTTTTTTTAAACCCTAGTTGAAAGAAGGAATATAATTTTTTTTTGAAAGAAGGAAACCCTAGTAGGAGGATTTGTAGGAAGAAATGGAAAAAATGATGAATGCTAAGTTTGAGGTGGAGAAGTTCACTAGAAAAAACAATTTTGCATTATGGAAACTAAAAGTTAGGGATTTGTTGGTGCAACAAGGGTTGCACAAAGCATTAGATGGGGTTAAAAAGAAACTTGTTGGCATGAAAACTTTTGATTGGGAGGACTTGGATGCCCGAGCTCTTAGCATCATTAGGTTGTACCTGGCAGATGAAGTTCTCTTCAACATTGTTGAAAAAATCTTAACAACAAGTTTATGGGGAAACTGGAAACATTGTATATGACCAAATCGTTAACCAACTTAATTTATTTGAAGAGGAAATTGTATAGCCTTCAGATGAAGGAGGGTACTAAAATTTTTGAACACTTAAATGTTGTTAATACACTTATTTTCTAGTTATCAAATATGGAAGTTAAATTTCAGGAAAAAGACAACTCTATTACCTTGTTTTGTTCCTTGCTCAAGTCTTGGGATCACTTTGTAACTTCTATCAGTTTGAGAACAACCAAATTCTTGGAATTTGATTCAGTTGTGTGAGCTCTGTTATTTGAAGAAGTACAGAGAAATTCCAACATTGAAACTTCTACACCAGAAGCCATGGTAGCCAGAGGTCGGTCAAAGGAAAGAGGGGAGAAAGAAAAGAGTTCCTCCAGTTCAAAATAAAAGGGAAAAAAGTGTAAAGCTAAATGCTTGTACTGCAGCAAAATAGGACACCTCAAGAAAGACTGTTGGAAATGAAAGAAGTTTGAAAACTCAAAGAAAGAAGCAAATCAAGTTGAGTCAGGTATGATTGATGAAGTTTTATCTGCTGAATTGGGTATGACAGATGAAGCTTTACCTGTTTGCAATGTCTCTCAGAATTATGAAAATTGGTTGTTAGATTCTGATGCTTCTCATCACATGAGTCCACACAGAAATTGGTTCACTTCATATGAAGTTGTGAATGGTAGTTATGTGTTTATGGGTAATATTGTATCTTGTAAGGCTGTTGGGATGGGAAATATCAAAATTAAAATGTATGATGATACAATTAGAACATTAACTGATGTTAGACATTTACCTGAGTTGAGGAAAATTTTGATTTATTTTGGAGTGTTGGACTTGGAAGGTAATAAGTTTAGAAGTCAAAATGGAGTGCTAAAAGTTTCAAAAGGTGCTCTGGTTGTTATGAAGGAAAAGAAGATTAGAAACCTTACAGACTCAAAGGAAGTACTCAGGTCAATGGATTGTATCTAAGAAGACATAAGAAGGTACTCGCTCATGGCATCAATGACTGGGTCACATGAGTGAGAAGGGTTTTCAGGAACTGATGAATCACAACTTTCTTCCTGATTTGAAATCCTTGAGGTTGGATTTCTATAAACATTGTGTATATGGTAAACAATGTAAATAAATTTGAAACTGGAAGTCATAATAGTAAAGAAATTTTGGACTATATTCATTTTGATCTTTGGGAACATCTCCTACTGTATCTTATGGAGGTGCATTATAATTCTTAACATTTAGCGATGATTTCTCCCAAAAAGTTTGGGTCTATATGTTGAAAATAAAATTTGATTTATTTAATGTTTTTAAACAATTTAAAGCTATGGTGGAAAAGAAGATAGGAAAATCAATTAAATGTTTAAGAACTGACAATGGTGGTGAATTTACTTCCTTAGAATTTGAACAATACTGTAAATATGAAGGGATTGTTAGGCATAAAACTATTGTTTATACTCAACAAAATGGCGTTTCCGAATGTATGCATTAGAATCTTATGGAAAGATCCAAAAGCATGATCAGTAATGTTAACCTGCAAAAGGAGTTGTGGCCAAAAGCAGTATTTGCTGCTTGTTATTAGTAAACAAATCACTTTTAGTTGCCGTTAATTGTAAAATTCCTGAAGAAGTATGGTCGGGTCAGTCTTGTGATTATTCAAATTTAAGGATTTTTGGTTGTGATGCCTATGCTCTTGTTCCCACGAATCAATGTTTAAATTTAGATCCAAAATAAAAATGTTATGTCTTTGTTGGGTATGACTATGCGGTGAAAGGATACAGGTTGTGGGATCCTTCTTCATGGAACATAGTCATTAGTAGAGATGTAACATTTGTTGAATCTTCTCTTATAAAATTAGATGCTGAAAAAGTTGAATAGGAATAGGTATCGCCGAATCAACAAATTCATTTGGAGGATAAACCCTTTCCAGAAAGTCAAAAGGAGGTAGAGACTTTTGATGAGAAAGGTGAAGAAGATGCAAAGGAAATTGTAGAATTTCAAGAACTAGTTCAGCAACCAGTCACTATAAGGAGATCTACAAGGGAAATAAGAACACCAAAAAGGTATGAAGATTCTACTTCATCTATTGCATTGATTATTGAAGATGGGGAACCTTCTTATTATTAGGAAGCAGTGGATGATGCAAATAGTGAAAAATGGAAAAAGGCTAAGGACGAAGAAATGGATTCCTTAGCCAAGAAAAAAACCTAGAATATTGTAGAACTTTCTGAAGGGAGAAGTGTTGTCAAATGTAAATGGGTCTTCAAATTGAAGTGAAATGTTGATGGAAGTATCGAAAGGTATAAGGCGACACTAGTTGCAAAAGTGTATTCTCAGGTTGAAGGTATTGATTTTCATGAGATTTTTTCACCAGTCATAAAACTCGTTTCTATTAAGCATTGTCTTGGTACTAACTGTATTACTTGACCTTGAGTTAGAATAGTTAGATGTTAAAACAAATTTTCTACATGGTGATTTGGATGAAGAGAATTATATGGAAAAACCAGAAGGTTTTGTACAAGGTCATAGCAGAAGATTAGTTTTCAAGTTCAAGAAATCATTGTATGGCTTGAGGCAATCTCCTAGTCAGTGGTACAAAAAGTTTTACTCCTTCATGGTGAGCTAGAACTTTACTAGAAGTGAGTATGACAATTGTGTATACTTCAAAAGTTTCATTGACATACTTGTAGAGACTCTAACTTGCACCTAATTATCTATCATTACCTACATCTTTTCCTCACTTATCTCTCTCTTTTGCCCTATTTTCTTCATAAACCTATCCAGATCATTACATTTGATGTCTTTAAACATGATTGGTTAACTTTGCTAATGTTTGACTGTTTGTCTAGATTTTTGACATATGCACAGAGATTCCGCAGCTGTCTGACAATTCCGCAGCCATTCAGCAATTCCGCAGCTATCTAGTCATTCCGCAGCCTTTTCATTAATCTCTATGTTCCACGTGTCATTTTGAAAAACGAATCACATGGGCACGTGGGAATGAAGGTGTTAAAGGTTCCTATGCTATTGGTTCGGTCAGAAACGCCACGCACACCTCCGATCAACGTGGATCAAACTTCGGTCAACAAAGCCAGCTCAAACGGTGCTGCGTGAGCTAATAGGTCACGTCACTCTAGATGGCGATTCCTCCACGCTATGCAGGTTATGGGAGACAGGATCCAGCTTTGGATTCACCCTCCATGACGACAAAAGCCTCCAAATAACGCACGGACCTATTGACGTGTTGCTGTACCTTTAATTAGCATGACTGTCAGTTAATTTCTAGTTTCATGTTTTACGCAGTAGGCAGTTGTTCATATGCCTATAAAATCCAGCGTCTGTGCACGCTTAAGGATTAGTTTTTAGTTTCTTTATTTATGTAATTGCTACAATTTTAGTGTGTACAGAAACTCTATTTTGAAGCTGCTGTTTCAGCACTTTTTACTGTAATTTCTGCATATGAGTTAATAGAAGACTGTGCTGTTTTGACTCCTTCAAGTAGCTGATCTTTCCTTGGGTTTTGTGGATGGAGGGCCCCCATTCATAACAGCCTTTGTACAGTAGATTTACCTTTATGTTATTGCCATTTCCTTCTTTTGAATTCAGCAATTTTCATTTTCTTTAATACATGTACAGTTTTGATTTACCTTCACTGTCATTTCATTTCCAGCATTTACTTTAACTGATCAGGATTGTTTTCTGCAGGTGTTAGCCCGGGATTGTGTGTCTTTGTTGTATTTGCTTTATCTCTAATGGTATTTTCAGATGTCATATTCATAGTTGCTGCCTTTACTCTATTTTTCTAGCTTGATTTCTAGTTTAGTTTCTCAAGTTGTATGCTAACATGTTGATGGTCTCCTTATCATAAGTTGTTCATCTTTAAGAGATCAGAATACTAATAAATCACAGCTTGCTTTGAGTAGTTTTTGACTTATATCACTAACTCTTTCTTCACTTGTTACACATTACAATATATGTTGGAAGCAGAATGTTGGAGAGAGGCAAAGTGGTGTTATAATTTGTCATCTTAGAGCTTGATTACTTTTTAGACTTATATCTAACTACTTCTTAATCGTGTTTCACATAGTACTATATGTTGGAAGCAGAGTGTTAGGAAGAGATGAACATTATAATTGGTCTTTAAAGTGGTTTTTCTTACCTTTTTATTGCAGCAGCATGAGTAGTGACTAGTGCCATTAGAAAGTGGTTTTTATGCTTTGCTTTCAGTTTCATTTCAAGTTATTTCTTTCAAGCTCCTTCTTTGCAAGTTTAGAAGGTAGTTAGAAACCACCAGTAACACACACTCACTCATTTAGAAATCACCTTACACACACTATCACTCATCTGTTTATAAAACCTCCATTCCATCTTAGGAAGATAAATTGACCACAAACAACACCCCCAAACGACAAAAAGATCTAAGAGGTTGCTTAAGTACATATAGTACACCTTCACTTCATCAGCTTACGAGCCCCGGGTTGACAATTAATGACATCAATTTAGGAACACTAAATTGACTAAACATTTTGGCGCCGTTGCCGGGGAAGTGAAAATTAAGTAGCCAAATTCTTAGAAAAAAAAACATAAAACATAAAATTTCAAGAAAAGAAGTTGATAACCTATCAAAGTATGCTCTCCTCTTGCACTGCAAAGTGATCTGGAGGATCAGAAAAGAGAAAGTTATTGATTTAGTAGTTTCTTGAGTATGCTCTCTTCTTTCACCTAGAGTGACCTGGAAGATCAGAAAAAGAACTATTAACTTGACTTGAAGAAATAAAAAAATGACATGCATAGAGCTAGAGATTCTAGGGGAAGGTTTTTAGCTAGAGCTCGAAGTTCAATTTTTACAAGTCCATCTGCTTCAAGGAATAGACAAGAGACACCTCCCTCATCTCCAACCGACACTCCTAGCCCTAGAATTCCTGGAATTCAAGAGCCAAGAATTGACTCTACCACACCTTCTATTGAATTTGAACCAGGAGGAGACCCTTCTCTTCATCCTACAGAAAGACCAATTGTAATTGAGGAAGTAGAATCATCTGAAGAAGAAGGAGAAATCTCTTCTCATCCACCCTTTGTAGAAGAACCAGAAGATCTTGAAATCCCTAGGGGAACCATCATGGCAGAGGAAGAAGGAGGTGGTAGAGGTAGTGGTAGAGGAGGAGGAGGAAACAACAATGGAGGAGGTAGAGGTCCCCTTGGAGGAGGAAATAGAGATGGGGATAAATCATTTGGGTTTCCTATTGTTAATGAGGATTCCCGAGCTACTATGAAAAACATATCGCCATCTGTCCTCCCAAATTTCCATGGGTTAAGAACTAAGGACCCTGAAACATTTTTATTTGAGTTTGAAGTTGTGTGTCGAACTTATGACTATCTGGATGACTCTCAGAAACTCAAATTGTTCCCTTCAACATTGAAAGATCAAGCTTTGAAATGGTTCATGGGGTTACTCACTCAATCCATTAGGTCTTGGGATGAAATGAAACAAACATTTTTGGATAGGTATCTGGACTATTGTATGCCTACTAATCACAAGGATGAGGCATTTAAAATGATACAAAGAGAAGATGAGAGCCTAGAAGATTTACTTGAAAGATTTCAATATAACCTGAAAAGAGCAAAAATGAGTAACTTGGATGAAGAGACCTTAAAAGCCCTCCTATTAAAAGCCATTAGAGATGAATGGATAGATATCTTGAACATGATGGGGAAAGGGGATATATCTCAACTTTCACTCAGTGATATAGCAGAACTATGTATCCATCTCTCAAGGGGCAAATCAAAAACTCAAAAAGGGCCTAGAGATCCTTCTCTCCTTAGAGCAAATAAATCTACAACGGGATCAGTAAGTAGGGCTGAAATCGGCAATATGCTTGATGAATTCAAAACTGACATCTTAGGGATTCTTAGTGAACAATTAGATACCCTTAAGATTCACAATAAACAAAAAGCAGAAGCTGAGGCTTTGGCCATTTTTTGCCCGAAATGTAGAAAGAAACATGCTTTAAGGGAATGTCCCTTGGATGCACACGTTGTAGAAACATGCATAATTTGCTCAGAAACTCATGAGACCAAGGATTGTCCTTCAATTCCTGGCCTCAAAGAAGTCTTTCAAGAAGATCCAAATACACTTGAATCTCTCTGTTTTTTTGCAAGGAGACCTTGGCAAGGGCAACAGAATCAAGGGTTTAACAACTCTATGAATTTTCAACCCCAACCAAATTGGAATCCTTGGCAACAACCCTGGTCTCAACCTCAAAATCCTTTTCAATCATGGATGCAAAGCATGCAAAATCATTATGGGAGATTTGCTCAGTTCTATCAATATCCTCCATCTTTTCAGAACCAGCAAGCTCCACAACTTCCAAATCAAGGTCAACAACTATCATTGCCATACCCTCAACAACAACAACCTCCTCCACAAAATCAAAATTCTCAACTCTTGCTTCAATCCCAACAGAAGTCAAATCAACTTCCCTCTCAGCCATTACCAAATCCCAATAATAGGAACCCTCAAAATGCTTACATGATGGAAGGTCAACCATTTCCTACCTATATGATTGTTCCTCTCAATGAAGTACAACTCAGATCAGGTAGAATCCTAGATCAACCTTGTATAAATGTTCAACAGCCAAGCATTTCTGAGGAAGAATCTCTTAAAGTCAATAAGGGTTCTGAAGTATCACTTCAAAACCAAAATATCCAAAAAGAAAAAGAAAAAGAATCAACCCCCACAACTCCCATAGTTGAGCAACCTACATCTTTAGCTACACCTCCTTTTCCTGAAAGATTACAAATTGACAAAGGAGTGGAAAAGCAAATTTGGTTGCCTGACTATAATTTTCTAGATGAATTGAAGAACGTTTGTATCAAGATCCCCTTGTTACAAGCCATTAAGGAAATTCCCATTCTAGCAAAGACAATAAAGGAGTTGAGTTTGAAGAAAACAGGAAAGAGAACCAGAGATACCAAAAGGATACATCTGGTTGGAAAAATTGCAGACATTATGATGGGTAAGATTACCATGCAAAAGTATGTGGATCCCGATAGTCCTATTGTCAAAAATCATATTAATGGGGTTGAAATCCCAAATACTTTGATTGACTTAGGAGCCGCTATCAACATCATGAGTAGACAGACCATGGATCAGTTAAAGCTTCCTAACCTTCTCTTTACACCTACTTTACTGCAACTTGCAGATCGATCAATCATTAAACCTGATGGTGTATTGGAAGACATTCTAGTCTCCCTAGACTCTTGGGAATATCCAGTTGATTTTATGATTTTAACTCCCAAGAACAATCTAGGAGGACATCCTCTTATCCTAGGAAGACCTTGGCTAGCAACAGCTGATGCTTTTATCAGTTGTAGGTCTGGGGACATGTATATATCAGATGGTAATTCCACCAAGAAATTCAACTTGTATCCTCCAGCAAAGGCAATAACAGAAATAGGAGAAGATGAGTGGGTCGATGATGAGGATACTATACAACCTGTTCTAACCATCTCTGAGATCAGTGAAGACAGTCAAATCCTAAATACATTAGAAAATTTTGAAATGTCTTTAGAATATGACTCTACACAGTTTCAGTTAGATGCGGACATTGAATATCTCTCCTCTAGACAGATGTCTCTCTTCTCAATGGAAGAGTTTGGTAGTTCTACAGTTGAAATCCTTCTAGGAAAAACATTGAACATTAATAGAAACTTGGAAAGACCACAACAAGAAAAATTAACCAAACTTTTGCAAAAACATTCTACTGCATTTGCATGGGAATACACTAACATGAAAGGAATCGATCCTAAGACTTGTATTCATCACATCTATATTGAAGAAAACAGCAGACCTATTAGGCAACCGCAGAGAAGGATGAATCCAAACCTTAGGGAAATCGTGAAAGAAGAACTCCAGAAATTACTCAAGGTAAACTTCATTTACCCCATTTCAGATAGCCAATGGGTTTCTCCCTTGGTTATAGTGCCCAAAAAGAATGGTAAATGGAGAGTTTGCATTGATTATCGAGAATTGAACAAGGCAACCTTAAAGGATCATTTCCCTCTACCTTTTATTGATCAGGTACTAGACACTTTAGCAGGTAAAAAGTATTTCTCATTCTTGGATGGTTTTAGTGGGTATAATCAAATTCAGGTAGCACCTGAAGATCAAGATAAGACCACATTCACCTGTCCATGGGGAACTTTTGCCTACCAAGTACTCCCTTTTGGATTATGCAATGCACCTGCTACTTTTCAAAGGGCTGTATTAGGTATCTTTTCAGATCTAATCCATGATTGTGTAGAGGTCTATATGGGTGATTTTACAGTTTACGGTAATACATTTGAAGAAGATTTGGAAAATTTGGAAAAAGTACTGATAAGATGTAAGGAAACAAATCTTTCTTTAAGTCATGAAAATTGTTTTATGATGTTTACTGAAGGGATTGTTTTAGGACATCATATTTCAGGAGATGGGATTAAGGTTGATAGATCCAAAGTTGAAGTCATCTCCAAGTTACCTATTCCAAACTGCCAAAAGGATGTTAGAAGTTTTCTTGGGTTTACTGGATATTATAGAAGATTTATTGAAAACTTCACCAAGATAGCATCTCCTCTCTTCAAATTACTTACAAAGGACTGTGAATTCAAATGGGATCCTGAATGCCAATCTGCATTTGAAGCTTTAAAAATGAGAATATCTGAAGCACCCATTCTAAGAGGGCCAAATTGGAAACTTCCTTTCCATATTTCTACAGATGCTTCAGATACAGCTCTAGGAGCTGTTTTGGGACAAAAGGATTTGATCCCTTATGCCATTTATTACACCAGTAAAAATTTGACTCCCACTGAGTTAAATTATACTGTGACAGAAAAAGAGTTCTTAGCTGTGGTACATGCGATCAATAAGTTTAGACACTACATAACCGGCTATGAAACTTTTGTTCATACTGACCATTCTGCCATAAGATATTTAATGAACAAACCTGTTACTAATGGCAGAGTCACCAGATGGCTCTTACTTTTACAAGAATTCAATATTACTATGTTAGATAGACCAGGAAAACAAAATACAGTAGCTGATTTCTTGTCTAGAATCCAAAATACTAACGAAGATTCTCCTGTAGAGGATAAGTTTCCTGATGAGTATTTGTTTGCAATAACTACTAAAACCCCTTGGTATGCAGATATTGCTAATTATTTGGTTACAGGGAAACTACCTCCACATCTTTTTCCTAATGAAAGGAGAAAGATTATTCAGCAGAGTTCAAGTTATTCATGGATTTCTAATGAATTTTTCAAAACAGGGCTAGACTGTGTGATTAGAAGATGTGTTCGGGAAGATGAGATGCCTGACATCCTTAAGGCATGCCATGACGAGCCATGCGGTGGACACTTCACTGACAAGAGAACAGCCTATAAAATCCTTTCTTTGGGATATTATTGGCCTACTCTTTTCAAAGATGCAAAGCAATATGTCAGAAGGTGTGACAGCTGCCAAAGAATTGGGAGACCAACTCTTTCAAGTGAGATGCCATTGCAGCCACAGGTACTCATCGAACCTTTTGAAAAATGGGCTTTAGATTTCGTTGGACCCATTAATCCGCCATCTAAACAAAAGAAGTATATATTGGTTTGTACTGACTATGTTACTAAGTGGGTAGAAGCAAAAGCTTTGCCTTCTGCCACTGAAAATTCAGTTGTTCAATTTCTTTTTGAGGATATTTTCACTCGTTTTGGTGTCCCAAGAGAAATTGTAACAGATCAAGGAAGCCAATTTACATCTAATCTAATGGAGAAGCTGATGGAGGAATACAAGATCAAGCATAGAACATCTACTCCTTACCATCCGCAAGCAAATGGTCAAGTGGAATCTACAAATAAAGTCCTTGAGAATATCATCACCAAGATTGTTCATCTGCATAGAAGAGATTGGGCTGAAAGGCTACCTGAAGCTTTATGGGCCTATAGAACTACATGGAGGAGTACCACAGGATATTCTCCCTATGAACTTGTTTATGGGAAAGAAGTCCTGCTCCCCATTGAGTTCCAAGTCAAAACTTTCAAGATGCCAGTCCAGTTGGGGATGAATCTTTCAGAAGCCCAGAAGCACAGAATGGAGTAGTTAAATGAACTAGATGAGATAAGACAAGATGCCATTTTAAGAACCGATCTAGTTTAGCATCAAAGAACAAAATGGCATGATAGATACATCAAGGAGAAGAAGTTTCAGAAAGGAGATTAGGCTCTATTGTTTGATTCAAAGTTTAAAGACTTCAAAGTAAAATTTCAAACTCATTGGCTTGGGCCATATGAGATTGATGAAGTCTTTAGCAATGGAGCAATTCGAGTGAAAACTATTGATGAATTTCATACTCCTCTTATTGTGAATGGCCATCGCTTGAAGATCTACCAGAAGCCACTCTCAAAAGAGGAATTTGTCAAGTTGTTTAAAGAAGATTCTGCAATCAGGTTGGTGGAGAAGGATTCTTCTCCTCCATCAGCCTAATCTTTGGTTTTTGAAAAAAAAAAAAAAAGAGAGAAAAAAAAAATATAAATGTATAGGCCTGAAAACCAGTCTCTGACTGACAGTCCTATGCAGAAAATCTGAGGTGAAAATCAGGGTCACCTGACACCTCACATTTTCCAAAAAAAAATCTCTCTCTCCTCCTTGTTCCATCTCATTTCACCCACTTCATTCACCATCTCATTCATCCAATCACTCTCACTCCACCTCATTTCTTTCCATCCATCCATCCATTACATTCCATCTCACCAATAAAGTCATTGTCAGATTTATTTCACACAGCTAAAGTTGTTTTGTGCAGACAGAGGGTATCACTGCAGTTTCCGCAGCTGAGGAGCAATTCCGCAGCCGATACACTTTCTGCACCTGCATAAAAAAAAAAACACAGTCTGTTTTAAGAAGGAATCTGCAGTCCAAAAGTCATCAGCAATAATTGAAAAAAGGTCATGTAGCAGCAATAAACAATGAAAGGTTAGTGTCATATGAGCAAAAGGAATCAAAGCGCGGATACATAAGGTATGATCTAATTTCTAAACCTACGGTTATAACATTTTGCATGGTTTCCGGATTGTGTTTTTAGCCATTTAATGTAATGATTACCAATCCTTTCCATTACTCAACCAGAAATCCACGTATCTCTTAGCCTTAACGGTCCCTATTCATCACGATTTTAAAACTCAAACATGGCTTCTCTTCCATTAAAACTCTTGTACCTGAGTGACGTAGACAATTGTACTACGGCTCTCTGCGTTATGATTCCACAGCCAAATGTACACTCATGACCGATGTCTAAGGGACTTAACCGTTTCTTCCCATTATTCATAACCCTCCTACGCATGTATAATCTCATTCACGTTGTTGATTCACGTCTGCATTTCCCTTGTTTTCCACTGCTCTGCCTTATTCACTACTCTGCCACCGTAACCATACTCTGTTTCATTTTTTTTTCCTCCACTAAACTTTGACCACTGTTGTGAGTGCATTACGGCTGTTATGTTGAAGCCGTAAATCTATTGTGTTGAAGCCACTGTTGAAGCCGTATAACCCTTTCTCCAAAGTATTAAAACAGAGTTGTAAGACAAGCCAGAGAGCTGATGGGTAAACTTTTGAGGGCAGAGCCAGAGGGCTCCAAATTTCTGGAAGGATATCCCCAAATCAAAGACGCTTTGCAGAAGGCAAATTGGCTCCAGTGCATCCAAAAATTCAAGGGTTACCATAGAGAGGTCACAAAGGCTTTTGCACGTTCTTTCAAAGACAACCAAGTGGAGATAGGAGATCTAAAATTTACAGTCACCGAAAGCAGTTTAGCACAGGCCACTTCACTACCACAAACTGGGGAGAGATGGTTCAAAAACCGATCAGTAGAAGACCAACAATGGAAGCAAATTCTGAAGAATCCAGGTATGGACACTAGCATTTTTACAAAGGGAATCCCTGTTAATCTTGTCAAAGAAGAATGGACAGCTTTGCTTCTACTAGTACAAAAATTCTTTACATGTGAGGGAAGGTTTGGAATTCTATATGTTTACCATGCCAAAATTATGATGCATTTCTTAGGAGAGCATGACATTAACCTTCCATATTTTTTACTCTCAAGCCTTAGAAAAATGTGCTCAATAGTCCAAAGAAACCCAAGAAACATTGAGCCACATTTGTATCAACATGGGCTTGTCAAGATACTAGTTGAAGAACAGTTGAAAGCAAAAAGAGATACATGGGAAAGATTTCTTGTAAGGAATCATTTCCAAGAGATAGGGGAAGCCTCTGGTAGTTCACCTAAAGTGCCCAGAAAGAGTAGAAGAAGAAGAAGAGAAGAGGTTACCCCAGAAATTGTTGTCCAAGTAGAAACTGTCCCTGAAATTGTTGTCCAAGAAGAAACTGTCCAAGACCTTTTTGAAGAAGAAATTGCTGCCCATGACTCTGAGGAAGAAATTGACCCTGAGCTTGCTGTAGATATTGACCAAACAGCCCAAGAAATCATTACAGAAACCCTGCAAGAAATTGTCCAAGAGGCTGCTCAAAAGAAAAAGGAGAGTAGGAAGAGACAAAAGAAGGATAAGGGAAAAGCTATAGCCCAAGAAACCTACCTTACTCCTGAAAATTCCAGTGAAGAGGACACTCAGCCATTGGCACATAGATTGGCCCAACTTCATGAGGCTGCCCTTTCTAAGAAGATGCAAAAACAAAAGCAAAAGAAACAAAAAGGAAAACAGAGCATCACAACTGTAAGGAGGAGCAGCAGGTTACAAAGCAAAGTGGGGACCACCGAGGGTAGAGAATCACTCTTTATTGACTTGAGCACACCTGAAAAGGGTGCCACAAGACTTGATTTTGAGGAAAGCCCTCCACATGTTGAGCATGTTGAGACTAGTCCTCCACGTGAGGAAAGTCCTTTTGAGCATGAACCCGAATTTGAGCATGAGCCTAGTTCCAAGAGGTCACCAGAGATTGACCCGGACCAGCAAAAAGTTTATAACTACCTGGAGACGTTAGAACTAGCTGCTGCTGGTCCAAGCACTGTTCTACCTCTTGAGCAGCAAGTTCACTCACTCAAACAGGAAATTTTTGAGCTTGAGGTTTTAAATCGCCACATCATACAAGAGAATGAAGCATTGAAGGAGCAAGCTAAAGTGGACCAGATGGTCCACAATAATACCATGCTTCATCTGGGCCTTTGGCAAAGGAAAAACAGAAAGCTAAAGAAGAAATGCAGGAAGCTAAGCAGAGCTTTGGTCAATTTAAAATTCAGATGCTTGGTGAGGAAACCAAGAGTCAATGTGGCTACACAGAGGAAGAGGAGAAGACTAGATGTCCTAGCAGAGGCATCTCAGCAGGTGGATTAAACAATGTTTTCGTTGCATGAGGACATGCAACACCCTCGTAGTGGGGGTATGTAGAGCCTCTAACTTGCACCTAATTATCTATCATTACCTACAGCTTTTCCTCACTTATCTCTCTCTTTTGCCCTATTTTCCTCATAAACCTATCCAGATCATTGCATTTGATGTCTTTAAGCATGATTGGTTAACTTTGCTAATGTTTGACTGTTTGTCTAGATTTTTGACATATGCACAGAGATTCCGCAGCTGTCTGACAATTCCACAGCCATTCAGCAATTCCGCAGCTATCTAGTCATTCTGCAGCCTTTTCATTAATCTCTATGTTCCACGTGTCATTTTGAAAAACGAATCACATGGGCACGTGGGAATGAAGGTGTTAAAGGTTCCTATGCTATTGGTTCGGTCAGCAACGCCACGCACACCTCCGGTCAACGTGGATCAAACTTCGGTCAACAAAGCCAGCTCAAACGGTGTTGCGTGAGCTGATAGGTCACGTCACTCCAGATGGCGATTCCTCCATGCTATGCAGGTTATGGGAGACAGGATCCAGCTTTGGATTCACCCTCCATGACGACAAAAGCCTCCAAATAACGCACGGACCTATTGACGTGTTGCTGTACCTTTAATTAGCATGACTGTCAGTTAATTTCTAGTTTCATGTTTTACGCAGTAGGCAGTTGTTCATACGCCTATAAAATCCAGCGTCTGCGCACGCTTAAGGATTAGTTTTTAGTTGCTTTATTTATGTAATTGCTACAATTTTAGTGTGTACAGAAACTCTATTTTGAAGCTGCTGTTTCAACACTTTTTACTGTAATTTCTGCATATGAGTTAATAGAAGACTGTGTTGTTTTGACTCCTTCAAGTAGCTGATCTTTCCTTGGGTTTTGTGGATGGAGGGCCCCCATTCATAACAGCCTTTGTACAGTAAATTTACCTTTATGTTCTTGCCATTTCCTTCTTTTGAATTCAGCAATTTTCCTTTTCTTTAATACATGTACAGTTTTGATTTACCTTCACTGTCATTTCATTTCCAGCATTTACTTTAACTAATCAGGATTGTTTTCTGCAGGTGTTAGCCCGGGATTGTGTGTCTTTGTTGTATTTTCTTTATCTCTAATGGTATTTTCAGTTGTCATATTCATAGTTGTTGCCTTTACTCTGTTTTTCTAGCTTGATTTCTAGTTTAGTTTCTTAAGTTGTATGCTAACATATTGATGGTCTCCTTATCATAAGTTGTTCATCTTTAAGAGATCAGAATACTAATAAATCACAGCTTGCTTTGAGTAGTTTTTGACTTATATCACTAACTCTTTCTTCACTTGTTACACATTACAATATATGTTGGAAGCAGAATGTTGGAGAGAGGCAAAGTGGTGTTATAATTTGTCATCTTAGAGCTTGATTACTTTTTAGACTTATATCTAACTACTTCTTAATCGTGTTTCACATAGTACTATATGTTGGAAGCAGAGTGTTAGGAAGAGATGAACATTATAATTGGTCTTTAAAGTGGTTTTTCTTACCTTTTTATTGCAGCAGCATGAGTAGTGACTAGTGCCATTAGAAAGTGGTTTTTATGCTTTGCTTTTAGTTTCATTTCAAGTTATTTCTTTCAAGCTCTTTCTTTGCAAGTTTAGAAGGTAGTTAGAAACCACCAGTAACACACACTCACTCATTTAGAAATCACCTTACACACATTATCACTCATCTGTTTATAAAACCTCCATTCCATCTTAGGAAGATAAATTGACCACAAACAACACCCCCAAACGACAAAAAGATCTAAGAGGTTGCTTAAGTACATATAGTACACCTTCACTTCATCAGCTTACGAGCCCCGGGTTGACAATTAATGACATCAATTTAGGAACACTAAATTGAGTAAACAATACTCAATATCTTGATCTTGTATGTTGATGATTTGCTTATTGCAAGAAAAAGAATGAAATAGATCAACGTGTTAAAGGCTCAGCTCTCTAGGACATTTGATACGAAGGATCTTGGAGTGACAAAACATATCTTGGGAATGGATATACATAGAGACATAAAAATGGAAAGCTCTGGTTATCATAGTAGAATTATGTGGAGAGAGTACTTGAAAAGTTTGGTATGAATAATGTGAAACCTGTTAATGTTCCATTAGCTTCCCATTTTAAGCTTTATGCAAACCCAGTAGGAAACTTAATGTATGCGATAGTATTTACAAGGCCTGACATTTCAGATGTAGTTGGAGTTGTCAATAGGTTCGTGGAAAATCCAAGAGAAGAACATTGGCGAGTTGTGAAATGGGTGCTTTGATATTTGATCTAGGTGGCTCCAAAAACACTCAGAAGGCTCATAATAGATCAAAAATAAAAGTGGTCAGAATGCTTCCAAATTAGGACCAGATGGTAATGCTTGTCATTTTGATTCCAACAGTGTGAACGACACTCAAATCCGAGTTCGTATGGTCAAGTTATTGCTGGTCAAAATTTTTGTCAAACTTAGCCAAATGGCCAAGTTTAACGAGGCAACAAATTCACCGAGATTTGATGCATGAAATCTGGCTACTGGGATAGGTGAATTTGTAGGATATTTAATTTTTCTAATTACCCTTATTTTTGACAAAATTGGAAAAAAAAATTGGTGATAAAAACCAAAAATTATATTAAAATAGGGGTGGCAGGCTGCCACCCCCACCAATTTAAAATAGGGGTGGCGGGAAGAAAAATAATACTAGCAAGTAAGAGGCATTAAATATGGTGAATGAAGACAAAATTCCACAAAATAACCCCTCCTTGTAAGAGAAAAATCAACAATCGGTATCAAATCTAGATACAAAAAGAATTGAGGAAAATATGCCATCATTAGAAGAAGATTTGATGTCAGCACAACAGATCGTGGAATCTTCTACAGAGGAGGAAGAATTCTTCCCCACTAAAAACACCATGATGGGGTCATATTTTCCAATTTCACATACCCTCAAATAAGGTATGCTCTTTTGTTAATATCTATATGTCAGTTCATTTTCAGGAAAAACAAGAAAGTTGGGATGCTTTGTTGGCTCTTGGAGATTCCATTTTTTTCTTTGATTACATATTTGGAGGAGATTTTAATACAACTTTGCATCGGTGGAAAAATAAAAGGGGATCTCAAGTTAGAGATTAGCTTCAAGAAATTTGGAAGATCTCATCCAAAAATTACATTTTTTGGACATAAAACCTTCCTCCAACAAATTTACTTAGAGCAAAAAAAAATATGGATTTTGTTATACTGTTACTCATTTATATAGATTCTTAATAGCACAGTCACTCTTGTCTCAAAATATATTGGTCTGTTTTTTAATCCTTCCTTGAAATATTTCAGATCACACATCATTTTTTCTTGAAATCAATGAAAATATTGATTTTGGGCCCCTTCCCTCATGCTATCACCTAAAATGGGATGGCACAACAGGTTTCAGTGATCTCGTAAAGAAACTCTGGAGTGAATGGATCATGGGAAACTGGGTGATGACTTGGGAACAAAAGATGAAGTGATTAAAAATCACATTAAAAAATCAAGTTCAAGAACAATAGATAGAGAGACAATGAGAGATACAAGCACATGAAAAGAGAATGGAAATTATACAATCCAATATAGACGATGGGCCTATGACAAATGAACTTCCTAAGGAAGAAAGGGAAGAATTTGATAATTAACATAAAATAGTAAGTCCCAGAGTATTTAGTTAAAGGAAGGATATATAAATACAAAATATTTTCATAACCAAGCAAAGAACTTTGTCTAGAAAAATAACATCAAAGAGATAAGAAAAAGAGAAACTAAAATCTTAGACTTTGATCGACTCAAGGAGGAGGAGGTCCATCACTTTAGTGATTTGTACAACACCAAAGTGCTATGTAGCTTTGAAGCATAATTATCAATGTTGGAACAAATTTTGGAATCTTTATCTTAGGAGGATAACCTTGCTTTGATAAAAGGTCCCACTGAAGAGGAAATCTATCAACAAGTATTCTCCTTTCAACTCAGACAAAGCTCCAAGATCATAGAGTTTTTTCACCCACTTCAAACATTAGTTTTGGGAGGTAATAAGACTTAATTTTTTTGAGAATGGTGGTTTACACTTTTATAATAATTGCATAGGGCCTGAAATTAACTCTTCCTTTGTTGATTCCAAAAGAATTAAGCCCTGCTTTTTTTAAGATTTAGACCTAGAGGGCTTTGGATGGAAGCAATTGCCCCACCCTTTAGTAGAGTGGAATGACACTCTAATTTTCAAGAATTATTCTTTTCATAGATCAAAACTTATTCTAAAATCTTTTTGAAGAAACATATCTTCAAAAATTATTGGGTAGCTCTCTCAACATTTATATGTTGGAAAATATGGTTAACAACGAATAATGCAATCTTTAATAACATGAATACTCTTCCTCATAGCACATTGATGAAAGAAATCACATTGTGTGTTGAGTTTGGAGCTCAAAAGATAGGCTAGAACTCTTCTCAACAAACCTTAGACCAAATGGAATGGGATTGGCTTAGAAAGTTTATAGTTTTGGAGAACTTTTCCCAAAACATAGGGTGGAGCAAGCTTGAAATGGATAAAATAGGGAAGTTAAGACTGATAGAGGTAGAATTAAGATCATGGAAGAGCTTGCAACAAGGATGGGTTCTCTATTTTTATGGGGCATCCAAATGGAACCCAGGGGTTGCAAGAGGGGTATGAGTACTCTATGACCCCAAGGAGGATAAAGTGTTTAGGTAGTCATAGACAAATAATTAATTAGAGATATATGGTCTTTACCATGGAATTTTGTTAGGTAAAGAGAATTGGGCAGACACACTTATGGTAATGGGAGATTCTCTCCAAATCCTGCATCATCTAGTCAAAAGGATTCCTCCCAAATGAGAAATCTATGGAAAACGTCATGAAAAGAATCGGGAAAATTGCAAAAATATCCCATCCAAAGCATATTTCCATGTGCTAAGAGACTTCAACAACAGTTTCATGTCCTAAGAGACTTCAACAAAGCAGGGAAGTACACTAATGAGGGGTGTAAATTGAAGATAAGTGAATTAAAGGCCAATGACTAAATGAGGCATGCTATAATTTACTAATGGTGGATGAAGTCTATTAAAAAAAATGAGTTAAATTGGTTGATACGAGAAAATATAAAAATGGGAAATTGGGATGCCTAAGTGGCTTCGTGGCAACATTGAGGGATCATATGCATGCAATCAAGATGTCATGAAAGCTTTCATAATCAATTAGTAGGGTAAAGTGTTGTAAAATTTGTATTTTGGTGCAGCAATTTTGTGAGGTATTCACATACAAAACCCCTCTTTTTGTTGCTCAGTTATATCTTCTTGAAAAATATCATAATATTTCTATTGGAAAAAGAGAAAACACATGAAATTTTTTAATAATTGAATTGAGGCTTCTGTGATCCATATCAAGTTTATGAGAAAAAATATTTTGGCATAAATCATATGATAGAACATTTGTCTCTGCATTTCGAACTAATGAGTGTGGTTCATCATCAGGACAAGTTGAAGAATCAAATCATGGCTACATCTTAAATAGGGAGAGCAGACTTTCTAACGGTTAGGTTTGACTGAAAAACGGCTATATTAGACTGGACAAGGCAAACGGCTATAATTGACCCAGAAACGGCTATATTTGACTATTTAATTAAAATAATATTATTATGTTAAAAAGAATCTTATTTTTATTTTTATTTTAAGTTAAAAATTAACCAATTATGAGTAAAAAATCTAGGGAATGTGATAAAATTGTTAACTTGTATTATAAGAATAATCTTAATATTATATTAACAGGGTGGAATTATTCTTATTCTTAATGGCTAGGGTAACTATTTAATATAAATTAATTAGTAAAACACTAATAGATTAGTGTGTAAGGATTTAATATTAACTAGAATAATATTGATTATTAATATAATAATTATTAATATATTATTAGTTAAATTATTATTCCAATATTAATAGATCTAGGGATATTAGTAAATATTAAGGATTTAGTAATAACTAATATAATATTAATATTGCTATATTATATATACTAGATCATTTGGATTAGTTAAGAAAAGGTAATATTTATATTAATATTTAATATATATTATTAGTAATATTAACCAATAATAATGATAGTTATTATTATATTCTAGTTATAGCATTATTCTAATTATTAATGGTTAGGGTAACTAATAGTTCTAGGAAAATTAGTGATATTAAGGATTTAATGTATTATTATTATAATAGTATTATTATTAAAGGGAGGGTAACTCATTAATATGAATCTATTGGTAAAGTTGTATGAATATTAAATGTTAGATAATTTGATCTATTTAGATAGTTATGAAAAGGACTAAAAAAAATAAAAATTCAAGGAAGATATTTTTAAGAGGATAAAAGGAAGGCTCAAGAAAGCAGGCTAAGGGTAACAAGGGAAAAATTTTCAAGAACAAATTATTAATAGAGAGAGGGGGGAGGGGAAGGGAAGAAACGATTAGGAAGAGAGGGCAGGAATCCAACAACTACTAATCTTCCATCTGTCGTCTCTATTGAGATTTCTAGGCCTTCACTCAATCTCAATAGCTTCCCTAAATTTCCGGTGATGGAACTGTGCAACTCTAGCAATAAAATTGGCCTCCTCAATACAAACATGATGTTTGGTCTTCTCCACATGCTCTGCTAATGCAGAAGATTTGGTTCTCCTATGTTTTAGGTGTGCTGCGTGCTCATTAATCCTTTGATTAATAGAGCATCCAGTCTCACCAATGTAGGGGGTCCCACATGAACAAGGAATGATATAGACACCCTTCATGTCCATAGGGTCGATAGGGTCCTTCACTAAGCGACCTATCACTGAGCGGAGGGATTTACGATTTTTTAATAAATTAATTTAATTTTACCAGATATATTTATTGCAAACCATATACAATACAAATACTCTTTAGTTATTAAAAATAAAAACTTACTGGGAACGATTGGCAAATGGTATTTGGAGATCACTTGGGAACAATACATTTTTGATATGGGCGACTTTCCATTTCCGGGTTAAAAGACTATCTTCCCGTTCACACTTTTTTTTGTAATTTTGGTATATATGTCTATAATCTATTTCCTGCTGCACATTGAGAGAATGTGGCATATAGTCATGACTGTATATGTTTTGATGATATAGCTTCTTTAGATGTATAAGATATGTTCAAAATGTCTCTTAAATGTATTGATCTTTTTTTATCCTGGGCTTCGGGTGGTGATCAGAACACACCATATCCTCCTTATCAAGTGATTTGGGATGATCATAATCAATCTATAGAAGCTTGACTTTACTGTCATATAGTTTATCTATTAATATATCATCATGTTTTTTTCTTAATAAAAAAAATCAATTAGTAGGGTAAAATATTGCAAAATTTGTATTTTGGTGGAGAAATTTTGTGAGGTATTCACATAAAAAACCCCTCTTTTTGTTGCTTATTTATATCTTCCTAAAAGAAAACCATATATTTCTATTGGAAAAAAAAAACTTAAATTTTTTTAATAAATTAATTTTATAATATCAAATATATCTTTTGCAAATATATACAATACAAATACTCTTTAGTTATTAAAAACAAAAATACATACCAAACCTTTAAAAAATTTCAAACCCCAAAATTTGAGAACATTTTATCTAATAATAAAGAAAATAGTACAATTAAAATATTAAGAATATCCCCAGATTTTACTGCTTTCACTGTTTTTGCCATAAAAATGGGGATTGAATATCTACGAACTAAACAAAATTTCAATAATATCTGGATTTTTCTGTTTGTACTGTAATTAAAAAATAAAAATTACATACGAAAACTTTGAAAAAGATATAAAACCCCAAAATATGAGGACGTTTTATCCCCAAACAAAGAAAGCAGTACAATCGAAATCGAATGCCAGGTTTTACTGCCAGTAACTGGTTTTTCCGTAAGAGTGGGGATTGAATTTCTACTCGGTTCATTTTTTTTGTTTTTAAATCTAACCAAATTTCGGTGAAGTTCACAAAGATTTTCTCGGGTCAAATCATGAGGTCCCCAAAGATTTTGTTTCGAAATATTTTCTTATTCAACATTTCCTCTTTTCTTGGGTCAAGTCATGAGGTCCCTCCTCCTCCTTCTCGGATCAATACTTTTGATTCTGTAATGTTTATGAATTATGGATCATTATGCTTTGATGGGTCTATGTTTCTGTACATATGCAGGTACTCTCCAAGCATGTTAAGTACAAGGAGAAGCAACGAGATCAGCCAAAGGAGAGATAGATCAAGTGAGGAATCAAGTGAAAGTTACAGGTTGGCTCTTTATAATCTTTCTCTTATCTGTCATTCATAGGAAAAATAGTGAATTGTTTTAACTGTTGTTTCTAGGTTAGTTACCAAACCTAGAGGGTTAGCATTTCTTAGAAATACTAATTTTCACGGAAACAAATTGGCAACTCTGCTGGGGAGATGAATTCCCTTTTTGGTAGTGTTATAGATATTTTTGGGTCCTGCGACTCCAAGCTACAAATATCCATAATTCAAGGGATTCTTAGTCCCTAAAGTGGTTGCTTCAGCCCCTAAAGGAGAAAGGTCAAAGGATTACAGCTCCTCCAAGAAAGTCCCTCTCAAAAAACCACTCAGAACAGGTCACTTTTGGGCCAGAGCACTTACTCCATGGTCTGCCTACGCTTAAGAGCAGGCAGAACACTAGGCACCTGTGTTTAAGAGCAGGTAGCCCTTCTACAGGGTGCGCTGGGCGAGAAGTGACAAATGGCAGTGAAGGTTTTGCAAGGTGGAAAGTCATGGAATCTTCCATTTCTCTCTCCTGTGACACTTGCTACTCAGAATTCGACCTTGGATGAGTCATAGATGCTCATTCACCAAGTGGAAGCATGGACTATCAGTTGGAGGACACTAATCACAATCATGGAAGCTGACTCATGACCTTGTCAAATGCCTATAAATGGATCCCTTTCCATGAGATCCAGAGGTTGGAATTTTGGCTTATTGCAAGGAAGTGTTGATAGTTTCTAGAGGAGATCTTTGAGATTATTGTTGGGTGATTTGCTTTCATATGAGGTTCTAGGAGAACTCTTTCAAGTCAAGAGGTTGATGCTGGGTTGGAGCAGCTGCTTGCAACTCGCTTGACTTCTTTTGATCAATAAAGCTATTCTTGTTCCTTCCATTTACTTGTGCATTATGTGTTTATGCTTATACATGTGAATGGTCAATTTACACTAACCCTAGATTGTTTACATAATAGATCTTTGTTCTTGCATAGTATCTGGTGTCCTCGATTTCGCAGATATTCTCAAAGCTGGGCATAGAAGCAGACAGGAACCGAACGGCTACAAGAAGGAGAAGGATTCAAGTGAGGAAACCAAATGGAAGACACAGGTCGGCCCCCTCTCTCTCTTTCTCTATCTATTCATGTAAAAGGAATCAAGTTAGACTGTATTGTGATTTGTTTCTAAGGCACTACCATTCCTTCGCAGGGATAGAGTAGATCCGCATGGACACTAATCCCCATAACAAAAATGGCGACTCCGCTGGGGAGAACTAGCTTATAGTATGTTTGTTTATTTGCTATTGTTGCTCTTATAAACACATAGACGGAGCCTGAAGACTAGCCAGATAGCCTTCGAACTGCACTTGTTTTACGAGTGCATAGTAGATCAAAGCTACTTCAGCCTATCTCCGGGATGTTTATAAGTTGAACAATCGATCAACAAACTCTCTATTCGATTCTCTTAATGGTAGCCTAGGACCTTCATTTCAGATCTCCCTCATATATTAAGCTTGCTGATCTTTTACTTGGCTTAAAACACTGAACTTAACTGAAATTTGTGACCCGGAGCCAGTCAAAAGTCTCGTCACAGGACCAGCGCAGGTACTGAACTGACTGCCTGCTCTTAAGCGCAGTTCCCGAAAGGACTGCCTGCTCTTAAGCGCAGGTAGCCTGTGTAACAGGTGCGCTAGGCCCTTTTAGCCTTTTGTCACTGTTTTGGCTCCCGGCTTCACTTCATTTAGTCTTATTCTCTGTTTTTCACAGCCTTAGATTAGTGTCCCTCTGTTCAGAAATATCTTTTCCTTGCATAAATTCCAACCCCCAAATGTGCAAAGAACTGTTAATGTTTTGATTGTATTTTTCTCATTTTCAGTCTCTCTTTACAAAAGTAGTTTAATCAAGCTGTCGATTTATGTTTGAAAAGTGTCGCTTTCAGCCATAGGCAGCCATACACCCTTAAAAGTGTTGATTACCTGTTCTACTTTTGCTTTTGTTTCGAATTGGTGCATTTTAAAAGAGTCGCAAAGCTTTTTCTCCTTTCGAAGAGAAAATTGTTGAGTGTTTTTCTACCCTCCCTCTTCTTTGAAAAAGGAAATTGTTAAATCGCTTTCGCTTTTGAAATAATTCGAGTTTGCATATTTAGCTTTCTTTTTGCATAAACATTAAGAAGGTTGGAAAACAAATACATGCATTGTGCATTAACATCTTAGACAGCTTGTGTGTGGCTTGGTTTAGGAAAGGTGCATTGTAGAGTGTGTTTTGTGCTCTTTGAGAAAAGAATTTGATTCTCTTTCCCTTAGTAGCTAGGATTTTCATGACTTGAAAAGAAGATAAAATTTGCTTATCATCTTTAGATTGCATTTAGGAATTACATCCATCATCACGCGGTGAACCTCAAAAGGCAAACTTCATAAGAAAGATCAACTTTAAAATAAACTGAATGAATCTAAAAATGCATTGGAATCTAATGCAACATCTAGAGGTCTAGGATAGAGACGTGTTCCGGCGTCTTTAAACCTGGTAATTGTCGAGGAGTGGTTGGGTGATTCCTCCACGTCGAACCGATAGTTGCCAATACGGACTTGAGCTCCCACGTACCGTCGCGTATATATTGGGAGACCCCTATAGGCTTAAAGCTTTTATCCATAGGAAGCCGTGTCTGTCGCCTTATCGATCGCAATGCACCGAACACAACATTCGGGAAGATTGACTGCCGTACCGTAAAACGTATTCTGTAGTTTTGCGATTGATCTGGTACACCTCTATTCCTAGATCTCCAGAGCAGTTCCTTTTGGCTTTTTCAGACTCTATAACGGAAAAAGTCCATCCGAGCACTTGTCACTTCGGGCTCGTTAAAACATCGAAGGAGACTAGAGTCATCTTTTGTTTTTTCTCGACTCTTAAAAACTGAAAAAACAAGTTGTGTCCAAGCGTCATAAAATTTATTTTAAAGCGAAAATTGCCACCTCTTTTCCTACGTTGATCTTAAGTTGAGAAAATGGAGTCTACCGAACAAGGGAAGCCCCTTGGAGGAAATCCTAGTCCTTTCTCCTCATGGGGAGAAATCGGTGCACCCTATATGGCCACGTTGTCACTTCTAGGGTTGACAATAGGCTTGCCAGTCTGGCTCTTCTCAACTTCAGTTGTTATGAACACCGCTATTCCGGAGCAATCTAGTCATCAGCTAAACGATCCGAAAGTTGCCCTCCAAACCTCCACTTCATCCAACTCTTCTTCACTTCCTTCTTCATCACTTGGTAAGGCTGAAAAAGCGAAAAACCAAGTACCTAAAGAGAAGAAGGAAAAGAAGAGGAAAGGGAAGAAGGAAAAGGAACCTAAAAGGAGTGGGGGCAACAGGAAGTTACATAGCGAAAATCCACACACTGCACTGACCAGGCCTAAAACGCCATGTGTCATTTGCGAAGGGAACCATTTTCATAGAGACTGCCCTTCTATCCCTCAGATCCTTAATGATTGGTCCCCTCGGTTGCACAATCCGGTTGCATCAACCTCTGAGTCTCATGTTGACTGCACACTGTCGACTAGTGCGAGTGAAGCCCACGGACAAAAAGGAAAGATGAAATTTCCTTGTAAACTATGCGAAGGCGATCACGCCGTCCATCGTTGTCCCTTCTTAGACGAAGCAAAAAGAGTTTTGGAAGACCGTCCGGTTTCACCTACACGGCTTCCACCTGGATATAAAAAACTCTCGCCAAGTCCTCCACTAGTCGAGAATCCGGCTGGCCCTCTGAAGTGGTCAGCCGAAGTGGCTATCGTCGAGATTGAACTATCTGAATCCATACCTGACGAAAGTCAAAAGGTTGAAACGGCAGTTGACCCGGTTTTTCCTTCAGAAGTTCCGTCCTCGGACGATACTTTCACCGAAGAGAATGAGGATAGCACCGTCCAAATTCTGTTCGTGAATACAGACTCTAATGATCAGGGGAATAGTCTTCCCATTCCTTTACCGCAGGAAGGAAGTTCATCAGAGTCATATCCGGCCGTCTATTCGGTCCCACCTCCAAGCAACCTAGTTGTTTCATTTGATTGGAATCAACTAGGCAGACCCCGCTTACCGGCCAGTATACCATTTCGAATTATAGTTCAAATCTATCGAATGGTTATGGCCGGTACCATCATAGATGAAGGGGCTTCTGTGAGTATCCTTTCCTCAACTGCTTGGAAAGCGCTTGGTTCACCAGCGCTTCTGCCTGAAATGAGAAATCTGACAGGCTTTGATAAAGGAACCAGTCGACCTTTAGGTATTCTTCCCAATGTACCTGTTACATTAAAAGGGAAAACCGTTCAAATGAACGTGATGGTAGTCCAAGGTCCGTTAGATTATAATCTACTCCTTGGTCGAGACTATATTTATTGCATGGGTGCAATTGTTTCCTCACTCTTCAGAGTGATGTGTTTTCCGCACGAAGGAAGAGTGGTCAAGCTCGTAGACCAACTTTCATTCCCCGGTTTACACGCAACATATAGTCATCTACCATTCCTAAATGGTCTTTTACCTCAAGAAATGCCTCAACACCCAGTCCGTCAGCCTGATGAAGGCGAGTGATTCGGGGACGTGACTGAATCCCAGGGGGCATGCATCCTGGCCTGCTTCGATAGGAAAACTCTACAGGTATAGAATAGGTTTCCGCGAGAGTATATGACCTTCCGTAATTCCCGTCCGGAATCTGGATATGAGGTAGGACTAACCTCCGTAATTCCCGTCCGGAGTCTGGTATGAGGTAGGTTTGGAATAAGATACTCTTGTCAAAGTTGTGTTAGAGCCAGTGCAGCCCTCCTCGTTGTTTACTACGGTAGACATCGCCAAGATAAACTATTTCTTGGTAACCTGTAAAGAGGTAGGCCTCTCTCGGTAAAACATATGTTTTAACGGAAGACAGTAGGGGTAACCTTGAAACTTTATTCTATACCTGGGGGCATGCAAACCTTTTGGCATGCAAGCGAAAAGTGACCAGCGTAACGCTAATATCACTTCGTTTTCTAACATAGCTACTCGAGTCGGTTGAATAGTCGTATGGACCGTTCGTTTCGCGCAGAGCCTGGGATACCGGGAAAGACTCGGCGATTTTAAAGGAAAATGTTTTCCTACCCATACTTTGGTAGCTAGCTAACTCCAACCTGTAGTTGGTCACTTCTAACTTGCATAAAGAAAGGATGATGGGCTAAGATTAAAAACCTTGCCATTTATTATATGAGACATTTCTATTATATGACTGGAATCATCGAGCAGTTTTATCGCGGAATTTATGCTCGTTAAAAAATAGAAAAGCGATTGTGAGCAAGCTTTCCCCTAGAGTTCAAGCTCATCCAGAAAAAATGAACCGGTAAATGACCACTGTGAATTTAAAATTTCAGCCTTTTAAAGCCCTTGGATGTGTTTTGCACCACCACCTCCATTTCGCATTGGCCGATCGTTCACCTCCACTTGATTGTTTACCCATTTTGAGGAACAGCTGCGAAGAGTGATTATTCTTAGCCATCCTTGTAACACTGTTGTGATTGGAAAATTCCAAGCCTTACCTGGAATCTGTTGCTACCCATTACATCACTCGTTCCTCAAAAGACGAGTCCCCTTTAAGATCTTTTCAACGGGCTCGCTAAACATGAAAAGATAGCTGAGCTATTAGCCTCTCCAGCTCGTTAAAGGACCGGAAGTGCTATCTCTCCTCTAGATTTTAATCTTTTTGGATTTGAGAGATTATTACACAAAAAGATCGAGCGCTTGTTTTGTTCAGCTCGTTAAAAGGATCGAAAATCCATCCCTTCTGTATGGTTTTATACTTTTTCGGACTTAAGGGATTACATGACGAAAAAGGAACACTGGAGCCTACTTTACATACCTTTTCAGACTCTCTAAAAATGAAAAGGACCGAGTTGTCTTTGTCGTTAAACTCGTTAAAAATCTAATAGCAACAAACTTGTCCGTGGCAGGCAAGAACGATTTTCACCATCGCTAAGCTCGTTAAAACGAAGCGATGGGTTCGCCCAAAGGGCGGATTATAGAACAAGCATATGTTATCCTCCTCAAGCTTGACAAAAATAAAGAGGTACTGGTCAGCAATGACTGGGGAAAAATTGGGAAGGTAACTTGAAGAAACTTTGTTGGTAGCAAGTCACTCTTGAACATGACACTTTCGTTCCGCATCCATGTCGGGTTGGGTTGTTTCATTCACCGGTCACTTCACCATGGTCTCTGTTACACAGTAATTTGTCACCATCCCTGTTACTCCTCTTGTCGTACTTTGGAGGACTCATCCCGGGAGTTATAAGAAGTGACAAAGTCTAGAAACACTTGCATTATGTTCCCCTGAGTATGTACTTCATGTTCCCTGAAGACACCTTCTACAGATTATCCCTAAAAAGTGCTCTTTTTCCCATGGCGCGGGTCCACAGTGTCTCACCCGCGCCAATCATGGAGATCCTCAAAAGAGGGCGCGACTATTGGCGCTCTGTCTTAGAGCAATGGTCGCGCCAACCAAGTTTGGTCATGCTTTTTGCCTTAATGCACGCCCGACTGTTGTTTCCTTCATTACATGGAGCTTTTTGAGGATAAAAATCAGTCGTATGACGAGTTCTATCCTATCTCCATCCTTAATGGCTTTTGAGGATAATGTTAATCCACAATGGGTGTCCCGGTTCATTTCTTGATTCATTGTATCCTCCTCCCTTCTTCATCTATATAAGCTTGTCCTCATGCATTTGACAAGCTAGTTCTAGTTCTTAAGTTCTTGAAGGAATGCTAGTTGTGATTACACTTGTCGTGAGTAATAGTGAAGTATAGAGAGGTTATGCTGCCGGAGAGAAGGTACACTGCAAGACACATATAGCTGTTTGCCCAGCCGGAGGAGAGGTTCAACGTCAGAACCTTGGTTGTACTCTTCTCTATTTATCATTAATAATAGAAGACTACTATTATGGTTCCACTTTCATTGTTTATATGATGTTTGATGTAAAGTTATGTCCTTTCTGACTGACATATAATTGCCTATATCAGATTTCACGCTTGTGTTTGCATCGTTCTTTATGTGTGCAGGTGTCTGTTCGCGAGGATAGCGAAGGATTGTGACCAGCCAGGACCAAGGAACGAAAGTAGCTCCGCTTCTTCAACACTAGCGTTGGATCCCAAGTAGGTCCTTCTTTACCTACTTTTGTTATTTGCAGTTAGGAACCTGCATAGTAGCTTTGACTGATTGTTGCTAGACCCCTGTTGGGCTAGTGGGATCGCTTCTGTCCGCAGAAGGGATTTACCTATCCAACAATTTGGCGACTCCACTGGGGAGTAGCTATTGGGAGTTTGTCTTGCATGTCAACTTTCTCTTGCTTGCTTGAGTCTATGAGCTTTCTGGGTCAGTTGTGAGATTGTCTTTGACTGTTTGATCCATCTGAACACTGTCAGCCCGACCTGGGGTCGTGTTATTTATTTTTTTTAAGCCGCCAAACTTAATTGGCGCGGTTTTTTATCTGATAGTCGCGCCAGTTGGCGTAGGTTGCCCGATAGACACTCGCGCCAATCGACTCTTAGCGCAAGTTGCAGGCTGACAGTCGCGCCAGCTCTGTGAATTTTTCCTGTGTGTTGGTTGGAAGCTCTTTTGGCTCAGATTTTTGGTTTTTTATATCTTTCACAGCTTCTGGAAGTGTGTTGAACCTCTGTTTGACTGGTTGTGCCTTGATCCTTCAGTTGTTTGCTTATTTCAATCGATTTTGTATCTTTGCCCTAGCATATGGTGGCTTTGCATGTCGAGCCTTCTGTGGGAAGTTCTGGTTGATTTTCCAGTCATCTTGTTACTTGTGTTTCACACCTATCTAGTGGTTGTTAAAGCTTGGTTTTCTATGCTTTGAGTGATTTACTTCTAGCTTGTTTGAAGTTTGCTCCACTTCATCACATGGTTCATTAAGGGTCTTTGTGTTCTTCCTTGCTTGGGTAGTTCATCTTGTTGTTTCAGAGTTGGTTCCATTTCATCGAGTGAACTTGGTTCGTTTATACTTGTGAATATCTCTTAAGATTTGTTTAAATGCATCATGCCATTTTAAAGGAAAGAAAAACAAAAGATTTTTTGCATCATATTAGTTAGCATTTTTTGTTATTTATTGCTTTTAAAAAGAAAAAGAAAAGAAAAATTTTCATTTCTTGTTATTAGCTGCATTTAGGATCTTTGTTGTTTATTGGGTGATCATTTCATTTGTGTAAAGATCTCAACCCTCTTGTAGATAGAATTCATTGAATGAAATGATATAATTTTGGCATGTAGTTTTCATTTAGGAAATTTTGAGAGATCACATACGGTAGGACCAAAAAACTGAAACATAATTAAAGATAAACTTTAAAACCAACTGAATGAACATAACAACGCATTGGAACCTAACGTGAACATTCTAGAGGTCTAGGTAGAGACGTGTTCCGGTGTCTTTAAACCTGGTAGATTATCGTCGAGTGGTTGGGTGATTCCTCCACGGTGAAATGATAGGTGCCAATACGGACTGTGTTCCCACGTACCGTCGCGTATATATTGGGGGACCCCTATAGGATTAAAACCTTTTATCCATAGGAAGCCGAGTCTGCCGCCTTACAAGCTGTAATGCACTGAACACAGCATTCGGGAAGATTGACTGCAGTATGGGAAGTCCTTGGTTTTCATCTGATTGCCAAGGTGTATAAGCAGTTTTACAGATTGTTTGGTAAACCCCTTGCCTAGTTCTCCAGAGCAATCACTTTTGATCCTTTTTGGACTCCCTAAATGAAAAGGTGCCAGTGAGCGTCTTGTCACTTCGTGCTCATTAAACATTCGAAGGAGACTAGAGTCATCTTTTGTCCTTTTCTCGACTCTTAAAAAATGAAAAGGTCAAGTTCAGTGTCTTAAAATTTATTGGCTACGATAACGTTACCTGGTTAAATTTTGTTTGCGATAGTCTGGGTAGGGTCTTGTCTCGTTAGATTCCCTAGGATTTTGTAAAGTCCCATCCTGGCGGAATTACCGATTTCGTCTTCCGAGGCACCGGTTGTGAGTGAACTTTCTATTGTTCCAAGTATACAACCGCTCAATTCTCGTGCTCCAGGCGACGAGACTTACCAGTTTCATTGGAACCCTGTTTGGGAACCCTCTGAAAACGGTGTCCCTTTTTGGGAATACACTTCTCCTCGGGTTCCTCCATTTTCTTCCAACATGGAAGACACATCCCCTACTACGACTGATGAATCCGGTATGCCAGGTGGTGAAAATCCCACCTCAATAGTCTCTACACCTGTTAGTGGCACCCCTACTGCTGAGAGGCTACCTCCAGGTTATAGAGCAATAAGCCAGGTTATGTCTTCTCCATTTCCGACCTCCATTTGGTCACAACTCAGTTTTTCCAACACGGGGCTTTTGACTCCACCGAGTTACAGTACACCTGTTACCTCAGTCACAACCGCTCCAACGGTGTCTGTGGCTTCATCGACTCCTATGTTTAGTCAATCTTTATTCGGAGGTTTTGATCCTACATCGAACGCCCCACCTGAAGGCCAATACGATCAGTATTTGCCACCTCATGGGTATTTGACGGGTCAACCGATGGTTGAGGTTTCAGTTCCATTGTCAATCGATTGGAGTTCCACCGTTTTCCATGGTGGTCAAGCTTCGTATGCTCAACCCGACAAACCACCTCAGCAACACCTACAAGGACAACCCTTTCAAGGAAACCCTTTTGCCTCTAGTGGTCCGTTCGTCACCTCTCAACCTACTGGTAACCCAGGTCAACCTTCTATACAACAAGCTCAACCTGGTATCCAGCAAAGTTCCCCTACTGGACACACTGGTCAATCCTTTGTTAATCTCAATCCACCTAATGTCCAGTATGGTCCAATATCTGGACAAGTTACTCAACCACTTGGTCAGTCTACTGTCTAGTATAATCAATCTTCTGGGCAAGCTGGTCAACCTCAAACGCAGTTGAGTCAACCAACTACCCAGCCCTCTCAGCCATCTAGTCTGTTAGGACAACCTTCAGCTGCGCAACAGCAGCTCCAATCCCAGCAGGTAGGCCAACCTCTGTATCAACAAGGTTATCCTTCTGGCCAGATAGCCCAACCTACAGGACCACCTACTGGCGCTCCTCAATCTAGTCTGTGGCCCCACGCAGGACCCCAAAACCCATCTCGTCTTCAAATGCAGGATGGAGCTCAATCCCAAACTTTTTATCAAACCCAGCCTGGTGCTCAAACTCAATTTGGAGTCCCACCACCGTATGGTTACCAGCAACCTCAAGGGAAATCTTTGTTTGCCCCATACCAGAGTTACCAACAACTGCAGGCGAATCCTTCGCAGATGTATCAACAGCCATATGGCGCATCTGCAGCATCGCTTGGCAATCCTTATGCTGGGGGGAAAAATACAAACCCCTATGCCCAATATAATATGGGGCCACATCCATCCAGACAAAACCCATGGGGGCAACCACCACCTGGTTGGAACCCTGGTGCTCCCTCCTACCAGCAGCCCCAGATGTCTTTCAATCCTCAATTACCGTTCTTAGCGACTTTAGAATTGCCGGATGTGTCCAAATTGACCAATGATCCTATTCTTCATAATCCTTATTGGCCTCCGGTTCCAACCAAAATTCCTGGTGACTGTCCAAAATTCGATGGCAAAGCTAATGAAGACCCTCAAGCCCATGTCATGACTTATCATTTGTGGTGTTCATCTAATTCATGGCTTGATGATTCAATTCGGCTTCGCCTCTTTCAAAGGACTCTCACCGGCTCTGCCGCTAAGTGGTATATCGAACTTAATCGCGGGTCCTTTCAGGATTTCAACTCATTGGCTATGGCATTTCTTACTCATTTCCAGTTACCCATTCGATATGAAACAGGTACACACCTCCTCACTTCCCTAAGACAAATGACGGCTACGCATATCTCTGATCATATCCATGAATGGAGACGGCGTAGACGTATGATCAAATTTTGGATTCTCGATCCACTTCTTACTGATTGGTTTACGACTTCATTCGTTCCTCCAATAGCTCGGGATATTGCTATGGGGGCATGTGTCACTGAAGAGCAAGCTATTGCGCGCGCTCAGTACCTTGATTTAGTTTATTCTCAATCAGGAACATTATATGATTATTTGCCTGATGCCCCAAGACCAGGAATGTCTAAAGCACCGCCAACACCAACTGTTGACGGTATCATTGGTTCAGTTAGTTCATCCTCAAAGAAAAATTCCGCGAACCCTGGGAAGCAAAAGTCGATTGCTTCAAACGAACAACCCTCCCAGGTACCTCCTGTTTCAAATGTCACTTCCGAGGTTAATGCCGTCCAATCGAATACGGAAAACAAAGCCTCGAAGGAAAAGAAGAAAGGGAAAGCGAAAAATAAACCAGAGCAACCCAAACAGGATACTCCTAAACCTCCAACCGAGGATGGTGCTAAACGCAAAGCCAAGTATCCTTGTCTTATCTGTGATGAGGATCACTATACCAAGGACTGCCCGAGGCGGTCCGAAGTTAGTCGTTTGTTGAAAGGCGCCTCTGGGACTCCTGCGGTGCTCAAAGAACCCTTTCCCACCCAACAAACTCAAAAAACTCAGATGGTGGCCGACCCTTCTCAGCCTCCCTCTTCCTCTGGTTCTCAAGTGTTTAAGTGCCTCATTTCTACCTGCCCCACAGAATTTTCTAACCTGCCTCGAGCAGTTCGCTCCTTCTCTCTCGTCACAAATCCTTCAAACGCCTATTCACATTGATCAGGTGTTTTTTGAAGGGAATATGGTGAACATTACACAAACCCAACCCATCGACATCTCTGTCAAACCAGGGATTGTTTAGCTTCTTCACATTGGAGTCACTTGTACTCCAGAGGAGATTCAACTTTATTCCAAACTTTTTCGCGACTTTCGCGATGTTTTTGCATGGTCCTATGAAGAAATGCCCGACATTGATCCTAGTATAGTGGTGCATGAAATAATCACGTACCCAGGTGCTAAACCTGTTCGTCAACGTTTACGCCCTGTACACCCTCGGAAGGCTGCCGCCATTAAGACCGAGGTAGAGAAGCTTCTTAACGCCGGTTTTATTTATCCTATTCCTCTTACAGATTGGGTTTCTAATATTGTACCTGTAACCAAAAAACAGGGTACAATCCAGGTTTGTGTCGATTATCGTGATATAAACAGAGCCTGTCCTAAAGACAATTTTCCCACACCCTTCATTGATCAAATTATTGACGAATGTGCCGGAAGTGAAATGTATTCTTTTATGGACGGTTTTTCTGGTTATAACCAGATCAATATTGCTCCCGCTGATCAACACAAAACTGCCTTTATTTTCCCATAGGGGACTTTTGCCTATAAAAAGCTCCCTTTTGGTCTCAAAAATGCCGGTGCTACCTTCCAGCGTGCAATGTCTTATGCATTCCATGACATTCGACATATTGTACAGCCTTACCTGGATGACCTTCCTGCTCATTCAGCTAAACGTCAGGACCACCCTAAACACCTTCGCGAAATCTTTCTTCGCTGTCGATACTATCGAATTAGGCTAAATCCTCACAAATGTGTCTTCTGCGTTGAATCTGGCAGACTTCTTGGGTTTATCGTTTCCCGAGAGGGCATCCGTTTGGATCCCCTTAAAGTCCAGGCTATCGTGAATCTCCCTCCCCCAGCTTCTTTGCATCAGTGACAGAGTTTGCAGGGAAAAGCCAATTTTTTACGTCGTTTTGTTCCCAACTATGCCGAGGTGGCCAAAGGTTTTACACGACTACTAAAGCGTGATGTCCCTTTTCATTGGGATGCCACAGCTCAAGAATCTTTTGAGTGTCTCAAGACTCTCCTTGTTTCTGCTCCATTACTCCGTCCTCCGAATTATTATCGCGACTATACTTTGTATTTGGCTGCCGCCGATACCACTATCGGTATGGTTCTTGTCCAAACTGATGATGATGGCACTGAACATGTTATTTATTACCTCAGCCGCAACCTTCTGGATACGGAAACTCGGTATGCTTATGTCGAGAAATTGGCTTTAGCCGTGGTCTGTGCTGTCCAACGTTTCCGTCATTATATCTTGCTGCGAACAACTACTATGATTTCTGATTGCAACCCCATGACGTATATATTGTCACGCCAGTTGCTGGGGGGCAAATACTCTAAGTGGATTGTTATCCGCCAAGAGTTTGACTTGGAATTTACCACTGCCAAGTCCAAGAAATCACTTGTATTTGCTGAGTTAATTTGCTCTTTGCCATCTTCCTCCTCGACCTCGATTGTCGAGGATCAAATTCCGGATGAGACCCTGTTCCTCATTAGTACCCTCGATCCTTGGTACGGAGATATAATCACATATCTGCAAACGTCCTCCTTTCGCCCGGGTGTGTCTAAAGACGCTCGGCGAAGGATTCGTCATCAATCTAAACCGTACCGTATCATTGGAGACACATTGTATCGTGTCGGCGCAGACTCTGTTCTCCGCCGTTGTCTTACTCTCGAAGAAGCTGAACGAGTCTTAAATGACTGCCACTCCGGTGCCTGTGGCGGACATATGTCCGGATATGCTACCGCCCAAAAAATCCTTCGTGCTGGCTATTTTTGGCCCTCTATTTTCAAGGATTGCATCCTTACCGTCCGCTCTTGTCATGAGTGCCAGATATACCAGCGAAAAATGCGAGCGCCTCCTGCTCCGTTGCGCCCTGTTGTTTCCGTCGGCCCTTTTGCAAAGTGGGGCATTGATTATATGACCTGTAACCCTCGCTCGGCCGGGGGGCATGGGTTTATCATCGTTTCCGTCAATTACTTTACTAAATGGGCCGAGGCGATGCCTACATTAACTGAAGACGGTCACACAGCGGCGCAATTTTTATTCAATCATGTTATTTCACGGTTCGGTGTCCCTCAAGCCATCGTCACTGATCACGGAAAGCATTTCCGTAACCATATGATGTTGGAATTAACAACCCAGCTAGGCTTGCAACACGATAGTTCAACTCCGTATTACCCTCAGTCCAATGGTCAAGTTGAAGCGGTCAATAAGATCTTGGTTACAATGCTTCAACGTATCGTTGGCGTGCATAAGTCTAACTGGCATTTAATGTTGTTCCCTGCTTTATGGGCCTACCGAACCTCTGTGAAGGATGCCACTGGTTTCACTCCATTTCAACTGGTTTATGGACTGGAGGCCACCCTCCCAATTGAATGTGAGATCCCTTCATTGAAATTAGCTGTCGAGCTACTTCCCAACACCACTCCGTTAGAAGAACGTCTTCTTTACTTAGAACGGCTAGATGAAACTCGTCGCCTGGCCTCTTTGGCCATCGAAACGCAAAAGAAGCGAGTCAAGACTCACTTCGATCAGACCGTCCGTCCACGTTCTTTCGTTGAGGGAGACTTAGTCCTGCTCTATGATCAGGCAAAAGATAAGCTAGGCGTAGGAAAGCTCGAGTCTATGTGGCTAGGCCCTTACATTGTCAAGAAATTTTTGCAGAAAGGGGCCTACGAGCTGATTGATTATGAAGGTAACCCTTTTGGGAAGCCCCGAAATGGGCTTTATTTGAAGAAGTACTATGCGTGATGCTAGTACATTTTATTGTGTACATACATGTACTTTAGTGTGTTGTGTGTGTGTGTCAGTTTTCAAGACATAGCTACCACTTATTGTGTTTTTTGCTTCTTGTGTAGATGTCGGATGCACCTTATGTTGGTTTCGCTGATGGTGCCTGCCGCAGTACCCGCAATCTGTCTTCTGCGGCATGGGTGATCTACGATCCTCATGGCGAGCTAATAGATTGTTAGGGTGTGTGTTTGGGCCATACTACTAACAACGTCACCGAATACTGTGTTGTAATCGAGCTACTTGCTAGAGCAATTAATTTCAGTATTCACGCATTGGTAGTGAACCTGGACTCTCAACTTGTTGTCCACCAGCTCAACGGACAATATTCCGTTAGAAATCATCATATTCTAAGGTTGTATTTACGTGTAAGATCGTTAGAAAGACATTTTGACTTTATCACGTATCAACTTGTTCCAAGACAATTAAACACATTATCTGATGCATTGGCCAATCATGTATTAGATAGACATTTGCATAATTTGTAATTAAAACAGTGTATAAGAAAGCACATGAAAACACAATAATGAATCATAAATATATGAATATATATACGTGTGTGTCATAATGTTTGCGCTGCGCGCATTACATAACCAAAAAATAATACATGTCCAAGTCCCATACAGCCGCTGACAACATGTCTCTCAAAATGTACAAAAATGAAACCTAGACGTCTAAGCACGGTGATGCTCATGATAGCATGTCACCACCCACACCAAACGTCTCAATAGACGATGGACGCGAGTAGATACTCCCACTGTGTGTCTTTGGTACGCTCTAGGCACGTCTGCCAACCTGCCATAATCTGGAATACCTCGAGTCAGTGCCTCAAGGTTCTGTACTAGGTCGTCACCCTCATCACCCTCTGCCTGAAGGTCGGCTGCAGGTTGTGTTCTCCGTACGTTATGAGGCAAGTCGGCTGGTCGCTATGCACCAACATCTACATACACATATATAGAGGTTGTCAGAGACGGACATGTATTGCAAAAAACTTGAATACGTAAAAACATCAAAAACACAAAGAGTTCTTACCTAGCTCCTCGTCCCAGTCCTCTCCCTCAGGCAATGGGAGGTCTGGATCTCCAGTAAAATCTATGCCCGCATAGGGCCAGTCCTCGATAACAATCATCTGGTGACGGAGCCAGATAAAGAACTCAGGCCTCCAGGACATCTATTGGCCCCCTCCTCCTCTGGGCATAAGTTCTGCCCATTGATTTAACCTCGGCTCCCGTGGCACTGGATCTGCCACTATACCTCCAGGTACCAAGAATATCAGCAGTCGCTCCAGGAAGAAAGTCACTACAATAGATCCATAGCCGAACTGTTTGTTCCCATCACGCTTACACTTGGTAAGCTGCCTTTTGATGTTCGTTGTCACTGCCGTGGCCCAATCAAACAGTGTAGGCTGAAGCCACTCAGTGGCCAGCAGCAAATGATTTTTGTTGGCCTCATGGGGCGCCTGTACCCCAGCTGTCCGGGTAATAGTGAATAAAATCACCCGGAGTACTAGATCGGGAACCGTGATAATGTCCACTTTGGCACTATTTGATCCAAAATGTGCCCCTGGACAAACTCTTTCCATCACCTCTCCCATCTTCTCACCGGAAGGCCTGCTACCAGTCAGGATGGGTCGTACACCTCGCCACGATAGACCAGTAATAAAATAGACATCAGAGACATCCAACTCCAATGTCTGGTCCTTCAGGCGGAATACCTGATCCTCAATATCCCAAGCATCCACTATGAATCGTAACAGCTCAGGTTGTGCACGTAAATATGAGGTGAGGAAAAACTTTTTCAAGCCACAGTCTCTCAGAGCATCCATGCATGCATCATCCTCCATTGCCATGGCATCCACGGCATCATGCTCTCTTTCTCTCCATTCTATGGACATTCTGACGAATCCCTGCAACCACAAAGTTGAAATTTCCACCATTAGATCATTGGTGAAGTCAAAATTGAAGAGAATTTGCAATTTTACCGGTCGAATTTGTGACAAATTGAGATCGCGCGGTTGGCGCAACTGTTTCTAAAACAGTCGCGCCAAGGTCGCGACCCCTTTGGGTACAAAATGCCATTGGCGCGATCCCGTGCGGGAAACTCGCGCCAATGGCGGAACCCTATAAAATTGCAAATCCTCTTGCAGAGGATTAAATTACGGATAAAAATATTAAAAAATGGAATAGAAATGGAGCTAAGGATGAGGCCTCTTACCTGCTTCAGACGGCGGCTCGAATGGTCTCCTGGATTGATCGCAATCAGCAGTTGAAATTTACACCCAAAACCCTCCAACGGTAAACTCACAAGGTAAAAAGTGAAAAGTAATTTTATTTTTTACCATTTCACTATTTATGTTTTTTTTGGCCTAAAAATGCATTAAAATAATATTTTTATGAGTATTTTTATGTCAAAGTGAGTTTTACAGGGTCAGGTGCAACTCAAGCAACGTAACGGGTCTACTTTCAGCGCTTTTTCTGACCGTTTAAAGAGGAAAAGATTGCCGAGTCACTCCTCTTGACTCGTTAAATGTTAATAAGGGGCGGTCGTTTTAAGTTCTTTTTGTCGACTGTTAAAACATAAAAAGATTACCGGGTCTTGTCGTTTCAAACTCGTTAATGGTCATGAAACGACGTGGTTTTGACCGCTTTTTTACTTTTTCAGGTCAAAATCACTATTTATGAAAAGTACTCCTCGATCGTAATGATCGGGCGGTTCTTTCGAGCATTGTTTTATACTTTTTCGGGCCCGAGAGACACAACTTTACGAAAAAGGACACCCCTGGAGTTTCCTTTTCTGCTGTCTTTTCAAACTCTCTAAACATGAAAAGACGCCGAGTTCTTCCTTTGTCAGACTCGTTAAAACCTGATGACATCGGATTTTGTCGAAATGACACACCACAAGCATATGTTATCCCCATCAAGCTTGTTAAAAATAACTGGGGTACTCGCCAGAAATGGTGGGGGAAAAGAAAATTTTGGAACCATAATCATTGTCGGGTCGGCAGTATGTCGCTCTTGAACATGGCACTTGTCTGCTTTCGTGTCTGGGTGGGGATATCTCATCTCATTTTTCACTGACTTCCATGGATTTGGGTAATCCTATTTGACCTCTCATCTGCTCATTGCCTCGTCATCATGACCTCTGATCCATTGATGTCAAATACTGCCAATTCCAACATTGTGCCGCCGATATGTTCAAGAGCAGTTGACCTCTGAAAAGAAACAACCTCCATCTGATAGTTCACATAATCTTGATTCACAAACATTATTTTTCTGTCTCGTGTCGATGATGTGGGAAACATTATCGCCCACCTTCGATCAAGGTCGCTTCCTGTCGACTTCAGCTCATTATCCAGGAAGCTGATCTAGAGACTCCCTTCCGGTGCCTTGGAGCCTGCATGCCTCAATGGCAGGTTCTTCGTGTTCGACGTGAGGTTTTCATCAATGGCCTCCGATCGGATGATTCTACGGGTGTTCGACATCAGCTCATTAATTCGCACGCCGTAGATTGTACCTGTAGTACCTTGAGGGCCATTGTCATTATTGGTGGTACCTCTCGCGTCTGTTAACAGTTCCCATTATTGACTGGTAATCAGACGATGTTCATGCATGTTCGACTTCAGCTCATATGTTCGCATGCTTGAACTTGTACTTCTGTTCGGGTCGAGATGGAGCGCAAGACCCTGGATTGTGTCTGTTGTAATCCAGGCGTGATTCTTGATATATGACTCGTTCACTGGATGGCTGCGACCATACCTGAGTCAATTCATTGATCCTAACTAGATGGCTGCGTCCATACTATGGATCTAGATTATTTATGTACTCTCTTATGGATGGCTGCGACCATACCATGTACATCATGTAATTGAACTATCAGTCATATTTCTCAATACAGATCCTCGGCGGCAGCTATATGTGTTCTTGTGTGTTCTTGTAAAGCATTTCACCCCTCTCCACCTCTCAGACCTCATGCTTTAGGGGGCATCTGTTACACAGTAATTTGTCACCATCCCTGTTACTCCTCTTGTCGTACTTTGGAGGACTCATCCCGGGAGTTATAAGAAGTGACAAAGTCTAGAAACACTTGCATTATGTTCCCCTGAGTATGTACTTCATGTTCCCTGAAGACACCTTCTACAGATTATCCCTGAAAAGTGCTCTTTTTCCAATGGCGCGGGTCCACAGTGTCTCACCCGCGCCAATCATGGAGATCCTCAAAAGAGGGCGCGACTATTGGCGCTCTGTCTTAGAGCAATGGTCGCGCCAACCAAGTTTGGTCATGCTTTTTGCCTTAATGCACGCCCGACTGTTGTTTCCTTCATTACATGGAGCTTTTTGAGGATAAAAAATCAGTCTTATGACGAGTTCTATCCTATCTCCATCCTTAATGGCTTTTGGGGATAATGTTAATCCACAATGGGTGTCCCGGTTCATTTCTTGATTCATTGTATCCTCCTCCCTTCTTCATCTATATAAGCTTGTCCTCATGCATTTGACAAGCTAGTTCTAGTTCTTAAGTTCTTGAAGGAATGCTAGTTGTGATTACACTTGTCGTGAGTGATAGTGAAGCATAGAGAGGTTATGCTGCCGGAGAGAAGGTACACTGCAAGACACATATAGCTGCTTGCCCAGCCAGAGGAGAGGTTCAACGTCAGAACCTTGGTTGTACTCTTCTCTATTTATCATTAATAATAGAAGACTATTGTTATGGTTCCACTTTCATTATTTATATGATGTTTGATGTAAAGTTATGTCCTTTCTGACTGACATATAATTTCCTATATCAGATTTCACGCTTGTGTTTGCATCGTTCTTTATGTGTGCAGGTGTCTGTTCGCGAGGATAGCGAAGGATTGTGACCAACCAGGACCAAGGAACGAAAGTAGCTCTGCTTCTTCAACACTAGCGTTGGATCCCAAGTAGGTCCTTCTTTACCTACTTTTGTTATTTGCAGTTAGGAACCTGCATAGTAGCTTTGACTGATTGTTGCTAGACCCCTGTTGGGCTAGTGGGATCGCTTCTATCCGCAGAAGGGATTTACCTATCCAACAGTCTCCTCATGCCATCCATATCTGGGGTAATGCTACCGATCCATCATGTCAGTGTCGTTATATGTTCAAGAGAATCAGAGAGTTCACGCTGTTCCGCCCACCACAATACACTTATCCTTCATCCATTCATGACCACCATCCTGAACCCTCATATCGTCAGTCAGTTTTCACCTCCATAAAATCATTAGCTCCTTTCCGTGTCACTGATGTGGGATTCATTAAAGCCCTCCTGTGATGGATCACTTCTTGTCGACATCATCTCATTATCCAAGAAGTCGATCTAGGAATACCCCCTTCAGTACTTTGAAGCTTGCATGCCTCAATGGCAAGTTTCTCACTTTCGGCGACAGGTTTTCATCATTGGCCTTCGACCGAAAGATTCCGCGTGGTGTTCGACGCCAAGTCATTTATTCACACCACGTAGATTGTACTGTAGTACCTTGAGGGTCATCATCATTATCGGTGATTCCTCTCGCGCTTGTTAACGGTTTACATTATTGACCGGTAATCAAGCGATGTCTTTCCATGTTCGACTCCAGTTCACTTTTCACATGGATCGACTTGTACTTGAGTGAAGATCGGAAGAGATTGAAGACCCCGGATCTAGTTTCAGCCATCCGGGCTGCGATATATTCAGGATAATAAAAGCATCAGATGTACAACAGTATGGCACAGATAATCATCCAATCAGGATGATGGCTCTACCAGAATCATCAGTCTACTCTCAGACAGTTATCTGTCCTATGTACATGAGTATGGTTTTATAACGCTGAGCATGGGAATGCCCGACTCAGCTAGATCATGAAAAATGAATGAAGATAATGTATTGTGTTGTATCTTATTACAGGTCTCCTCTTGGCTAGCAAAGAACTCTGAATCCTCATTATAAAGCATTTCACCCGACAGTTTTTGAAAAAATGAAAAAATATCGACCTCATGCTTTAGGGGGCAATCTGTTATAGATATTTTTGGGTCCTGTGACTCCAAGCTACAAATATCCATAATTCAAGGGATTATTAGTCCCTAAAGTGGTTGCTTCAGCCCCTAAAGGAGAAAGGTCAAAGGATTACAGCTCCTCTAAGAAAGTCCATCTCAAAAAACCACTCAGAACAGGTCAATTTTGGGCCAGAGCACTTACTCCATGGTCTGCCTGCGCTTAAGAGCAGGCAGAACACTAGGCACCTGCGTTTAAGAGCAGGTAGCCCTTCTATAGGGTGCGCTGGGTGGGAAGTGACAAATGCAGTGAAGGTTTTGCAAGGTGGAAAGTCATGGAATCTTCCATTTCTCTCTCCTGTGACACTTGCTACTCAGAATTCGACCTTGGATGAGTCATAGATGCTCATTCACCAAGTGGAAGCATGGACTATCAGTTGGAGGACACTAATCACAATCATGGAAGCTAACTCATGACCTTGTCAAATTCCTATAAATGGATCCCTTTCCATGAGATCCAGAGGTTGGAATTTTGGCTTATTGCAAGGAAGTGCTGATAGTTTCTAGAGGAGATCTTTGAGCTTATTGTTGGGTGATTTGCTTTCATATGAGGTTCTAGGAGAACTCTTTCAAGTCAAGAGGTTGATGCTGGGTTGGAGCAGCTGCTTGTAACTCCCTTGACTTCTTTTGATCAATAAAGCTATTCTTGTTCCTTCCATTTACTTGTGCATTATGTGTTTATGCTTATACATGTGAATGGTCAATTTACACTAACCCTAGATTGTTTACATAATAGATCTTTGTTCTTGCATAGTATCTGGTGTCCTTGATTTCGCAGATATTCTCAAAGCTAGGCATAGAAGCGGACAGGAACTGAACGGCTACAAGAAGGAGAAGGATTCAAGTGAGGAAACCAAACAGAAGACACAGGTCGGCCCCCTCTCTCTCTTTCTCTATCTATTCATGTAAAAGGAATCAAGTTAGACTCTATTGTGATTTGTTTCTAAGGCACTACCATTCCTTAGCAGGGATAGAGTAGATCCGCATGGACACTAATCCCCATAACAGGTAGCTTAGTAGCCTCTTAGAACATTCCACTACACTTTACTTGCTATTGTTCATTGAAATCAAGCTTAATCCACTGAAAATTGAATCAAATTTGAGCCAAAAGAAACTTTAGAATCGCTCCCTGTGACCATCGCACTGTCTTGAACTGTGACCTGCTATGCATAGTAGTTGCTAAATGGAAAAATTGCTATGCATTGCACTATCTCTCACTACAGTCTGCGAAGATTGAGTGAAGCTCAATTTTCCCATCTAGGAATTGAGGTTTTTGACCAATTTTCATCTTTGTTTGATTGCTTGCTGAACATGAATGATGTCTCATCACTGAAACCAACTTTCATTGCTTAATTCAGCCCTGTTTAGATTAGAATTGATGAATGTTTTTATATATAGTTTTTTGTCATTTTCAATCCATTGTCAAAATTTGGTATTGATCGATTGTCATTTTGATAGAAAAAGTGTCGTAAAGTCTTCAATTTCATCGAAAAAGTGAAGTGTTGTAAAGGTCCTCCTTCATAGTTAATCTATTAAACTATTTTGTGAATTTGATTTGATTTCATTCAAAGTGTCAAAAAGTTTTATTTCTTCAAACTTGGAAGTGTCGTTTAATCCTCCTTTCTCTCTTTGAAGAAAAATTGTCGAAAATTGCCATTTTGTGTGAAACATTTTGAATCAATTCTACATTTAGTTTTCCTTGTTGTCTCATTTACATTAAGGGAAGCTGAAAACAAATACATGAATTCGCATTTTAGAATTTTGGTTTGTGTGCTCAAAAGAATGACTTAGGGAATTGCACTAGTATGTGCTCTTTGATGTTTGCTCAAAAGTACTTCTATGCTCTATCCCTTGTAGTTAGGATTTTCATTGTTGAAAATAAATGAAAAGATTGCTTATCATTCTAGATGCATATTTAGGAATTTCAGAACACATTTCACGGTGAACCCTCAAAGGAAAATATTTAAGCGAGATCAACTTAAAATGAACCTCAATTAACTTAACAATGCTTTAGGATTTAACACAACACATCTAGAGGTCTAGGCTAGGGACGTGTTCCGGCGTCTTTAAACCTAGTGGTTGTCGTTTTCACTGAAGGTAAGTGATATTACGGACTTGTGCTCCCTGTACCATCGCATATATAGTGGGAGACCCCAATAGGCTTAAACCCTTTATCCCTAAGAATCCAAGTTTGCCGCCTTACCGATCGCAATGCACTAAACACTACATTCGAGAAGATTGACTGTTGTACATAAAGTCCTTGGTAATTTCTCTTTAATTTATCACCAAGGTGTATATTGCAGTTTTGCGATTTTTGTGGTAAACGCTCTTGTCTAGAGTCTCCAGAGTAGTCACTTTCGTTCCTTTTCGACTCTCTAAAAGTAAAAGAATCATCTGAGGACTTGTCCTTTCAGGCTCATTAAAATCAAAGGCGACTAGAGTCATCTTTTGCTTTTTCTCGACTCTTTAAAACTTAAAAAGCGAAGTTGTGTCCAAGTGTTGTTAAAATTAATTGACTATGAATAACATTCTTTTTCCTTAGTTGAGTTTTAAGTTGATAAAGTAATCCTCAGTCGTGGAAGAAAGTCAATCCAAACCCCATCGTTCGCAGAGATTAGCGAGTCAACTGTCTTTGCCTCCTGAAGCGACACCAGTTCAAACAAAGTGGTCTTGTTTAACTGAGTCTAGTTCATATGGGTTGTTTGAAACATTTGTTTCAACATCTCAAGGGACTCAAGTTACTCCAATCATTTCTGGTACATCCATCTTTAAAGAGGAAGTTTCATAGTTACCTAAAGATATTAGTATTGATCCTAGTGTAACAGTAGCCAAGGTTGTCCAACAACAAATTGATCCTCAATTTGAAATTGTTCAACCAAGAAGTACTTTTGAACCTGAAACAACTCCATCAGGAGTTGGTCCGGAACCCATTCTAGCTCGAACCAAGGTTACATATGAACCAGGAGTTGTTCAAAAACCTCCATTTGAGGCTATAGTTCAATTACCTGAACATCTGGACTTCGAATTTCAGCATCCAGAAGTTGTTACCCCTCTGACATCAGTCACTATAGAAACTATCCCTTCTTCGAAACCATAAATCTTTTACGGACCTGACGGTCAACCTCTTCCACCTGGTTTGACTGCCATAGAGGAGATAGTAGAGGATCCCCCATCTGGCACCCCATTTCATTTTGGAACTGGAATTAATCTTTATCCTGCTGCTCCTGATTACTTTGCTTCATTTAATCTTGCTTCTTCGCAAGTTCCCGTTGAATCTTTATGACAGCTTCTGGGCCAGTTAACTATGTATGAATAACTGTCAACATCCAAGACTGTATCATTTGATGCAGCTGCAACAAAATATTCTATTGTCACTCCTTCGATGTTTTCCACCACACCTGAGTCGCACCTATACGGTGAATCATCCATTCCAGTTGGTTACCAATCCTTGTCTCGAACCCACTCAGGGGTTGCTTCTGCACCATGGTCAACACCCATTAACTTGTCTGGAATTCAATCTAGTATTTCTCACATGGGAACTCAACAATATGATCCTACACATTAGTATCATTTTGGGCAATCTAGTCATCAAAGACCGGTGTATCCATTAAATACTAGATTTCTGCCATATGGATAGCAATATGCTTACTCACTGTTTCATCCTTTTTTCGGGGGACAATCATCTGGTAATTTCACATAGTATTCAGGTCAAACTCGAGTTAGAGTTTGTCAATGGCAACCAATACTTCTAGATCAACCAAGAGTTGTGTATCCAACACAACCAATGCAACCTGTGTCCCATATTCCTACTACACCTATTGTTACTACTGTGCCACAGTAACAAGCTTAATCTATTGTATCTCAACCAGTACAAACTGATCCTTCTTCCATGCAACCTCAAGTTTCAAGGAAAGAGGCTCAAGTTTCTTAAGTTTTTATACAATAGCCACTTGTTTCTGGAGCTCAAAAAAAACCTTAGGTGAGTGTACCTTTATCCGGAATGACTCAAGCGTACACTAGTACAGTTGATCCATAGCTTGGTCAATCTTTCAATACTAGGTATCAACAATCGGTTCAACAACCATGGCTGTAGGAATATCAACAACCTCAATTCCAATAGTCCCAACCCTAGTTTGGACTTGGTTCACAAGCTCAAACCGGTTTTGGTCAATATCAAGCTTACCAAGGATCTGGGAAACAACACTTTGCAGGTTATGGACAACCACATTTCCAAACTAGTTATCAACAACCGAAGGAGTGACAATAGAAGATTTTGCTGCAGATGCATCAAATGATATAGTCTTGGATGTTGATAGTTATTCATACATAGTTAACTGGCCCAGAAGCTGTCATAAAGATTCAACGAGAACTTGTGACGAAGCAAGATTAAATGAACCAAAGTAATCAGGAGCAGTAGGATAAAGATTAATTCCAGTTCCAAAATGAAATGGGGTGCTAGATGGGGGATCCTCTACTATGTCCTCTATGGAATTCAAACCAAGTGGAAGAGGTTGACCGTTAGGTTCGTAAAAGATTTATGCTGTCGAAGAAGGGATAGTTTCTACAGTTACTGATGTCGGAGGGGTAACAACTTCTGGATGCTGAAATTCGAAGTCCAGATGTTCAGGTAATTGAACTATAGTCTCAAAGGGAGGTTTTTGAACAACTCCTGGTTCAGATGTAACCTTGGTTCGAGCTGGAATGGGTTCCAGACCAACTTCTGATGGAGTTGTTTCAAGTTCAGAAGTACTTCAGGTTCAGGTAAAAGTCTTTTTGATAGTTTGGGGCATACATTAATGATGCTTTAATCAAGGAATCTTTGAGAGCATAAAAATAAGATTGCACGACTTGGTCCCAATGGAAAGGTGCCCCTTTCTTCAATAGACGTGTATAACCTTTAGCTAATTCAACGTAATTTGGAATGAACCTCCTCAGAAAGTTTTCCTTCCCTTGAAGTCTCTGAATCTGTAACAAATTTGAAGGTGGAGGCATGTCAATAATTGCCTGAACCTTTATGGGATCGAGTCGAATTCCATCTTTCGAAACTACGAATCCGAGCAGACGACCAGAGCCAACACAAAACACACACTTGTGTGGATTGAGTCTTATTTTGTAGTGTTAACAACGTAAAAATATTGCTCTCAAATGTTGCGGGTGATCAGTCCGTTTTTGCGAATGAGCAGGAAGATCATCAAGATATGGTTGAACAATGTGTTTGATGTCATGGAAGGCATAATTCTTCACCCTCTGAAAAGTAGCCACTGTGTTCTTCAAACTAAAAGGTAGTTTTCGATATGTGAATGTGCCCCATGGACATATAAATGTAGTTTTTAATTGGTCCTGTGGGCGGATATTGATTTGATTGTAGCCAGAAAATCCATGCATGAATGAAAAGATTTCGCATCTGGAACATTGGTCAATAATCTAGTCGATAAAAGGTGTAGGATAGTTGTCCTTCATACATGCTTGGTTTACATCCCTATAATCGACACACACTCGAATTGTCCTTTGTTTTTTCATCACTGGAACAATATTAGATACCCAATTAGTGAGAGGTACAGGGAAAATGAAGCCAACATGCAAAATTTTTTCAACCTCTGCTTTAATGGCAATGACTTTCTTAGGATGAATAAGTCGAAGTTGTTGTTGTACTGGTTTGACATCAGGATACATTTTAATCTCATGTTCAACAATTCTTGAGTCAATACCCAGCATTTCCTCATAAGACCATGCAAAGACATCTCTAAATTCATGGAAAAGAGCACAGTAATTATCTAGTTCCAGTGGAGAACAAGATTTGTTGACATGAATATTTTCTATAATGTTGGGCTTGGTCGAAATGTTTATAGAAATATTTTCTTCTATGCTAGACAGATTACGCTCAGAATCTACAGCATTTACAGAATTCGACAAGAAATCAAAGATTGATGGGTGATTGAGTTCATTTGAATAATTTTTATTGTCATCTTGAAGGTGGGAACAATGATGATAATCTTCCCACAGCATCTCTCCTATCATCATTGATTGGATGATTCCTTCATCCGTAGAATGTATACGTGAAAAAGCATTCGAAGAGGTACCATATTCTAAAGACCTATCTACCCATACAACTATTGATTATGGATTAGGGTTTGCTGCACAAGCCCAATAGATTGATTGCTATAATGATTAAATAGGGCTTGGCGGCATCGCCTCGTGATAATCATCACTTTGAAAATAGTTGGAATTCTTCTTCAAATCAGATGGTGTAGAAGAAATCATGTTGTAGGTTTCCACTCGCACTACTTCTGCAAAACTAGATGGTCATAGAAGGGTAAAAGTACCCATCAAGGAAGGATCTTTTAGGAGACTTACTCCAACATTTTGAAGTGATTGTGAATTTCCATGTATCAAAGGAATGCTTCCTGTAGCTTGTGAACTATTAGCAAAGAAGGCTAGTTGATCGATGACCGTGATTCCACCTTTGAAGGAAAATGCAATCATCCTAAAGTATGTGGAAACAACAGTAGCCATAACATATACCCAAGGCCTTCCCAGCAAAATGTTCTAATCAAGGAGTCCATCAACAACCTCAAATTCAACATTTACTATTTTCCCCCTAGTTCAATTTGCAAGTTACTCAAAATCCCATACGGAGTGTATGTTCTTCCATCGAAAGCCTTTAATTTTGTTGGTGATCATGAAAAGGGCGGTGAACCGAGAGTTTTCCAGCAACTCACAGACATAATGCAAGCATATGACCCCTCATCAATAATTGTTCTGTGAACATTTTTATTGAGAGCTTTTACTTGGATTAGGAAGGCTAGTTTCACTGGTAACTGTGGTGTGTATCCCCTGTGCTTAAAAACCACAAGATTAGAATCCGTAGGATCTATTCCACCTATTGTTGACAATAAAGCCTATTTTTGGGAGGGACAGTTTTGCAACACCTCAAGTGTCGACATAGTGGAAGGTGATTGAGCCAGATCTTCCACTATGTTATAGTTTTGAGCTGCTCGAGCAAGAGGATTAAATGTCGATCTGTGTACAACTCCCTTTGGTGGCCTTATTGTTAATTCAAGTATAACTTGTGTAACAACTTTGGGTGAAGTTGTGGTCGATGTACTAGGTTGATCAGTAGCCTAGTTATTCGACAATGACAGATTTCCATAATCTGTATTCCTTGTTGACACTAAGACATCATTTTGGGTATTTGCAATAGACAACATTAGTACTTGGGATGTGGAAGCATTATCAGTGGCAACCAAATGTGTTTTTGGGTTTGAGAATAGATCTGTGCTAGGGTATTCGAAGCCTTTAGAAGTTTAGAGACCTCAGATTGATGTGGACAATCTCATGTAAAATGCTTGTCATTACATATCAGACATGGATAACGAGGTTTCTTAGCCACAGAAGGGGATTCAAATGATTTTTCAGGAGTGGGATTCTCCTGTTTTTTCTTGTTATTCTTCCCCTTTTTCTTACCTCTTGGTTGCTTTGGATTTTTTCCTTTGTCAGATGACATGGCATTAATCTTCGAGGCAAGAGTGTTTTCGGATTGATTTGCATTTTGATTGGAAATAGCAAGAGTTTTTCCAGATGGTGCTCTTTCCATTTGTGTGCTTGAGGAACCAATCACGCTATCGCAGGAATGAGAGTCCCTACTCGATTTTGGAGGTGGTGGGACTGTGAATGTTGGTCTAGGTGCATCAGGAATTTTATCATAGAGTGTGCCTGATTGTGTGTAAATCAAATCCAAATATTGGGCATGAGCAATAACTTGCTCTTTTGTGACAACTCCTCCATTTTCCACATCCTCAATGATAGATGGCAGCAAGGACATTATGAACCACTCAGTTGAAAGTTGATCAGGAACATATGTCTTAACCATTTGATGACGACGGCACCACTCATGAATATGATCTAATATATGGGTGGAGGTAGTCTGTTTAAAGTTGGTCAAGAGTTCTATTCCAGTCTCATACCTGATAGGTAACTGGAAGTGGGTCAGAAAGGTAGTGGCTAAAATGGTGAAGTTATCAAAAGAAGCTTTAAGTAATTCAATATACCATTTAGTAGTTGGACCAGTAAGCATTCTTTGGAAAAGAAAAAGTGGTGAGCTCCAGTATTGTAGCAATAATGCTACAACTCCTGGGGCTTCCTATCTCTACTTTTATCAACCCGGTAGTTCGTACAAACTTGGAAGCGATGGTGCTGTATGCACAAGTACTAGCTCTTGTCGCAGCTGTCACTTGGTCAGCTGGCACAAGTCCGCTAGGGCTCAAGCCAACTTCTATATGCTCTCAGAAGAAGCTTGCTAAATGATGGACGAAAGCTATCTCAAAGAAAACTAATCTACTTGGCAAAAATGAACTGAAAGCAAACCAAAGCATGGAAACCCTAGGAAACCCTAATCTGACTAGTTTAACCTCTATGATGCAATAGTGAGAGTGCAAATGTCTAAAAATGATGCCATTACTTCTAGTGATGTGAAATGCATGAACTCAAACTACTTTCATTAAAAAGAACATTGTTTTTATGTTTTTGCTTGAATGGTTGGAGTGATTGTGATTTTGTTCTTATTAGGGTTTGGTTGTGCAGAGGTGGTGCAAAGGGAAGAAAAGCTTGGGAAAGGTCAGGGAGGCTAGGAGAGGTCCCAGGGGATCTCTAGCATCATCCCACAGAAGTTCCTCTTGTTCAGAAGCTCAGCAACCGAGTGAGTGGGCTCCTACAGGATGTCTGCAGGGGATCCTACAGGAAACTCAGGAATCCTACAGGAAGTCTATTAATTTCTACAGGATGTCCTACCGTGGGTGTTTTGGGTGATGGTGAAGTGATGGAATGGTATGGGGGAATATGTAGGATGGAGATGAAGCTGATGATGGCTCAGGAGTAGTGAAATAGGATGGAGAACGAGTGCATGAAGTGGGTTGGTGGATGGAAGGCTAGAACAACGAAAGGTCAAGAAAATGAAGCTACGTGGGTGATGGAGGAGTTGGAAGGTAAACGAGCTAAACAGAGGTCAAGGATGTGGCTTTGGGCGTGGTCAAGATGAAGAAGAAGGAAATGGAATGATGTGGAGCAGTGTAAATAAAACAAATTGCTTATGACTGTTCACCAAAAACGAGAATTCATTAACCTATGCTACCTGTGCTATGAACTCAATGAACAGCAATGTAAACCGTGAAGAGGAATTGTGCATGAAGTTAAAATGAAGGAGTATGTCTCAAGATTGAAGTGCATGGAAAGATCTCTAATGAAAATGACCGTGTTGCAGCTTGCATAAAGGTAAAAGACTGTGTTTTTTTGGTGGTTGGTGTAGACTGCACCCCAATCTCCAAACAGAGATGGCAGTGGGGTCTCTCTCAACCTTTTTCTTGGAGCTCCAGTAAATTACAATCCTCCTATTCTAGCTAAGCAACTGAAAGCAATTTAACCATAAGCTAATCCTACTCAATCTCATAAAAACTAAATCAGCAGACTGTAATTTCGAATTGCATGTGAAAGCAAAGAAACAAAGTGCTGGAACGAAAGGTAAATAACACTACAAAACAGAGGAGGTCTATTGCTCTCAGGTTGGGCCCTAACCTGAGAGCTATAGCTCCCTTAAAAGCTCAGAACTAGATCCAAATCTGCTTGCCTTTATTCATAATCAAAAGTCTAATGTCATGCCAAAACTGGCTTACACAAAAACAAACACCGAGCTTGTAACTCGTGCTCAGAGATTACAATGATAATTCCAAAGGTCAAAAAGCTTCTAACATAGGCTACGGCCTGCATATTTATACACAATGAAGATCAGGCTGGCTTCCTCCATTCGTGGGGCTTGGCTGTCCAACTGAAGTCAAACTGCTGTAAAACTGTTGATCCTGTAGAACATGTTGGCTGCCTTTGAGCTTAGTGGGGAGAGCTGTTGGAGCTCGGAGTGAAGGTGATAATTACGAGGGAAGTCATTTAAGGCCGTAGACAACCTCCCTATAAACCTGCAACGTCACCTTTGCTGTCTCCTTGTCTCCATTTACGTGGTCTTTTGCTCTCTTTAATGCCAAAAACCTGAAATCACCATGTATTAGCCACATAGATATAATGCCTGCCCTTCTTCCTACAAACAACACGAATATACTAAGAAATGAATGCATAAGTAATAAAAGATGAATGGTTGAGCAAGTAAAGTAGGCCAAAATGAGCCCAAATTGTACCAAAAATTGGGGCTCATCATCACCCCCCAGCTAAACCATTTGCTCATCCTTGAGCAACCTTGCTCCTGCTCCTTGTCCTTGGCCGAGGACTAGGGACCGGAACATGCTCTTCCTTTCCTGTTTTTGGTGGCCCTGCCCTTTCTGCCCCTAGTGGTGACGAGGGTGGAACTTCTTCCCTCTTTCCCGTTTCTTTGAGCCGGGCTTCGGAAGGCGATTGGCCTATCTTTCGTGTCCAGGAAGTGACTTTTGGGCTTCCCTTCTCGGGGGTGGCCGGTGTTTTAGAGGGAGATTTCTCACTGGGTGAAGTAGGGACACTCCCTAAAGTGGTTTGGCTGCTGGGTGGAGGCTGCGGCTTGCCCATTTTCATTCTCTGACTTCTCCTGGCTTCAAAAGGTAGAGGGATCTCCCTCTCTCTCTTCTCCTTTGGCTTTGCAGGTGTACTGAGGGCGGCCAGTGCAGCTGCTGCCTCCTTTTCGAGAATGCCAGCCTTCTCTTTCTTGCTTTTTACTTTCCCAGGGCTCCCTGTAGAAGGCCCCTTCCTTTCTGATTTCGGGCTTCCTGTAGAAGACCCTGCTTTATCCACTTTCGGCCCTCCTGTAGAAGACCCTTTCTTTACTAATTTTGGGCTTCTTGTGGAAGAGCCTGTCTTGACCAATGTCGGGCTTCCTGTGGAAGACCCTTTCTCTGTTTTTGGGCTTCCTGTAGAAGCCTGCATCTCTAGTTTTGGGCTTCCTGTAGAAGCCTGCTTCTGTTTTCCTGTAGGGACTGCTTTCGGGCTTCCTGTAGAAGCCTGTTTCTGCGTTCCTGTAGACACGGATGTCACCACCTTTTCTTGCTTAGCTGCATGGGTTTTGCTTTTTGCTTTGGTTGCAGGTGCTGATGAGGTACTTGGGCTGATGTGGACCACCTCCGCTTTGTCCGTTCTGCTCTTCAACCTCTTTTCTCTTGCTGACAAGATGGGTGTGCCACCTTTTGCTTTGTCATCCTTTTCCTCATGTTTTTTCTTTTGTTCTTTCTTCTACACTGTGGTCGGGGTCTTCTGGCCTTTTTCTCTCTTTCCCTCAGCCACTGCTTCTTGTTCCTCACTACTAGAGGAACCCGTTTCTTCAATCAACATTTTTATGTCTCCCTCTCTTGTCAAATTCCTGAATGATTCCCATGAGAGGGGAACCTTATACGAATGGAGCGCATCCTCCACAAGAAGCTTGATCAACCCATGGTGGGCCACCTGATCTGGTATGCCTTCTTTGAGCTTTGTAGCACACTCAATCAAGGACTGTAGCAGGAAATAAGGAATGCTCAGTTTCTGTTCTACAGGAAGATCAATCCAGTGTCTTAATTCAGTGAGCAGCCGAAAGTGATATGCATACACGATGCTATAACGACCTTCACAGGTTATATACTTCATGATTTGCAAGCTGACTTCGTTCCATGGTGGCAACAAACTTGTTCTTCGCACCCCATTTTTGTCCTCCGAGAATTCCTCCTCAGGTGGGAAGAATTCTTTCTTGGCCTGCTGGCTCAACTTCCGTTCTTCCTTATCCCACAGCAGACCCAGTGGAAGTTCAGTGATTCTACTGATAGAGTGCGAGGTGAGCTTGAGGCTTAGGCCCCTGAAATTTACTGTGGCCAGTGTCTTGGATTTCGGCCTCAGGGCCTGCAAGAATTCCTCGGCCACTTCATTGTCGTAACCTTGCAGCTTATCACAAAATGATATCCATTGTGCTCGTGTGAAGAGCTCCACCACTTCCTGATTTCTCCTTAACTTGGCTGAATCAGTGGGTTCTCGTCTAATAAACCCACCCGGCATGATAACACAGTTTTCTTAACCGGAGGTGGTGATTGTGGAAGAGATTTTAGTTTACTGAGACAGAGCGTAGAATAATGCACATAACCCACAAAATTTTATCCCTGAGGAACTTAACACAGTCTAATTACTCGACATCCTGTAGAATGACAGTATAGGGACAGCAGACAGCAATTTCACCGTTTTCCTATGACCAGACTGTGGATGACAATTCTGCCACCTTTAATAACCAGTTGCATGAAGAGTTCAGGGTTACCTCTTTAATTGGCCACCTTTTTACGTGAGGCACCCGCTTTCCTGTAGAAAACTGCGTTCCTGTAGGATGACAGCGTTCCTGTAGAATGCAGCTTTCCTGTAGAATGACAGCGTTCCTGTAGAATGCAGCGCGCGACTTTCGGGAGAGACTGTAGTCAGTCTGCGCCTTGGGTGTGCTTCTCAATCGCTCTGATAGCCAAAGGCTCGGCGTATCACACTGCAGAAGGATCAGGATAGCCGCTCGAGTTCAAACCGGTGGTTGATACATGCATGAATGCAATCTAGCTGATTAGATTTTGAATTCGGCGGAATTCGTGGCGCGGGGGTGAGCAGTCCCTGCTGGACCATTGGGTGACGTCACCCCATCATTCAACTGTGCGTTCACTTGCTACCGCATCAATTTCCGCAGATCTGTCACCGCCTCTTCGGTTAAACTCGTTTTCTCGACGGGATTTCTCTCACGTGCGTGCTGCTATTCTCTTTGTCATGGCCGCCACTCACACATCCAACTAGACCATTAACTGACCGACGTGGCCGGCCAAATGGCCATACGGTCGCTCAACCCATTCACCTTTACACTTAGCAATCAATCAAAGTAACATTCATGCAGTCTGATGGAAGGAAGGGTCGAGACACTTACCTGCATGGCTGCACACGATGTTTCGGCTCTTTGGGACGCTGATGAGTCTATTTACCTGCTGCTGGCGAACTTACATAGTCCCGGAGGTCCATGTTCACGAGCTGCCGATGATGGATGGAATGCTTTGGTTGCATGCGCCCACGTTTCACTTCATGTGGCCTGCGCGGTGAATGGTATCCACTCTAGCAGGCTTAACTGTTACAGGACTCCCGCGGGATGTCTTGGAACAGTTCTTCCTCCTTGGGTGCATGCTGCACGACGATGGATGGCCTCACGATCATGCTCTCGGAGCTTCTGGCGGACTGTGATGAATATGGTGTGAGATCTCTAGCGTTTTTTCCCATTCACAGTTTGCTTTTTCTCGAGACTCATCGATCTGCTTTGCTGGTGCAGGTACTTTGTTGCATGTCGACAAGGATGGTGGAACAAGATAACAACAATGTGCATGGTTGACAACGGTGGCGTGCATGCGTCCAAACCCATCCTTAGCCGTGAGATCTCCTCATGAAATGAATTCTGGGCCGTTCTGAGCTTCTACAGGAAGTTTCCTGTAGAAATACAGAGCTTCCTGTAGAAAGGCGGCTCTTCCTGTAGAAAGTCTGCACCTTCCTGTAGAAAATCCGCATCTTCCTGTAGAAAATCTGCATCTTCCTGTAGAAAATCTGCATCTTCCTGTAGAAGACTCAAGCTGTAATGAAATTGCACATACCTTGGAGAAAATGAGTATTCTTGGAGGGGGTGCTGGTGAGGTGTCCTGGCTGCATGATGAGGACCCTTGGCTTTGAGTTGAGAGGCTTCCTCTCCTCCATAGAACACCTGCATGCAATTTTACATAATAACTTGCTGACTTTGTTTTTTTCTTTGTTTTTTTTTTTCTTTTTTCTTTTTTCGAAAGATAGCAGGGGCGCCTCAGTGAGGTTTTCACCCTTGCCATCTGCCTTAAGCGCCTCAAAGAGGTTTTCACTCAAGGATCTTTTCCAATCTCTCTCTTTTTTTTTTTTTTTTTGAAAGACAATAGGGGCGCCTCAATGAGGTTTTCACCCCTATCACCTGCCTTGGGTGCCTCAGAAAGGTTTTCACCCAAGGATCTTTATTATTTTTTTATTATTTTTTTTTTTTTTAGATTTGTCAGGGTATGCCCAAGACAGGGGCAGAACCCTTCTCTATGACCAATACTGCCTTCTCCATAGTTTTGATGAACTCTTGTCTTGAGGGAGGCTTCCTGTAGATCTTCAATCGATGCCCATTGACAAGCATGGGGATGGCTTCCTCATCAATGGTCCGAATAAGAACAGATCCATTGTCATGACATTTTTCCACTGAATATGGCCCTAGCCATCTGGTTCTCAGCTTCCCCTTGAAATCTTTGTATCTGGAGTCATACAACAAAGCCCAATCTCCCTGCTGAAACTGCTTGTCATGGAGATGTTGGTCATGCCACACCTTTCTCTGAAGTTGAACCACTTCTGAGTGAAGGAGGGCATGCATTCGGTGCTCATCCAGTCCATTCAGCTGCAAGAGCCTTTATTGTTGTGCATGGCTGAGATCTAGATCCAGCTGAGCTGCCATCCTTAAGGTGTTGTATTCAAACTCAATGGACAACAAAGCTTTCTTCCCATAGACCAGCTCATAAGGTGTGAAGCCGGTGGTGGTCTTCCAAGTGGTGTTGTAAGCCCATGTGGCTTCAACCAAGCAATCTGCCCAGTCCTTTCTGCTGCTGCTCACCACCTTAGTCAAGATCCCTTCTAATGCTCTATTGGTGACTTCCACCTACCCATTTGCTTGAGGGTGATAGGGGGTGGAAGTCCTATGCTTGATCTTGTGATGAGCTAGTAGATCTTCAACCAGGTTGGAGGTGAACTGGCTCCCTTGATCGGTGACCAGCTCTCTTGGATAACCAAACTTATAGAAGATGTTTTCTCTTAAGAACTCGGCCACCTTTTCTTCTGTTGCTGCTTTGATTGCTTTGGTCTCTGCCCACTTTGTCAGGTAGTCAGTGCACACAATGATGTAAGACCTTTGCCTCGAAGGAGGGTTGATTGGGCCCACAAAGTCCATACCCCACTTCTCAAATGGCTCAAGAGTCACCTGAGGTTGGAGAGGCATCTCATCCCTTTGGGTCGGTTTCCCCATTCTTTGGCATTGGTCACACTGGCTGACATATCTTTTGACATCTTGATGAAGTGTGGGCCAATAGTAGCCTGCCTGCAGGATTTTGAAGGCAGTTCTCTTTGCTGCAAAATGTCCTCCACAAGGCCCATCATGACAGGTGAGGAGGATATCAAAGACTTCCTCCTCCCTTACACAACACCTTAAGATCTGATCGGGGCCAAGCTTAAACAGATTGCCCCCGATCCAAGTGAATGAGGCACTTTTTCTGATGATTCTGCTCTTCTCTCTCGAAGATAGGTGCGGAGGGAACTGTGTTGAAACAAGGTAGTTTGCTATATCAGCAAACCATGGAGAGAGTACTGAAATAGCAAACAGATGTTCATCGGGCATCTGGTCATCCACTGTTCCATCCTCATCTGCAGACAAATCCAATCTAGATAAAAAGTCAGCAACAACATTTTCTCTACCTGGTTTGTCAACAATGGTCAAATCAAATTGCTGTAGTAAAAGTAACCATCTAATAATACGAGCATTCACATCTGGTTTATTCATTAAATATCTGATTGCAGCATGGTCAGTATGTACAAATGTTTGATAGCTAGTGATATAATGTCGAAACTTGTTTAGTGCATGGACCACAGCTAAGAATTCTTTCTCGGTTACAGTGTAATTCAGCTCAACTTTGGACAAGTTTTTGCTAACAAAGTAAATGGCATATGGAAGTTTCTGCTCTACTTGTCCTAAAGCTGCACCTATGGATTTGTTCGAGGCATCAGTGTGGATGTGGAAAGGTAGGGCCCAGTTTGGACCTCTCAGGATTGGGGCTGACACCAACTTGTCCTTCAATTCATTCAAAGCCCTCTGACAATCGTCAGTCCAATTAAACTCCACATCTTTTGCCAATAGGCCAAACAATGGTGAGGCTAGCTTGATGAAGTCTTTAATGAATCTCTGGTAATATCCTGCTAATCCCAAGAAACTCCTAACATCCCTTACTTTTTGAGGAGGTGGAACCTTCTTGATGAGAGCAATTTTGTTAGGATCCACCTGTAACCCTTGACAAGAGATGGTATGGCTTAGCACAGTCCCTTCAGTCATTAGGAATTCACATTTTTCAGGACTAAGGGACAAGTTCATCTCAATGCATTTGGTTAGGACTTTTCCCATATTGGACAACGCTTCCTGGAAGTTGGCCCCATAAGGAGTGAAGTCATCCATGTATATTTCCACTGCATCATGGACCAGCTCCGAGAAGATGCTTAAGACAGCTCTCTGGAAGGTAGCAGGAGCATTGCATAGCCCAAAGGGAAGGACTCGGTAGGCAAAGGTACACCAAGGACAAGTGAAGGTGGTCTTATCTTGGTCTTCCGGGCTGATTTGGATTTGGTTGTACCCGCTAAACCCATCCAGGAAAGAGAAGAACTTCTTTCCTGCCAGTCCATCCAACACTTGATCTATGAAAGGTAGAGGGAAATGGTCTTTCTTGGTAGCTTTGTTCAGTTCTCGGTAGTCCACACAGATTCTCCATTTCCCATTTTTCTTGGGAACCAACACCAGAGGGGACACCCATTCACTATCTGAGATGGGGTAGATGAATCCGGCATCCAACAGCTTTTGCAATTCTTCCTTGACAATGTCCTTAAGGGCTGGATTCATTCTCCTCTGAGGTTCCCTAACCGGTTTACAATCCTCTTTGATGTATATGTGATGGGTACAGACCGAAGGATGGACTCCTTTCATCTCCTTATAGCTCCAAGCAAAAGCATCTAGGTGGCTGGCCAACAGACTACACAGCTCCTTTTCCTGAGAAGGAGACAGGGAGGAGCTGATCTTTAACTCTCTCTCAGGGCCAAACTCCACATTCTTGATTCTGGGGGTGACAGGGTTGGTTTTACAAAGATCCACTAAGGTGCTAGCTTGGGCATCCTCCTCCAATTTCTCTAAGGATAGTGCACTGGAAGGTGGATTCTGGATCAAGGTCTCGATCAAGTCATCCTCGGTTGGAGGGTCTCTTCTAGTGGTATCTAGGGTGCACAGAGGTGCTGAGTACACCTCGTCTTCCTCTCCTTCTTCCAACCAGAGTGGTAAGTCATGCTCTAAGGAGGGTTGGGCAGGAGGGTATAGGACTAGCTGCTTGGACATGGGACCATTTTTGATGGTCATGTTTCCTGCACGACAACTTATGTAAGCATCTGCAGTAGCTAACCAAGGCCTTCCCAAAATGAGAGGATATCCCGTAAGCTTTGCCTTTGGTTGCAGAACCAGGAAGTCTGCAGGGTATTCCCAAGAGTCAATAGAGACCAGGACATCCTCCACAATCCCTTCGGGAGTCACGGTGGAGCGATCTGCTAGTTGCAGTACTGTCGAGGTCTTCCTCAAGGAATCCTGAAGATTGAGTTTGAGCATAGTATCCCTGGTCATCACATTAATAGCAGCCCCCAGATCAATCAAGGTGTGAGGTATGATGGTGCCATTGATGTGGACATCCACTATAGGACTTCCAGGATCTAAGTACTTTGGGCAGATGACTTGTCCTAACATAAGGTCAGACAGTTGTCCTATGACATTGATGGTTGAGGCATCTTTCTTCCGCCTGCCTGGGTGTTTGAAGCACTTTTCCTTAACCAGTTTGTTGTATATTGGTACATCCTTGATGGCTTGGAGAAGTGGTTGTTGGAGAGGTAAATCCCCTCTACGGATAGAGGCGATCCCTACTAGCCCAGCAAGGGTCTAGCAACAATCAAACAATGCTGCTATGCATGTTCCTAATAACAATTAAACAAGAGGTAAAGAGCACCTACTTGGATTCCAGCACTGTCGTTTGACGAAGAGATGTTGCCTTCGCTCCTTCGTTTTGGCTGATCACGATCCTCCGCGATCTCCGCGAATAGATACCTGCACACACGAAGAGGAAACAAACGCAAGCGTGAAATCTAGTAAAAGCAACCATACATCGGTCAGAAAAGATGTAATTCACATTTAACCATTGCAAGTACAAACGAGAATGGAACAATAATAACAGTCATCTATTATTAATCAGAATAGAGAAGAGTACAACCAAATGTTCTGACATCCGTAACCTTCTCGGGAGGGGGCCAGTCAGCATGTATCCCAAGCATTCACCTTTGAGGATGATTCTCCCAAGACAAACAACTCTCTCTCTCTCACAAGCAACACAAAACAACCTTCCCTAAGCAATCAATCACTTCCACACCTAGCACACCAAATACCTATAGTAGCAGCAATCTGAGCACTATGAGCTCTATACAATCCAAGCTATGTCTAACTAGCTGCTCATGGTAATGGTGGAAGTATATGTAGGAGAAGGAGCCTCCTAAAAGGGTGGAAGGATGAGCTTATCCTTGAGGGAAATGGTTGCAAAGGGTCGAACAGACATGCTATGGAAGGGAGTCGACATTCACAAGGCTAACAACCAAGCCTGGAGTTATCTGGAAGGCTGGTTGTTCGAACAAAATCACCCAAACTGGATCAGCGCGGATTGTGAGGTAACTGACGCGATGTCGCCGCGTCTACATAACTAGGAAAGTCATGTCAGCGCGGAAGAACACGGGAAAGGCGCGCTGGCTACCAGCGTGGAAAAGTGATGTCCTTCCGAGCTGGCAGCGTGCGGAATACACTATGGAGCGCCAGTCATCGCGGGTATTTTGAAAACAGACGCGCTGATGAATAAAACTTTTAGAAAAATGGGTTTTTGGGCCAGTTCAGAAGGCATGAAGCTTAGTGATTGGCACAGCAGGGTGACTGACAGGAAGGCAGTGACAAATTACTGTGTAATAGATGCCCCCTAAAGCATGAAGACCGAGAGAGTGGGAGGGGTGAAATGCTTTACAACACACGCCGAACCGGAACACCACCAGGAAGGACCGAAATATCTCTGATAATCAAGTACATGCAGTCTAGGCATGGGCGCAGCCATCCAAAAAGACATGCGAAAAGGTCTGTTGGAATGGACGCAGCCACCCAGCTAAAGAGACCATAATAATGATAAGGTATGGCCGCAGCCATCCATGACGACTCAGGTATGGGCGCAGCCATCCATCAATGAGTCATGTAATGATCATCCACAAAATCGCAACCTGGACCATAACAGACAGGGTTCCAGGGTCTTGCGCTCCGTCCCGATCCGAACAAAGTACAAGTTCAAGCATGTGAATATATGGGTTGAAGTCGAACATGCATGAACATCGTCTGATTACCAGTCAATGATGAAAACTGTTAACAGACGCGAGAGGTACCACCAATAATGACAATGGCCCTCAAGGTACTATAGGTACAATCCGCGGCATGTGAATCAATGAGCTGGTGTCGAACACCCACGGAATCATTTGATCGGAGGCCAATGATGTAAACCTCGCATCGAACACGAAGAACCTGCCATTGAGGCATGCAGGCTCTAAGGCACCTGAAGGGAGTCTCTAAGTCACCTTCCCGGATAATGAGCTGAAGTCGACAGGAAGTGACCTTGATCGAAGGTGGGCCATAATGTTTCCCACATCATCGACGCGAGACAGAGGAAAAATGATTTGTGTGAGATAGCAGATGAGGTTGTATTATTGCAGAGGTCAACTTCTCTTGAACATATCGGCGGCACTGCAGCGGGTTTGGCAGTATTTGACATCAAATGAGCAAAGGGTATAGTGATGATGGCAATGAGCAGATGAGAGGTCGAATAAGATAACCCAAACCCACGGAGGCCAGTGAAAAACAAGATGAGATGGTCCCACCCAGACACGAAGTAGAAGAGTGCCATGTTCAAGAGCGACATACTGCCGACACGACTATGATTACAGTTCCATTTTCCCCACCATTTCTGGGAGGTACCCCGGTTATTTTTGGATGACAAGCTTGACGGGGATAGCATATGCTTGAAGAGTGTCATTTCGATGATATCCGATGTCATCAAGTGTTTAACGAACCTGACAAAGGAAAAACTCGGCGTCTTTTCTTGTTTAGAGAGCCTGAAAAGACAGCAGAAAAGAAGACTCCACGGGGGTCCTTTTTCGTAAAGTTGTGTCTCTCGAGCCCGAAAAAGTATAAAACAATGCTCGAAAGAACCGCCCGACCATTACGATCGAGGAGTACTTTTCGTAAATAGTGTTCTTGACCCGAAAAAGTAAAAAAGCGGTCGAAAACATGTCGTTTTAGAACCGATAACGAGTGCGAAACGACAAACACCCGGCAATCTTTTTAAGTTATACGGTCGGAAAAAGAGCTAAAAATGACCGCCTCTCGTTCCCTTTAATGAGCTGAAAGGAGGCTCGGCCATCTTTTCTTTTTCATGTCGGAAAAGAGCTTAAAGACGACATCGTGGGACCAAGTGATTTCAGGACCATAATGATTTTCACCTTTTATTCAAACCTGCACAAGAGCACTACCCGCATAAATCCATTCGATATGTGTAAAAAACATATTAAAACATGTATTTGATAAATCTAGGGCTAAATTTATGGCAAAAGATGGTAGAAACCCAAAAACATGGACATTTTATGAGTTTTTACTATAAATAGGGGGGGGTGAAAGATCATTTTACCATTTCCGGACGTGAAGGACGTGGAGAAGCCAGAAAGTTGACAGAGTGATTTCCAGCTCGTACGGACACCATTCTTCGAACCGTTTCTTCCAGGTAGGTTCTCCTCTCCTTGCCCTGCATTTTGATCATATTTTTTAGGATTTTAACGGTCGAATTTGCCCAATCGGACAAATTCTTGGCGCATGGATGCGCTCTCGGTCAGCGCGGATTTCCCACGCGGGTCCGCGCTGGCCGAATTAGGACAAAACGCACCCAACTTCGGGTCAGCGCGGAAAACCCGTGTTCTTCCGCGCTGACCTCGAAAATTAACGAAGGGCTGCCATGGCCAGCGCGGCTGTTTTTAAAACAGCCGCGCTGGCGCGGAAAAATTATTTTGTTTTAAAATGAACGTAAAATCTCCAATGCCAGCGCTTCTAATTGGTTTTTATGGCTTGTGCAGGACACCATGGCTTTCCAATGGCAGGAAAGAGTGCACGATGTGGAAGATGTAGCTGCTTGGGGGGATGTGAATTGCTGCAATGCCATGCGGGCTTGCGGTTTTATGAAATTCTTCCTCACGCCGCGTCTAAGAGCTCAACATGACCTCCTTGAGCTAGTGATCAGGGCATGGAACCCGGTGGACGGGAAATTCACCATCCGTGGTCAAGATATTGAATTCGACCATATGGACATCTTCTTTTTGACCGGGCTGTCACGCCGAGGTGCGAGGCCCATCATAGAGGGGCAGCGACCTAGCGGCGGCACTCTAGATGATCTGATGGCTCGGGTATGTCCGGAGGCTGAGAAAGCGCGAAGTGGGAAAGTTTCGATCCCCACGGTGGGAAACATAGTGCTTCGCACCATTCTGTTCATGGTGACCCGGGCAGCAGGTAGTATGGCCAATCACGAGGCTTCAAAGACTCATCTCTTGTTAGCTCTCGATTGCCTTGAGCCTACAGTGTTTGATTGGTGCACAGCAGTGACCAATAACATGAAGAGGCAGCTGAGCAACTGCCGTCGCGGGGAGACGAAGCAGTTTGGCTACGGGTCAATCCTGATCCCGCTCATTCTAGAGCGAGTGCCTGCTATGCGGTTACAGGTGATGGCCGTGGATGCTCCCAGGGATCCCCGGGAGACGAGGGCCTCACGATGGGCTCGTATCATGCCACGCGGAGGTGGCGGCCGGCCACATAGCTGGGGAGCGTTTTTCCGAGACTGGCTGGATCAGCAGGAGATCTTTGTGGAGGACTGGCCATATGCGGGCATGGATTTCCGCAATGACCCTGATCTGGCACTGCCCCCAGGTGAACAGTGGGATGATGCAGGTATAACACTTTGACTTTTGAATTTTATAATGTTTTTGAATTTTTCATGTACATGTCCTAATAAATGTCATGGTATGCAGATGTGGGGCCCACTAGACCGATTGGCCTGGCTGCCACGGCACGGAGAGAGGGACAGGGAGCTGGAGCCCTGGCCTTAGTCCCTCCAGGGGTTAACACGTCAGAGACTGTAGCTCGCAACCTTGAGGGGTTGCTGGAGGGAGTGCCTGACTACCAGGGGGTCGAGGAGGTCCCCTTAGAGCACCAGATCCATACAGTGGGGGTGGAACCCAGGGTGCACCGCCTTCTGAGGCGGGTAGCACGAGCAGCTGCGTACTACAGAGAGCATCACCCGGCTCCATAGTCACCTAGGTTTTATTTCCACTGTTATTTTGAGACACGTGACTCAGATGCACTGATATTTTGGACATATACACTTATTTTTGAGCGCCTTAGTGCGCCACACGATATATATATACATACCAGCTTTTTGGATGGATCATTGTTAGATGTGATGATGTCTTGTTTATGTTATGCATTTATTCAGTACAATTGTGATCTTATGTATGAATTTGCATGACACATGACCCATGTATTTTATATTTTCAAGCTTAAAAACACGCACACACATGCAAACTATGCTTGAAATGATTTATTTACATATGCTTTACTCTATTATGCTTTCTATGTCTTCTTGTATGATGTTATCTGTTACGCAAATGTCTATCTAACACATGATTTGCCAATGCATCAGTCAACGTATTCAATCGTCTTGGAATGTGTTGATAAGTAATGTAATCAAAGTTCCGTTCCAACAATCTTACACGTAGGTACAACCTTAGTATGCGTTGGTCTCTGACGGAATATCGCCCGTTAAGTTGATGGACGACCAGCTGGGAGTCCAGGTTCACCACTAATTCTCGGATGCCGAGGTCAACCGCTTCGGCAAGTAACTCAATCACAGCGCTGTACTCGGCAACGTTGTTAGTGGTACGACCTAGGCAGACACCCTGAAGGTCTAACAATTCTCCGTGAGGATCGTAGATCACCCACGCCGCAGATGACAAATTGCAAGTACTACGGCAGGCGCCATCAGCGAAACCAACATAAGGTGCACTATAAATCTGCACGAGAAGAAGAAAACACAATAAGAGGCAAAACACGCCTTCACACCAAAGCAAAAATGGAATCACAAAACACACGTATATACAAAGTGAGTGCGCAGAGTCATGCATAATATTTCTTTAGATACAACCCGTTGCGGGGCTTGTCAAGAGGAGTTCCTTCATAATCAATCAACTCATATGCGCCCTTTTGTAAAACTCTTTTCACGATGTAGGGACCTAACCACATAGATTCGAGTTTCCCTGCCCCCAGCTTATCCTTAGCTTGATCGTAGAGCAGTACTAAATCTCCCTCAACAAAGGAACGAGGATGAATATTCTGGTCGAAGTGAGCCTTGACTCTCTTCTTTTGCGCTTCGATAGCTAGAGAAGCCAAACGACGAGTCTCGTCTAACCGTTCTAGGTAAAGAAGCCGTTCCTCCACCGGAGTGGTGTTGGGAAGTAACTCGACAGCTAATTTTAATGAAGGAATCTCACATTCGACGGGAAGGGTAGCCTCTAGTCCATAAACCAACTGGAAAGGAGTGAAACCGGTGGCATCCTTCACAGAAGTCCGGTAGGCCCACAAGGCTGGGAAAAGCATAAGGTGCCAGTTAGACTTGTGCGTATTGACGGTGCGCTGAAGCATGGTGATCAAAACTTTGTTCACGGCTTCAACTTGACCGTTAGATTGTGGATAGTACGGCGACGAACTATCTTGGCGCAAGCCTAGTTGGGTCGTTAGCTCCGTCATCATATGATTTCGGAAATGCTTTCCATGATCTGTAACGATAGCCTGAGGGACTCCGAAACGAGTGATAACATGATTGAATAAAAACTGCGCCGCTGTGTGACCATCTTCGTTCAATGTAGGCATCGCTTCGGCCCACTTGGTGAAATAATCCACAGCAACGATAATGTACCCATGCCCCCCGGCCGAACGAGGGTTACAGGATGTATAATCGATGCCCCATTTGGCAAATGGACCTACGGTTACAACAGGGTGCAGTGGTGCAACAGGTGCACGCATCTTCCAGTGGTAAACCTGGCATTCCTGACATGCACGTACAGCAAGGATGCAATCCTTGAAGATGGAAGGCCAGAAATAACCAGCCCGGAGGATCTTCTGAGCGGTAGCATATCCGGACATATGGCCGCCACAAGCGCCGGAGTGGCAGTCATTCAAGACTCGCTCAGCCTCCTCGAGAGTTAAGCATCGGCGAAGAACAGAATCGACGCCGAGGCAGTACAGGGTATCGCCCAAGATACGATATGGTTGAGCTTGGTGACGAATTCGTCGTCGAGCATCTTTCGATACATTGGGACGGAACGAAGACGTCTGTAAATATACGATAATATCCCCGTACCACGGGTCGAGGGTGCTGATGAGAAACAGAGTTTCATCCGGAATGTGCTCCTCTGAGGGGGATGGTGCAGAGTTAGATGGTAAGGAACAGAGCAGTTCAGCAAAGACCAGAGATTTCTTAGACTTGGCTGCAGTGAATTCCAAGTCGAACTCTTGGAGGATTACAATCCATTTCGAGTATTTGCCCCCCAGTAGCTGACGTGACAAAATGTAGGTCATGGGGTTGCAATCAGAGATCACGGTCGTTGTGCGCAACAGGATATAATGCCGGAATCGTTGGACGGCACAGACAGCTGCCAATGCCAACTTTTCGAAGTACGCGTAGCGAGTTTCCGTATCCAGAAGGTTGCGGCTAAGATAATAAATAACATGCTCGGTGCCAGCATCATCGTCCTGCACTAGAACCATACCAATGGTGGTGTCAGCGGCAGCTAAATAGAGAATATAGTCGCGGTGATAGTTCGGAGGTCTTAAGAGCGGAGCTGAGACAAGAAGGTCTTTAAGGCGCTCAAAAGACTCTTGGGTGATGGCATCCCAACGAAAGGGTGTGTCTCGCTTTAATAATCGCGTGAAGCCTTTAGCCACCTCGGCATAATTCGGGATAAATCGTCTGAGAAAATTAGCTTTCCCTTGCAAGCTCTGCAATTGCTGCAAAGAGGCAGGGGGAGGAAGATTCAAAATGGCCTCGACTTTCAGGGGATCCAGATGGATGCCTTCCCGGGAGACGATAAACCCGAGTAGTCGGCCAGCTTCCACGCAGAAGACACACTTGTGCGGATTAAGTCGAATACGGTAGTGTCGACAGCGGAGGAAGATTTCGCGTAAATGAGATGGATGGTCTTGACGTTTAGCTGAATGAGCTGGGAGGTCATCCAGGTAAGGCTGTACGATGTGTCGGATATCATGAAAAGCATACGACATCGCACGCTGGAAAGTGGCACCGGCATTTTTGAGACCGAAAGGGAGCTTTTTATAAGCAAAGGTACCCCAAGGACAAATGAAAGCTATCTTGTGCTGGTCTGCGGGGGCTATGTTGATCTGGTTGTAACCAGAGAAGCCGTCCATAAAGGAATAAATCTCGCTTCCTGCGCAGTCATCAATAAGCTGATCAATAAAAGGCGTAGGAAAGTTATCTTTTGGATAGGCGCGGTTGATATCGCGGTAGTCAACACAAACCCGAATAGTACCCTGCTTTTTATTCATAGGGACTATGTTAGATACCCATTCCGTGAGAGGAATGGCATAGATGAAACCAGCTCGAAGAAGCTTTTCAACCTCGGCCTTGATGGCTGCTGCCTTTCGAGGGTGCACAGGACGTAAACGCTGACGAACAGGTTTGGCGCCTGGATAAGTAGGAATTTCATGCACCACAATACTAGGGTCGATGCCGGGCATTTCCTCGTAAGACCATGCAAAAACATCCCGGAATTCACGAAATAAAGCGGTATAAAGTTGAACTTCCTCAGGAGTGCATGTGACTCCAATGAAAATATTCTCGACAGTCCCTGGTTTGACAGAGATGTCGATTGGCTAGGTTTGCGTTATATTTCCCAAATTGCCCTCTGACGACACTTGATATAGCTGGATAGGTGTTTGGAGAGGCGGAGACGGGACGCATGAAGCAAACTGCTCGAGACATGTGGCCATTTCCGGATGGGGAGGGAGAAACGAAGAGCAATGGTGGTGATCTGACCAAGGGAGCTCTTCTAGAGACATAGTCTCTATAATGGCCTCATCGGATGGGAAAATCTCTTTCAAAGGGTCCGAAGTAGGCTCATCTCCTAACCATGGGAAATGATCATATGAATCGGGAACACTGCTTGGAAAAGCAGGTTCAGGGGGTGGAGCCGATGCAGCGACAATCTCGATGTAATTGAGCTCGGCAGGACTCAATGGCATCATATCGCCCCAAGAGTCTTCCTGATTCGGGGGAGGAAGAACCCATGGATCTGAACGTACAGAGATCATATTGACAGAGGCGAAATTGGGAGGTGGGAGGGGAAAAACTCCCATTAAAGCAGGATCTTTGAAAAGTCCGGCTCCCACAGATTCTAAGGACTTGGAGGTATGCTCCACAAAGGGCACATTACCTTCGGAGGAAGAGGCGAAGAAAGAGAGCTGGTCCACCGTGACAATCTTTCCCTGGTGAGGGAAACGAACGACACGGAATAAGGAGGATGCTACGGCCTGCATGGCATATGTCCAGCTGCGGCCGAGGAGGAGGTTGTACGTGAGATTTGCGTCAACGACCTCTACCTCTACTTCGACTGTCTTGCCTTCTAAGGAAATGGGTAAACGTTGGAGAATACCGTAAGGGCGAGATTCTCTTCCATCGAACGCTTCTAGGGTCGTAGGAGACTGACTCAGAGCGGGGGAACCAATAGCCTTCCAGCAAGCGACTGACATGATACAGGTTGAGGCACCTTCATCAATAACGGTACGATGAATCGTTTTGCTATTAATGATGACCTGGATAAGGAATGCTACTTGGTGAGGCAGTCTTTGGGAAAAACCCTCGAGATCAAAAGTAATCAAATCTGAATCTGCCGGGTCGATACCACCAATGGCTGATAGCAGGGACTTCCTCTGTGAGGGGCAGCTCTGGAGGACTTCTAACGCAGACATAGCAGACGGAGCCTGAGCTAAGTCTTCGACAATGCTATAGTGCTGGGCGGCACGAGCATTGGGGTTATAGGATGACTTCCTGAGTACACCTTTAGGAGGGGGTCGGGGGATCGTCTCAGCGCTGGGCCGTTCGATGTGAAGGGGACCAGAACTGGATGGAGGAGCGCTGGAGGGAATCTCCGGCTCTTTCCCGGCTGAAGAAGGATAATCTTTTGCTCGAGTCGAAACATGGATGGGGATGGTACCAACCATGAACACTTGAGAACCGAACGAGGGAGAGGACTGAGAGGGGTAGCCACCTGATGCGTCTGTTGGGAAGGAAAAGGTTCTTTCAACACAGCAGGGGGTCCAGGAGCGCCTTTCAATAACCGACTAACCTCGGACCACCTAGGGCAGTCTTTGGTATAGTGATCCTCCTCACGGATGAGGCAAGGATACTTAGGTTTTCGCTTGGCTCCGTCTTCAGATGAATTTTTAGAAGGTTCCTGCTTGGGTTGTTTATTCTCATTTTTCAGTTTTCCTTTCCCCTTCCCTTTCCCTTTCGAGGGTTTGTCCGCCGCGGTGGACTGAACGGCGTTAACCTCTAAGGTACTAACAAAATTCGATGGGCCCTGAGAAGCATTTTCATTGGAAGCATTTTGCTTTTGCTTTCCAGGGTTTGCGGAGGATTTTTTGGACGACGAATTGACAGAGCCAATGACTCCATCTACTGATGGTTTCGGCAGAGCCTTGGTCTGCCCAGGCCTCGGAGCATCTGGCAAATACTCATATAGGGTACCTGACTGAGAATAGACTAAGTCTAGGTACTAAGCTCGCGCGATCACTTGCTCTTCAGTTACACAAGCTCCCATGGCAATATCTTTTGCAATTTTGGGCACAAAGGAGGTCGTAAACCAGTCGGTCAGGAGTTGATCAGGAATCCAGAATTTGATCAAACGACGACGCCTTCTCCATTCATGTATATGATCAGAGATGTGCGTAGCCGTGTCATGTTTCAAAGACGTGAGGAGATTAGTCCCAGTCTCGTACCGAATGGGCAACTGAAAATGGGTTAAAAATGCCATAGCTAACGAGTTGAAGTCTTGAAACATACCGCGATTCAGCTCAATATACCATTTCGCAGCTGCACCGGTGAGAGTCCTCTAAAAGAGGCGAAGCCGGATAGAGTCATCAAGCCATGAGTTTGATGAACACCAAAGATGATAAGTCATAACATGTGCTTGAGGATCCTCTCCTGCCTTACCGTCAAACTTTGGACAATCACCAGGTATTTTAGTTGGAACCGACGGCCAATATGGATTATGCAAAATGGGATCATTTGTTAACTTGGACACATCCGGAAGTTCCAACGTCGCTAAAAATGGCAGCTGAGGATTAAAGGACATCCGAGGCTGAGGGTTCGAAGCAGTATTAGGGTTCCAACCAGATTGTGGTTGCCCCCAGGGATCTTGTCCAGATGGACCTGGCCCGAAAGGGCCTGGAGCATAAGAACTTTGTCCTGACGGGCCTGGCCCAAAGGGGCCAGGCGCATAAGGACCTTGTCCCGACGGGCCTGGCCCAAAAGGGCCGGGCGCGTAGGGTCCTTGTCCAGAGGGGTTCTGTCCATACGGATTTGGTCCATATGCAGACGATTGACCCTGATACTGCCCCCCAGCACCCCATGTATTAGCAGCTTGGCCCGCGGGTGCACCATATTGATAGTTTTGGTAAGGAGTGACCTGTGGTTGCTGATAATTTTGGTAAGGGGCAAACTGATTCTGCCCCTGGGGTTGCTGGTAGCCATGTGGTTGCTGGGCCCCATACGGAGCCTGATAGGCAGGCTGCGTTTGGTAAGGAGGTTGATAACCTGTTTGAGTTTGAGGCCCAGGGTAATGTCCTTGAACCGGCTGGGGTTGAACCATCTGTCCCGAAGGTTGACTTGGTTGGATTTGAGATGGGCCTGGTTGGCCAGCAGGATAAACTTGTTGGGCACCAGGTTGTCCATGCGCCACCAAGGGTGGTCTTTGCGGAACGGATGACTGAGCTGGCTGGATAGCTGGTTGACGCCGAGGTTGGCCAGCTTGTCCAGCTGGACGATTAGGGCGGACAGCGGGTTGACCTTGCTGCATAGAAGGTTGGCCCGTTTGCCCCCCAGGGTGACCAGACTGAGCAGAGGGCTGGGCTTGCTGCATAGCAGGCTGCCCTCCTTGGTGTATAGGCTGAACAGAGGGTTGGCCTTGCTGTATAGCAGGTTGCCCCCCTTGCCCAGAAGGATTCATGGATTGAGCAGTGGGTTGACCCTGCTGAACATAGGGTTGCCCACCCTGCCCAAGAGGATATCCCTGCTGGACTGCTGGTTGATTTTGAGGATTATAAGCTGACCCAGTTTGTCCAGATGGGTACCCTTGCTGGAAACCGGGTTGGCCTTGCTGAACGTAAGGCTGCCCTGGTTGTCCAGTCGGGTAACCTTGCTGAGTACCAGGTTGTCCTGGATACCCAGTAGGTTGACCTTGATATGAATACGACGGACCTCCAATGGCCGAGGGTTGTCCCTGGTAGGGTTGTCCCTGTGGGCCCCCAGATTGTCCTGGGTAAGGCGGGCCATAAAGTGGTTGCCCTTGAGGGGTTTGCACATAAGGCGGCTGGCCTTGACTGGGCGGTCCGTGAGGCTGTACGGGAGGATCCCGGTTCCCATAAAAAACATGAGGGGTGGGGTCATACCTCATGTTCAAAGGTTCCTCATTTTCGTCGAAAGGACGATGAGGAAGGACTGAAACGTTCTCGAGGTACTCACCATTCTCATCGTAATAAAAGAGGGGACCTTCGTAATCTGGGTCCGTAATGGGTTGCCCAAAAGCATCATACAGTCCTGCTCCTGGAATGCCACCAAGAAAGGGACCTGCTTCAGGGTTCGTAGATGAGGACGCCGGTACAGCACTGACGACCGGAGTCGAACGTGCTACACAGACGGTGGGTCTAGTGGGAACTGAGGTAACGGGCGTGTTAAGCCCTGACGTAAGGGGTGTACTAAGGGGTTGCGAAACGAAGGGCCCGGTGGAGGCGATGAGACTAGGATCCCATATAGTCGTAGAAGTAGTCCTAGCAGCTATCCTATCCCTCACTGATTGATATCGTGGAGGGAGCGGGGAGGAAGCCAGGACCGGAGTCTCAATGTCCGTCACCACGGGCGTCTCGCCTGTGCTGGAAGCTGTCTCATCCATCGGGGAAGTAGACATTGGAGACGACATACCGAGAGGAGTACGAGGGGTACGAGGGGTATAATCGGGCTCCCAGATAGGATTCCAATCTTCTATATAGTCTTCGTCGCCTGGGGCACGTACGTTGATAGGCTGGATACTCGGAACAATGGGAAGAGTACCGCTTACAACTGGTACCTCTGGAGCAACAGAAGATGGAGAACCCTGATCACTTGGACCGGGAGTTGACGGGTCAGCCAGGATGACAAGACCCCTTAGAAAACCTAAAGGAAACTAACGATAGACAACCCTACTCAAACTAGCGCACACAAGATCTAACAGGAAATGTTATCGTAGCCGAAAAAATCTTTTAAGACATTGGAATTAGACTTGACCTTTTCATGTTTCAAGAGTCGAGAAAAGGACGAAAAGATGACTCCAGTCTCCTTCGAATATTTAATGAGCACGAAGTGACAAGACGCTCACTTACACCTTTTCATTTAGGGAGTCCGAAAAGGATCAAAAGTGACTGCTCTGGAGATTCTAGGTAAAAGGTGTGCCAGACTTTTCACAAAACCACAGAATACTTTTTAGGGTACGGGTGGTCAATCTTCATGAATGTTGTGTTCACTGCATTGCGAATCGTAAGGCGGTAGACTCGGCTTCCTATGGATCAAGGATAAAAGCCTAGTGGGGTCTCCCTATATACGCGACGGTACGTGGGAGCACAGTCCGTGTTAGACCACTATCGAGTCACAGAAGGAGGAATCACCCAACCGTAATGTGAAACAACAGTGACTATGTTTAAAGACGCCGGAACACGTCTCTAACCTAGACCTCTAGATATTTGCGTTTAGTTCCAATGCGTTTTTAGATTCATTCGGTTCATTTTATAGTTGATCTTGAGATTAAGTTTCGATTTCAGGTCCTATCGTATGTTCTCTCACAATTACCTAGATGCAAACTACATGTCAAAGAGAATCATTTTGTTCGATGAATTCTAGCTATAGAAGGGTAAAGAGATTTCAATCAAACAAAACGAACACAATCAATCAAACAGCCTAATGCAACTAAAAGCGAGGAAAGGAAACTTTTTCTTTTGAAAATGCAAATCAATGAAACATTCTTTTCCTTTTCAATTTTTTTTTAAAAGCAAAGCCACTAGTTTGATTTTCTTTCAGTGACACAAAGCATCTAAAATAATTTGGAGGAACTAGAACACCAAGCAAAATGTAATTGCCTAATGAAAGCACACAAAGTTCCCAAAACACCCAACAAAGATTTCCAAATCAATGAGAAGATCAAGTTCCACACGAGCTATGTGATCTAAGCTCGGCAAGACAAGCAAGGATTGAAACGAGGGGGAAAGCGAGAAATACTCGGAAACACAACCCAAAGCACTTCAACAATCACTGAACGAGTACACAAACGAATTTGAAGTTGGCTGATCAAACAAGAAAGCAAGATCCCTACGGAAGGCTTGACACACACACGGCCACTAGATACCCTAGGGCTAGAGTGCACAATCAACAGAAAAGGGCAAACACCCGAAGGAAGAGAGTTACAACCAGTCAAGTAGAGACTCGAAATCATTCAGCAATCGAAAAAGTGACGGTGTAAACACAAACCAAGCAGCGAAAGCAAAAGGGAAGGTGTTCGCAAAACCAAAAACTAAGCAAAAACGGAACCCTATGGATCCAGACTTCGCAATCAAGGAGTCCAGAGCTCGGACAGTGAAAAGCAAGTCACAGACAGGCGGAGAGAAGAAGGGAAAGTCACAGCAAGAGGTTCAGGAGGCCAATTTGGTCAAAAATGAATTTTACAGGATCAGCGCGGGTAGCCTTCAGCAACTCGGCGCTGACAAGGGGAGGCCTATAGCAACTTTGCGACGTCAGCGCGGAAGAACAGGGATAAAGCGCGCTGTCTCGGAAAAACGAGGTCAGCGCGGAAATAAAACACACAGACGCGATGACAGGAAACACAAAGAAGCGGGGGCGCGATGCCAGCGCGGAAGGACACGTATAAAGCGCGCTGTCTCTGAAAACGAGGTCAGCGCGACTGTTAGACGTACAGGCGCGATGGAAAGAAAACTAAAGAACAGGGTTGTGATGTCAGCGCGACTGTTCGGAATTAAAACGCGCTGAGAGCAAAAACAAGCAAGGCCAAAATAAAAACTTCCCAAACCAAAAGCAAGAGCCTCTTAACAATAAAAATGCTTCCCAGATATACCCAGAAAGTTCATAAGCAAAGAGACAATCCCAAAAACTCGAAAAGAAATCAATCAAAGCCAAGTACAAAAGTGGACTCAAGAGACAAAAAGGCTGATCCCCAGCGGAGTCGCCAAATTGTTGGAGAGGTAAATCCCCTCTACGGATAGAGGCGATCCCTACTAGCCCAGCAAGGGTCTAGCAACAATCAAACAATGCTGCTATGCATGTTCCTAATTACAATTAAACAAGAGGTAAAGAGCACCTACTTGGATTCCAGCGCTGTCGTTTGACGAAGAGATGTTGCCTTCGCTCCTTCGTTTTGGCTGATCACGATCCTTCGCGATCTCCGCGAATAGATACCTGCACACATGAAGAGGAAACAAACACAAGCATGAAATCTAGTAAAAGCAACCATACATCGGTCAGAAAAGATGTAATTCACATTTAACCATTGCAAGTACAAACGAGAATGGAACAATAATAACAGTCATCTATTATTAATCAGAATAGAGAAGAGTACAACCAAATGTTCTGACGTCGGTAACCTTCTCGGGAGGGGGCCAGTCAGCATGTATCCCAAGCATTCACCTTTGAGGATGATTCTCCCAAGACAAACAACTCTCTCTCTCACACAAGCAACACAAAACAACCTTCCCTAAGCAATCAATCACTTCCACACCTAGCACACCAAATACCTATAGTAGCAGCAATCTGAGCACTATGAGCTCTATACAATCCAAGCTATGTCTAACTAGCTGCTCATGGTAATGGTGGAAGTATATGTAGGAGAAGGAGCCTCCTAAAAGGGTGGAAGGATGAGCTTATCCTTGAGGGAAATGGTTGCAAAGGGTCAAACAGACATGCTATGGAAGGGAGTCGACATTCACAAGGCTAACAACCAAGCCTGGAGTTATCTGGAAGGCTGGTTGTTCGAACAAAATCGCCCAAACTGGATCAGCGCGGATTATGAGGTAACTGACGCGATGTCGCCGCGTCTACATAACTAGGAAAGTCATGTTAGCGCGGAAGAACACGGGAAAGGCGCGCTGGCTACCAGCGCGGAAAAGTGATGTCCTTCCGAGCTGGCAGCGCGCGGAATACACTATGGAGCGCCAGTCATCACGGGTATTTTGCAAACAGACGCGCTGATGAATAAAACTTTTAGAAAAATGGGTTTTTGGGCTAGTTCAGAAGGCATGAAGCTTAGTGATTGGCACAGCAGGGTGACTGACAGGAAGGCAGTGACAAATTACTGTGTAACAGTGGTATTTTCACACACAACTGCTTGAGCTCTCCCAGAAGCTCATCCTCCTCTGGGTTGGGTTGTGTGGTGGCTGTTAGTCTCTCAGGAAAGGGTGGAATAGCCTTTGGTTCACTTTCCTGTTTATCTTCCTCATCCTCTGGGGGAGGAGGTTGGCGATCCGGAAGGGTCTTTCCAGATCGAAGATTGATCTCCTGGATCTCCACAGCATAGGTAGGACATGATGTTTCCCCAGTGTATACCTGCTGGGCCTGTCTATTGTTGGGGTTCGGGTTCGGTTGAGCAGGCATTTGAGGTTGTCTTGGAGGAGCAGGAGGTAAAGGCTGAGGTTGAACTGGTGGTGGAGGCAAAATGGCAGGAGGAGTGTTGTATTGGGGCCTCCACCCTGACTGAGGTGCATTCCACTGAGGCTGTGACTGGGCATGTGAATGATATGAGTGAGAAGTGGGTTGAGTAGGGTACTGAGGTGGATAAGACCATGGAGGAGGCATGGACTAGGAAGGATGAGCAGGGGGACCCCAGGAAGGCATAGGAGTCGATTGGTTGGGGCTGTAATAAGCTTGAGGTGCCCCTTGCATTCCCTGCTGATAAGGTCTAGATCCTTGTGGCCTCCTTTGGTTGATGAAATAGAGAGGTTCAGTGGGGGCTTCTGTCCCTTGGTACATGGCTTTAAACCCAGGTAAGGTTGGACACTAATTTGTTGGATGGTCCTCCTCACAAACGAAACACACTTCAACCGAATGAAATGGGCATTTGTTCTTGGGGTGTCTTCTTGTGCACCTAGGGCAGAAGACAGCCAAGGCTCTCTCAGCTTCTTCCTTCTTCTGCTGGATCCTGAAGGTGTCCAGCTGCATGGCAATGGTCTGTCTCACCTCACTCTTAAGATCTTCTAATTGGTTTGCAAACTCATGTTTGGAGAAAGGGACACCAGTGGAGAGGAGATTTCCTCTACCTCGTTTCCTAGCTGCCCTGGAGTGATTTCTAAACACAGTCTTGATGTCCTCATAAGGCAGTTGGTAAATGTCCCCCCCAGCTAACATGTGAAGGGTATCTAAGAGGTCTTCAGGGACTCCTCAGAGCAGGACCAACTTGAGGGATTCCGGGTCAAGTGTGCACCTGGCCCGCTTATAGCTAAGTTGGAACCTCTCCTCATAATCCTCTAAGGACTCATCATTTCCCATGGTCATCCGAAAGATTTCTCCCTTGGTTTCCTTGGACCTACAGTAATCCCGGTACTTGGTATTGAAGGCTTGCTGCATTTGAGCCCAAGTAGTGATACTATTCCCAGGTAAGCCCATGAACCAGCGTAATGCTGCATCCTTAAGAGTGGAAGGGAAGAGTTTCAGCTTTTGCTCATCTTCAGTATAGTCATAGGTTCTACAAAGGACAGCAAACTCAAACAGGAAGGTATCAGGATCTTCAATAGTCAGTCCATGGAAGTGAGGTAAGGCGGAGGGGCTAATGTTCTTCATTTTCATCTCTCCATTGGTCTCTCGGATGGGGAAGGCTCCTTCTATTCTCTCATCTTCTCTTCTATTGTCAGCCATAGCTTCAGATGGAGTGGTCTCTAACTCTTCTTCTTCTATAGGATCTTGGTATATCTCAGGATGTTCACCTATAGGTTCTTCTGGGTCACTGTCACCAAAGAAGAGAGAAGGGTGACTCAGTGATGTGGTGGGGGTGTTGGGTAGGAATTTGCCTGATTTATCTCGGTTCCTACCAGGCATGAAATGGAAAAGACTTTCTCTTTTTTTATTGTTTTTGCTTTTTTTTTTCTTTGGTACCTGCAAAACTGAAACAGATTGATCTACAACTAACTATAAAGATGCGGAATTAAACTGAAAGCAGGAAAGAACTAATCTACTTTGCTCAAATGAAATTGCAGGAATGGAAACACTAGTCTACGCTTGCAGAATTGAAAGGTTAATCTATGAAAGCAGGAAATGCTAGTCTATGAAAGTAGGAAATGCTAATCTATGAAAGCAGGAAATGCTAATCTATGAAAGCAGGAAAGGTCTATGCTACTTTTGCAGAATGGAAATGAAATAAACTACTTAGCAGAAGGCAAGAGTAAGAAAATAGAAGAAAAGCAACAATTACTAATACTCTGACGCTTCCCCGGCAACGGCGCCAAAAAGATGGTGAGCTCCAGTATTGTAGCAATAATGCTACAACTCCTGGGGCTTCCTATCTCTAATTTTATCAACCTGGTAGTTCGTACAAACTTGGAAGCGACGGTGTTGTATGCACAAGTACTAGCTCTTGTCGCAGCTGTCACTTGGTCAGCTGGCACAAGTCCGCTAGGGCTCAAGCCAACTTCTATATGCTCTCAAAAGAAGCTTGCTAAATGATGGACGAAAGCTATCTCAAAGAAAACTAATCTACTTGGCAAAAATGAACTGAAAGCAAACCAAAGCATGGAAACCCTAGGAAACCCTAATCTGACTAATTTACCCTCTAAGATGCAATAGTGAGAGTGCAAATGTCTAAAAATGATGCCATTACTTCTAGTGATGTGAAATGCATGAACTCAAACTACTTTCATTAAAAAGAACATTGTTTTTATGTTTTTGCTTGAATGGTTGGAGTGATTGTGATTTTGTTCTTATTAGGGTTTGGTTGTGCAGAGGTGGTGCAAAGGGAAGAAAAGCTTGGGAAAGGTCAGGGAGGCTAGGAGAGGTCCCAGGGGATCTCTAGCATCATCCCACAGAAGTTCCTCACGTTCAGAAGCTCAGCAACCGAGTGAGTGGGCTCCTACAGGATGTCTGCAGGGGATCCTACAGGAAACTCAGGAATCCTACAGGAAGTCTATTAATTTCTACAGGATGTCCTACCGTGGGTGTTTTGGGTGATGGTGAAGTGATGGAATGGTATGGGGGGATATGTAGGATGGAGATGAAGCTGATGATGGCTCAGGAGTAGAGAAATAGGATGGAGAACGAGTGCATGAAGTGGGTTGGTGGATGGAAGGCTAGAACAACGAAAGGTCAAGAAAATGAAGCTACGTGGGTGATGGAGGAGTTGGAAGGTAAACGAGCTAAACAGAGGTCAAGGATGTGGCTTTGGGCATGGTCAAGATGAAGAAGAAGGAAATGGAATGATGTGGAGCAGTGTAAATAAAACAAATTGCTTATGACTGTCACCAAAAACGAGAATTCATTAACCTATGCTACCTGTGCTATGAACTCAATGAACAGCAATGTAAACCGTGAAGAGGAGTTGTGCATGAAGTTAAAATGAAGGAGTATGGCTCAAGATTGAAGTGCATGGAAAGATCTCTAATGAAAATGACCGTGTTGCAGCTTGCATAAAGGTAAAAGACTGCGTTTTTTTTGTGGTTGGTGTAGACTGCACCCCAATCTCCAAACAGAGATGGCAGTGGGGTCTCTCTCAACCTTTTTCTTGGAGCTCCAGTAAATTACAATCCTCCTATTCTAGCTAAGCAACTGAAAGCAATTTAACCATAAGCTAATCCTATTCAATCTCATAAAAACTAAATCAGCAGACTGTAATTTCGAATTGCATGTGAAAGCAAAGAAACAAAGTGCTGGAACGAAAGGTAAATAACACTACAAAACAGAGGAGGTCTATTGCTCTCAGGTTGGGCCCTAACCTGAGAGCTATAGCTCCCTTAAAAGCTCAGAACTAGATCCAAATCTGCTTGCCTTTATTCATAATCAAAAGTCTAATGTCATGCCAAAACTGGCTTACACAAAAACAAACACCGAGCTTGTAACTCGTGCTCAGAAATTACAATGATAATTCCAAAGGTCAAAAAGCTTCCAACATAGGCTACGGCCTGCATATTTATACACAATGAGGATCAGGCTGGCTTCCTCCATTCGTGGGGCTTGGCTGTCCAACTGAAGTCAAACTGTTGTAAAACTGATGATCCTGTAGAACATGTTGGCTGCCTTTGAGCTCGGTGGGGAGAGCTGTTGGAGCTCGGAGTGAAGGTGATAATTACGAGGGAAGTCATTTAAGGCCGTAGACAACCTCCCTATAAACCTGAAACGTCACCTTTGCTGTCTCCTTGTCTCCATTTACGTGGTCTTTTGCTCTCTTTAATGCCAAAAACCTGAAATCACCATGTATTAGCCACATAGATATAATGCCTGCCCTTCTTCCTACAAACAACACGAATATACTAAGAAATGAATGCATAAGTAATAAAAGATGAATGGTTGAGCAAGTAAAGTAGGCCAAAATGAGCCCAAATTGTACCAAAAATTGGGGCTCATCACAAAGCCTGATCGAATCATCATTCAGGGTGTTGGATGAACACCATAGATGAAAAGGCATTACATGATTCGATGGGTCTTCTCCTGGATTTCCATTAAACTTTGGAATGTCAAATGGAAATTTATGTGGAATCACCGGCCACCAAGGCGCATATGCAATTGGATCATTAGTGAGCCAGTTTAAATCTGGTAGTTCTAAATTTGCTACAAATAACAATTGTCGATTCAATTCAGGTGGAGCATACCCAGGATAGGATGGAATCGCTTGTGAAATAGGTCTTTGCATACCAGCGTAGGGCATCTGCATTCAGTAACCCTGGTAAGGTTGTTGGACATAAACAGTATAAGGTGGTTGTTGATAACCAGTTTGGAAATGTGGTTGTCCATAACCTGCAAAGCCTTGTTGCCCAGGTTATGTACATGTAATGAAATTTTATAAGCTGAGCATGGGAATGCCTCCCTCAGCTAGTTCATGTGAAAATCATATTATCATGATGTATTGTATTGTAATTGATGCAGGTCACCTCCTGGTTCAAAACTTCTGATCCTCATGATAAAGCATTTCACTCGACATAGATATTTACGACCTCATGCTTTAGGAGGCAACTGTTATAGACATAATTGGGCACATCAACCCAAACTCACATGTCGATGGTATTAGGGTTTATCAACCCTTAATATAGTTTTTTTATGCCCTAAAGAAACTAAGTCCTCTGAATGCTTTATTCCCTAAAAGTTCCATTACAAAGTTCATCCAAAAAGTGCCTCAAAGAGATCATATCAGGAAGCCCTGTGTTAGGGTGCTATGCATAGTAGGTGCCACACTGTCTAAGTGCTATGCATCGCATTTAGGCCCTCTTTAGGGTGTGATGGTCGAGATTAGACAAAATTCCAGGAGATTTTGAAGAATCAGTTACTCATGGAAACCTCTAGAAGCTTCTCCAGTGCCACCTACCCCTTTGAGTTCGCCCAAGGATGACCAAAGGAATTCGGAAACATCCACCTCCTATTCCCCTCTTTCATGGAACCAATTCCTAAAAATAGAAAGGCTTTCATCATCATCATTGATGACTCAACCTCCTTCACTCATCTAGAAATGGATCCCTCATCCAAGAGATCTAGGGGCTGAATATTTCTAAGTGATAAGGAAGTGCTGATGGTTTTAGTATTGAGGCAAAGTATTGTTGTAATGTCAGAATTTCTAGTTGTTCATGAGGTGAAGAAGGTTTGAAGCTGGGAGGATGGCGCTGGATCGAACTTATGGGTTGTAATCCTTCTTTCTATTAATAAATCTTTTCAAGATTTTACCCCTATGATTGTGTAATCTTTCAATGCAATCATATATTTATCATACTTTCGATTCTATGATGTTTATGAATTATGGATCATTATGCTTTGATGGGTCTATGTTTCTATAGATGCGAAGGTACTCTCCAAGCATGTTAAGTACAGGGATAAGCAATGAGATCGGCCAAAGGAGAGAGAGATCAAGCGAGGAGTCAAGCGGAAGTTATAGGTTGTCTCTTTATAATCTTTCTCTCTATCATTCATAGGAAAAATAGTGAATTTCTTTAATTGTTGTTTCTAGGTTAGCTACCAAACCTAGAGGGTTAGCATTTCTTAGAAATACTAGTTTTCCCATAAACGAGCATGTAACAACTGAATTAGGGTTTGATGGGCCCTAATAGTACTGATCTGTAGGTTGGGGTTGATGTGCCCAAATGGATCTGTAACAGGTAGTCCTCAACAGCTATGACTTGTTGCTCCCACTAGGAGAAGAACTTGTCATCAAAAGTGTTTCTAGGGACCTCACAGTCCCCTAGTCTCTTCATCAGATCAGCCCATTTTGCCCATTCAAGGATCCCTCGGGCTGCTAATGGTGTACAATACCTTGGGTCAAAGCTCTGGTACCCTCTTGAAGAAAAAGGAGCACAAAATGGTTATATATCCAAATTTTTTTGTTTGACCTTTTCTGATGGAGGTAGGTTTCTTTTTCATGTTATTCAAGAGGGGTGTAAAACAATAAAAAACTATTGTAAGAGACTTTATTGTTAGACTCATCGAAACTCGAGAAGCTTCATGTAGAGATGCTGACCCATTCACTCTAGAAATTGTAAAGAGAAGGATTATCAAGGCTAATCTCTCTACATGTTTAATTGGAATTTGAGTTCCAATCTTCTCTATATTCCTTGGGTAGTAGATGTGTACATATTCCTCTACACTGAGGCTACCTCTTGTTCTTCCCATCAAATTTACCTTCTTTCCTCTTCGGGAAAGACCAGTGATGAAATAGACATCCTTTATTTCTATTCTTAGAGGCATTTGGTCAATGATGAAAGCATGTTCTTCTGGATCCCAATAATGGATCAACATTTGTAGTAATCTGGTGTTTGCCTTCATGTTTCGCAACTTGAAATTATTTAATAAACCACATCCTTTTAATACATCTAATGCCATTTGATCATCCATCACTTAATTATCAATTGCACTATGTTCCCTTTCTCTCCATGTGATAGACATCCTAAAAATCAAATGTTTTTGGATCATTAGAAATCGTGCTTTAAATTTTCAAACTGCACACATGCGGGTTCACCATATACACAGTCACTTATAGGGTTGTTTTACATGCGAGTTTGCCATGTTCAACCCACATGCGCACAGGGAACAATTTTTTAAGATATTTTTCTATGGCAAAATTTTCGAAAAATACATTTTAAAAGCAATAAAATTTATCTAAGAATCATTTAGAAGATTACATGTATAGTTGAAGGTTGAACTGATAGACAAATCATATGGATTGAGGTTGCTTAAGTTTTTGCTCCAGAGCTCCTTCACTCACTTGTTCACATTACAAATGAAAAAATTGTAATTAAAAAAGTCTTTATATAGGTTGACATGTAAAAATCAATTTTTTCAAAAGTTCATTTTTTCTTTGCAAAAATTTACGAGCTTTGTGACCTTTTTGGCTTAGAGTGTTGGGATGGGTAATTTTTCAAGACACTTTGTAGATTTTGAGAGACTACTTTGATTCCATGACCGCAGGCCCATCATGGCAGGTATCATTTTTTCACTGGAATATAGGTTAAGGGATATCATTTTCCATTGATAGCCTCCATACTGTAATATCTTGGCCATAGGTTCAACCCCATCTTGTCTTGTTTCTTAAACCATTTTCACTTGCCAACTTATAAAATCATGACGTGACGGTAGAGCCAACCTTTACATGGGCATCTTAGTTAGATTCTTGCTAGCATATGTTTCTCATGCTGCTATACTGTGTAGGCTTGAGAGTCCTCTTTAGTCCTACCATGACTTGTGCGTTGAAGCTTCATTCTCTTAGTTCTTCACTATTTTTCTAGCTTTATAACCTAGAGGCTAATTTGTGTTGAGTTGTACCACTGCATTGAGTTGTACCACTGCATTGCATGTGGAATATTTGTACCTTTTGGCCTTAAGTTAGCTTCACTTGGTCTTGTGTATAAGCCACTTTTTGACCATGTATTTATGCAAAATCAACCTTGCAATCACTTAGCCTCTGCAACTTGACACCTTATACCCGTGGAAAGAACATTCCTTTGAGTGCCATTGATGAGTTTCGTCACCCTGCATTGAGCATAGGCATGTTCCACTCCCAGGAACTAGAAAAATTTGTACTTTGACACTAGTTCTTTTCCACTCTATTATAGCCATTCTTTTATTCCTTTTTCGGGGTTTCTAAATATGAAAAAGACAAAAAAATTAAATATTCTAAAAAGAGCAGGAACAGGACATTACTTCCATGATTGATGGCAACTAGAGTCAGTTGTGTCGCCCTTGAACAAAGCACTCAAAATTAAGTCTTTCCTCCATTGGGATGGGCTTTAGTTTATCTTAGGAGAGCCTTAACCTTATCATTGATTCAGTACTCCTTTGATTGGCTATCTCTTCCAATCATATGGAGAGTTTGTTTGTGCCTCTTGCATGACAAAATTATACAAAGTTATCATATGCTGCCATATTGTCACGTTTAAGTCATGCTTTTGTTCAAGGGAAGTAAACTTGAGTCGACCTTTCTGCAGTGTCTCTTGACTTATTTTCAGGACTGTTTCACTTGAAGCCGATGAATGACTCAGGTTGTAATTCTTTCATATTTTCTTTAGCTTACATTAATAAGGAGGTGATGTCTTGTTCTTGATGATTATAGTCTTTATGCATTAATTTATGTCATGATTTGCTTATAAAATCTCACATTAATGTTTATTTTCTTACGTACTTATATGATCTAACCTTGATATCATGAACACACTTTCAATTATTTTTGGTGTATATGCTTTGCCTTGAATGAATTTCATGTCTTAAAGCACAAGGAAGAAGTAGAGGATTTGAACCCTACGGGAACGACCTCAAACATAGGACCTAGGGGTAAGACCTTTTGTACGAACTTTAACTAATTAAGTGTTAGGACTACTTGTTTGTGTGTCTCTTTATTCTTTATGCCCTCTGCTTTGTTGGGTTTCTCAACCAAAGACCCTAGGGTGATTCTACCCAAAACAACTAGACCTCAGACCAATTGGAGTAGGAGTCCCCACAGTCGATAGTAAAGCTATGTCTTGACTACGATAGCGTGTAGAGGTAAGCAACATATCCTTGTCAGAAGTAAGTGTGTGACCTTGTAACAAGTCAAGAGAGATGCATGGGGAGGTTCTAACACACAGAGGGGGAAAGAAGTGTGTCCCTTAGAAGTCTGTAACAGTACATAGCCTGAAAGGAACACACGAGATGAATGACATCACAAGTTGGAAAGCAGAATAGTCGAAAATCCAAAGTTATGAGTTAAACCAACAACGCGCTTCAATAAGATTCATACAATCACATACGGAGTATTCCATACACAAATGCATAAGTTCAAACTACATATATTGCTAAAGTAACCAGAATAGTCAAACTACAATAACAACATATGCATGAAAAGTGTTAGCTATGTTATATTATATAAAGTGAAAGTTCCATCCATACATACAATCATGATAGCCACTAGCCCAAATAATGGAATGTTACAGTCAACACCACCTGCTCCTCCAAAGAGATGCACTTGCTCTACACTGTGGAGAAACCAAGGCTCATCAAATTACTCTCCAAGCCCTCTCTAATAGATGCCTAGCAAAATCTTGGCTCTCAAAAGCCTCTTCTATGAATTATGAGTTTCTATTTATAAAAAAGCGTGGGGTGACCCATGAAATTCCCATTTGTGACTTTTGGACTACCCTCATGACTCTTCAAATTCATTACATAATTCTTTACATTACATATGATTGTTTGTATTCCACTAATGACAATTGGAATTTCACTTTACTTCATGTTTACAAAAATGATACATTTTCCACATATACCCATGTGGGACAAAATTGGCTTGAGTCAGCCAAACAAGACAACATTAAGACTCGGATGGTCATGGAAATACCATCTCATCAACCTCCGCTTTGTGATCCTCAGTGACGAACTGATGCCATTCTTGGTAGTGCACAATGGTGTCTATGTACTCTTTGATGATGTCCTTCTAGAAATGAACTCTTGCCTCCATTGCTTCAAGGTATACTTATTTGGAATCTCTGTCCAACTTGTCCTGTAACATGTGCATTTTAGTCCTGAGTAAGTTTGAACTGACAATGTACATCCGCATGTGATCTGCGCTGACTTGCAAATCTATGCTGGTGGCCGTGAGCATCAACTGATCAAAGTATGCATCAAGCGCTTGGATGACTTGGTTCTTCTCTTTGGCCTCGGTGAGCGTACCAATTGATAGGGCGCCATACTTTCTCACTACGAGATCCAAACTCCTATACAACCATGCATACAAAGCCTCAATACTAGTGATGAGCGGCGAGAGTTCCTCATATTTTTGGATCAAACTCCGAATGCATACTTTGTCCAATTGATCCAGGTTATCTTTTGCTTATAGATGCATTAAAAGAATTACATATACAATTTGTAGCTTAACGAAAGAGAAACTTTAAATGTGCACATGTAAGAGAAAGAAGAAGAAACACATAAGGAGACAAGAAGACAAGAACTTGATAATGGAGTTCATCCCTTCTGGACTACATCTCTGGGCCCTGCTCGATCAATGGGGAGGCCTTCATTCATTAAAAATGGCATCAAAAGAAGTTACATTCATCAGTTACAAAAATGGAGCATTATACCTCCATGCTGAAAAATGCCAGAAAATTGGAGAGCTCTGTTGCAAAAATTGACACCACCAATGGATTCTCATCACCGAGAGGTGCAAAATCCATATAAAACTTGCCCAATTCTGAGTTTGGACCAAAATCACCTTAATGCAAAAATGTTGCTAAAGCAAGGTTCCACCAGTGTTTCTCAGCTGCTCAGGGTTCCGCCACTTGGTCTCAAAATCCGTGCCCGTTGATCTCTCCCTTTGCAAATGGTAAAAAATGATTTTATATAACTTACAGAAGATTATTCCATAAGGTGGTTATATTTTTATTTTTACCAAACCCCATTTTAAAATATCCATTTACCAAACTTAATGAAATTGTATTCTGTATATATATATTTTAACTTTTGATTGGGGAGTGGGCCCGTACTTCACGGGACCACACTCACCCATCCAAACCTACGCATCCTTGTTTTAATGCAGGTTTTAACTTAGGCTATAAGTGGGGGCGGCGGGACCACCACGTGGCTGCCCCCAAGCCATGCGTATCTTACCATCTCCTATTTACCATGTATTGGTCTAACTGCAATATTCGTTGGGATATGGGCTTTGTTTGGTTTATGTGCGGTGTCTATGCCCCAAGGGCCAGCCCAACATCTCTTGACCCATAACCCTTTGCCAACGGTTATCCTACTGTGGATTTGGTGCCCGAAAACCAAGGGTTATCTCATATAAATGATGGTTATGTTGGCCCATAATAACCCACCATGCACTGGTTTCAAAGGTTTGGGTTATACATAGTTTTGTATTAACCCTTTTAACAACCCTCCTAACCCTTTTAAAATAGTTTTTGTATTAACTATTTTAATATAATTTTGTTATATAGTTTGGTTATATATATATATATTAACTTTTTACTTTAGTTAATATATAGTTTGTTTTGGGGCTTATGGTTTATTATTTATATGGTTATTTTAATAACTATATTAAATCAATTTTTTTGTTATATGGTCAACTAACCCAAAATGATTGCTTGTGCAAGTTTAGGAGGCCAATGATGGGATGCCAAATGTCAAGTTGCCATGTGGGTCCCACGTGCTGACTGGGATGCCATGTGGCACACTGTGGACCCCATTTTTCCTCTACCATTCCAATCTTTGAAGAGCTCTATCTTTTTCATATGAGCTCGGATTGACACCCTGTTCACGCCACTGCGATCAAGAAGTCAAGCCCTCTCAGCTTATGCCATCAAATTTTCCTTACTACCATTTTGAATTTCGAGCCTTTATCCATCCCCTTGGTGTCTCGAGATCCTCCTAGATCACCAACATTACCTGCGACTTCATCATCTTGTGCAAGTGAAGCGGGTCTCCCTTGTAGCTCATTGTCCATGTCTGTACATGGCCAACTGGGACATCTATATCTGTGAGTGTTCAGGCTATCTTGGTGCAGTGCTGATGATGACAATATAGATCGAAAACTTCCTTGTGCACAGTGGAAAACCTGTCATATAGTGTTTGCATGATTGTCTCAAGAGCCGATACTTCATCAAGTATGGCTTTCTTCATCTTTTCTCTGGTGGATCCTTTTGGTTGTTCCTCTCTTTGCCTACCTGCTTGCAACTCCTTAGCCATGCACTCATTTTCTACTAACAAGAACTTAACACTCAAGCACGTGACTTTGGCATAAAACTTTATAGCATCTCCTAGCGAATCTGGATGTCTTCGTACATCTGACACAATCACATGTTCTTCAAAGTGCGCAGGTGATGCATGCTCATCCGGGGTGCACGCTCTACATGCTTGTATAACTGTGTTGTGGCTCATCAAAGGCTATGTTGTACATCTCTATTCCCATTTGTCCTCAAGGATAATGGTATCCCCTTGTTCACTTGGGACTTGCTCTGTTATTTGAGCTAGTGAATGATCCAAGTGGCTCCAGACACACGCAGAAGTCCCAGAGGACTCAGGAAGGGTAAAAACTCAAAGTGCTTGGATTATGCTCGAATTAGGTTCATGTTGAAGATCTCGTTGTTTTGATTGCATTGGTGCAAACAGTTCGTCAACCAAGCTTGTATGCGAAAGTTAGAGGCAATCAAAGTTCAGGGTTGAACGGTGACTTGGAAAGTGAAGGCACAATTTCGTAGAAATCCGACCACCAGATTCCGGCTAACTTCTGGGCAAAATTGTGGCCTCATTAGATTAACTCCTTCGGTCAATGTTCCAAAATTTTCAAAATTTCATTTGTTATATATATATCTATATATATATAGGAGGTGGTGGGCCACCACCCCCACCACCCCACACCTCACCATATATATACCATACGTATTAAATGAGGAGATCGGCGGGTATCAAGCCGACACTAGCCACGTGGGTTGGCTCGCCACCTTGCGGCGGCCCCATGTACAACCCATGAACCATTGTACCAACTTAAACCTCCGTGCACCATTAATAAACCAAAAACAATGCGCCCTAAAATATTTAATGCGCAAATAGTTTAATACAAGGTGTTGCAGGGAGTTATGGGGCATGCCTCCCAATGCGGACCCGACCCCCACAAAAAAATATAATGCTGGTTTTTTAAAACTGATTATATTTTAATATGGAGGGGTTGGGGTTTGACCACCCGACCTCCTCCTTATAACTTGGACTTCATACCAATCTGCCTACAACCGAATCATTGGTTAATTTACCACAAACATTGATATAAACCCATCATTTCATCAGTGTGGCAGACATGGAGGGGTAGAGGAGTACACACAGAAACCGAGGCAATTTTTAATTAATTTATTTGCAGGTGGAACCATGATTGATTGAAATTTCCAAGAGGGTGAACATTTTGCAGTGTCCAAATTGGACAAATTTTATGTAGATCTTACACCTCCTGTCGACACGAACCCGATGGCACAGTCAGTTTCTTGATCTGACCAGAATATTTTCAGAGGACTTGGAGGAGGGAATCTTTGAGGAATGTAGGAGGAATCTAAAAGATTCCTTAAGCCCCAAATTTCAACTTTCTTAGAATTCAGAAATTTGACAGTCAATTTTGCACTATTCAATGCCACAAATCTGATGGTGTGTTCATATTTTCCATTTTCTCATTCTATTTTTCGGCCACTTTTCTAAGTGGAGTGCAGGTGTCATCATTCATGTGCAAGCAACCATTCCATGAGATTCGACACCGCGAGATTGATGGTATGACCAGCTTCAGTAGTTTGACATCCTTTTCTTCAGATGGCCCTAGATGTGAGGTATATGCAGTGCGTTAAGGTACTTCTTTTTGCTATGCATTGTGCTACACAGATCCCTGTTTGATGTTTGATGTGGGATGTTGTTTATTACTTGTTTTCATGATTCCTGCTTGATGTGATGCGGAGTCATTTGTGAGATGTACTGGTTATCATGACTCATCATGTCTTTTTTGAGATCCCTTTGTCGTTATGTTGATGGGATACTCATCTGTCACCATGTATGTTTGCATTGAGATCCCTTTTATGCCATGTCGGCAAGATGCTCATTATCATCATGCATGAGTTTTATTTCATACTAATAGGAGTCCTTTTTGTCTGAGAGCTCCTGTAGTGGAACATCTCTTGGCGCCATTCTTGCGTGAGGGCATTTTCCTTGTATGATAGCAACATCACCTCTTATGTACATCATCACTATTGACAACACTTAATGCAGCGGCCCACACCATCTTGACACCAGGGCTCAGAGACATAGTCCCTCCTAGATGAACTCCGTTATCAATGGCTTATGTTTTCATGTGTTGATGAATGTCATGTTCCTATTCTTTACAACATGCAGATGTATTCATTTATGTTCTTTTAAAAATTCAATTTAACACATCATGAAAGTAAAAGGTCTTGGAAGGGTCCTTTGTCCCACTTGGACCCAGATCAAGTGGTATCATAGCGGTATTTGCGTGGATGTGAATTGCAAGCGTGAACAATGGAATGTGCAGCAACAGAGGATGAAAAAACTATGTACGATACCATGCTCAAAATTTCCAAAAGGGTGGAAATAATGTATGAAACTCTACAAAAAGAGACAAAGGAAAAGGAGCGATTGCAGCTTCATTTGCAAGCCACGGAAGAGGCCCTGGAAGAACTGAAGTACAACAACCAGAATCTTCAAACATAAAATGCTGAATTGAAGATTCTTCTACATGAAGAGAAAGTGGAAAAACAGTGTTTGCTACAATAGCAACAACCTAAGGATGAGGCCTTGGAAAAGCTGTAGCGTGACCCATGTGAGGTAAAAAGTAATTCTCTGAATTCATGTATGTTTCCTGATGATGATTTCGCTATTTTTGAAAATCATACCATAGGGATTGGCTCCAAATTATTGAAGAAAATGGGGTATGAAGGAAAAGGCTTGGGCATTAAAGGCCAAGGCATTGTCAACCCCATCAAAGTAGAAGAATTACCCCATCAGGTAAGACTTGGGTATGTCAGGAAATAAGTTGATGAATGCGTCAAGACAGCAAGCAAACCACCAACAACAGATGATGAGAAGCCCTCATCAGTTATTTCCAAATCGACAGAAGAGGTAAAAGATGTTGATTTCCATTCGATTTACTGTTCACATAGCATGCTTTCTGTTGGAAATTTGGAGATCCTAATTACAGGGACAAACATGAGGCTCATTACCAGGATGAGTTACGAGGAGGAAAAAGAACTTGGTGTTAATAACCAAGACATGACTCAACCATTGAAGGTTGGGCAGAGACCTCAATTTGTAGGCTTGAGATACACTGAGGGAGAATGCTCGAGACATAATCAAAATCGTCGAGGAAAGAGAATGATGGGAACACATCCCCATCATCCCATGGTAGTGCCCATTGCAGGGAAAGAGTTGAGGCAAGCTCTCATCGTCATACTTACGCCAGAGACAACAAGGAAAGGTATAACCACTCTCGACATTCGAATTTTCATTTCGATTATAATCATGTTTTTAATGATGTGCATAAAACATGGCATTGAAAAACATGCACCTTTTGTGGATTACATAACCATACATTTTCTAAGTGTTGGAAAAGAATAGCAACACAAACAAAGAAGAGGCATGAAAGACCCTCTCAACAATAGGGAAAGAAACATGTTAAGAAGATCTGGAGGAAGAAGATGTATTATAGTCATCACAACAAAAGTGGCCATCAAAGAGCCACTTGTTGGAGGCTCCATCCAGAGTAGCGCCTTAAAGACAAAGTGTCGATGCATAAACCAAATGAAACAGTTGTTCGACAAGAAAAACCACCACAAGGAGGTGACCCGTTCACATTGATAAGTGAAAAATGGTTTCTAGATATGTTAGCTTGTCATCATGGTGCTTTTGTAAATCATTTGTTGCATTTTAAAATGTAAAAGTGATGACGTGTTTCCATCACTTTGTTCAACAACAATGATGTCTGGTCTCATTATGTGTTGCATTTTACCCTCTGAAAGTGATGTTTTGTTTCCATCACTTGTCAAAGCGTAGAATATTGTTTGGCCTTATTTTTGTAAATCATTTTTTGCAGTGATGATGAGTTTTCCTTCACTTGTTGAAGCAACAATGACATTTTGGCCTCGTTTTCGTAGCTGGGGTATTGTATCCATCTTGATGTAAACTTGACCACAAAGTACGTGTTATAAACTCGTGGCAAGTATGGGATGCTTGGGTCATCAGTTGGTCATGAAAGTCAAGCATGTAATTTGCAAAACAATGTACTATAGGTTGTTGGTGTCAACCCATTGCTTAAGGATCAAAAGAACAAAGGTGAAGGAGATGGAAGCAAGAATTTTCAGGATGCTGGTGATGCAGACAAGGTACAGAGAAGTTACAGATTATTTTTCATTCTTTTGGAGGACCAAAAGCTCCTCAGTGGGGATGATTGATCCAGGTGGCTCAAGACATAGGCAGAAGTCCTAGAGGACTAAGGAAGGGTCAAAAATCAAAGTTTTTGGATTGTGCTCGAATTAGGTTCACGTTGAATATCTCGTCATTGTGATTGTGGTGGAGCAAACGATTTGTAAAATCGAGCTTGTATGCGAATGTTAGAGGCAGTCAAAATTCAAGGTTGACGGGGTGACTTGGCAAGCTTAAGGAAGGCACAATTTTGTAGAAATCCGACCACCAGATTCCGACCAACTTCTGGGCAAAATTGTGGCCTCATTAAATTGACTCCTTCGGTCAATGTTCTAGAATTTCCAAAATTTCATTTGTTATATATAAAAACAAATATATATATATATATATATATATATATATATATAGGAGGTGGTGGGCCACCACCCCCACCACCCCACACCTCACCATATATATACCATACATATTAAATGACGAGGCCAGTAGGTATCGAGTTGGCACCAGCCATGTGGGTTGGCCTGCCACCTTGCGCAGCCCCATGTACAACCCATGAACCATTGTACCAACTCAAACCTCCGTGCACCATTAATAAACCAAAAACAATGCGCCCTCAAATATTTAATGCACAAACAGTTTAATACAAGGTGTTGCAAGGAGTTACGGGGTAGGCCTCCCAATGCAGACCTGACCCCCGCAAAAAAAATATAATGCGGGTTTTTTAAAACTGATTATATTTTAATATGGAGGGGTCGGGGTTTGACCACCCGAGATCCTCCTTATAACTTGGACTTCATAACAATCTACCTACAACCGTATCGTTGGTTAATTTACTGCAAACATTGATATAAAACCATCATTTCATCAGTTTGGGTAGACATGGAGGAGCAGAGGAGTACGCACAGAAACCGAGGCAATTTTTAATTAATTTATTTGCAGGTGGAACCATGATTGAGTGAAATTTCCAAGAGGGTTAAAATTTTGCAATGTCAAAATTGGACAAATTTTATGTCGATATTACACCTCTCGGCAACACGAACCTGATGGAACAGTCAGTTTCTTGATCTGACTAGAAGATTTGTAGAGGACCTGGAGGAGGGAATCTTTGAGGAATGTAGGGGGAATCTAAAAGATTCCTTAAGCCCTAGATTTCCACTTTCTCAGAATTCAGAAATTTGACAGTCAATTTTGCACTATTCAATGCCACAAATCTGATGGTGTGTTCATATTTTCCATTTTCTCATTCTATTTTTCAGCCACTTTTCTAAGTGGAGTGCAGGTGTCAGCATTCATGTGCGAGCAACCATTCCATGAGATTCAACACCGTGAGATTGATGGTACGACCAGCTTCAACAGTTTGACATCCTTTTCTTCAGATGGCCCTGGATGTGAGGTATATGTAGTGTGTTAATGTACTTCTTTTTTCTATGCATTGTGCTGCACAGATCCCTATTTGATGTTTGATGTGGGATCTTGTTTATTACTTGTTTTCATGATTCCTGCTTGATGTGATGCGGAGTCATTTGTGAGATGTACTTGTTGTCATGAGTCATCATGTTTTTTTCTAGATCCCTTTTGTCATTATGTTGATGGGATACTCATCTATCACCATGTATGTTTGAATTGAGATCCCTTTTAAGCCATGTCGGCAAGATGCTCATTATCATCATGCATGAGTTTTATGTCATACTGATAGGAGTCCTTTTTTACTGAGATTTCTTGTAGCAGAACATCTCTTGGCGCCATTCCTACATGAGGGCATTTTCCTTGTATGATAGTGACATCAACTCTTATGTACATCATCACTATTGGCAGCACTTAATGCAGCGACCTACACCATCTTGACACCAGGGCCCGGAGACGTAGTCCCTCCTAGATGAACTCCATTATCAACAACTTATGTTTTCATGTGTTGATGAATGTCCTATTCCTCTTCTTTACAACATGCAGGTGTATTTATTTATGTTCTTTTAAAAATTCAATTTAACACATCACAAAAGTAAAAGGTCTTCGAAGGGTCCTTTGTCCCACTCGGACTCGAATCAAGTGGTATCAGAGCGGTATTTGTGTGGACATGAATTACAAGCATGAACAATGGAACGTGCAGCAATAGAGGATGAAAAAGCTATGTACGATACCATGCTCAAAATTTCCAAAAGGTTGGAAATAATGTATGAAACTCTACAGAAAGAGACAGAGAAAAAGGAGAGATTGCAGCTTCAGTTGCGAGCCATGGAAGAGGCCCTGGAAGAACTGAAGCACAACAACCAGAATCTTCAAACATAGAATGCTGAATTGAAGATTCTTCTACATGAAGAGAAAGAGGAAAAACAGTGTTTGCTACAATACCTACAACCTAAGGACGAGGCCTTGGAAAAGCTACAGCGTGACCCATGTGAGGTAAAAAGTAATTCTCTGAATTCATGTATGTTTCCTAATGATGATTTCGCTATTTTTGAAAATCATACCACAGGGATTGGCTCCAAACTGCTGAAGAAAATGGGGTATGAAGGAAAAGGCTTAGGCATTAAAGGCCAAGGCATTGTCAACCCCATCAAAGTAGAAGAATTACCCCGTCAGGCAGGACTTGGGTATGTCAGGAAAGAAGTTGAGGAATGTGTCAAGAAAGCAAGCGAAACACCAAAAATAGATGATGAGAAGCCCTCATCAGTTATTTCCAAATCGACAGAAGAGGTAAAAGATGTTGATTGATTTACTGTTCACATAGCATGCTTTCTGTTGGAAATTTGGAGATCCCAATTACAGGGACAAACATGAGGCTCCTTACCAAGATGAGTTATGAGGAGGAAAAAGAACTTGGTGTTAATAACCAAGACATGACTCAACCATTGGAGGTTGGGCAGAGACCTCAATTTGTAGGCTTGAGATACACCGAGGGAGAATACTCGAGACATCATCGAAATCGTCGAGGGAAGAGAATGATGGAAACACATCCCCATCATCCCATGGCAGTGCCCATTGCAGGGAAAGTGCTGAGGCAAGCTCTCATCACCATAATTACACTAGAGACAACAAGGAAAGGTATAACCACTCTCGACATTCGAATTTTCATTTCGATTATAATCATGTTGTTAATTATGTGCATAAAACATGGCTTCGAAAAACATGTACCTTTTGTGGATTACATAACCATGCATTTTCTAAGTGTTGGAAAAGAATAGCAACACAAACATAGAAGAGGTGTGAAAGACCCTCTCAACAACAGGGAAAGAAACATGTTCAGCAGATCTGGAGGAAGAAGATGTATTGCAGTCATTACGACAGAAGTGGCCATCAAAGAGCCACTTGTTGGAGGCTCCACCTAGAGTAGCGCCTTAAAGACAAAGTGTCGATGCATAAACCAGATGAAACAGCTGTTCGACAAGAAAAACCACCACAAGGAGGTGACCCATTCACATTGATAAGTGAAAAATGGTTTCTAGATATGTTAGCTTGTCATGGTGGTGCTTTTGTAAATCATTTGTTGCATCTTAAAATGTAAAAGTGATGATGTGTTTCCGTCACTTGTTCAACAACAATGATGTATGGTCTTATTATGTGTTGCATTTTACCCTCTGAAAGTGATGTTGTGTTTCCATCACTTGTCAAAGCAGAATATTTTTTGGCCTTATTTTTCTAAATCATGTGTTGCAGTGACGATGAGTTTTCCATCACTTGTTGAAGCAACAATGATATGTTGGCCTTGTTTTTGTAGCTGGGGTATTGTATCCATCTTGATGTAAACTTGACCACCGAGTATGTGTTATAAACTCGTGGCAAGTTTGGGATTCTTGGGCCATCAGTGGGTCATGAAAGTCAAGCATGTAATTTGCAAAACAATGTACTACACGTTACAGGTGTCAGACCATTGCTTAAGGCTCTGAAGAACAAAGGTGAAGGAGATGCAAGAAAGAATTTTCAGGACACTTGTGATGCAGACAAGGTACAAAGAAGTTACAGATTATTTTTCATGCTTTTAGAGGACCAAAAGCTCCTCAGTGGTGAGGATTGATCCAAATGGCTCTAGGCACAGGCAAAAGTCCTAGAGGACTCAGGAAGGGTAAAAAATCAAAGTGTTTATATTGTGCTTGAATTAGGTTCATCTTGAAGGTCTCGTCGTTGTGATCGCGGTGGTGTGAACGTTCATCAAACCGAGCTTGTATGCGAAATTTAGAGGCAGTCAAAGTTCAGGGTTGACCAAGTGACTTGGCAAGCTTAAGGAAGGCACAATTTTGCAGAAATCTGGCCACCGGATTCCAGCTATCTCCTACGAAAAATTGTGGCCTCATTAAATTGACTCCTTTGGTCATTGTTTGAGAATTTTCAAAATTTCATTTGTTATATATATAAATATAAATATATATATATATATAGGAGGTGGTGGGCCACCACCCCCACCACCCCACACCTCACCATATATATACCATACGTATTAAATGAGGAGGCCAGTGGGTATCAAGCTCGTGCCAGCCAGGTGGGCTAGCCCGCCACCATGTGGTAGCCCCATGTACAACCCATGAACCATCGTACCAACTCAAACCTCCGTGCACCATTAATAAACTAAAAACAATGCGCCCTCAAATATTTAATGTGCCAATAGTTTAATACAAGGTGTTGCAGGGAGTTAGGGGGTAAGCCGCCCAATGCGGGCCTGACCCCCACAAAAAAATATAATGCGGGTTTTTTAAAACTGATTATGTTTTAAGATGGAGGGGTCGGGGTTTGACCACCCGACCTCCTCGTTGTAACTAGGACTTCATACCAATCTGCCTAGAACTGAATCATTGGTTAATTCACTCGCAAACATTGATATAAACCTATCATTTCAACATTACAGGAAAACATGGAGGAGCAGAGGAGCATGCACAAAAACCGAGGAAATTTTTAATTAATTTATTTGTAGGTGGAACCATGATTGAGCAAAATTTCCAAGAGCATGAAATTTTTGCATTGTCCAAATTGGACAAATTTTATGTCGATCTTACACCTCTTGGTGACACAAACCCAATGGCACAATCAATTTCCTGATCTGAGTAGCAACTTTGCAGAGGACCCGGAGGAGGGAATCTTTGAGGAATCTAGGGGGAATCTAAAAGATTCCTTAAGCCCCATATTTCCACTTTCTCAGAATTCAAAAATTTGACAGTGGATTTTGCACTATTCGGCATCACAAATCTGATGGTGTGTTCATATTTTCCATTTGTTTGTTCTATTTTTTGGCCATTTTTCTAAGTGGAGTGCAGGTGTCAGCGTTCATGTGCGAGCAACCATTCCATGAGATTCGACGCTGCGAGATTGATGGTACGAATAGCTTCAATAGTTTGACATCCTTTTCTTCAGATGGCCCTGGATGTGAGGTATATGCAGTGTGTTAATGTACTTCTTTTTGCTATGCATTGTGCTACACAGATCCCTATTTGATGTTTGATGGGGGATCTTATTTATTACTTGTTTTCATGATTCCTGCTTGATGTGATGTGGAATCATTTTTGAGATGTACTTTTTGTCATGAGTCATCATGTTTTGTTTGAGATCCCTTTTTCGTTATGTTGATGGGATACTCATGTGTCGCCATGTGTTTTTTCATTAAGATCCCTTTTATGCCATGTCGGTGGGATGCTCATTATCATCATGCATGAGTTTTATGTCATACTGATATGAGTCCTTTTTTACTAAGAGTTCCTATAGCGGAACATCCCTTGGAGCCACTCTTGCAGGAGGGCATTTTCATCGTATGATAGCGACATCACCTCTTATGTACATCATCACTATTGACAACACTTAATGCAGTGGCCTACGCCATCTTGAAAACGGGGCCCGGAGACATAGTCCCTCCTGGACGAACTCCGTTATCAACAGCTTATGTTTTCATGTGTTGATGAATGTCATGTTCCTCTTATTTACAGCATGCAGATGTATTCATTTATGTTCTTTTAAAAATGCAATATAACACATCACGAAAGTAAAAGGTCTTGGAAGGGCCCTTTGTCCCACCTGGACCCGGATCAGTGAAGCTTGTGGAGTGACCTCAGTTTATTTTGGCATGAGGTTGGTATCCTAATCTTGTTTTGGCTACTCCATCTCCATGCCCATCTATTCTACCATCGGTTCATCATATGGAGCAAGTTCCTGTTCCTGTGGTTGCTCACCCTGTCCCTCATCTGATGCTAGTTTACAACCTTCAACCTATATCGGCAAAATTTGCACTGTCTGTGTGCCTTGCAATTCCTCCTATTCTTGTTTTTGTTCCTGTTCTTGTTCATGTTCTTGTTCATTCTCACATTGCACTTCCTTCTCTTGTCTACACAGATCTTGTTCTTATTTGAGCTTCTGGTAAACTTCCTACAACTTCCTTTTTGCATCTTCTAGCCTTTGGTTCTCCCTCTTTCTTTGTGCTATCCTCCTATAGCATTTTTGCCTCTTTGCATCTATCTCCAAAGCTAATTTTTCTATAAGTGGGTCTTCCTTAAACTTGTAGCTTTGCTCCATCTCTGTGATTTCAAAAATCTTCCTCTTGCCTTTATCTTGCACAAGTTTGCTTCTTGTTGCTGTTGTTGTTGCTGCTCCCTATGGTTCTACTGCCATGAGTGTTGCTAGCCACTCTACTGTCATGCTAGCTGATTCATTGAACCTAGAGGAGTTATAAAAATATCTCCATGACTCTTCCTCTGGCTAATGACATGCCCCGTGGATCCAAGAATAGTACACTCTTGCACAGTGGTCCTTACATAAACCATGTGGATCATATGGATTGAAACTCTTGGTGCTGAACTTAAACTTCTTGAAGTCTTCGACCTTGGCATCCACTTCTTTCAAACTCTAGATGGCATACAACCCAATTTTCACAAGAAGCGTAGGCCATGGTGCCTTCTTCTTCCTAAGAAATCCAACTGATAAGCCTATCGAGATGTGGTTTGCAACCTCCTGCATGACTAGCTTGTCCATGGAAAACCTTGGAAACACATGCAGATCTTTCTCCGCGTTGTACATCCTGATGAAGGTTCCCTTGGGTGAGGCATAACAATCTGCAATGTTCAACAACACCTCCATTGCTGCCTAGGATATGCAAGGTAGATCTTGTTCAAATATCATCATGTATTGAGGGGCAATGAAATGGTCAGATATTCTATCCATGACTCTTCGGTAGCTGGAGTCTGACATCACTCTCTGAAATTGTCGATGCCCAACCCATGCTAGGAAACTATTGACAGGCATAAATTGCATCGAGTAAGTAGGCAGACATGAAGAATTTTGCTTGTTGAACCTTGAGGGGACTTCGGGCATTGGATACATGCACTTTTAGCTAGAAAGCCAACATGTCTGACCAGTTGAAAGGTTTTCCTTCACTTGCCATCTGGTCCAACATAGCAACACAATTTTATGGGAAGGTCTCTATACTCCCTTGGCCATACAAGCGGCATGCAGAAATGACCAAGAATTGGTATGCCTTCCTGAGTGTCTTCCCTTTGTATATCTGGTTGGATGTTATCTTGAAATTTAATGGTTCCATTACCTAAGGCTTCAAGATATCTCTTGTATTTGTGCTATTGTTGGGAGTGTAGAATGATGAATCCATCCTTCTCACCGATAGTGGAAACCGATACATTTATTGATAATATTCCATCCTGAAAAGAAGAATTCTTTGCTCCACTGACATTGTTTAGTATCATTGTCTCAGAATCAGTGTGTGAGACAATATAGTGGATCACATCTACACATGGTAACATGGGAAACCTACATGGAACCTTGTACAATCCTGACATATGAACATTGACATAGACTTGTCAGTCCTACAGATTCTCCTCAAAGCTACCTGAGAAAATAGTGTTGATGCCTTGGCATGTGATCTTGATATCCTTCTCAATGAACGAGTGCATGTTTGTGTACACGGGCAATCTCATAGTCCCCTTTACATCCACATCCCGAATACTTCTTTCAAATGTCTTTTGATCCAGATATCTTGGAGGCCATGATACTTGTACTACTAAGAAGCTGCTCAGAAGCCTGTGGTACTTGGAGATAGAGAAGACATGCACAGTGAGACAATGTCAACTAAAAACATCAAGCAACTCGAGAAACATTCGGGAAATAAATTGGTGACTACTGGGAAAGATTGTGCAACATTGACTCTGGGAAGCTAGGAGACTATCAGTTGGAACTACGCATTAGTCTTAGTTGCCAATGAGGCTCACTGTTGATTGGATCTGTGCAATGTCCAGTCCATTGAGGCTGACTGCTAACTGAAACTGTGCAATGTGCAGAACAATCACGTTGGGTTGTTGGCTAAAACTATGCGTTACACAATTCTAGTGGGTAGGACTGGGCACTGCCTCTGAGGATTGCACGGAGCACATTTGGGAGCCAGTGTGGGCAACCTTTGTGCAATTCCTAGAGGCAAGGTAGTGCCTTGACTACCAGGAGACATAAGATCGGGGCTAAAGACAGCTTAGATTTTCCCAATGGAAACCTGAAAACATGAAGGATTGAGTGTGTGTGTTGGCTTGAGGGGGCCTTGTTGGGTGTGGAGCCTGATTATCTTTTGTATTCAAAGGTATCACTACATTGGACCCCAGTTTGAAATGGGGCGGCAATGTCGCCCATAAAATATTCACTGCAGTGGGGGTCCAAGGCAGGTCCAGGGGGGTGGCTACAACCTTTTGGGAGGCCCCCCCTGGTGGGGGGATCGGGGCAGCACCCCCGAAGCTAAGAATAGATATAAAATTGCCTTGTAAAATGTTGTAATTCGTAGTCAATCTGGGCCATTCATTAGGTGGAGATTTGGATTATGAGTGAGGAAGAGAGAGGAGATTGAGAGCGAAGAGGGAATTACAATGGATCTGTTGTAGGTTGTATCTCTTCAATTTTCTAGATAATATAAAAGGAAGGACTGGCTATTTCTCTATGGATGTAGCCCAAACTGGGTGAACTACATATATCTATGTCTCTCTTGTTTTATGTGTTTTCTGTGTTTTCTGTGTTTCTATTTCTACAATATTTTATGTGTTCCATTGCTCTGTAATATATAATTTTCTGATAGGCCTAACCCAGTTTTAGCAGTGAATTAACTAAACAAATCCCAACACTACCGACCCTTTCGGCAACAGTCCGCGGAGCACAGATTGAGGTCTCTCCCGAGGTAGTATGGGAGGGTGTTGGAACCAGGTTTCCGCACCCTTGGGATGTCTTGATGAGTTTTGGAAGGTTCACGGTCCAAACCTGCGTGCTACGCTGCTTCTGCGCAATCATCTATCCTTCGCAGCCTGCGCAACTACCTTCGCGCAGTTATGTGAGGAGCACGATGAATCTTTGTTCTTTACCGTGCTTGTTATTATAATTCTTGATTAAATTATGTAGGCCCAACATTCTTATTTACCATGTAATACTCATAGCAATTACGTGCAACCATGAAATGTAAAGCAATGCATGCAAATAACAGAAATACAATTACACAATACTTCAAAATAAACTTATCTTTATTATTATCTCTTCTGATTACAATCCCAACTCTTACCCTGCGCACTCAACTACAGGGGTCCGACCACACAGCTGCGGACTCTAGGCCTCTGCGCACTCAGCTGCGGAGCCTCTATCTACTCCTACAACCCAGACTCAGACTTACAGACTCAGAGCTACTATTCCCTGCTCATTATTCCTTTTCTATTCTTCACCCAGGACTATTTTGCAACTTAGAGCCTCGCTCTATTTATACAATTCCATGGTCCGCGGACCATGGGTAGGCTGACACACTTTACATTAAATTACATTATTTTAAGGCGGACAACCCTTTGACTTGACTCCATACTTCGCGCTCCGCACACCTCGTGGAGACTTTACACTATATTTATTCCTCAAAATTTAGGCTTCAAGCCCCAAAACTGCGCTGTGGGGGATCCACTACCCAATAGTGTGCATGAAGTTGGTGCAAATCTGAGTGAAATAGACATGCATGAAATTCAATTCAGTGAAGAAATCAGTGAAATGGAAAAACCAAGAAGCTCAGGAAGCGAGTCGCTGCTATTGTAACATTATTTGGTTTTGATAAGTTATTATATTAGCCAACAATAATTTTAAAATGTTAAGTTAGGATATGGATGCAAAAGAAATAAAAGTTAAAATGTTAGGCCAATTTAATGTTTTTATAGACATCCATATCAATAAAATGATAGGTGTTAGCTACCCTAAACAAAGAAGGCAAAAGAAAAATAAAATGTTAGGGAAGGGAAAAAGAAAAGAATGGCTTCATTTCATATTTTTATAAATGCATAGGCTGCTAGTCAAAATGCGCCACAATGGGAAATGTCAAATTACGTTAATATATAATTAGTTCCTTAATCGGGATTAATTCTTTAATTTAAAAAATTTGGCATTTCAATTATATTGTAGCATGCAAGTTTGATTTGATGTCCCCACCGAGAAACCTGTCACCTCACATTAACACTCTTCCACCTCTCACCTTATCTGTGCCCATCTCCCAAGATCCAATGGCCCACACAGTGTTTTGGCCCCCCTCACCATATGAACTTTACAGTCAGGGGGCATCCGAAATGGGTAATATTTGAAACCACGCCCGCACCTTCATGTCAACACTGCAACATTTCGGAGCCCCCTAGGGCGAAACCGTTAACCCCCCCCCCAAAAAAAGTAGTTTCTTCGCCTTCTGATACCACTCTTCTACCCATTTCACTCCTACTACTCACCTTCTGCCACATCATTTTCCCATTGATTACACCAATCACATCCGCTCCCTCCAAAACTAAGGTGTTAAATAATTAAATGGTTTAACCGTTAATCCAATAGACCTGTGCCACCTTCAATGGAAAAACCAGACTGTTATATAATCGACCCTTCCACTGATTAATTGGTTACTGAATTCGTACACTACCACTGTTATTGCTCTATTATAGGTTTGTTGGACCAAACTCTAACATTTTCACCCACTAGTGACAATGTCTGTTTACTCATTTTCAGCCTATTACCTCTGTTCTTGTCCTCAAATCCTAAGTCCGCTCTGTGTATTGAAGTCTATAATATAGTTTTCACTACTATCCTTAGCCTTATCCGAGGATGCCTCCAAAGGACAAGGGACTAGAAGAACTTGTCAATCCTCTGATCTATCCTCCCATTGATTTTCACCACATCCCTTTGGCTGACAGAGACCATAAAATCCATGAAACTCTCTATGAATTTGACCTCTTTGAGATGTATTGTTGGCTCGAGGACAAATACATAGACAAATCCGATGACATTCAGCTGAGTGGGAATCCAATTTACCCCACTATATTTTTCCTCGTATCCACAACACCCCAAAATTCGTGAGGAAATGTCATGCATTTTATCTGCCAACCCAAAGAGCCATCGTTGCCCCCTAGGATAAATCCTATTCACTATCACTCCTCAAGTCATAGAGCAGATGATGCAAGCCCCTATAGTAGAGAACACCACCCCCTTTTCCTATGAAGCACTTATTGAATTATACCATAAATTGGACTTTGCGAAGAGGAACAAAACCCTCGAACTTTTCTTGACAGAAGATGCCCCATTGCCAAAGAAAAATCCTCCCTATCCTTCCTCTATTTTCCTTGAGAGAGCCAAGAAAATTATCACAGTCATCTCTTACCTCCTTGGCTACTACTCAGATCAGTGGGTAGATGAGGTCATCATAGGATTTCTATCCATTTTCTCTGTTGATTCTAAGCCCTCCATCATGTTTAATTTTAGCCAATTTTTTGTAGATTCAATTCATGAGCAATTTATCAAATTCCAGACTGAGGAGGTGTTCAAGTATGCCTCCGTGTTAGTTTATATGTTCTTATATTTTCAGGGAGACAACATCAAGCTTGCTTTACAAAAGCTGGATGAAGAAGGGAACCAACAATCAACAATCTTTTGGACTACTCTAGTGATGAAGGAATAAAAGGAATACACATACAAACAGTTCATAGAGATGGTTGTGCATCCAACAATCAGTCTCTTAGGAAACAGAATAGAACCAAGGATCAGTGAGGAAATTAGAAAGGTGTTGCAACTATCAGACCAAGTTTAGACAGGGGCTTGGTACCTCTATCAAAACTATACATAATTGAGAATATTTGGGTGTGAGCTTGCACCTTACAAGATGCCTAAATTCCTCCCAATGAGGATTTTTCCTCTAGAGTACATAAGGTAGATGCTCAATATGGAAGAGATCCACTTTGTAGCTGCCAAGAAGAAGTCTGAGTTCAAAATTAAAACACAAATTGGGCCTTTCATTTGCAGCAGCAGGGCAACAAGGGAAGAAGTTGATAATCTACTAAAACAAATGCAGTTCAACTTTGGCTTCACCTGGTCATATGATCCATTAGGGATCATTTCTAAATTAAGAGTGGAAACCAGATCTACTTCTTATTTTCACATAACCAAACCAGAGATAGAGAAGTACAAAAACAAGCTAGAATGGGTTGAGAATACCCTACAAGAGGTAGAAGAGTAGATGGTATCATCCTCTACAGTACAGACTCCTACCATGCAGGAGAAAACAACTAACAAAAGCAGAGAAGAAGAGTCCCCTTCAGGGACTGAATTTTTCAGTGAAGGATTCAAAATTATGTATAGAAAGAAGGCCAAGCTTAGTTCCAAACTAAGACTCATCAAGGATTCAGAGCAACAGAAAATTATCACCACTAATGAGCTACTTGTTTCCTCATTAGTGGGTGATCAAATGGCACTGTCTCCCACTACCTCCATGGATTCACAAGAGTAGTAGCAAATGCAGACCATCACATCTACTACAGGGGAGACAGCGAAAAGTATAATGGAAATTTTTAAGGAGATAAAAGTAAGGAATGAGACCTTGAAGATTAATACCTACAATCAATTCTGGAAGAAGACTTCCAGTTCTCAAAGCAGGCTGCTGTGAGCCTTTAATTCAGATTAAGGTAAAATGCAAATGGAATTCCCCAGGCACAGGTTTCCCAACCCAAGGCAACATCAAACTACAAGAAGATAGCATTTGAGTTTGATGTAAAATATATACATCCCATTGACCAAGTGCAGATGCATAAGAAGACTATGGAAATGATTTTTTCCACTGCCACTAACATTGATATGAGTTTGTCTAAATTGCAGGTTACATTAGCCAATGTTCAATCACAACTGAAGATGGAGAAGGTATCTACACTTGCCAAAGACACCAAGATCAAAGCTCTGGAGGACTTGGTGATCAAAGTGGGTTATGACCCTGCAAACATCAATGCTATAGAAGAGCATGTAAAGAAAAATAATTTAGACATATCAACATTAAGGAAGTAGTTGAAATTTCCATCTACAGAAGATCCTCTAAGCAAGGATATTGAAGAAATAGAGACACAAAAGGAAGATATGATGAAGCTCATCATGGAGCAGAGTGCACAGTTGATGCAAATGTAGACAGAAAATGGAAAACATGATTAAAGGAAAGGAGAAAAATACCAAAATGGTTGTTCTCCCTTTGGAAGCGCTTCCTATCACAATCATTCCTACATCCACATCTTCTACAACAAGTACAGGGGATGTTGCAGATCAGTTGGAAAATGCAATACAAAACAAGTCTCTCTAGTCTAAATAGATCAAAAGGTTGTAGGCTCAAGTCAAACTTCTACAGGATCATCAGACAAAGACTGACACTATTCACATAGCAAAGCTATAGAGAGCTCAAAATCAGATAGAGGTATGGAAGAAGTTAGCAATTGAGTCCTCTATTGGCTACACACTTGCCCATGTTAAAGAATCATATGGAACAATATCATTGAAGAAATAGATGACATCTGTCCATGTATCCAGATTATACTCGAGTAGAAGGAATTGATGGAGAAATCCAAGCAAACCATTTCCATTATCAATGCTGAAATGGGAGAAATGCTTGCTACATCCAACAATATCATAAAGTTCCTCAATTCCAAAAATAGATATGAGCTAGATGATCTAGGAATAGATGACAGAACAAAAACCATCCTGGAAGTAAAGAAATTTTTAATAAAGAAGAAGTCGGTTGTACAACTGACAGAGAAATGTCACACTTTAGAGGTAGCAGTTAACAGTTTTTTCACTAGAATAAATGGATTGAACAAGAAAGGTTTGCCTTCTCTATTTGTGATCAATGAAAAATTGATGACCATAGAAGATTACAAGAAGAAGCTTCAAGACATTGTAAAGAATACAACTAAGTCTTCCCACATCAAAGGTACTATGACAGGGAGAGCTTTTTATGAAGCTATCAACAACATAATTTTTATCCAACACGAGATTAAACACATTTTTGCAGTGAAACCCACTTTTGCTCGGTATACTAAGGTAGATGAGATCTACCGCAAGGTAACAAATATTTATATTCCAGATGAAGAGTGGTGGGATAAGTTGTGTGAATTCAAGGATTAAAAAGATAGGTTAGCTTCACCAGCGCAACACCCGAATAGTGGCCACTCAACAACTGTTCTCCTCCAAAGTAGGGCCAGATGTCCACATCACTTCACCAGATTCATTCCTTTTGATCTCATTATTTATTTTCTGTTAGTTCAAAGTCAATAATAGAATGTCATGTCAATAAGGAATTAATTTTAATCTTTTTGTAAATTTTGTTTAAATACTTCATGTTGTCGAAATATTAAGGGTTAAAAGCTTAAACATGTTATCAAGCAGATTTGTATGAAGCTGGAGCATTTTTGAAATAATAAAAGATTATGGATTTGCCTCATATGGTCTGTCTCTCAGTGGTTTGTTTTCATCTTGTTTATTCATTGTCTTCTTCATATAAATTAAGTCTTTTGCAGTTATCCAGTTTAAAATTTAATTGAATTTTAGTTTCATTTTGGATCCTCTACGAAGTTGTAATTTAAATAAGAGATAAATTTATAAAATTATTTTTTATTGTAAATTCATCTTTGATTATAAATTGCATTAGATCTCTGTGATAGTCTGATTATATTTTTTTGATTAAGAAAACATTGTTTTCTTAATTTATGCTTATAAATGGTGAAATACTCAGTTTTATTATTAAATCAATAATACCTCTTCATATTCTACTTCTTCATCCCACTAAAATCAAAATAACCATGAGCATTGAAAGAACATCCTTTTATTTTATTAAGAATCTATTTAAGTTTAGAGCACCTGTTTATAAACAGTTCACTGGTCATCCAATCATTTAAAACAACAAAACATTATAAATTCTTTGGCATAACTAATTGACCTTAGGTTATCTCAAAGGACAACATCAGGTTGGCACTTTTTCCGAGGAGTGAAGGATTGAATGCTAAGTTTTCCCTGGGCAGACGATTCTCCCTCTCCTTTAAGGTGAATAAAGGATAAGGATATAGGTCAAAAGCTTTCACCTGGAAATTCCACTTGTCCAAGCTGGCTCTTTTAATCATACTAGACCACGTTATCATTCTGAGATTGTTAACCCTCTACTAGATCCAGAAAGACTTATTAGGGGAGCCTGTTTAAGGAGAAGACTTAGAACCCCTTCTTCTTCTTCAACTTTACACCCTGAAGACATCTCTTATGTAGATCCATTTTCATTTGTGCCATCCCATCCTGATTGGATTGAATTACCTCTTAGGGTTTCTGAACTCCATTCTAGAGGAGTAGATCTTCCATCAGCCTTTTTAATACAATCACTTGAGTCATATCAAGTCCCATCCATTCTTATCAAATCACCTTCATCTGAGGAAGAATTGGGTTTACATTTACCTGAATTCAAACCTACAGACTTCATTTCTCCAACTCCTTATTCTATTCCATCAACCTCTACTAATCTTGAAGAGACATTTTCTATCTATTCAAATCCTTTGTTTGATAATAAGGAAGACTTTCCACCAGGAGTTTAGAAGTTGGTTATTAAAAACCCTTTGAAATCCTCAAAGAGGTCTCCTCCCTCTTTCTCTCCTCCACATACTAATAGCCCTATTGATTCATCTTCATCCCCTTCATATTCACCATCTTTCTCTTCCTCCTCATCATCCACTCACTCACCCTAGACTCCTCCTGCTATTATGGATTTTCGACCCATTGTGCAAGCAAGGTATGCTGCTCTAGTTCTCCCTGCAAACTTGGAAAATTTTCCTGATGGATATCTAAAACATCTACCAAGATTTAATGGAGAAACAGGTCCCTCAGCAGAGGATCATGTATCATCTTTCCTAGATTTTGTTGACAATATGAACATAGAACAAGAAGATGTTTATATGAGATTATTTGTATAATATTTAGAAGGAAATGTTAGGATATGGTTTAGGCAACTTAGAGCTGACTCTATTAGAAAATGGAATGAACTCCTAACTATATTTAAAAACCAATGGTGGGTAAAGAAAGATCTTGTTTACTTTCTCACTGAATTTGAAGAATTGAAGAGAAACCCTAGTGAACCAGTTGTTGACTTCATCAAAAGATTTAATAAACTCTATCATATAATTCCTGATGATTGTAAACTGCTAGTAGCAGCTACAAAGGTCATATTTTCCAAATCATTTGTATATGACTTTGTAGTCACGCTAAGGGAAACGGTTTCTAATACATTAGAAGATATGCAGACAAATGCTATAGAGGTAGAAGCTAATAGGTCAGCTTCTAGCAAACTTAAAGCTAAAGCAGAGAAAGAAGAAAGAAAACTAAAAGCTAGGGTTGATGACTCATCATCTTCCAAGTCTAAACTTGAAGATCAGAAAATTAATGAAATTACATCTTTACTTAGAAACCTTTCCAATAGGATTTCTAAAATTGAAACACAACCTAAAATTGCTCAGCAAACTATTGTCAGACCTCAAGCTCAAACTCAATTCTGAAGAACTCCTCAATTGGAGATTCTTCAAAGATGAGGTTCTGATCAAAACGTTTAACCACCTTTTTGATTGATGATCAACAACCACAGGATACAAGCCCTTTAATCACTGAAGATATCAATAATATTGATTCTTCAACAGTACAAATGGCAATAGTTCCTTCATCTTCACCTCAGTCATTTGAACAAGAACAAGGAGATGCTCAAATTTGAAAATACCAAGCATTCTCTAAATTTTTGATTGCAAAGTTGAATAAGAGGTATGATCTAAGACCAAGATCAGGTCCATGTAGACCTTCAAAATCTATCACTATAATTGAACCTGCAATAAAATCCATTCAAACACAAAATCCAACACCTCAAGCTATGGAGTCATCCACTGAAACCTTTTCATCTGACAAGACCATTTTGACAACCTTTAATATTGAAAAGGAATTGGAAAGGGTTAAGATTCCTATACCTTTAGCTGAACTTTCCAAAAACCCTGGTTATAAAAGTCAAGTGTCTAAATGGATACATCCCTTTAGTGTAGACACTGAGGGAGATGTTATTAGTTTGTAAGATGAAAAGCCCTTAGTATTGTTTGGCCCTAGTTCTAATATGATTTATGAAATTGCTCCACCATTTTATGTAACTTTAAAGGCTCATGACTTTCTTTTGTATAACTGCATGCTGTATTTTTGAGATTCACATAACCTTATGCCAAAGGTAATTATGGACTAGGTTCAGTTACAAGTTACTCATTCTTATCATGATATTTACACCTTTGACTCAAACAAAGTACCATGCCTAGGATTAATCAAAGACGTAGTTGTGACCTTAGCTCAAATACCTATCAAGAGTATAGTTTTAGACATAGTTGTCACTGATATTCCTGCCAATTTTGGCATGCTCCTATCTAGATCATGTTGTGCTAAACTTGGAGGATCACTTCAGATGGACGTGTATTTTTCTACTATTCCAATCTATGGAGGGGAACATTTAAGGTTATATAGGGAAGTTAGATTCCTTCATACTATTTGTAGGTCTGATCAAGTGAAAATCACCCTATCTATGTAGTAGATCAGGATTTTGGTTGCTTTTAGTTATCTTCACAAAATTCATCAAACACTCAACTTTCCATTGAATATATAGTTTCCAAACCTAAAATTGTAGAATCAAATACCTATACACTTTATTTTGATGGCTCTTACTCAAAAGAAGGAACATGAGCAGGAATTGTTTTAAGTTCACCAAATAAAGAAAACATAACTCAGTCATGTAAACTTGAATTTGTGGTCACTAATAATGTGGTTGAGTATGAGGCTTTTCTTCTTGGTCTTGAGCTACCTAAGAGTTTAAAGGTTCAAAACTTTAGTGTATTTTATGATTCTAAGCTTATAGTGGAGCATGTTAGAAATATGTGTCAAACGAAACGCCCAAGGCTTAGGTCCTATAGAAATGAAGCTTGGGACAAAATTGAAAATTTATTCCAAGGATTTAAAATAACTTCTATTCCCAGAGATGAAAATATGCATGCTGACTCACTAGCTATCTCAGCAAGCCCTTTCAAAATCTCTGAGCCAGTATTGTTAGAGTACCAAATTCAATTCAAATATAGACCATCAATTCCTGATAACCTCATACTTTAGATATAATCCCTATAAATTGGTATCTGGAAATGGAGCTCCGCCATGGCACTGCGGAGTGGGATATATTAAGGGAAGGATTCTTAATGACCTTCAGTTTTGAAGATGGGTATGAATGCATTGATGAAACTCTGCAGGAGATTAAGGGGGCGATCTTCAGAATTCCGTAGGATCGTTTGGAGTTGGTTAATCCAGATTGGAGCACCCATCTGTGCCATGCACTGGAATGCTATAATGTGACCGTTGAGGGGGAGGATGAATATCCAACAAATATCAATATTCTAGAGGCAGAAGTCCATTGCGAGGTCGAAGGTCCACAATTAGAAATCCCAGAAATCATCGCTCCATTGAAAACCAATCAAGTAAACATTGGTACTGAAGCAAAGCCAAAATTTGTGAAGATCAGGGACTACTAGGATGATGCCACCATGGATAAAGTTGTTGAGTTACTTCGCAAGTACCAAGATATTTTTCCTACCAAGTTTTCGAACCTGAAGAGCATCATAGGTGACTTGGGTGTGATGAAAATCACTTTGAAACCAGCCGTGAATCCCATTAAGAAGAGGTTGTATCGCCTTAATCCAAAATACAAGGAAAATGTCTGCTTGGAGCTGGATAAGATGATAGAAGTAGGCATCATCAAACCTGTAGAGGAATCTGATTGGGTGAGCCTAATGGTGGTTCAAGAGAAGAAATAGAAGGGAGAAATAAGGATTTGCATATATCTAAGGAAACTTAATGATGTTTGCATCCATGATCATTTTCCGACACCATTTACTGATGAGGTATTGGATAATGTTGAAGGGAAGGAGGCCTACTCATTCACTAATGGGTTTTTGGGGTACCATCAGATCAAGATTGCGCTAAAGGATAGGAGAAAAACAACCTTCGTGACTGAATGAGGTTGTTTTCAATATATTGTCATGTCGTTTGGACTCAAGCATGTGCCTGCGATATTCTCTCACATATTTATAGCAGTGTTTAATGAGTTCATCATAAGTTCTTGGGGGCATATTTTGATGACTGGATGGTGTTTGGTCTGGTAAAGTGCCATGTAGCAAGTATGTGCCTGATGTTGGATACGTGTTGCAAATAACATATCATGCTAAATCTAAAAAAGTGTCTATTATGTGTCCCCTTTGGGATCTTATTGGGTCATGTGGTGCGCAAGAAAGGATTGATGGTGGACCCTGCCAAGATTGTGGTGATAGTAAATTTGGAGGCCCCAAGAAGTGCCAAACAGTTTCATGCAACGCTCAAATTACAGGATATTATAGGAAGTTAATCAAGGCTTATGGTCAGACTATTGCGGCCATGGAGAAAATGTTGAAGAAGGATGCTACATTCTATTCAGATGAAGAATGTCAACACATTTTGGATGTATTGAAGGAGAAGATGGTCACCACACCGATTTTGGTCTTCCCAGATTGGAAAAAGGAGTTCCATATAAATGTTGATGCCTCTTGCATTGCGTTGGGAACAATATTAACATATACCAGTGAAGGAGACATGGGGCACCCTGTAGCCTTCGCGAGCAGGAAATTATTGAAGGCCAAGAATAATTACTCAATGACATAGCGCAAAGGATTGGCTATGGTGTACGCACTACAAAAGTTCAAGCACTACCTGTTGGGAGGACATTTTAAAATGTACATAGATCATTCTGCCTTGAAATACCTAGTCAATAAGCCTGTGTTGGGGGAGAAGATCTACCAATGGATACTGTTATTCCAGGTGTATGACTTCAAGGTGATTGTGAAGGCAGGAAGGTTGAATGTAGGACCTAACCATCCGTCGCGGATCGAGACAGGAGAAAATCCTACTAATTTGGAGGAATGGTTACCTGATGCGTAGCTCTTCATGATGTGTGTAGCAAATAACCACTTTGTAGATATTGTTCACTTTCTGACTACAGGGACAGCACTAGAAGGATACACCAGTCAGAAAAAGGAGTTATTAGTGCATGCGATGGATTTCTCAGTAATTGCAGGACATTTATATAAGATGGGTGCAGATGAGATATTGCAATGATATATGCCATATTTTGAATGGAATAACATCCTAGGTGAAGCTCATGGAGGCGTTGTGGGAGGATATTATGCAGGAAAGGTGACAACGTAGAAGAATTTGTGAGTAGGGCTATGGTGGCCTATGCTGCATAAAGATTCTAAAGCATATTGTAGGGCATGCAATGCATGTCAAGGAATGAGAAAACCATCACAGAGGAATGAGTTTCCACTGAATCCTCAAGTACCGTTATAGCCATTTGAAAAAGGGCAACTAATTTTGTTGGGCCAATTCAGCCCCCAAGAAAGAAGACAAGTGCGCGCTATATCATCACCATGATGAAGTATCTAACCAAATGGGTGGAGGCACAGCCAGTGAAGGATTGTATAGGTGCTACAGTAGCGAAGTTCTTTTTTGAGTATATGTTAACTAGATTTGGCTGGCAAAAAGTGTTGATGAGTGATTAGGGTATGCACTTCCTAAATGAAACGATCAACACGCTGATTGAAGAGTTCCAGGTTTATCATCAGAAGAGCACACCGTATCATCTTGAGGCTAATGGAATAGTTAAGGCATTTAATAATATCTTGGAGAACGCGTTGACGAATATTTGCAACGCACAACGGAATGACTGGAATGTGCACGTACCTACAGTGCTATGGGCGTATAGGACTACTTAAAAAAATATGACAGGACATACAACTTTTATATTGGTTTATGGCATAGAAGTTGATCCTATGGAATATATCGTACCTATTCTACGCATAGTATATTTCACAAGTATTGAAGATCACGAAGCCTTGGAAGAATGGCTCGCACAACTGATGGAGCTTGAAGAAGACAGATTCTTGGTTGGATTCCATCAACAAGTATAGAGGAAAATGAAAATGCATGGCATGATTGACACATCAAGATGCGCACATTCAAGGTAAATTATTTGGTATTGTTGTATGATAGCAAGTTCACTAAGTTTCAAGGGAAATTTCAGATGCACTAGCTTGGGCCATATGTTATCAAAGAGATTACAGATGGAGGTCCAGTTCCGCTAACGAAGCTAAATGGAGAACCTTTTCTAGAAAGAGTGAATGGCAGCCAATTGAAACCATATACAGGGGATCTGGCTCAATAACTATATGACGACAGGACATCATTAGTGCTCTAGGCAGTTGTAAGGGAGCTTGCGGCTATACACTGTCAAGATTAAAGGACTCTGCGGCAGGTGGGCCATGCAGAAAATGGTGAAGTTATAGTATAAGAAGTTGAGCGAGGGGAGCTGCGTTACGAAGGGAGGTGTCGCGTAGCACAACATGAAAGTGACTGTTGGAGTCACTTTTCATGATTTTACAGCCAGAAGATGGTTAAGTGAAGTAGGCTGGTAGCATTTAAGGCCAAAATCTTTGAAGATCTGCCACCAAAACAACATTAATGATCGAATTTTGGGGGAAGCAGTCAGATTTGAATTTAAAAGCCCCTATACATTACGCATGTCGATCCAACATAGAACGCTTTATGCACTTAGAGTTTTTGAGCTATGTTGTATGTTTCTTATGAACCACTCATTCTTTGAGGATTTAGTCATGAGCCCTCCATTTTCCAATTTACCAAAGTTGAGCCAGAAGTTTATCCTTGACACCATGTCAAGTCCAAGCCCTGCTGAGACTATGAGTACTGGGGGAGATATTGCGTCTTAAGGAGCTACTCCGGAGGAAGTGAGTATGGAGGCTCTGGCTCCAATGCCTACAACACCGAGGTCACCTAAGCCGAATTCTACCCCTGTTAGAGAAACCCAGAAGCCGAAGAAGGATAAGCAGAAGAAGCCGATGCCAGTCCGCAAATCACCTAGAAAACATTCTACAACCCAAAAGCAGAAGAAAGACAGGCATCCCAAGAAGGTTGTTGATTTGGAGGTCGAGCAAGGATAGGGAACTGAGGATATATATGCTGAGGGAATGGAGCCCTTGTCAAAGTTGTATAACTATATTCCTCCATGCAAGGGGAAGGCAAAGGTCACCAAGGACCCAGACTCTGATAAATTTGTTATTTCTATGCCCTTGCTTCCGGAGTAGTTCCCCTTTGAAGGTTCGCTCCTTATGCGGATCCCCCTACTGAAGATGGAATATTAGGACCTGACAGACCATAAGTAGTTCCCTCACCTCGCGACAACAAATTATATGAAGCGTGTCTATTACCCAAACTCAAGTGTCACTGAGCTAGAAATGATGGAATGGATCCATGGAGTGGAGAATTCTGGGTTGTTGAACCTGTTGTGGGTGCCCCACTATCACCTCCCCACTATCAACACGACCTGTGTGTGTCAGTTGCTTACTCTAGTGCACAATGGGTTCTTATGGCTAGGAGGGCTTATACCCATCACTAACATGCTCATCCATTGAATCACACGCCTGCCATATGAGGGCTTGAATCTGGCCAAGGAGTTTGGTGGAAAGGAAGGAAAAAAAGATTTGGCAAATGAGAAGGAGTTTTCATTCGTAAAATAGTAGCATGGATATTCAATAACTTCTATCAACGACCCTACGGAGCAGATTTCATCACAAATCCTGGCAGGAAAAGTAATGAGGAAGTGTTGCATGGACGAAGTCCAAACGCCTGTGGTATCGTTACCTGCACAATGTGCAAAGGATGTGCAGTTTAAATGGTCAAGGTACCTATGCAGTGAATTTCCACGAGGTCTATGATGAGACCAAGCCAATCCACTATGCATGGTTGTTGATGTCCATCATGTTGGTCATATGGGAGCTCCCAGAGGACAGTAAGTTTCCTCCATTGAAGGAAGGATTGAGGGAGGCCGCATTATTCGCCTCCTTATGGTCGAGGAAGGACCCTGCATAGGTCACTAAAACTAAGATATTTTAGGTTCTGATGGAATCCAGCCTCCACATGAGGATCAACCAGCATCCAAGGTTGTCTCTGACCTTGTACAAGCAAGTGTCAGAGTATGCCGCATTCAAATCTGACTTCCACCACGTCTACATTCAGGCACGAAAGGACCTGCAAAAGAAATGGTATGATTTACCATACTTGGTCACCGATCATGATATACAGGAGATAATCAAGCATTGTCCAGAAAAGTGGCACGCCCCATCAAATTTGGATGTTGGAACCAGTAAGGGTGCGGGCAACTCGACTAAAAAGAAAAGGAAGGATGCAACAAAGCAGGTTCCGTAAAATTTGGTCGTGCAGCGGAAGAAGGATGCCACAGAGAAGGCTCAGATGGACAAGGAGCATGCTCCTAACGAGTAGGAGCAGCACAAATCACAGAGAAGTGGTAAATCTCCTTCGCCCACAACGGAGGAGGAGTAACAGTCTGAACAGGGTGGCGGAGGAGATGAGGGGTAGAGCACCCCCTTTCGATTGAAAAAGTGTGGACAGGAGCAATGGGAAGTTCCCCACAAAAAGAAAAAATTAGATAAGGTGCAGAGTGATCCCATGGTCTTAATGGAGGATGATCTCAATGAGATCACTGAAAAAATCTGGGACACTACCACTGAACTACTGCAATAGTTCAAGCAACAGTACCTGCAGATGTCGAGGAGCATCTAGGAGGATCTTCATGGGGTGCAGATCCAGTCCAAAAGGATACAGTTGGGCGTAGGTCAAGTGAGTGCTGCACAAGTGAGCTTGGCACTAGGGACAAGTTAGGCTGCAGAATTGGTAAAGACCCTGGACCTTCACACGATTACTCTACCAGAAGGGTTCCTATGCGCAGAATTGGACGATGATCGGATCATCTTAAGTACCCTTAAGGACATCGCATTGAACATTGTTGTGCTCCCCAATTATTTTCTTCATGCACTACAGGCAGGGGTAATGGAGGAATTGAGAACTCAGGAGAAACGTGCTCTCAATTTGATAAGAGAATATAGGGTGAACAATGAACATATGTTCAGCGAGAAAACACAGGTCTTGAAGGATAAAGACACAATACAGGCATAGAGTTCTAGGCTGGAGGTCGTGGTAGTAGAGGCATGCAGAATAGTGCCAGAATTGCACATCCCAAAGGACACACAACCAAAAGCCAAGATCCGGAAATTAGCTACAGGAGTGCGCGAGGTGAAGGCGGAAGTTGGGCAAGTTCAATTCGAACTCAATATGAAGATCATGGAGCTACAACTCAAAGTACATCCTAGGACTCCACCCGAGGTTAGGAAGCAACGTGGAGCTGTCATCAAGGAAGGGATGTCCACTTTGGATGCCACAGTCGCTGACTACATGACCTTGTTTGAATAGGTGATGGAGTTAGTAATGACTCTATAGGAAGACAGAAACCTACATATCTTGAATACAGAGATTCGATAGCTCCAGAAGTAGTACGACGAGGTTAGGGTGGCGATGCGCTCAATTTCTACAGCACAACACCTCATCAAGTTGCAAGAGGGGAAGCATCTCCTCACACAGGTAGAATCAGCCCAGAAGATGGAGTCTGTGCTTAAGATAGGTTGGGACCTTGGTTAGAAGAAGCTTACCAAGTATCAACCACCATTGAAAAGAAGTTGAAGGGCTTGCAGCAAACACATCAAAAGATGAAGCTAGCCGCGGAAGGACCAACCATAGAGCAACTCATAGAAGAGGTCAAGCAGGCAGCTACGCAAAGCACTGTCGAGGTTGTAGTTGTGCAGGTGGAGCTGGGGGATCTTTGCAGAAATATCGCAGTACCAGATGAGTGACTCAAGGGTGAGTCATGACCTTTGTGTTGGGGGCTTGTTGAGATGGTGTCCACTAGGTCAGTTTTAGGGTTAAAAGCCCAAGTTTTGATGTAAATTTTGGTAAAAGGATGTAAAATCTCCACAATTTGTGGATGCGGAGCGCGTAGATAATTAGAAGTCAAAAGGGGTTTTAGCCCCTTTTCTATGTAAAGTTGAGTCAGTTTTGAGATCTACCCATGGTCTGTAGACCATGGGATTGTATCTAAAAAGCTATAAATAGGTGTGTCTTAGAGAGTCTAAGGCAGAGATTTATGTCTAAGTCTGAGAGAAGAAAAAGGGCAAGTAAGATGCAGGTAGATAGAAGGGAAAAGGCTCTACAACTAAGTGTGATGAGGCCTAAAGTAGAGTCTGTAGCTGAGTGCACGGACCCCTGCAGCTGAGTGCGCAGGGCAGTGTTGAGTCTATAACCTCATATTGAAGATCAATAAAGAAGACTGTTGAAGAAATTCATGTGTTTATCTCTTTACTTCTGTTATTTATGTTTGTGAGATATGTTGTGATGGAATAATGTCTTTATGACATAATGATGTATTGATGTGAGACTCTATTGGATAAGTCTTATTAATTGTACGCAATGCATGTTAAGTATTTACGCGAAGATTATAATACATTTTGTTATGTTTATTGAATACTTAAGTAGATCTGAGTGAACTCAGATCTAGGGTTATTTTATGGGGCATGTAAGTAGTTGATTCATCTGTTAAGGGTCTGCAAAGACCTATCGTAGACCTTCGCTAAGGTTGGAAAGCCATTTAAAGGTAATTGCAGTACCTAGCCCTAGGGGCTTATAGATCTGCCCGAAGTCCGATCTAGTGCAATAAAAGACATCACACTAATCTCTGGATGTGGAAACTTGGTTCCAGCATCCCCTCCATACTACTTTGGTTGAGACTTCAGCCAGTGCTACATGGGTTGATGCTGAAAGGGCTAGTAGTGTAGGGTTTTTTTTGGCACAATTAACTATGAACCTGGGTCAGGACCCACTAATCCAACAACGCACTTTCTAAATGAAACTATTGTCACGATGCTCGAAGAATTTCAAGTTTATTATCAAAAGCATATGCCTTCTCATCCTCAAGAAAATGCTATGGTTGAAGAATTCAATAAAATTCTAGAAAATGAATTGACAAAGGTTTCCAATGTGCAGAGGAATGATTGGGATGTGGGCATACCAACAATCCTATGGGAATATAGGATGACATGTAAGAATTTGACAAGACAAACCCCATTTAGGCTGGTCTTGGGATAGAGGCTATTATGCCCATGGAGTATATTGTGTCTAGTTTGCGAATTGCAGCATTGACTGATATGACGGATCATGAGACTATGGAGGAATGCCTCGTGTAGTTGCTAGAATTAGAAGAAGACAAGTTTCTCATTGGATTTCACCAACAGGTGCAGAAGGAGTGCAAAAAGGCATGGCATGATGGTGCACAGATGAGTCTAAGAATAGTCATTGGATGCACTATCGCTAACTAGATGGTGAAAATCCCATTAGGGGGAGCAGGTAGGCTACATTTATGGTGCAAAACTTTGCAAAGATTCCGCTAATGATGCATTTATGATAAAAAAATTGGAGGGAGCATTTGGATTTGAATTTGAAATTGCCTATAAATCTGGCATGTTTGCCTACAGTAGAAAACCTTTCCTTCTGAAAATCGCTTGTGAATTTTCTTTCCTTAAGTCTACGAACCAAGAAGATTGGGAGGAACTTCTTTCACAGTTGGAGTTTGCAAACTTTCCTGATTGGAACCGTAAGATCCTCCTTGAGAAAATGATTGATCCCGTAGAAGCTATTGTCTCTAAAGCCATTGTCTGAGAAGCTGTAGCCCCTAAAATTGTGTCAGCAATGGAAGCTACACCATCTGTGCCTATGGGACTGAGGTTGCCTAGGCCTAAACTATCAACTGCTAAGAAGAAACAAATGAAACCACAGGTTGTACCAGTGAGGTAGTCATCGAGGAAGAATCCTATGGAGGTTCGGCAGAAAGGAAAGATGGAAAAGTTGAAATAACCACACGAACCCCTGGATCTTGACGAAGAGGAGCTTCACAAAGGGGTTGAAGACATGGATGCTGAGGAGGGAGAGCCTATCACTAGGCTCCCAAAGTATATCCCTCCATGAAAGGGAAAAGTGAAGATCTTGAAAGATCCCAATTCTAGTAAGTTTATGGTCTCTACACCACTCTTACCAAAGAAAGTGTCATTTAGGTGCACTCTTAGGGCACATTCCCCCACTCAAAATGCAGGATTGGGATCTAGATGATCACGAGAAATTCCCGCATTTGGCAACAAACAAATATTTGGTGAAGATATACTATTAGGAGACTGGAGTCATGTGACTGGATCTTATGAAGTGGGTCGCGGGGGTTGAAAAGTTTGGGTTACTAAATTTACTATGTGTACCGAATTTTAGCAAAACCACTATCAACATGGTAATCGTACGACAATTTTTTACACTATTTCATGATGGTTGTCTTTGGGTGGGAGAGCCCATCCCCATAACAAATATTTTGATCCAACGCATCACAAAATTTCCCTACCAAGGGGTGGATTCAGCCGAGGAGTTTGGAGGCAAGAGTAAAGAAAAACAACTCACGGACAGAATGAAGAGTGAGTTTGGCCTAGTGAAGAAGTCGCACGGATGCTCTATCTGTTCCATCACAGACAAGGTGGTGTAGTTTTCCACCTAGATTTTGGCTTGCAAGATTATGAGAAAGTGTCGCACTGATGAGGTGTCAACACCAGTAATTTCATTGGCTATACAATGCGTGAAGGGGGTGCAGTACAACTGGGTGCAATATCTTTGCAAATAGTTTTTGTTGAATTGTCGTGAAGCACAGGACAATGGCAAGGCATTCCATTATGCCTGCCTGCTATTGCTAATTTCCCTAGTTGCATGGAGACTGCTAGAAGATAGTCAGTTCCCTCCACAGGATTTCAATTTACCAGAGGCCGTGAAGCTCACTTCGCTATGGGCAACAAAGGATCCAGAGAGGATCATGGAGATGAAGATATTATGGGTGTTGATCGAGATGGACCTTCGCATGGTGATCAGCTAGAGCCCTGTTTGGGAAGTTGGAAGCTTACGCAGAGTTTAAAATAGATTTTCACAATGTATCCATCTACGCAAGGTGAAATCCTAAGAAATTATGGTACAAGTTGTCGTACCTAGTCACTGATGCAAATGTACAGGAAGTCATGTGAAAATGGCAAGGGGAGTGGCTACACCCCAGAGATCTCTGGTGAGCCCCAGTATTGCAGCAATAATGCTGCAACTCCTAAGACTCCCTTCTTTAATTTTATCAACCCGGTAGTTCGTAACAAACTTGGAAGCGATGGTGCTGTATGCACAAGTACTAGCTCTTGCCGCAACTGTGACTTGATCAGCTGGCACAAGTCCGCTAGGAGCTTAAGCCAACTTCTATGAGCTCTTAGAAGAATATTTTTAACTGATGGATGAAAGATAACTCAAACGAGGCTAATCTACTTGCAGAAAGAAACTGAAAACGGAAAGGAAACGCAAACCATAGCAAACCCTAATTTTACTGCCTAACCCTACTGGTGCAAGAAGAATGATGAAAGCTACAGAAAGAGATGCCATTGACTTCTAAGAAGGTAAAATGCAAGTGTCTAAGCTATCACTATCTGAAGAAAACATCTTTTTGTATTTTTGACTAAGTTATTAGAATTATCATGCATGTGCTTTTAACTGGCTTTTGACTGTGCAGAGGTAGATTGGTGAGAGGAAATGCTTGCAGAAGGTTGGGAAGGTTCGAAGAGGGCCTAAGGGGTCCCTAGCACCCTTCCATATAGTTTCATAGAGTTTCGCTATCAAGAAACCTCATTCGTGAGCTTCTACAGGAAGTCTGCAGGGGTTCTACAGGATGTTATGGAATTTCTACAGGATGTTCTGTGATTTTCTACAGGATGTTCAGAAATGGGATTTTGGAGCATGGATGGAGGGAAAAAGATGGAGGAATGAGTATGGAGGTGAAATAGGGGTGTAGGGGAGTTCAAGACTTGGAGGATGGATTTTAGGAGTGGCGCAGATGGTTAGATTTGTTTAAGGAGGGATGAAACAATGTTCCACAAGAAGATGAGAATCATGGCAAAGTAAGCGAATGAGGCAAATGCAAGGTAAGGGTTCTAAGTGAAGGATGAAATAGGTAGGTTGGGTGGAGTATGTGCAGGTAAGGAAGGGTAACAGGTACTCTGCAAGTGGTTTTTCAAACTGAACAAACAAACACTTATAAAACCTATGACCTAGTTACTTTACTCTATTCTGACCTAAGTAACAGCAAAAGGAAATGAACAGCAGTTTATTCGAAATGAAATGCGTGAAATAACTTATGCCACTAAGCAATCATCAACTAAAGAATTTAAACACTACTAATATCAGCATCTGCAAAAGAGGATTCCTACACTAAGAATTTCATGACAAAGCAAAACAACATTTTTGTTGGCAGCAAAGTCACATTGGTCCCAGTTCATGATTCCACTGAGGAGGAGGTGAGATCCAAGGTGCTTGGTAGCCTTTTTCTAAAAATCTTCCCTTTGATTAACCTATCAAGTAAATCTGAACATGAAAAACCTTTTTAATCATCAAAAGCAATCTAAATAACAAAACAAGATTTACATCTAAATAGCATATTTTATTCTAAGAATGCAGCAAAGACACATGAAAGTAAACAAAGGAGATACTGGGCACTTGAGATGGGCCCAACCCCAAGAGCTACAGCCTCCTAAGAGAGATTTAGAGCTGGTGCAAAGCTGGATTCATCTTTATTGATCAAAAGAATAGTTACATTCCAAAAACTGTCCACAAAGGAAAGCTTGAAAATGTGCTAAAATGAAAAGCTAATCTACTGACTAAAATCGAACTACAAGCTAGCTAACTTCTACCTACAAAGTGACTACAAAATGACTGACTGAAATGAGGCCCTAAGCCCTCTTATTTATACAAATTGAGGACCCCAACAGTCCTCCGAAATTTTAAGGACTCGGTTGCCCAAAACTTGCAGTTAATAGCAGTCCTACTTGACTTGCTTGGCTGCCCTTGTGATAATTGATTTGGTGGCCTTTGAACTCCAAGCTGATGGTGGAGAATTCAAGGTAAGGGCCCATAAATGAAGGGGACACCTTCCTACAAATCCTCTCCCTTTTTCTCCCACGAATTTGGCTGCCAAGTGCTCATTAAAACCTTTGATTTTGTCTCCAAATTGACCAAAAAGACTACACAAAGCACACATTAGACTTGTTGGCATAATGAATAACCAAATTCACTCTATTAGCATAAATATAATCAAAAACATGCAATAAACTAATGAGAATGGTGGATTAAGTCGCATTAGGAGGTTGAATGAGCCCATATAATTATTCATTTTTGGGGCTCATCATCACCCCCCTACTGAAAGTGTTGCTCATCCTCTGAGCAACTAACCTATCTCTTCCTCCCTATCATGCCAAGCTTCTGAAGTGATGCCCTCTTTTCGGTCATGAACCCATGCTTTTCTCTCTGCTTCTTCCCACTGCCTGTGATCTTTTTCCTAGAGGATTCTCAGCTTCCTGTAGAACTGTCTCAGCATCCTGTAGAGAGGCCTTTGTGTCCAACATTTTCATTCTTTCTCTCCAGGTGGATGTCTTCGGGCTTCCCCATTCATAGGTGATGGATGCCTTTGAGGGAGACCTCTCCTTTTTTGTAGCTGGGGTGTCTAAAATCATAATTGGCTCTTTTGATTGTGGTTGGGGTCTGCCAGTTTTTACCCGCATGCTCCTTTTTCACTTTAAAGTACATGGAGGTTTTCCTCTTTCTCTTCCTTTTTGGTCTTGGAGGCGTGCTAATGGTGGCAAGCATGGTTGCTGCCTCCCTGGCCAAAATCTCAATTGATTCTCCCTTTTTTTCTTTGTTTCTAGACTTCCTATAGAAAGTCCTGTGCTGACTGTTTTCTATCTTCCTGTAGAAGCAGTTTTCAGGCTTCCTGTAGAAACAGTTTTCACTGTTTTGGATTGCTTGGCTGGGGGTGCCTTCTCTTTGACTTGTGCTGTGGTTGCCTTGGGTGTGCCCTTACTTGTTTGGACATTTTCAGTCCTCTCTGCCCGTGTTTTCAACTGCATCTCCCTTGGCGTTTGTGTTTTTACTTCACCCACAGCTTTGGCCTCAGCAGCTTGTCCTTTTTCTTGCTTTTCCTCCTGCTTTTCTTGTGGCTTTTCCTGTGATGTTCTGCCCTTGGTTTTCTTACCCTCAGCTTCCTTACCCTTAGTTTTCCTCTCTACCTTAATTTGCTCCTTTTCCTCACTACTGGATGAAGTGAGTTCCTCGGCCAAAATTCAGATATAATGCTCTGTTTTGGCTTGTGCTCTGATCAGAAGGGGAATTCTGTGTATGGTTTCCTCCCCAGAACTTTGAAGACAGTATCCCTCAGGTGTATACATTCCACTTTTCACCAAATCCCTAGTTAGAATGTTGTTGCTGCCCAAACTTGACTGAAAAAAGTGAATTAGGCTCTCTCAGATAGGGTGCAGATCTTGTTTTTCTATTCCAACCACATAACAGTCACAATTTTTTTATATGCATAGGTAAGCCTTACAACAGCTTATCGTTATCATAGGGAGAATTTGTTAACAGGAACCGTGGAGGAGAAAGTAACGCAGAAACAACTGAAAAACATTCCGTGTAACACACAGGAAAACTACTATTCTTGACCCACAGGTAGACTTGCTTCGAATTCCCCTACTCCAGACAATTTAATTCACCACCTTTCGAAATATCATGCATGGGAACGGTGTTTTCGAGCCTACCTCTCTTCAAGCTCCAAACTTGATGAAGAAAAACTTGGGCTTCTCTGCTTCAGAAGGATATACCGTATTTCCTGTAGAATACTTCCCTTGTTTCCTGTAGAACGCCCTTGCTCCTCTGAGTGAGCCCGATACACTAGACAATTTCGAACTAGGCCGCAAAGCTCAGTGGAGGACGATAGGTTAACAGATTGTGGGAGCAGAGGACGCATACTTCAGCTAAGAATGTTGCAAGTGCAAATTAATCAGTGGGTGGTGAGAGTCAGCCGAGCATTCTTTAATCGTTGCATGATTTGCAGTGAGGGAGTGAAGTGGCCAGGTGTACGTGGCCACATGCAGATGGAAGTGTTGTTCCTGAACTGTGTGTTTTCCCCCTGTAATCACTGTCGTCAACTGAACTGAGGTTTAAACGGCCAACACTCCTGGTTGCTTTAATTTTCACGTGAGTCAGCTATCCACATGTACTGCATGACTTCTGGCTGAGCGCTAGAGAAGGAAATTGGCTTAACCTTGCTAGATTCGTGGCTTACCCCACCATTCCATTCGTTCATGCAATTCTTCAATTAGATTCATGCAATAGAGGAACAAGTTTTAGTCACATACCTGGAAGTTGAATATGGTTATTGTGAGGTGCTTTTTGCTATTGCATGCATTTGTTTCGGTGGTTGCATGATGGCTTGGATGCTGACTCATGGCTGCTTTCTTGTGTAGGTATCCTCTGGTCGGATCCACACTACAGGAGCTGGCTTCCATGTTCAGATCTGCACCCTCAAGCTGCTGATCTTGAATTTTCGCAGGACAGAAACTTGTTTTCACCATTGCTCCCGAACGATAGACCGGATTGATCTAAAACTTGTTGAGCACGTTCCTATCATCATTATTCACCTCCCATAACAAAATTGCGATCAATGGATGCACAGATTTCAAGAAAAATGGAAAATGGCTGAATATTACAGAGATCAATTTCTCGGAAACCGTGCATCAGAATCAGCTGAAACTGCTTGGGTAGGTTACTATCATCCATGTGCATCTCCCCATGAAACAGGTTTTGAAATGGATGCATGGATATGGAGAAAATGCAAAAATGGATGAAGGTGATGGAGGTTGGTTTCTTGGAAGCCATAATTGGCTGAAACTACTTGGGCATGTTTCCATCATCCCTGTACAATTCCCCGTAAAACTGTTTTTCAAATAGATGCATGGTTTTCAAGTTAGGGCAAAAACAAATTCTGTTCTATGTATTTTTTCTTCAAAGCATTATGAAAGTTTTTGCATGGTAAGAAAATGAGTTTGGGCTATGATGCAGGCATGGAGATGATGGAGGAGGAGTTTTAAGATTGCAGGAGGACTTCTGAACCCTTGCGGAAGCTATCATGTTCACCAAACCACCTTTTTGAAATCCATTTCTAGCTTCCTATAGAAATCCTGTAATTTCTACAGGAACTTCCTATAGAACACACAGTTTTGAGGAAATAAGCACAATGATATGGAAAAAATGATGGAGAAGGGTGAGGGATGGAAACATGGATGCTTACAGGCCTCATGGACAAATTCTCGGCCTTCAGGTCCTCTTCAGAGATCAATTTTGGCTTGTTTGTAGGCTTCCTGTAGAAGACACAAAACTTCCTATAGAAAACACAGAACTTCCTATAGAAGGCACAAAACTTCCTCTATCTTTGTTTTGAGTGATCCTCCCGACCTGCAATGTCTGTCTTGCAACCTGCAATTATCCAATGGAAATTAGGTTTATTTTTCTTTTTCTTTTTCTCTTTTTTTTTTTTGAAAAACAACTAGGGCGCCTTATGGAGGTTTTCACCCTAATTTCCTGCCCTGGGCACCTCCAAGGGAGGTTTTCACCAAGAAATCTTATTCTCTTTTCTCTTTTTTCGCAACCCATTGACCGCCTTATGGAGGTTTTCAATCAATGAGCCAATCTAAGGCACCTCCGAGGAGGTTTTCACCTTAGATTTCTATTTTCCTCTTATTTTCATTTTTTTATCTTTTTTTCTCTTTTTTTTCTTTTTTTTCTACCCTACCCTACTTGAAAAACATAATTCTTTTCAAGTATAAGAATACTTCCAATGGAGCCATGTGCACATCGAGATTAGATACAAAATGATGTGACGGCTTGAGATGCATGCTTTGACAGCTATCCAGATTTTAGAGACCAAATGATTTGACTTTGAAAGGATCAAACATAGCTGAGGAAGAGAGTACTGCTGCAACTTAGTGACTGTCTGGAACCATATCTCAATATAGCTTTGATATCCTTGGTCCTTTTGCTAATCTGGATCATGTTTTATGTCACCTTCTACCATGACTTTCTCATCTTCCTCTTTTTGTTGATCTTTCTCTTGAATACATGGAAGATTTGATGGTAACCATGAGGGATCTTTCTTAATTTCTGCTTCTGATGTTTTCTCTTCATCAAGTGTAGCCCATGGTGCTTTGATCTCCCCTTTGGAATCTTCTTTTGCCTTTGGTCCCTCAATGTTATCAATATAATCTTTGTTTTGCAACACTCTTCCTGAGCTATGGTGAAGATCATTGAGCTCAAGAGGAGTCATTTGGACATGTTGTGCCTCAGCTTTGCAATTGGGTTTAGCTATTCCAATGTGCGGGTTTGGAGATGGTGGTGTGGGTAGTTGAGTGGGGGTGTATTTTTGAGATGGATGTGGATGGGTTTGTGGTTGGGTAGGTGGTGGAGGCAAATGAGTGGGAAGAGAGTTGCACTGGGGCCTCCACCCCTGATGAGGTGCATTCCACTAAGGTTGTGGCTGAGCATAGGAGTGAAACGAATGAGAAAATGGTTGGGCATAATATGGATCCGTGAAGGAACAAGGAGGAGGTGTGAACCAAGAGGGATGAGCAGGGGGACCCCAAGAAGGCATGAAAGTGGCTTGATAGGGGTCATAATAGGTCTCGGATGTCCCTTGCAGTTCCTGCTGGTAAGATCTAGGTCCATGTGGCCTCCTTTGGTTCATATAATAGAGTGATTCAGTGGCTCCTTTGGTTCTCTGATATGCAGCTTTAAGTCTAGGCAAGGAAGGGCATTGATTCATAGGATGGTATTCTTCACAGACGAAACACACTTCTAGGGAGTGCATTGGACATTCGTTCCTAGGATGCTTTCTAGTGCACCTAGGACAAAAGATGACCAAAGCCCTCTTGGCTTCCTCTTGCTTCCTTTGGATCTGCAAGGTATCTAGTTGCATGGCAAGAAACTGCCTCATCTCGCTCTTGAAATCTTCCATCTGGTTTGTAAATTTGTTTTTGGACAAGGTACTACTCCCAACATTTCTATTTGTAGCCACTTGCTCCAGAGGAATGTTTTCTTCTTCTTCTCCCCTAGAGGTTCTTCAAATATGTCTTGTTGTCCACCTAAGGGTTCTTTACTCACAACCATCGAAGAAGAGAGAAGGTTGGCTATGTGAAGTAGTGGGGGCATTGTGCAATCATTTTTCTGAATTATCTCTACTCCTACAAGGCATGAAAGGAAATCTTTTTGGTTGATTTTTGTATTTTTCTTCTTGTAACTGCAAAACTAAAATAGATTGAACTGCAACTAACTATCTTGTTGAAATGAAAATGCGGAATTAAAAAGAAAGAAGGAAAGGAATAATCTATTTTGTTGAAATGAAATTGTAGGAATGAAATGTTAGGCTACGCTTATAGAATTGAAATGCTAATCTACGCTTGCAGAATTGAAATTGTGGAATTGAAATGCTAATCTATGAAAGCAAGAAATATCTACTCTACTTTTGCGGAAATGAAATGAAATAAACTACTTAGCAGAAGGTTGTAGTGGAAAATAGAAGAAAAGCAGCAATCACCAATACTCTGACCCTTCCCCGGCAACAGCGCAAAAAAGAGTGGTGAGCCCCAGTATTGCAGCAATAATGCTGCAATTCCTGAGACTCCCTTCTTTAATTTTATCAACCCGGTAGTTCGTAACAAACTTGGAAGCGACGGTGCTATATGCACAAGTACTAGCTCTTGCCGCAACTGTCACTTGATCAGCTGGCACAAGTCCGCTAGGAGCTTAAGCCAACTTCTATGAGCTCTTAGAAGAATCTTTTTAACTGATGGATGAAAGATAACTCAAAGGAGGCTAATCTACTTGCAGAAAGAAAACGAAAGTGGAAAGGAAACGCAAACCCTAGCAAACCCTAATTTTACCGCCTAACCCTACTGGTGCAAGAAGAATGATGAAAGCTACAGAAAGAGATGCCATTGACTTCTAAGAAGGTAAAATGCATGTGTCTAAGTTATCACTATCTGAAGAAAACATCTTTTTGTATTTTTGAATAAGTTATTAGAATTATCATGCATGTGCTTTTAACTGGATTTTGACTATGCAGAGGTGGATTGGCGAGAGGAAATGCTTGCAGAAGGTTGGGAAGGTTTGAAGAGGGCCTAAGGGGTCCCTAGCACCCTTCCAGAGAGTTTCACAGAGTTTGGCTATCAAGAAACCTCATTCGTGAGCTTCTACAGGAAGTCTGCAGGGATTCTACTAGATGTTCTGGAATTTCTACAGGATGTTCTGTGATTTTCTACAAGATGTTAAGAAATGGGATTTTGGAGCATGGATGGAGGGAAAAATATGGAGGAATGAGCATGGAGGTGAAATAGGGGTGTAGGGGAGTTCAAGACTTGGAGGATGGATTTGAGGAGTGGCGCAGATGGTTAGATTTGTTCAAGGAGAGATGAAACGATGTTCCACAAGAAGATGAGAATCATGGCAAAGTAAGCGAATGAGGAAAATGCAAGGTAAGGGTTCTAAGTGAAGGATGAAACAGGTAAGTTGGATGGAGTATGTGCAGGTAAGGAAGGGTAATAGGGACTCTGCAAGTGGTTTTTCAAACTGAACAAACAAACACTTATAAAACCTATGACCTAGTTACTTTACTCTATTCTGACCTAAGTAACAGCAAAAGGAAATGAACAACAGTTTATTCAAAATGAAATGCATCAAATAACTTATTCCACAAAGCAATCATCAACTGAAGCATTTAAACACTACTAATATCAGCATCTGCAAAAGAGGATTCCTACACTAAGAATTTCATGACAAAGCAGAACAACGTTTTTGTTGGCAGCAAAGTCACATTGGTCCCAGCTCATGATTCCACTAAGGGGGAGGTGAGATCCAAGGTGCTTGGTAGCCTTTTTCTGAAGATCTTCCCTGTGATTAACCTATCAAGTAAATCTAAACATGAAAAACCTTTTTAATCATCAAAAGCAACCTAAATAACAAAACAAGATTTAAATCTAAATAACAGATTTTATTCCAAGAATGCAGCAAAGACACATGAAAGTAAACAAAGGAGGTATTGGGCACTTGAGATGGGCCCAAACCCAAGAGCTACAGCCTCCTAAGAGAGATTTAGAGCTGGTGCAAAGCTGGATTCATCTTTATTAATCAAAAGAATAGTTACATTCCAAAAACTGTCCACAAAGGTAAGCTTGAAAATGTGTTGAAATGAAAAGCTAATCTACTGACTAAAATCGAACTACAAGCTAGCTAACTTCTGCCTACAAAGTGACTACAAAATGACTAACTGAAATGAGGCCCTAAGCCCTCTTATTTATACAAATTGAGGACCCCAACAGTCCTCCTAAACTTTAGGGACTCGGCTGCCCAAAACTTGCAGTTAATAGCAGTCCTACTTGACTTGCTTGGCTATCCTTGTGATAATTGATTTGGTGGCCTTTGAACTCTGAGCTAATGGTGGAGAATTCAAGGTAAGGGCCCATAAATGAAGGGGACACCTTCCTACAAGTCCTCTCCCTTGTTCTCCCATGAATTTGGCTGCCAAGTGCTCATTAAAACCTTTGATTTTGTCTCCAAATTGACCAAAAAGACTACACAAAGCACACATTAGACTTGTTGGCATAATGACTAACCCAATTCACTCTATTAGCATAAATATAATCAAAAACATGCAATAAACTAATGAGAATGGTGGATTAAGTCGAATTAGGAGGTTGAATGAGCCCATATAATTATCCTTTTTTGGGGCTCATCAATCTCGACACAGGAGCAAGAAAAGGTGGAGAAATCTCCTCTGCATAGGCCACAATAGGGCAAAAAAACAAAGAGGCTGAGTAGGCAGTAGCCCAAGAAAAAGAATCATAGAAAAAGAAGGAATTTGTTTCCAAGGGAGTTGCTGCTAAGGTAGATGTTGACAAGGAGTGTGCCGCAAAGGAGGCCACACTTGAGGTTGAAGAATCTACTTCTCAACATACTACAAACAAGGAAGGGTCCAAGGAGGAAGGAGGTGGTGGAGAGGACCAGAGCACTCCATTTAAATTTTAGAAGTGGACTAGGGAGACCACTTTTGGGCCCAGAAAGAAACAAAAATATGATAAGCATGCACATGTGGATCCAATGGTCCTCACTGAGGTGGACTTGGATGAGATCGAAAACAAGGTCTGTTAGGTCCCTATAATACTAGTGATTCCCCCATTACTATTGTCATTGTAGCCCTTATTGTAAAAATTTTGAATAATATGACACTTATTCATAGAGATTATCTTGATTATACACTATTGTAGAATACATGCATAATACATAACCTCCTCTACGTTGATCATCAATTTAGCAGTATTAAAAACAATGAAACATCAATCGCATGCGCACATTAACACTGTATGTAACCCGGGGAAAGCATACAGCTGAAAACCCCACACTATCTGTATATTATAATGATTGAAAACATGTAACAATACATAGTACAATACTCCTCACAAGTACTCAGTACTATCTCCACCTCTTACACACAAACTAGCTCAGATTTGAAGCCTCAAATCTCCTCCACTGTTTGCCTGCCTCCACTGCATAATCCTGCATGAGAATAATGATGAATGGCTGAAGCAAACTCGTATTTACTTGGCTGAACCACGCAATCCTCAATGGCATTACTCAATCCCACTGATTGTGCAAGATCTCATGCACAACTATAGTCACAATTGATAGCAATCTCAACCTCTAACACCTGTCTCCACTGAACTGTACATGCACTGAGTTAACTAATGTATTCTTTAGTTGATTTATGAGTTAATAATTAGTGAAATAACTAATAACTAATTCACACCACTCAACATTAGTCTATTTGTCAGTTAGACTAAATACAACTAGTTCAACTAAGTCAAACTGAACACAACTCCATCAACTCCATTGTCAACTCCACCAAACTCAATCACTTGAGTTCTAACTGAAGTCTTGCATGCAATAGCTCAACTGACTCATAAGAAAAGCATATTTCCTTCTGACAGTTGCATGTGCCACATCTGTAGCTCAATCTGAAGTGCTCCAAGAGGATAAGATAATGTTTATAGTCCAAATATTATTATGAGCTAATAATATTCGACTGTTCTATATTTAGACTTGGCAGTCTAAAAATAGACTCCGCCCATATGTCTAAAAATAGATGTACATATATTTTTACCAACATGACCAATCATCCATAAACAGCATCCTGCAACTCATAGACCATGATCCATATGTCTAAAAATAGACTTTGCACCAAAAATAACCTGCGGGCCCACTTAGTGAAGGTGACTTCTTTTCACTAAGCTCCATCATCTTGTTGCATTTTCAACACTCCCTCTCAACAAGATATGGATTATCTGCAACCCCTATCCTGCAACTCTGGAATGTTCTGCATGCAACACATTTGCCTGGTCCACTTGCTCCAACAACACTTGGAACAAAAACACTCCCAACTGACCACTCTGTTGGGCTAGGAACATACTCTGATGCTGAAGCTCTACCTGCTGCTGACAAGTGCTCCCTCTCTGACATCTGCGCTACTACAACATCTCCATGCATCTCGTACCATTGCACACCTCTCTGTGCCACCTAGCACTGTGCAAAACACTTATGCCTCTCGCATTGCTGCAACCTGCTAGCTATGCGCTGTCCTGGGATTCCCTGCACTATCGCTCTCTCTACCGCTCCATCCGCATCTATCTCTACCCAATCAGTCAGTTCCTGCTACTCCACATTGGGGCTCTCATAGCAAGGTCTCATCCAAGAGGTTGGGTACCTCAAGGATCCTGCCCCTCCTCCTTGGGACAATCACTCTATATCACCCCACCTCCTACCTAGAGGTATGGCTGCATGTGATCCCTCAGCCCACCTAGATTGAAGTTTCCCCCTACTGGAGGTCTCTACATGAGTAGATGTCTCTACTCGATCTCCTCTCAACTTCCCTTGTTGTGGCTACTCCACAACCTCCTGAGCACTAATCGTGGCTCCTCCACAATCGCCTGAGACTTCTTCTGGCTCTGCATGTTGAGAGGTAATATACCCTCCCTCTCAGCCACCAAGTCTCCATCAGTTGCCTCGCTGCTCAAGGCTTTGCATGCATCTTGAACCTCAAGAGAATACAGGTTCCCGAACTCCTATCTTCCAGGTTTCTCCAGTTGTCTTACTGCGCACGAAAGCCTTTCCCTCACTAAAAACAACATCATATCCCTTGTCTTCTAACATCGCCACAGAGATAAGATTCTTGTTCAATCCTGGAACATGCATCACTTCCTTCAAGCGAAGGGTTTACCATACTTCCTCTAAAAAATAACTGTGCCTACACCTGAGACACTATACTTCTCATCATTACCCATCCCTATGAGTATCTGGAGATCTTTCTCCTCCAAAGTACTGAACAAACTTTTGTCACCGATCATGTGGAAAGAAGCTCCACTGTCAAGAAACCAGCCACTTCCCACCATGGATGAAACCATGCATGCGAAGAGTGTGAAATCCAACTCAAATTGTGAAGCAAGGACCTCACCTTCAGATCCTTCCCTGGATCCCTTCTTGGACTTCTTCTTTGGGCAATTAGTAGCACAATGGCCCAACTCATGACAACCAAAGCATCTCACCTTCGACTTGTCAACCTTCTTCCCATCATTGGAAGAACTGGATTCAGAAAGAGAACCCTTCTCCTTCCCCTTCTTCACCTTACTCGCTAAGGCACAGTTCTCCTCATCATGCATGGATCAAGAACTGTCTCTAGTGCTCCATTTGATCTCCTCTTGCACAAAATCTGACCAAAGTCTCTCCCATCCTGGCAATTTCTCCCGACCATTGACAGAGTCCTGATAGGAATGCCAACTCTTTGGAATACCAAGGAGAGCCAAGCTCACCTAGTCCTCATCATCGACAGTCACCCCCACACTTCCCAGCTCATCCTGGCACTGCGTGAACTTCGTGAGATACCTGGGCATACTATCTCCATTCTCACACTTAATGTTTATGAGTTTATCCTTGAGCGCCAACTTCCTCTGGTCGCTCTTGCTTTGGAATAGATCTGTCAATGATTTCCACATAAAGTATGGAGAAGCCTTTCCATGAAGGTTGGATACAATGTGATCCTTCACACCCTCCAACAGAATCCTTCGACACTTTGATGTCTTCTTTTGCCAAGCATCAACTTGCATAGCATTAGTGGGCTTTGGGACATCAGCATCGATGAACTCCTTCAACCCATTTTCATCTAACACCACCTCCATCCTATCTTTCAATGCAATATAGTTCGAGCTTCCCTCAAGAGCATACTCTAATCGCAATCCGTTGAAAGACATTGCAACGTTGACACCAAGAAAACACTGCTGCAAATTCGAACTCCACCAGCTCAAAACTCAACCGCTTCTGATCTAAAATTCGTGAGAACAAAGTATTTCTCGTACAGAGATTGACTATATGGGCATTCACCAGATATCTCACCTTCCAAAAGAAGGATGAATCCAGAGGCTACCTGGCCCGATTACAGACTCTACCTGAAGAAATAAAATGTAATCACTTTCTGAATAATAGATCTAATGATCAATCCTCTCTTTGATATCCTGTAGAACTTTTTCTACAAATCAAAGAGCTCCGATACCATTTAGAAATTTTGAATAATATGACACTTATTCACAGAGATTATCCTGATTATACACTATTGCGGAATACATACATAATACATAACCTCCTCTACGTTGATCATCAATTTAGCAGTATTAAAAACAATGACACATCAATCGCATGCACACATTAACACAGTATGTAACCCGAGGAAAGCATACAGCTGAAAACCCCACACTATCTGTATATTATAATGATTGAGAACATGTAACAATACATAGTACAATACTCCTCACAAGTACTCAGTACTATCTCCACCTCTTACACACAAACTAGCTCAGATATGAAGCCTCAAATCTCCTCCACTGTTTGCCTGCCTCAACTGCACAATCCTGCATGAGAATAATGATGAATGTCTGAATCAAACTCGTATTTACTTGGCTGAACCATGAAATCCTCATTGGCATTACTCAATCCCACTGATTTTGCAAGATCTCATGCACAACTATAGTCACAACTGATAGCAATCTCAACCTCTAACACCTGTCTCCACTGAACTGTACATGCACTGACATGCACTGAGTTAACTGATGTATTCTTTAGTTGATTTATGAGTTAATAATTTACTGAATTAATTAATAATTAATTCACACTACTCAAAATTAGTCTATTTATTAGTTAGACTAAATACAACTAGTTCAACTAAGTCAAACTAAACACAACTCCATCAACTCCTTTGTCAACTCCACCAAACTCAATCACTTGAGTTCTAACTGAAGTCCTGCATGCAATAGCTCTACTGACTCATAAGAAAAGTGTATTTCCTTCTGACAGCTACATGTGCCACATATGTAGCTCAAACTGAAGTGCTCCAAGAGGATAAGATAATGTTTATAGTCCAAATATTATTATGAGCTAATAATATTTGACTGTTCTATGTTTAGACTTGGCAGTCTAAAAATAGACTCCGCCCATATGTCTAAAGATAGAAGTCCATCTATTTTTACCAACATGACCAATCATCCATAAACAACATCCTGCAACTCATAGACCATGATCCATATGTCTAAAAATAGACATAGTCTAAAAGTAGACTTTGCGCCAAAAATACCCTGCGGGTCCACTTAGTGAAGGCGACTTCTTTTCACTAAGCTCCATCATCTTGTTGTATTTTCAACACTTATTGTTATTGCTATGCCCCTGTTGTCCCCATATCGTTATTATTGTGCCCCATAGAAGCCCACTGTTTTTATTGTTGTGCCCTTATATTATTATTGTTATGTTGGCTTTGATTATATTGTGCCCCCTAGACTTCTATATATAGAAAGGAGGTTTTGTCATTTGTATCATCCAAGAATTATTTATTTTTGTAATTGAAAGGAGGCTTCCCCCTTGAAGAGGCTGATTTTGAAGTCGTTGATCTATCTTTTCTTCTATTTTGTGAGTTAGATACATAACATTTGGTATCAGAGCTTTGGATTCTAGGGTTTCGTTGCTCCAAACAGGTCATCATGGAATTTTAATTATAACATTTTGTCTACAATGTTGCAGAAGCTGAAATTAAAACCCATTTGAGCTAAAATCAAGATGAACCTTGGGTCTGAATTTCAAATCTTTTCTCGCTATATTTGCGGAGATAGGATCCAAGGAAGTTAGGGTTTTTGGAGGCTCCCAAATTATATCTGAAATAGGAGACCTAGGGAAAATCGTCATAACTTTCTCTCTGAGAAACATATTGAAATGTCGTAAAATTTTATAGAAGGAGGAAAACCTATAGTTCTCTTTGCATTGGTTTCAGGTCCTAAGGTCGAAAGATTGACATGTGGAACTTCGTACAAGTTTGCTCTAGTGAACCAGTCTATAATCAGGTCATCGTGGGAGATTTGGCATAATGCCTTCTTGGATAATCCAGTCTTGATCAGACATGTGGGGTAGGAAAGACGAGTAGGACTCAATTTTAGACCTTGGAGATTCTAAATTATAGAGATACAACAGATTCAATATCAAGCTCCTAAAAAGTGAAAAAAAAAGTTTGTAGTTTTCTTTTAATTTTGCATAAGATTGGTTTGAAAAACTAGTTTGAAGGAATTCAAAGGGCATAATGAAGAAATATTATCATTAATTTATGCCCCGAATAAATAAAATGGAAACACCTAGTAAGCAACCTGAAAGCTCTAGCATGACTCATGAACAAGAGGAAGAAATGCAACATGATATATCAAAATTACGAGACCAAGTGCAACAAAATTCACTCTTACAAAAAGTAACAAAAGCTAAGATGGATAGTTTAAAGAAAAGCATGGAAGCTAAGATGGATGGCATGGAAGCTAATATGGATGGTTTAAATAAAGGCGTGGAAGCTAAGATGGATGGTATAGAAGAAAAACTTAAAGGAAACATGGAAGAGATGAAGACATATTTGACAAATTTGCTACAAGAAATGCTCACTAATAGCGAAAGGGTAGTAAAGGAAACTCATGAGGAGAAAAAAAGAAATGTTAATCATGATTTCATAGATTCTAACGGTGGATTGAAGACCCACCATGTTCCAAAGATCGATATGAGGAAGTTTTATGCAAGGATCCCGTAACATGGATGCTACAGATGGAGAAATATTTCGATCTCCATAATGTGAAAAACACACAAAAGGTACACATTGAAACTTTATATTTGGAGCCAAATAAGTTTGTATGTTATTCATGGCTTTGCTCTTGTAAAAAAATTGTCACTTGGGAAATTTTTATAGAAGAAATGATAACACATTATGAGGATACAAAAAGCATAATTCTTTTAGCCAATTGATAAATCTCAGACAAAAGGGTTAAATGATGGAGCACATTGAGGACTTCCAAAAATTAAATATAAGGGTAAAAGATATTCCAGAGGAGTATAGGATTGATGTGTTCATAGGGACTTTAAAGGATAACATCCAACATGAGGTTCACCTTTGGGAACCTAATTTGTTGGAGAAGGCATTCAGGTTGGCAAGAAAAATGGAAAGCAAAATTATGGTAACAAGGAAGCCTACCACTTACAACTATAAATATGGAAGTGTTGTTTCCCTAGCCTTCCACAACATACAAGGTTGACACCACAACAATTGGAAGAAAAAAGAACAAAAGGGCTTTGTTACAACTGTGATATAAAATACACCAAAGGTCATAAGTGTGCTGAGGAGAGATAATTTTACATAGATTGCAAAGAGGAGGAAGAAAAGGAACAAGAAACGTCAAAATAAGAGGATATACACAAGGAACAAACTATAGAGAAAGAAGAAATGAATCAGACCATATCTTGTAATGCATTGTCCAGAATTACCATTGTTCAAACTATCAAGATAGGACATATCAATAAGAAAAATGTAATAGTGTTAGTTGATTCGGGTAGTACCCATAATTTTATTCATTGTAAGATAGCCAAGGAATTGAATTGCTTCCTATATCTACCACCAGAGTTTCAAGTGATGGTTGCAAGGGGAGGAACCATAAATTTCTCTGGAAAGTGCCATAATATCAATCTATCCATGGGAGAATATGTATTGAATAGCCCAATGCTTTCCATTACAATGGGTGGTGTTGAGGTTGTACTAGGATTCCAATTGCTACAATCCTTGGATACAATAGCTTTTAATTGTCAAGAACTTTTCATGAAATTTTCTTTGGAAGGAAAGAAAGTTGAATTAATGGGTATGACAGGGAAACCAGGAAATATAATCATCTCTAACAGAATGACAAAGCTTCAAAAGAAAGAACAACGAGGTGTAATTGCACAATTATGTTCGCTAGCGGTTCCCATATTGAAATCATCTATTTCTCCATATATCCAAAAAGTCTTGGACAATCATTCCAAGGTATTTGAGACTCGCAAAGGCCTCCCACCTATTTGTGATCATGATCAGGTTATTCATTTGATTTCAGGAAGTGTTCCTCTAAACATCATGCCTTACAGATATTCCTATGCCCAAAAGAGTGAAATTGAACATATGGTTGCAGAAATGCTAGAGGCTAGTATAATTCAACCTAATCAAAGTTCTTTCTCTGCTCCAGTAGTGTTGGTGCACAAGAAGGATGGGTCATGGTGCATGTGTCCAAATTATAGGGAACTCAACAAGATCATTATTAAATATTAATTTCATGTTCATGTCATTGATGAATTATTGGATGAATTGCATGGATCAATTTACTTCACCAAGTTGGATCTTCATTCAGGATAGCATCAAATAAGAATGAAGACTGAAAACATTCCAAAAACAGCATTTAGAACTCATGAGGGTCATTATGAATGTTTGGTCATGCCGTTTGGCCTTACCAATGCACCTTCTACATTTCAAGGTTTGATGAATTCAATTTTCAAACCCTTCCTTAGAAAATTTTTGTTAGTATTTTTTAATGATATGCTAATCTACATCAAGTCTTCGAAGGATCATGTTCAACATGTTGACAGGATGCTTAAACTATTGGCAGAGAAACAATTATATGAAAAAAATCTCCAAATGCTTCTTTAGAGTACAAGAGGTGGAATATCTGGGTCATATTATATCTCATGAAGGTGTGAAGGTAGACCCTAACAAAATTAAAGCCATTAAGGAATGGAATATCCCCACATCCATAAAGCATTTGCAAGGATTTCTCGGGTTGACAGGGTATTATCACAAGTTTGTTAAGAATTATAAGCAAATAGCAGCACCTCTAACAACATTATTGAAGAAAGATGCATTTTCATGGACTCCGGAGGCAATGAAGGCCTTTAAACATCTTAAAGAGGCAATGTGCCATGCACTAGTCTTAGCTACACCGGACTTCACAAAAACCTTTATTGTGGAATGTGATGCCTCAAGAAATGGAATTGGTGTTGTTTTAATGCAAGAAAAAGACGCATTTCTTTCGAAAGTCATCCAATCAAAGGAAAGTATTTACAAAAAGCTATTTATGAGGAGAAAATGTAAGAAATATTACATGCACTTAATAAATGGTGACCCTATCTATTGGAAAGACACTTCAAGGTAAAAACGAATCATGATAGTCTTAAACTTTTTTTAGAACAAAGATTATCTTCAGAAGAGTAGAAAAAATGGGTCACAAAGATGTTGGGTTATGACTTTTAAATCATCTACAAAAAAGGGAACCAAAATGTTGTGGTAGATGCACTCTCAAGAAAGGATGAGGATGTGGAAGAATTGATTTGCAGCATTTCTATTATCCAACCAGATTAGATAAACAAAGCAAGGGATGAATGGAAGAATGACGAAGAAGTGTGGGCACTCATTCAAAAGTTACAACAAGATCCCATTGCATATGATACATTTAGCTAGAAAAATTATTCATTATGGTACAAAGATCACTTATGCCTATGTAAGAATTCCCAACTCAAATAAAATATTGTTATGGAATTGCACATCTCTCCCTTAGGAGGGCAGTCAGGATTTTTAAAAACTTACCACAGGGTTAAGAAGTAATTTTTTTTGGATGGCCTTAAATCAAATATTCAAAAGTTTTTGGCAGAATTTTTGGTTTTCCAACAAAATAAAATTGAAACAATTAAGACCTTCGGTCTATTATAACCTTTATCCATTCCAAGCCAACATTGGCAGGAGGTTTCAATGGATTTATCACAAGCTTACCCAAGTCCGAAGGAAAGAGTGTCATTATGGTGGTAGTTGACAAATTTACCAAAAATGCACACTTTTGTGCATTCTCGCATCCATTTAAATCCAATACAGTTTCTATTGCATTTATGGAAACAATTCAAAAGCTACACGGAAACCCAAATATTATTGTAAGCAACAGAGATCCCATTTTCACTCAAAATTTTTGGATAGAATTATTTCCTTGTCTTGGTACTCAGTTAGCTCATAGCTCATCTTATCATCCTCAATCTGATGGGAAAACAGAGATAGTAAACAAATGTTTTGAAGGATATCTTCATTGCTTTGTATCTGATAAACAAACACAATGGGTCAAATGGTTGCCTTTGGCTGAATGGTGGTATAACACTTCCTTCCATATTGTAGCAAAAATGGCCCCATTTATGGCACTTTATGGATATCATCCACCATCCATCACATCATATTTAAGAGAAAATTCTAAGGTTCAAGCAGTGGAAGATCACATTGTGCATCAACAACAAGTTCTCCAACTCTTAAAGGATAACCTCCCATCGGCGCATAATAGAATGAAACAATAGACAGATCAACAACGCAACAAAAGAAGTTTTGATGTAGGTGATTGGGTATTCCTACGAATACAACCATATAAACAAATGTCCCTCACAAGCTCAGAAGGATAATAAATTATCACCAAAGTATTATGGTTCACACAAGGTTTTGTAAAATATTGGTACTATGGCATACAAATTGGAGCTTCCTACAGCTTCCCGAGTGCACCCAGTTTTCCATGTTTCATATTAAAAGAAGGTTATAGGTGACTAACTTCTAGTTCAAACAATATTGCTAGAACTTGATGAGGAAGGAAAAATCATATTGGAACCTGAAGTAGTCACAGAAACAAGAACACAACAACTACGAAATCGATCAATTTTAGAGTATCTCATCAAGTGGAAGAACTTACCTGCTGAAGATTCCACATGGGAGGGTGAGAATTTTATACAGAAGCATCCATAGCTACTCAAGCGTTGAGGACAACACATTTTTGAAGGAGAGCGGCATGTTAGGTCCCTATAATACTAGTGATTCCCTCATTACTATTGTCATTGTAGCCCTTATTGTTATTGTTGTGCCCCTATTGTCCCCATATTGTTATTATTATGCCCCATAGAAGCCCACTATTGTTATTGTTGTGCCCTTATATTATTATTGTTATGTTAGCTTTGATTATATTATGACCCCTTAGACTTCTATATATAGAAAGGAGGTTTTGTCATTTGTATCATCCATGAATTATTCATTTGTATAATGTAAAGGAGGTTGCCCCCTCGAAGAGGCTGATTTTGAAATCACAATCCGCCATACCTATGAGAGCTGCTAAGCGCAGACTAGGCACAATATACTCTATTGACATTACAGCTTTGACACCATATACCAATCTGAATGGTGTTTTCCCTATCTGCCTCTCTTGCAAGTAGTCCTATAAGGCCATAGTACAATAGGTACACGCACATCCCAGTCATTTCGCTGCCCATTGCAGATCTTTGTTAGCGTGTTCTCCGAAATCTTGTTGAAGGATTCAATGATTCCATTGGCCTGTGGGTGATACGGTGTACTCTTCTGATGGTAGACCTGGAATTATTCAGTTAGGTGTTGATCATCTCATTCAGAAAGTGCGTACCCTTGTCACTCATCAATACTTTTGTGCAGCTGAACCTGGTTAAGACATATTTGAACAAAAAATTTGTTGTGGTAGCCCTTGTACAATCCTTAATTGACTGTGCTTCTACCCATCTAATTAGATAGTCCATCGTGGTGATGATATAGCTTGCACCAGTTTTCTTTCCTGGGGGATGAATTGGCCAAACGAAATCAATCACCCATTTCTCAAATGGTTGCAAAGATACACGAGGATGTAATAGAAATTCATCCCTTTGAAATGGTCTACATGTTCTTTGACATGCATCACACGCCTTGCAATATGCCTTGGAATCCTTGTGCAGTGTTGGCCACCATAGACCTGTGCACAAAATCTTCTATGGAGTCGCCTTTCCTGCATAATGACCTGTTGCAACCCTTCCATGAGCTTCAGTGAGAATGTTATCCCTCTCAAAATCTGGCACATATCTTCGCAATATTTCATCAGCACCCATCTTCTACAAATGTCCAGCAATAACTGAAAAATATGCCGCATGCACTACAAGTTCCATCCTTTGCTGACTAGTATACCCTTCCGGTGCCATCCTTGTAGTCAAAAAATGATTATCCCCGCCGTCGAATTCCCTTAAAGCTTTTGACGGCCAAAATTTCATCCCAAAAGGTTACCTAGCTAGCTACCCTGTCACTTTGAGTGGGAAAATGGTAACGGTGGACATAGAAGTCGTAGATAGAAATCTCGACTATAATCTATTGTTGGGTCGTAGTTGGAATTATGCCATGACTGTCATTGTGTCTACTGTCTTTCGCATCATCATATTTCCCTTGTATGGAAAGATAGTCATAATGGACTAGCTATCCTTTTGCACCCCTGATTATTCCCCATTACCTAGCGGCTCTGTACCCTTAGTGGGTGGTGTACCTGACTCTTACGTCAGTATCGGTACCAGTCTATTGAAGGGCTCTTCCCTAATGGGTTGTTTCCCTCTTCCTTCGTCTGCGGTTCCATAGATGGTCTCTATGGTTTCATCCATTCCTCATGAACTGACCGATCCTTGGATCCTCCCGACCCCTTCAGACATTGACGCTTACAGAGAACAAATGCCACTGTCACCAACTGAATTGGCCTACCAAGCCATTCAATCTGCATCTGAATCTCCGGTCACTTTGGTAACGACCAACGGTCCATAATTTATAGAAATTCTCTACAAATCTCCCTCTGAGACCACGTAGAAAATTTGTTGTAGGTTAACCCAATAATGCAATGTAAATCAAAGTAGAATACTATAACCTACTTCTACTATCAATTTGCGGAAGCTTATAGATCGAGTTGAACAATATAACCAGAAGAAGAAGAATCCATGCACAATACACATGAAAATACTATGGGGAAAGCCTCAGTTAAAAACCCCACTCTATTGTATTATTATACAGGTGGAAATACATAGGAATTATACAAAGCCTTAGCTCTCACAGCTAGCCAGCTCTCAGTATAATCCTCACAGATGCTCACAGGCAATCAAGGCTTCTCACTAACCTTCTTCTCTGCACTCCAAGCTCCTATTTCCTTGAGTTGTTTCTCCTGGGTGATCCTCTTGTTACCATGTGGGAAACTCTCAACCAAGTGGAACACTGATCCTCCAAAACTATGCAATCCTCAAGGATTAATTTCTTGACTTCATGCATTGGTTTTATCCGCATGCAACTGATAGTACACAGTCCTTGAACACTAATCTCAACTAGGTCTTTCTCAGAATAGACATGCATGAGTTTATGATGAGGGAATCTTTAGTTAACTGGAGTAGCACTAGTTGGATGCATGCATGCATCAACTGACTATTAACTCACTTTTAGTTCCTCAAACAGTTTGGAACTAATTTAACTGAACTTAACTCAGTAAACTGAGTTAACTAATTACAACTCAAATATAACTCAATCTTATCTCCTTAATTTAAGGGATAACTCAATCTTATCTCCTTAATTCAAGGGATAACTCTTGCATGACTTCAGAAAGACTTCTAACTTGAATTTCTCCAACTAATTAATTAAAAATTAATTAATTAATTATTTCCAAGTAGTTGTTAAGACTAAATTCGATTTTAATTCACAATTTAATTCAAGGACAAATTAAATTGGAATATTCTTGTTGCCACATTTCAACACTCCCTCTCAACAAGAAAGGGATTATCTACCACCCTGATCCTGTCTCTATGGAACTCGAATTTACACTTTGACAATGCCTTTGTCAAAATGTCAGCATCTTTCTCCTCTGTCGAAATATATTGCAACAACATGACCTCCTCACTACACAGTCTGCAGCTTGCTTTACCTTGTAAAGCCAACGGGAACTCACAATTGACTTGTTCTCCGGTCTCGGAACCACGTCCCAAACACTGTTACGAACTATGGAGTCATACTCCTCCACCATAGCATCAACCCAAATCGGCTGCTGCACTGCTTCCTCAAAGGAAGATGGCTTGGTCTCAACACATTCCCCAGCAAGGGCCATGTATCCATTATACCTCTCAGGTGACCTCCTTTGTCTGCGCTAAGAAGATGGTGCTCCCACATTCTCTCTCGCATCCTTCAACAATCTGTTAACTTCTCTTGTGCGCTTCCATCCATCTCTAGAAGACTCTACTTGAGTGGATGTCTCCACTCCTGGAACCTCTACATGTGGCTTCTCTGCATCAATATGAGGCTTCTCCTCCTCAGGAACCAACAGTTCCTCCACAGCCTATAGTTGGAGCTCCCTCTCAAGGGAAAATCGCATGGCGTTTTTCTCATCAAACTTGAGATCTGTGTGAACCACTGTCCTCCAACTGGTAGGCAAGTACACCTGATAGTTGTGAGGCGTATCAGTGTACCCCACAAGTATCCCCAACTCTACTATCGGCTCAATATTCTTCTATGCATCCTTTGTCACATGGAAATATACCGATGAGCGAAAGATCCTGAAGTGACGCACATCTGGTCTCTTACAGGAGAAAGCTTCCTCTGGTGTCTTCATCCCAAGTATGCGATGTGCGCTTCTATTTTGCAAATAGACCACTGTGTTGCATGCCTCAGCCCACAAGTGAAGTGGTAGGCCTTGGTCATGCAGCATTGCCTGTGCTGCCCCTATAATAGCTCTATTCATCCTCTCAGCCACCCCATTCTACTGTGGGTTATGAGGTGCCGTCAACTCTCGTTTAATTCCTTCCACTGCACAGAAGTCCTTAAACTCTTGAGAGACATATTCTCCACCATTGTTGCTTCTCAAGGCCTTGATCTTCTTCCCTAACTCTTTCTCGACCAAAACTTTATGAAAGTTTGGTCCTTCTTCTGCATGAAATAAATCCAGCATTTACGAGAATAGTCATTAATGAAAATCACAAAATACCTTTGCTTCACAGTGGATGCCATTGAGAATGGTTCACACACGTCAGTATGAACTCACTCTAAGATAGCCTTTGCTTAAATGTCTCAATCATGAAAGGAATATTTGGTGTGCTTTCCCAAGGTACAACCTTTGCATGTGTCAACTTGCTCAAGTTTACCTTTGGGAAGTCCTATAGATATCTCTTGCATTATCTTCAAAGCCCCATGATGCAAATGGTCCAACCACCTGCGCCACAACTCGCCAATGTCTTGGCTTTGCACCAATTATACTTTCATACTCAATGCTGCACAATCATCTACCTCTAGTTTATAGAGATTCTTCCCCCGAATCCCTATCCTCTTGGTCTGACCCGTGGCTATGTGTCTTAGGAACAACTTTCCTTTACTAAAGACAACATCATATCCTTTGTCCTCCAACATCACGACTGATACCAAGTTCTTCTTTAGTCCAAGCACATACATCACATTTGTCAAGGTGAGAGGAATGCCATGCTCCCTCTGAAAAGCAACCGTGCCCACTCCTGAAACACTATACCTTTTGTCGCCACCCATCTCTATGCACATCTTGAGTTCTTTCTCCTCCAAGGCACTGAATAAAATTTTATTACCAGTCATGTGGAATGAGGATCCACTGTCAATATACTAGACACAACCCATCAACGATGACACCATGCATGCGATGAGGGTAAAGTCCATTTCGAATTGAGAGGCTAATGTCTCACCTTTCGATCCTTCCAAGGATCCCTTCTTAGGCTTCTTCAATGGGCAATTAGTCGCATAATGTCCCATCTCATGACAATTAAAGCATCTTACTTTAGACATGTCACCCTTCTTCCCTCCATGAGAATAACCATAGAACACTATTGGCCAAGCTTGAAGTATGATATGAATTCGATTTGCACCTGCAACCCCGAACTTCAAACTTGGAATTCTCTTCTTTGTATATTGTGCACAACTTTGATACCATGTAGAAATTCTCTACCAATCTCGCTCTTCTGAGACCATGTAGAAAATCTGATGTAGGTTAACTCGATTATGCAATATAAATCAAAGAAGAATACTATAACCTATTTCTATTATCAATTTGTGGAAGCTTAAAGATTGAGCTGAACAATATAACCAGAAAAATAAGAATCAATGCATAATACACATGAAAATACTTTGGGGAAAGCCTCAGCTAAAAACCACACTCTATTATATTATCATACATGTGGAAATACATAGGAATTATACAAATCCTTAGCTCTCACAGCTATCCAGCTCTCAGTACAATCCTCACAGATGCTCATAGGCAATCAAGGCTTATCACCAGCCTTTGTCTCTGCCCTCCAAGCTCCTATGTCCTTGCGTTGTTTCTCTTGGGTGATCCTCCTATTACCAAGTGGAAAACTCTCAACCAAGTGGAACACTGATCCTCCAAAACTGCGCAATCCTCAAGGATTAATTCCTTGACTACATGCATTGGTTTTATCCACATGCAACTGATAGTATGCTGTCCTTGAACATTAATCTCAACTGGGTGTTTCTCAGAATAGACATGCATGAGTTTCTGATGAGGGAATCTTTAGTTAATTGGAGTAGCACTAGTTGGATGCATGCATGCATAAACTCACTGTTAACTCACTTTTAGTTCCTCAAATAGTTTGGAACTAATTTAACTGGACTTAACTCAATAAACTAAGTTAACTAATTACAACTCAAATATAACTCAATCTTATCTCCTTAATTTAAGGGATAACTCAATCTTATCTCCTTAACTCAAGGGATAACTCTTGCATGACTTCAGAAAGACTTCTAACTTGAATTTATCCAACTAATTAATTAAAAATGAATTAATTAATTATTTCCAAGTAGTTGTTAAGACTAAATTCAATTTTAATTCACAATTTAATTCAAGGACAAATTAAATTGGAATATTCTTGTTGCCACATTTCAACATAAATGCTCCTTCTTACAATCTCCTCAATCAAGTCCTACCTTCGAACGAAGCTATTTGAGAGATCATGTGTTTTGAAGAGAGACTTTCGAAGGACTCTCACCATCGTGTATCGATATCTAATTTAGGAATGATGCCCATTCAAATCCTATTGTTTGAAACACCTAAAATCGTTCCCTCACCTTATATGACTATCCAAACTTTGGATTCAGAAGGGAACATGGGCAATCTTTCCAAGACACTACTCATTGACATTTCAGTTAAGACAGGGATCGTGGAAAATATATAGATTGGAGCCAATTTCAATCTTGAGAACATTGCAAGCTTCACCTACCCTTCTAAGGACTGTCGCAATATTTTCCCTTGGTCTTATGAGGAAATGCATGGCATATACCCTTCTATTGTCAAGCATGAGAGCAAGAAAGGTCGAGCATTCTTTTTATGGTATTTTTCTTGCTCATTAATCCGAAAAAACTTCAAGTCTCCTTCTTTGGGATCGTTAAACTACCACGAAGAAAGTCAAACAGTCTCTTTATGGTATTTTTCTTGCTTGTTAATTTGAAAAATCTCGAGTCTCCTTCTTTGGCCTCATTAAACTACTACAAAGAAGATATGAGCATGATCATTTTTGGGACTTTTTCTTGCTCTTGAACTGAAAAATCCCTGAGCTTTTCATCGTTGGGCTCGTTAAATACCTACGATGACGGTTTGAGCAACTTTCTTTTGCTCTTTTTCTAGCTCATTAAACTGAAAAAGATTGATTGAGCATTCTTTTTAGGCATTTTTTTCTCGCTCATAAAACTAGAAAAACCTCGAGTTCCCTATTCAAGCTTGTTAAAACCTTATGAATAAGCTTTGAGCATTATTTTTGGGAACTTTTCTCGCTTGTTAAATTGAAAAAACCCTTGAGTTTTCATCACCGAGCTTGTTAAAAATTTACGACGATGACATGAGCACTTTCTTTTTTGGGACTATTTCTTGCTCTTAAATCAAAAAATCGCTGATTTTGTCCCTTCTTTGGGCTCGTTAAATCTACAAAGAAGGAATGAGAAGTTCTTTTACCTGTTTTTCCTCACTCACTAAATTAAAAAAGATGCTTCGAGTTTTCTTCATTTGACTCATTAAAATTTGATGAAGGTATATTGATTTTGTCGTCACATGACTCATTAAAGTTTCACAACAAATATCGAGTTTAGTCTGTCTCCTCGTACTCGTAACAAAATGAGGCAAACATCTATTGAGAATAGGTTTCTCTTTATCCAGACTCAGTAGATTAACTCACAGAAAGGGAACCATTTTGGGTATACTATTAAACCTTTGTCGCACCCGGTTAACAACTATGATAAAGGGACCACCTTGGAGTCATTCTTTATGATCTTTTCAGACTCTCGAAATATGAAAATACCACCGAGTTGTCTCATCTGGACTCATTAAATTACACAGATGAGGAATAGAGTCGCTCTTTTTATGATCCTTTTCAGACTCTTAAAACATGAAAAGATTGATGATTTTTCCTATCTGGACTCATTAAACTAATCAAATAGGGCATATAGTCACTCTTTTTATGGTCCTTTTCAAACTCTTAAAACATGAAAAGACAAATGAGTTTACCTGTCTAGACTCACTAAACTAATCAGATGGGGAAGGTGAACAATACAATCGTGTTTGGTATTTTGAAACGAGTTTTTGGTAGCAATCGCTCCCTTGAACATGGCACTCCCTTAGATAAACCTTCTTTGTGACGGCCTCTTTATATGAACCTTACCATCCTATGAGTTTAGCCTATATAGCCCCATGTTCTTGCATCTTTGTATCCTAACGCTCTTTGGTGTTCGTGAGTCTAGTTCTGCATGGTTAAAACCATTGTCATTCCTTCTATTGTTTAAGGGAAAACCTTTATCTTCTATTTCCTCCATCAAACCATCAAACATATCCTTTCAACATGCCCACTGTCTCTTTGACCTAATGCTCAAAAGATTCCTCAAAAAATAATCATTCTTGTCCCATTTCATGTCAACTGATGTAGGACACATTATTGCCTACCTTTCGACAGGTCTCTTCCTATCGAATTCAACACTCTATCTAGGAAGAAGACCTATAAACACTTCAGTGCTTTGGTACTTGCAGACATCAGTGACAGGTCACCTTGTGTTTGGTCAGGGGTTTTCATTATTGGCTCCTGGTTAAACGATTCTACGAATGTTCGACGACAAAAACATTATTCACACTCGCTGGATTGTACTGTGCATCTTGGAGACCATCACCATTATCGGTGGCCATCCTTGCGTCTGTTAATGGTATCCATTATTGACTAGTTATCAGACAATTTCGTGCATGTTCGATTTTAACGCCTTTATTCACATGTATCATTCTATGTTGTTGCGGTGAGGCGGAAATCAAGACCTTGGGTAGAGGCTTGCATCACTTAGCCTTATTTCCTCTCCCAAGTTGCGTTTATTGTTTTTTGGAGACAGCTCATCAGAATGATCCTATTATGAAAAATGATCCACATTGTGCTTATCAGCGGCCAGACTCCTCATATATCTTTATTGAGAAAATCACTCTAACATAGCTACTGAGCGTGGGAATGCTCAACTCAGGACATGATTTTAGTTACTTTTATATATGTGTTGTATTAGGTTTCTCGTACCACCCGAAGCTTCGATCCTCTCTCTCTTTTTTCCAAATAAAAGGACAGTTAAATGTAAAGTATTTCAGCAATCGTCGCAGCCTCTGATCTCACACTTTAGGGGGCATGTGTTATACAGGAAATTGACCTCCTCATCAGCTCAGAGGGGAAAGACATGATGACTGAAGGACTGACCAAGTTCACAAGCCCTGTTGTCAAACTAACGTTGTCTAGACACTAGAAACCTGCCTTATAAAGCTTCTTAGCAAGCCTAAGGGTGTGTTAGTTCCTAGGGTAAGTCTACTTGTTACCTCGGGAAGAGCGTTAGTAACCCTACGTCAATTTCTATGGGTCAAAGGAGTGAGTTGACTAAGAAATTTCCCGAGATTCTCTCCTATGTCAGCTCACAAAAGTAAGGAAACATCAGAAATTGACTTGTTTGAGGGAATTACTAATTCCTAATGGAGTCTACAAATGGGAAAGAGCACAAAAGCATGGCAACATCACTTCTCTTGCCTAATAGAACTCATGAAGGACTTGGAAACCCTATCCTTACATGCTATATATGCAAGGCTAGGGCTATTGTGAAAGAGGTCGAATCATTTGAAAGGATTTCCTATTTGACTGTCGAGCAGAGTCTCAGAATAAGGCATTAGAAGAGGTTAAGAAGGGAGAGAGTGATCTGAAAATGGAATGTACTTGTTTAAGGGTGCAAGGTATCCATTTCCAATAATTTCAACTGTGAGCTATACACTCCAAGTGACCTCTGAAAATGTGAAAACTTCTTATTTCTTATACAGAGATAGACTGTAGGGGCATTCACCGAACATGTCACCTCTAAAGAGAGGATGAGTTCCAGAGGCTACCTGGCCCACTACAGGCTCTGCCTAAAGAAATAACAAAGTAAACACTTAGAAGTCTTTGACATACACATACTTGAAGTTTAAGGTCTTGCGGAATAAGACAAATAACTTTCTGCAGCTGAACAGGTGATTATGTGTGTATGCAAGTTATATTTATTTTCTGTTTAAAACTTTATATCAGTTTTATTTAGCATATCATCTTCAGCAAATAAAGACATCAAAATGATAAAGCAGTTCACCCCCTCTAGGCTACATCTGCTGGACCAAACCTCTCAAACTAGGCTTGTCCTCTTGTATTAAAAATGCTACAAAGGCTAATACAAGAATATGAATGTCTCAAAAGACAGATCTGACTGTAAATACAGAATCAGAAGATAGGAATTAGCTAAACATGCTCTTTCCCAAACACTAAACAGTGAAATTTGTACCTTTTATAGTACTTTCCCCAATTGGCCCTAGTGGCCCTTTAAGCTTGCATGGAGAATTTCGAGGTGAAGATGACCTCAATTGGTTCTAAAACCTCTTCCATTAGACTCAGAAGGTCGAAAATAGCAGACATAGGCTTTTGAATCACCAAAAACGGATGAACATAGCCCTCAAACAGCTCAAGCACTGAAATGGCCCTGGTGGCCCTGAAAGCTTCCTTGAAGCTAAACAGTGAGAAGAATGCCTCAAAAGGAAAAACGAGCTGTAGAAATGGATTCAGAAGGCTGGAAAACTTCAAGAATGACCTTCGTTCCACATTCACTGGCTGCACAATTCCCAATGTAGCTCCCAAACTGATTTGGCCCTAGTGGCTCCTGGAACTTCCATGAAGCAAAAACACCTACAAATGACCTCATATGGCTGTGAAACCTATTCCAATGGCTTCATAAGGTCCAAAATACCCAAAATCAAAAAAAAATCGTCCAAAACCACCTTTCCTAGCCAAAGTTATGGCCATTTAAAGTTTCTCTAGTCTGCCCCTAGAAAAACTCCAGCTAACTGTAGTTGGAGGCCAGATAGGCCCGCCAAATATGGTGGGACTGCCCAATTTTGGCGCTCCGCCAAAATTTCCGCCAATTTGACCACCTGTTACGGGTTTCAGTTAGTGCATGTGACCGAAAAATTCGGCTGGCCGTTTGCATCGGATTGCGCGCCGGCGGTTTAGGGGTTTGGCCCACGGTTCAATGGTGCTGGTCACGTGGTATGGGGGGCTGGCGCTTAGGGGCTGGCCCCCTTCATTTCCCGCCCAAATGAAGTTCAAACTTCATAAAGATATTCTGCCGCCCTTTTAACAAGTATTGTCGTGTGGTGTAATGGTAAAACACTGCATTCTCCCACGGGAGGTCACGGGTTCAAACCATGTGCCTTGCCATAATTTTGATATATGCCATATCCATGCTAACGTCATCAGGCCACGTGGCGGCCTTTGGGCTTGCCACGTGGCAGATTCTGATTCGCTGCCCAAAAGGAATATTCCTTGGAATATTCTAAGGAATATTCTGTGGAATATTCTTTTCTAAAATTTTTTAAACAATTCAAAAATTAAGGGTTATTGGGCGATTTTGTTTTTGGCATAACTTTCTCATACGGCAACCGTTTTTCGAACCGTTTGTGGCGCCGGAATCAGGAATATGATCTCTATCCGGTCATTCAGGTTCCAATCAGTTCTAAGCACTTTCATTTTTTACCATTTTACGACACTTGGTCCTGAGCTCCTGATCAGAGAGAGAGGAGTTGGAGGGATAAGGGAAGGTTGATACAATAGATGGTTGTAATCACTCTTTCTACATCAATATAAAACTACAATTGTGTTGTCCACTATGTGATGTTGGTAGTTTAACTTGTTTATATGTTTATTCAATATCTTTTAGCATGAGTGGCTTAGTTACATGCAACTACATATATTTTATATGTTCATGCATTGTTTATCAAGGTTTTATGTTGTGATATTACGCTTGTCTTTTCTATGTGCAAGTTTTGATCTAGAGTTGACTCAAGGGTCTTCCACCTAGCTGCATTGCACTCTCCAGCAACACCACATCGAGACTCGAGGTAATAAGTCCTTCTTGATTTCATATTCATTTGTTAAACATAGATATGCATGTATCTTTGTGACAACTGCAGCTAATCTTACAGTCTGCCAAGGATCCCGGGAAGATCCTTGAGGGTTTCTACATCATCCAAACACCTGTGCATTAATCTGTATAGTAGAAAATTTTCAACATTTTTTAATAATGACGTTAAAGATAAAATATCACGACTCTGAAAAACTTTAAATTTCCAACAGTTTCAATCATGACATTAAAGATAAAATATCACATCTTTGAAAAACCTTAAAATTCCAACAATTTTTAGTCATGGTGCTAAAAAAAAATACTTATCATTGTTTTCAACCATAGCATTAAAGATAAAATATCATGGCTTAGAAAAACATTAAAATCTTGACAATTTTTCAACCATGGTATTAAAACCAAAGATTATGACTATAAAAAAACCTTAAGTTGTCAACATATTTCAAGCATGACATTATATAAAAAATATATGACTCAAAAACTTTAAAAATAAACACTTGAATGAAACAATTATTATACCAAGAGTAATTTATTTTTTAAATGTTAAATGTATAGCGGCTTTAAAATCTTAGCCTAAGGCAACTTGATACATTGCAACAAAAATTTAAAAATCAACTATCAAATTGACATGCAATGTAGGTGAACTCAACCCATTGTAATGAAAACTTAAAGATCAACCATGAAATTGACACATTGTGGGATAAACTCTATTCATTATAATGAAAATTTTAAAATTGACTATCAAATTGCACATAAAGGGATCAGGTTGCTAGTCGAGCATCACCATGGACCCTCCAGAAAAATAAAATAAAATAAAACAAAAAAACAAAATAATAAATAAATAAAATACAAAATACGAAAGAAAACAAAAATTCAAACATTGAAAAAAAAATGAAAACAATAAAAAAAAACACAAAAATTTAGAAAAATAATAACAAGTAATAAAACATGACAAAAAAAAATCAAATATAAAAATAAAATAAAAATAAAAATACTACACAAGTGTAAAAAAGATAAAAATTAAAAAATAAATTAGTTTGTAAAAATAAAAAATATAGATATTTTTTTTAAATATGAAAAAAAATGGGAACAATATTAAAATAAATAAATAAACAAATAAAACATCAAAAACAATTATTTTTAAAGTAAAAAAATAAAAATAAAAACAAACAAACAAACCTCATAATTAAAAAAAAAATTAAAAAAACAAAATTAATTAAAAAAAATTAATAATTAAAAGAAAAAACTCACATTAAAAAGAAAATACAAAAAAAAATTTTAAAAATAAATTAAAAATTTTAAAAAATAAATAAATTTAAATTTTAAAAAAATATTATTAAAATTAAAAATAAAAAGCCAACAAAAATTAAATTTCAAAAAAAAAAAATTTAAAATATTTATTTCAAAAAATAAATCCAAAAAAATTTGGCCTTGGGTGGCCTAGGTCGATTCCCAAAATTACTTGACCGCATGACCTAGGCCACCGAGGACCAAATTTTTTTGAATTTTTTTGAATTAAAATTGTTTAATTTTTTTTATTTTTCTTTTAAATTTGATTTTTTATTATTTTTTCAAATTTTTAATTTAATTTAATTGTTTTTTATTTTTAATTTAAATTTTTTTATATTTTAAATTGTTTTAATTTTTATTTTTTTCCAATTTTATTTATTTATTTAATTTTTTTTTTTTAATTATGTGATTGTTTTTAATGTTTATTTCTATTTTTATTTTTTAATTATGTTTTTTTAATATTTTTTTTCATTTCTTTTCATATTTTTTAATTTTTTTGTGTTTTTTTTTTTTTTTTTTACAACTTAATTTGTTTGTTTTCGATTTTTATAGTTTTTTTGGAGTCATCTATATATATATATATATATATATATATATATATATATATATATATATATAGATATAGATATATATATATATTATTTGATATTTTTGTCATGTTTTATTTTTTATTATTTGATTATATTTATTATTATGTTTTTGTTTTTATGGTTTTATTTATTTATTTATTTTATATAATTTTTTATATTTGACTTTTTGTCATGTTTTTATTTTATTTTTATGGTTTATTACAAACATCAAAATTAATAGCATTTGGTATCCATACTTAATACATTAAAAAAATTGAAGTGTAAAAATTAAGCCCTCTAAACAAAAAGGGTTGACGTTGCATCAACACTTTTCAAAATCAAAATGAAAATCATGAACATTTTTAAAAAAATATTCATACTTGATACATAAAAAAATTAAGTGTCAAAAGTAAGCGCTCTAAAAAAAATGTGTTGATGTTGCATCAACACTTTTCAAAATCAGCAAGAAAATCATTAACATTTAAAGGAAGAAGGTTACATAAGAAAATTTAAAGTGTCAAAAATATACTCCAACAAAGAGAAGGTGTATTCTGAATAACCAATTTTTAAAATTGGGTACTTTTTTTACTACCTTAAAAAAACGGGTACTGGGTAATTTTCTCGTATGATAGATAACTATGTTCGAATCAAGTGCAATACCAACAATTGAACTTGCCTCAATTGTCATTATGTATTCCCACAATATCTTTTTAGGTAACAAAACAATATGTTAACCAGATAACTAATACAAAATATTAAATATCATATTTACCTTATTGTGATGACCCCTTCATCAAAGTATTTTATTACTTGAGTCCTTTGATATCAATATCCTTCTGCATGTTCCATCTCCATAAATATATTTTTCCATGTATTCATTTTAATCAGAGTGCCCACGGATCGATATTCCTTGGAGTTGTCATTGTTAACTCCCTTTCTTTCTTCCGCAGACTATGCTTGATGTTGATCAACATTGTCATATGCCATGCAATTTTGTGAGAGAGTCTTAATCTCCATTCATTTGAGTGTATGTCAAATTTCCTCTTTCGAGCATCATGTAGCAATATGGAAGATTTTCCAAACACATTCATAACTAAATATTCCTTAATGACTCTTGTAAATATGAATCATACTCTAGGGAAGAACAACTTCAAAAATGTATACATATGATTTCATATAATCATCTAGTTGTCCTTTGAACAAGCTTGCTTCTTATGCATGTCAAAGATAAATTGTAGTTTCCAAGAAGAGAAAGACTTTCATTATGCCTTTCATACTGTAACTTTACCATTAAAATTCCTTCATCCTTTAAACATATTGTTTCCAAACTAGATGGAATATATACCAGTCGTAATGTTGCTTCCAAGAATCTTCCATAATGACGATTCTTATAGGATTTTGATGACCCTTCTTTGCAATATGACTACCTCTAACATGATGTTAGAAAATGCTCAGATGAACAAAAATATGCAATATGGTCCAAATTTTCTCATTCCTTTTAAACTATATGATCTTTCCCAAAGAAAATTAAACAAGTAGATTCTAATCTTTCTTTTATCATCTGCTTCTATCTATGATGCCATGATTTTTAAAAAATCATTACTCTTCTAAAGTAATAATGCATACTAATCTACCTTCTACTTAATATAAGAAAGACAAAATTTCATAAAGAAACTGACAGAGATGAGACTTCCTTCAATAATAAAGATCCTTGGGATCTTCTCCTTTTGGCTTCTTCTTAGGTTCTCCCCTTTCTTCAGCTATGTGAGCTTCACTTATTTCCTTCCTTTTGTTGTTCACTTTAATGTTTGGATAATCCCATTTAATTTGTCCATAATCATTGCATCCAAAGCATTGAATCTTGGACATATATGTTTTCTTCTTGGACTTTCCAAGCTTCCCTTTCCTCAACTTCTTGGTTCTTGCAATGAAGGCTTGAGATCTTTCTTTTGATTTAGTATCACCCTTTTCCTTGATCCTAGATTATTCCTAGATACATTGAGCCCATAATTCATCAAAAGGTGCAGTTTCTTTCTTTGAGTATATGCTAGTTTTAGAACTACTCCAATCAGGTCGAAAAGCATTTAGTACGCATATAGTCATCTCGGAATCTATAACAGTATCTCCAAGCCCTTGCAACTAGTCTCTTATTTGTGAGATCTTCATCACATAGGTGGCCATGTCTTCATCCTTTGCTTTCCTTATTCTATATAGTTTATTCCTCAAGGAAATATTTTGACCTTGTGTACTTATAGAGTACAACTTCACCAAGTTATCATACATAGCCTTTGATGTCTTCATTCCTCAACAAAGGGAACAAGCTGATATTTTATTGGTTCCACAATAATTATTTGTGATCTTACTTCCCCCTTCTTGTATTTTTCCAACTCTTGAGTCTTATTTTTGCTAGGTTCAACTACTTCTCCAAAGACATACTCCATGACTTCATTCTCTGTGAGTGCCAAATCAATCCTTTTCTTCCATGCTAAGAAAATTGCTGACCTAACCAACTTATTTCTTTCCTTGCAAAATGTAGCCATGTTATCAGTAGATTGAGCCATTGAAGATAATACAACTCTTACCAAGAGTCTTCCTTGACGATGTCTCCAACTATATTGATTCTTTGAAGACCTTCAAGGAGACTTCAAAAATGCCCTAGAATGATGATTTCTAGTATTTCTTCAACAATGGTGTCTTCGAACAACTTCAAAGAGTGCAAGATGATACCAAGATTTCTTGATGCTTCCTATTCTTCAATATGATGCACTAGAGAATCTATAACAAGGGCTTTTCCTTCCTTCCTTTGATTATGAGGTCTTCTTCAACGAAGGCTTGATGTAGTAATCCTCCTTCTAGGTCAATAGATCTTCTTTTTATTTCCTTTTGTCCTTTTTCAAATGATTCCCCTTAACAAACCATTCAAGATGATTCTTTAGTTGAATTTTTCTTGTTCATCTCAACTCTGATACCATCTTGGAGAATGCAATAGATGTGAAAATTTCTAACACAAAATTCTACTGGAGTAACTGATTTATTTCTCCTACTTATTTTCCACAATAAGTTATTTACAAAACCCTTCAGTAAACATCAATGTAAATTCTACTGCAGTTGTCACATAATAGCATAGAGAAAAGAATAGTGAAATGCAAGCACGAGAATCAATCACATCAACACAATTATTTTTGGACAGTGGTCCCCAAAAAAACCCAATGCGGGAAAACTGGTGCAGCAGATGAGGGTTTATCTATTATTCCTCAGCAACAATCTCTTTACAATGAATTATTTGCAGAACATAAAGAAACCTCTAAGAAAACACCTGAGATAATATTCCTCTGCCCTTTGGAGAAATTCTGACACCCAAGAGAGCCTCCAGCCTCCACTGTGTCACCTCTATGTGAGGACTGCGTCCCTTACTGCGCTACCTCTCTAAGTTGTCCCTCTACGTTGTCCTTCTGATGCACTACATCCCCTCCTCCTCAGTGTCCGACTGATGCTGATACCTTCATCTTCTTCACCCTTCAACTCTCCCTCTGAAATCAAACTCTTACTCCTTGAGAATCGATTTCCCTCGGGATAATATTTTCTCGGTGTGCCTCAAAATGAATCTCAAGTCTTCCTTTATACTTTTCCTGTTGAGATATCAACGGTCGTGATCTAATCTCTAATCAACCGATAAGATTAAATTAGACTTGATCCTCCTCTCTTATAAGCTTGTCACCCATATTTTCATTAATACCCATTAATATTTTAATTTTCCCAAGTTTAGACTTAGGAACCCCATTAAAAATATTAATTATTTTAATAAAATACAATCTGGCTGGAATTTCTCCAAATGATTTCTAGGTCTTGGTTATCTCGTGTGATCTAGCCCCTCCACAAAATTTCGAAGTTAGATCACATCCGATGCTACCCAAAAATAAACAGTAGGGAAGCTATTAGTTCAAATTCCCCTTAACCTTAATCATTATTTATGAGTTTTTAGTTATCTTCTTATGTTGCTTTATTAAATATTTTCATCAAAGAATTATTAAGAGAAAAAACAATAAATACAATGGACACAAAAATTAGGGTCCAAGCCAGGGTAACACCACTCCAAGGGGAAATTTGGAAATAATCTCTTCTCTTCTTATAGAATCTATTTCAAATGAGAAAACTAAGACCTAAACCCTAGACCAAGTTATTCTCCAAGCACCAATTCATCCCTCGAGGAATCCCTTCCAATTAGGTCAGAGATCAACCAAATCAACGAGGATTAATTATGCTTCAAGGAGCTTCCAACTACAAACTTCGACCTGCAATTTCGGCCTTCCAAAAGTTGCATAAAATCTAACCTTCGCACGTGTGAGAGAATAGAGCCCAAAAGCAAACTTTCTTTCTTCTTCTTGGTTTCTCCTTGCTTCTTATACCTTTTCTCTTGATTTCTCCTTTTTCCCAACTTCAGATCGAACTTCTTCTTTAGAGAGATTGAATTGATGCTAAATGATGTTGATGTTTCTTCTATTTATACACATCTATGGGGATTGAATACCCTCTTTTAGGCCGACGTATCACTACTAGGACCAACTTGTGCTTGTAGGCTCATAGAAATTTCTAGACTCAAAATCAACATCTTTTACATGTTACAACTTGCTCGATAGGGAATTACAAAATTGACAAGGCCTCTCTTGACTCAAGAAAAATATTATTATGACATGAAAAACCATAGAATCATGAAGAACATGCCTGATCTAGATGGCCATCAAAATGGAGCATGAAACCCATGCTTAAAATAATATTTTTCTTTCATTTTTTTCTCGTAACATAACATATACATAATGATTTGAATACATTGACAATTGTGAAGACCAAAACTAGTTATATTTTCCAACATGCCACAATTAGTTTGGTGAAGGAGGGATACATCACAGTTTGGTGAAGGAGGGATACATGACTCTGCTCTTCCAGTCTCAGTTTCCCTGAAAGTTTAACACTTGGAAAAAAATATGGAAAGCTAATGTCAATCCAAAGGTAAACTCTTTTTTCTAGCTTCTTTCTGATAGAAAAATTTTGATAGATGAGAACTCAAGAAAGAGAGGCATTCATGGCCCCTCTAGGTGTCCTCTTTGATGCATCAAGCAGAAAACACCTCTTGTACCTTTCTAGATTGTGATTATACTAGAGTAATTTGGATGGAGGTAATTGCCCCACTCTCCAGTAGAAAGGAATGACACTCTAATTTTCAAGTATTCTTCTCTTCCTAGACCAAAAATTATTCTAGAAGCTTTTTGAAGAAACATCCCTTCAAAAATGATTGGGAAGCTCTCTCAAAATTTGCATGTTGGAAAGTATGGTTAACAAGGAATAATTCAATCTTTAATAACATGAATACTCCTCCCCATAACACATTTATGAAAGAAATATCATTGTGTGTTGAGGTTGGAGCTCAAAAGATAAGCTAGAACTCTTCTCAACAAAACTTAAACCAAATGGAATGGGATTGGCTTAAAAGTTTATAGTTTTGGACAACTTTTCCCAAAACATAGGATGTTTCTAGCTTGAAATAAATAAAATATGGAAGTTAAGACTGACAAAGGTAGAATTAAGAGCATGGAAGAGCTTGCAACAAGGATGAATTCTCTATTTTTATGGGGCATCCAAACAGAACCCAGGGCTTGCAGGTGGGGGACAAGTACTCTATGACCTTGAGGAGGAAAAAGTGTTCAGGTACTCATGGGTTCTTGGTCATAGACAAATAATCAATAAGAGGTATATGGTCTTTACCAAGGACTTTTGTTAGCCAAAGAGAAATAGGTGAACACACTTATGGTTATGGGAGATTCTCTCCTAATCTTGCATCATCTTGTCAAAAGGCTTGCTCCTAAAGGAGAAATATATGGAAAACATCATGAAAAGAATCAGTAAAATTGCAAAAACATACCATCCAACACATTTTTCCATGTCCTAAGAGACTTGAACAAAGAAGAAGTTGCATGTCCTAGGAAACTTCAAAAATGAAGCAAGCAAGTATGCTAACGAGGGGTGTAAATTGAAGATAAGTGAATTAAATGCTAATGACTAAATCAAACATGTTATAATTTCTTAATGGTGGATGAAGTTTATTAAAAAAAATAGTTAAATTGGTAGATACAAGAAAATATAAAAATGGAAAATTTGGGGTCCAAGAGACTTCGTGGCAACCCCCAAGAAACACATTCATGAAAACAAGGCATCATGAAAGATTTTATAATGAATTAGTAGGGTAAAGTGTTGTAAGATTTGTGTTTTGGTGGAGTAGTTATATAAGGTAGTCACCTACAAAACCCTTTTATTGGTTGCTCTCCTCAAGAAAATCATGTATTTTTATTGGAAAAGAAAAAACAATTGGAAAATTTTGATGAATTAACTTTCTAATGCTTGATGTATTTGTTGCAAACCATATACAATATAAATATTTTATTTTTTAAAATTACATACTAAAACTTTGAAAATATAAAACCCTAAAATTTGAGAACATTTTATCTAGTTATATCTAGTTAGTCTCGGCTCTCGCTAAATCATAAGTTTCTTGTATATATGGCTTCTGAGTTGTTAGATATACTCTTGGTGTTATATTGACAACCACAAAATTAACCAAATTAATCCAAGAAATTACTAATTTACCATAACTTAAAAATAATAATAATAATACAATGACAAATTTGTTAACTTAAAAATATCTAGTTTTTGAGACGTTTTCCAGAATAATTACATCAAAATTCATTTGCCGACCCAAACCAGCAAGTGTGGTTCATAGTCAGAACAAGATGAAGAATCAGATCATGTCATCAAGTTAAATAGAGAGACTGATCATTCCAAGAGCTAAAAAGAAAAGAAATAGCTACATTTGACTAGACCAATAATTAAAGTAAAATTAATTAATTAATTAGTTAATTTATTTATTTAAAAATTAACTAAAAATTATTTTATCTATATTTATATATAAACATATTTTTTATATATATAATGTTTAATTAAATAAAAACTAGAAATATATATCAATAAAATTTATATACTTAAAAGAAAGAATTAAATCCCATAAATAATTATTAAAAAATAAATCATTATCTTCTTTTCAATTTAAAACTCTATATATATATTGGAATTATGGTGAGAAAAATTAGGATTAACAAAAAAATATAACAATAAATAAATAAAGTTCATAAATACCAATGAATGCGACAAAATTCAAATTAACTTTTGGAAAGATTTTCGGCCACCTTTTTTACGCGGTTGTTCCCTCTCAACCAAATCGATAGACCGTCATTCTCACTTTTCCTAAATTTTCTCGTTGCCTTACAATTTTCAATTAACTTTTGGAATTTTCCTCACACGCAGTGGCCCACACCGAATTTCGTGTTCGCTGAATTTCTGATTCCATTACAATTTTCAAATTTAAATTATTTTTATATTATTCCATTCCATTACAACTTTATACGACAACTACTATTGCATCCACCATTAGTTTATTTTTATATTATTTCCACATACCTATAATTTCGGGTTCCCTAGTCTCTTTTCCACGTCAAGTTCAAGTCAAAAGGTTTTCTACCGACTGATCACAATTTCAATAATATCCCGATTTTCCGGTCACCACTTGGTACATGTTGTAATTTAGTTTAACAAAATTTCAGCGAACTTCTTAAAGATTTTCCTGTTCAAAGTTACTGCTATTCCCAATCAAATCGAAAGCCCTCTTAAAGATTTTCCTGTCAATACGCCACAATTTTTGCTTTTCCTAAATCTCTGATTCCATTACAATTTTCCAATTTAAATGATTTTATATTATTCGTTTTTGTTCGTACCCGCAACTTTATACGGCAACTCTTATTGCATCCACTATCTTTTCTTTTCCTGCCTCCATTCCTCTATCTGTTTATTTCTACATAACTATAATTTCGGGTTCCCTACTCCCTTTTCCACGTCAAGTCAAAAGGTTTTCTATCGATTAATCACAATTTCAATAATATCCGGATTTTCCGGTCACCACTTGGTACATGTTTTTGTATTTTCGTTTAACAAAATTTCAGTGAACTTCCTAAAGATTTTCCTGTTCAAAGTTACTGCTATTCCCAATCAAATCGAAAGCCTTTTTTTTCTTCCCTTGTCTTTCAAAATCCGTAAAATTGAAATTTTTTTTTATATATGAGGGATACCTCATGACTTTTGTTTATACCACCGGGCACAGACAGTCGCTCCGCATCGATCGTAGAAAATTTTATTTAAATTGGATATTTTTTGAGTTGTTTTTAGTTTGAATTTTTGTATTTTTTGATGTTGGAATTTTACGGAAATTTGTGAGGTGAAATCTTAATTTGTATTATTTAAAAATAATAATTTTTATACATGAATGACACAAAATTTTATTTAAATTGGATATATTTTGAGTTGTTTTTAGTTTGAATTTTTGTACTCTTTGGTGCTGGAATTCCACAGAAAATTTTGAGGTGAAATTTTAATTTGTGTTATTTAAACTATTTTTTTCACTATATATATGGATTCAGCACCCTCAAAAACTTTTATGGAACTTAGATTGTGCATAGGTTACCCATAATCATATGATTTCAATAAATTATTGTGATATTTTAGAGAAATTAGACAAAAAAAAACCTTCAAAAAAACTTCCAAAAAATTTCACAGAAAACAACTCAATTTTTTATACATAGATGACACAAAATTCCACTTAACTTTTGGAAAAAAATTCCGCGACGTAGTTTACCACACTGAATCAAGTCAATACACCATAATTTTCGCTTTCCTTGAATTTTCTCATTCCATTGCAATTTTCCAATTTAAATGATTTTTATATTCTTCATTTTTGTCTGGGTCGCTATCTAGCGGGACAGCCAATAACTCACATAACGTGTGCCTATGGAACAGAATTTCGTGCAGGCCAAACACGAAGCACGAATTTGGCCCCTCTGTTTAACTCTTATGATAACATGCACATCATAGTCTTGAGTGCAGCCAAACCAACAACATACTAACACATGGGATCGCATGCATGCGCACAATGACATCCATGCTCTTGAACACTTGTGCATGTGATCGATAACACTGCTCACCATGTCTTCTCTGTGCCAGCTGATGGGATGGGTCTATAACCTATATGGACATAGTTTCATCAATCTGTGTATGTTGCACCTCCTACTGTAAATGTTCTTGCTGCTCTTCTTTTCTGTCCTCTACACAACTCTTGTTCTTCCTTGAGTTTCCACTTCAACTCCTGCAACTCCTTCTCTATTTCCTTCACCCTTTGTTTGTCTCTTTGCCTTTGAGTGATGCTCTTGTCGCAATGTTGCCTCTTAGCCTCAATCTCCAAAGCTTCTTTCATCACGAATGGATCTACTTTGAACTTGCAGCTCTGCTCTGCCTCTGCACTGTCAACAACCTTCCTCTTTCCTTGGTCATGCGCAGGTTTTCTACCTTCCGCTGCTTCTGATGGTGTTGCTCTCTTTGATGCCGCTGCCATTTCATCTTGATATCCTTGTCAATGAACAACTTGGTCTCTTGATAGATAGGCAAGCTCATAGACACTGCTCAACTGCATCTCTAGTTGTGCTCTCAATGGTGTGCTTTGACCCAGCTCTCTAAGAGGCCATTATACCTATGCTGCTGAAAAACAGACGAACACCTATGATATCTGGAGACATGGAAACAATCATAGCAAGAAATATGTCAATTAATAACCAAAACAAAATAGAGGACTGACATGCCACATACCTGTGTCACTGACTAGGAAGATTGCGCAATTTTCACAGGGAGGTTGGGAGACTGACTGCCAAAACTGTGCAAGGAACAGTATGGGCTATCAGGAGGCCGATTGACTTTTGGAATTGTGCAATGCACAGTCCAGCCTGGCCTACTGAGGACTGAAAATGTGCAATGTGTAATTGTAGTTAATAGTGACATGCAAACCAGCAAACTGCATTGCACAATTTCTGGGGCCAACAAGGCATTGCCTCCCAGAATTGTGCAATGCAAGCCTAGAGGCTAGTGCTGGGCCATATTTGCACAAATTTTAGAGGGAAGGTAAAGCCTTCACTTCCAGAAATGAACATTTTCTAGGCGGGCAAGGCAAGGTCTGGGCCAAGGTAGCATATACCCACCAACGGGCGATTGAAACATGAGAAGTCTGAATGCATGGTGAAGTTGAGTGCAAACAAGAGTGAATGGTCATGCATGAAAACATTGAGTGCAGGATTCAGAAAATGGAAAACAAGCATGTGTGTGAAGCGAGTCGCTGCAAAGACGACCGTGAGTGTAGAAACAATGTCATGCATGCAACAAGAGTGAGATGTAATGAAAAACTGAAACAATGCTTCTACAAGTTAACATGCATCAAAATGATAGCAAGCATTCGTCGAAACCAAGCAGACAACAATTACATAAAACGAAATGAAAAATTTGAAAGAAACACAACAAAATACATGTAAAGAAGATGTACCCTGAAAAAGCAGAGTTGAATGTGCCGAAGACTCCTAGATGCAATGTGGGATGTCAGAGCTGCAAGATCGATGTGAGGAATGAGCTCTACAGCATCCAACAAATGAGTTTTGATAAGATCGAGATTATGACGTGCATGTCATAAATCTAGGAAAAAACGACACTAGGCGGGAGGTTTCTAAATTGATCTTTGCATGTAACCTCCAACGACTAAAAATAGATCCCTAAAATCTAGGGATGCTTTTGCTTTTTCCTTTTCTGGAAAAATAGGCCATGCATACAAATCAAGATTGCTCAATTCTGGAGGGAACCAGTCAACCTGACAACACATGCAATAGTCTGCAAGCCTGGAATGAAATTTGCGTAATTTCTAGGCTGAGAAAGACTAGATGTCCCTCATGCATAGCATAATTTCTAGGGTCAGCAAGGCACTGCCTCCCAATATTACGCAATTTATGAGATGAATCCCAATGTTGGGATGGATTGCGCAATTTTTGGAGCGAGGGCTTCCCAACTGGATTGCGCATTTCTGGAGCCCAACAGGATTGTGCAATTTCTAGAGGGAAAGTCGGTTCCCCTCCAGAATTGTGCAATTTTCAAGGGGATCATATTAGCAATAAAAATGCATAAGTTGGGAATGGAAGCTTGCGGGTGGGAGATAAACAAGTTGACATGCAGAGGATGGTGGGCCACTGAAACTCAGTTGAAGCCTATGTACTTGACATTGAAAGACATGCTGCTAGATATGGTTGGTAGGGAGGCTCCAAAATGAAGTTAAGGAAAAATTTTGGAGGGTGGTTATAGTCACTACAACACTTGGTGACACAATGGTAGAACTCCAGCTCTCTAAATTGATGTTGTTTTCTGAAAAGAAAGTGTAACTCCTCCAGAGGTATTGTTCAATTTTTTGATCATCTTGGTTTCCACACTAGCTTGATTAAAAGATGTGTAGAAATTTTGCAAATTCTCTACAAATCTACCTCTGAGATCATGTAGAAAATTTGACTGTAGATTGACCTGATAATGCAATATACCAAAGCAAAATACTATAATCTACTTCTACTATCAATTTGCTTTGCGGGAGCTTAAATATCTAGCTGAAACATATATGAACACATATAACCACAAGAAGAAGAATCAATGCACATGAAACTCAAAAAATACTCAAGGGAAAGCCTTAGTTAAAAACCCCACTATCTGTATTATCATACAAAGTGGAAATATCTCAGAATTACACAAAGCCTTAGCTCTCAAAGCTAGCTATCTCTCAGTACAATCCTCCAAGATGCTCACAGGTAAACAAGGCTTCACACAAACCTTCTCCTCTGCCCTCTAAGCTTCCTATTTCCTTGTGTAGTTTTCCCTGGGTGATCCAACTGTTACCTAGTGTAACATTGATCACTCACACTGATATCACACCCTATAAAACTATGCAATCCTCAAGGAACGCCTTGACTGCATGGATGAGTTTCCTTTATAGGGAAACACATGCAACTGATAGTAACATGTCCTTGATATTTAGCTCAACTGGGTCTTTCTCTGAATAGACATGCATGAGATATTTATGAGAGAATATTCAGTTATCTGGAGTACACTAGTTGAATGTATGCATGAATTAACTGACTGAACTCACAATTAGTTCCTCAAACTCTTTGGAACTAATTTAACTAAACTTAACTCAGTGAACTGAGCTAACTAATTGCAACTCAAATACAACTCATCCTTATCTCCTTAATTAAGGATAATCTCCTTAATTTAAGGGATAATTGTTGCATGACTTTACAAAGACTTCTAGCTTGAATTTCTCCAACTAATTAATCCAAGATGAATGAATTAATTATTTCCAAGCAGCTGGTGAGACTAAATTCAAATTTTAATTCACAATTTTAATTCAAGGACAAATTAAAATTGGAATATTTTGGATTTTATTTTTATCATTTCTTGTTGTTATTTTCAACATGTAGTGCCTGCCATGCACTTGGTCGGTCAACACACATTACAAGCCGAGTCAACATAGTTGTTTCGATTGGGGATGAGGGGTATATTGGTGCAGAAGAACTATGATAGTTAGAGTTTAAGTTTCATCTATGGTGTTTCTCTGTTGCCAGCAGGCCTGGACAGTACCCTGCCAGAGTCACGCAGGAACATAAGCATCACTCCACTACTAGCAAGCCTAGTCAGTGCCCCGACAGAGTTACTTGCATCACCTCTCCCCACAGAAAGCCTTTCTCTTCTTTTGCCTTATTCATTTTTAATTTTTCGAAAATTTTCACTTTTTCATTTTTCATTTTTCAGTTTTTCATAACTGTGCATAGCACTTATTGCACTTATTCATTTCAGAGGCAAAAGAGGGATCCCAACTTATTGAGAGAAGAAGAGGTTGTTCATTCAGAGAATGATTTTGTATATACCTCTGACATACATGTTAAGGCTTCCCCACCCCTTTCCCCCCCAACCCACCTTACTCTACTTGACTGAGCTGGCAAGGGTTAACCCCAAAACAACCGACTAGAGTAGGTGATATTAGTTAGCACGTAAGCGTTGTGTTTTTATCAAGGTTCACTTCGAAAAGAACATGTTTTCCATTGTTGTATCATTGACTAAAGACAACAAGTTCTTCATACAGAGACACGATGACAGATAACCAAGTATTGATAATTGCACAAGTCCTCTTGTACTTTACCCAGCTTGTTTCAAGAGTCGCACACGGTTCATGTGAAACTAACCTACAAACATAAACAAGCAACAAACAACAAAGGAGCGAAGAGAAGAATCCAATACCAAAGCAAAGGGAGTAAGCAAACAAGCAAGCGGGCAAACAAACAAACAATAAAGAAAACATGCATGTAAGAAAACCAACAAGAATCAAACACTACTCCTACTCCTAAGCTTAGAATGCATGGGTCTGCTCACGTGAAGTGATACTTCGAATGCAGCCACTAGCGCATTGGTTAACCCATGTTGGTGAAGGCCTGGTTCACGAATAGTACAGTCACACAAACCAACAAACATGAAGGATATATGGATGAAGAAAAACACACTATGGTTTTAAATGCGTCCACAGAAAAAGAAATGACTGAAAGTGTATGACATGCACTCTGTGGAATTTCCATGGTATAGTGATACACTGCATGTAGATGTTAATCATACACATTCTCTTGGCTATGACATGAGAGAAAACATGAGAAAGTTAGACCACTTACATTGTGCAGGTGTGCTTGCTGTGTAATATTCCTCCATTGCAAGAGCGATGGGATCATGTGATTTGAGTGGAGGAAGAAAAATCTGGGTGTTTGGTTGATATTCAATGTGAAGCAGAGAGTGATGAAGAGCCTTGCATGTTTCAACAATTTCTTGATAGGAAGTGAAACCAACCTCAGGACAGTGAGGGTCTGATATAACCATTAGCTCAGGCTGAAGTGCCTTGACAACCTGCGGAGTTTCGACTTCGTCGACAAGTAGATCATCGGAGACTGGTGGCCTAGACATATTAATAATGATTGAATCAACATCGTGACCAAATGAAGAAGTACAGGGATAACGACAACAACGATAAGAAAATTCGGGATGTTCGTAGATATCCTCATGATTTGATGAATTGTGAAAAGGGGTATATGACAAGCAAGGATGTTCACCCTCTGTCTTTTCAGATATGATAGATGACAGATTGGACAAATTTTCAGAGGAAGATGTGTCCTCTCCCCAATGTAGTAAGAGACTAACATCTGATGTGTCCTGTGAATGATTGGAAGTAAGTCATCCTTCACCACTGGTTCTTCTTTAGATTCCCAGACACACACATCATGAATGATAGCATAGCCTGGCTGCACAATACCAACTTCGTCCACAACTCGATCCTTGTTCACAATAAGTGTGGAGTTTGTAATGGAAGAACAAAAGACAATACAATTCAGAGGATCAATGGAACGTGGCGACGAAAGTTGAGGGAATGAATCCATGTGACAACCAACAGGCTTGCCAGACGAATCTATGCAGATATCAAGAGTAGGTGGGGTGGGAGGATATGACCGTTCAGTAGATGTGTGTGCATGTTCTCCCACATCACTCTATAGTGGTGGAGTTGTTCGATGAGGTGAAGGCAAACAATCACTTGTGACAAAAATTGTGCCTGCCTGTGATACGCTGAGCAGGGTTCGAATGATTTCAATAATTGCTAATTTTTGGATATGTGAAGATACTCAAATCTTCCATAGAGAAATCCCAATCAATTTCATCTTCAGGAAATCAGTATGCAACATTACAAAAGCGCATGTAAAATTGTTCAAAAAATTCGTCGGGTGCTTCCCGTAATTTCAGAATTTCTTTATTGAGTGCTTTATGGTCAAAATGATTGAAATCACGGTCTATCTTTGCAACTATATGAGAAAGAGAATGAATAGATTTTTCGGGAAACATGGCACACTAATGCATTGGGTGCCCTCAAAGCGTGTACGCAAGCAACACGTAGGTCATGTAATCTTCAAAGATTTCATGTCTTTCACATAAGCCCGCAACATTGACTGCGTGCCTAACCAAGGCTACTTGGCCTCCACCATCGTATGTTTTATGTGACAAGTTATTCCATAACTCTTCCGAGATTTCAAAGTCATTTCCATAAAACATACACTTCGGAAGACAAACTTTGTAGTTAATCATGATAAGTATGCAGAGATTCAAAATAGATTGTGAGGACTCAACTTGTCATATGGCCCTCCTTCTAGTGCCAAAATGTTGATGGTGTTGGACTCGCCAACATGTCAGGGGATCTCCTTGGTAAGAAGTCCCAACTAGACCTCAAGTTGTTTGGTGCAGGAGTCCTAGCAGTGGGTCGTACAATATTGCCTTGACCACAGTTGCACGTAGAGGTATGTAGGATGTCCTTATTGGTAGTAAGGCTGTGACCAATGCAGAAAGCCAAGGAAGGTGCATGAAGGGTTCTAACATATGGAAATGGGAATGAGTGCGCCCCTTAGAAACTTGTGGAAACACGCAGGTTGAAAGGGAACACACAAGAAAAGATACATCACAAGCTAGAAGGCAGGGAATCCAACGATCCAAAGTGAATGGTTAAACCAACAACACATCTCAGTAAGATTCATACATACATATATAGAAAGAGTCCATACATACATGCGTAAGAAAACAACTACATATATTATTAGAATAACCAATATAGCTACAATACAATAACAACATATGCATGAAACATGTTGGCTTTGTTATATTAAGAATGAAAGATCCAATCATACAATACAATGATGACCAAACACTAGTTCCGAAAGCGGAACATTACAGTCATTGCCACCTATTCTTCCAAAGAGATGTACTAACTCTGCACTGTGAAGAAGACAAGGCACATTACAATACACTCCAATATTTCTACAAGTTACACCTATATGAATCTTGTCTCCCAAAAAGCACGTACAATGAGTTATGAGGTTCTATAAATAACAAAGGGTGGGGTGACCCATGACATTCCCCTCCCCTTTGTGACTCTTCACCTGCCCTCATGACTCTTCAACTACTAGATTACTGTTACATTCTACTATCGACACTTGTTCTTTCACTTTTACAAGATGTTACATTACAATCTGTGCATGTACCCATGTGAGACAAAATAGGCTTGAATAAGCCATGCAACACATCACTAAGACTCGGACAATTGTGGGAAGACAAATTCTTCGACATCCTCACAATGATCAACTGTAGCAAATTGATGCCAAGCTTGGTAGCGAAGATGGTGTCCGTGTACTATGTGGTGACATCCTTCTGGAAGAAAACTCCTGCCTCCTTTGCATCCTAGTACACTAATTTGGCTCATTTGTCCAACTCGTCTTATAACACGTGCATCATAGTCTTGAGCGCAGCGGGACCAACAACATATTAATGCATAGTGTCTGCACTGATCTTCAAGTCAGTGCTAGTGGTTATGCACCTCAACTTGTCGAAGTACATGCCCAACTCCAGTCAGACTTGGTTCTTTGTCTTTGCCTCGGTGAGTGTGCCTATGGATGGGATCGCATGCATGCACATAATGGCATCCATGCTCCTGAACACTGTGCATGTGATCGACAACACTGCTCACCCTATCTACTATGTGCCAACTACTCGAATGGTTCTATAACCTGTATGGGTGCAGTTTCATCAATCTATGTATGTTGTGCCTCTTACTGTACCTGTTCCTATTGCACTTGCTTTCTCTCCTCTGCGCAACTCCTGTTCTTCCCTAAGTTTATGTTTCAACTACTGCAACTCTTGTTCTTCCCTGGGTTTCCACTTCAACTCCTGTAACTCCTTCTCTATTTCCTTCATCCTATGTTTGTCTCGTTGTCTTTTTGTGATCCTTTTGTTACGTTTTCACCTCCTAGCCTCAATCTCCAAAGCTGCTTTCATCACGAGTGGATCTACTTTGAACTTGCAGCTTTGTTCTGCCTCTGCGATGTCAACAACCTTCCTCTTGCCTTGGTCATGTGCAGGTCTACTACCTTATGTTGCTTTTGATGGTGCTTCTCTCTGGGATGCCGCTGCCATTTCATCTTGATATCCTTGTCTATGAACAACTTGGTGTCTTCATAGATAGGGAAGATCATAGACACTCACTCAACTGCATCTCCGGTGGCACTCTCAACGATGTCCTTTGACCCTGCTCTCTAGGAGGCCATTGTACCTATACTGTTGAGAGGTAGACAAACACCTATGATACCTAGAGACATAGAAACACTCATGGCAAGAGATATGTTAGTTTAAAACCAAAACAAAATGTTGGAACGACATGCAACATACTTGTGTGATTGATTGTGAAGATTGCATAATTTTCACCGAGAGGCTGGGAGACTGACTGCCAAAATTGCGCAAGGTACACTCTGGGCTGTTAGGAAGCTGATTGACTGCTTGAATTGTGTAATTCCCAGTCTAGCCTGGCCTATTGAGGACTGAAAATGTGCAATGTGCAATTGTAGTTAGTAGTGACATGCAAACCAGCAAACTGCATTGCGCAATTTCTGGGGTCAACAAGGCACTGCCTCCCAGAATTGTGCAATGCAAGCCTAGAGGCTAGTGCTGGGCCATATTTGCACAATTTCTAGAGGGAAGGCAAAGCCTTCACTTCCAGAAATGGGCATTTGCTAGGCGGGCAAGGCAAGGTCTGGGCCAAGGTAGCCTAGACCCACCAACGGGGGACTGAAACATGAGAAGTTTGAATGCATAGTGAAGCTGAGTGCAAACAAGAGTGAATGATCATGCATGCAAAAAGTGAGTGCAAGAATTAGAAAATGGTAAATCCTGCATGTTTGTGAAGGGAGTCAACGCAAAAGTGACCGTGAGTGCAGAACAGTGTCATGCATGCAACAGCAGTGCAATGCAATGAAAAACTAAAACAATGCTTCTACAAGCTAACATGCATCAAAACGACAACAAGCATTCATCGAAACCAAGCAGAAAGCACTTACACAAAGTGAAATGCATAAAGTGATAGAAACCTAGCAAAGATATGTAATGTAGACCTACCTTGAAAAAGATGAGCTGAATGTGCCAACAACTCCTATATGCGATGTGGGATGTCAGAGCTGCAAGACTGATGTGAGGAATGAGCTCTGTTGCATCCAAAAAATGAGTTTTTGATAAGATCAAGGTTATGACGTGTATGCCAAAAATCTAGGAAAAAGTGACACTTAGCAGGAGGTTTCTGAAACGATCTTTGCATCTAACCTCTAACAATTAAAAATAGATCCCTAAAATATCGGGATGCTTTTTCTTTTTTTCCTTTTCGGGAAAAGTAGGCCATGCATGCAATTTAGGATTGCTCAGTCTTGGAGGGAACCGGTCAACCTGACAACACATGCAGTTATCCTCTTACCTCAGAGGGAGGCTAAAGCAATCTTGCATGCCTAAAGAGATCAGTTTACAGTGCTTGCAAAACTTGCTAAAAAATAAACATAAAATTATTGGAGTGCTTTCAAGAGGGAAATGAAAATACAATTCAAAAAATGAACCCTCCCCGCAAAAAGAAACGATTCCTCTCCTTATAGTCGATAGTATGCAAACCTGAGGATGAAGTTTGCACAATTTTTGGGCTAAGAAAGACTGACTGTCCCTCACGCATTACACAATTTCTAGGGTCAGCAAGGCACTACCTACTAGAATTGCATAATTTTTGAGCTAAAGCCCAATTTTGGGCTGGATTGGGCAATTTCTGGAGGGAGGGATGTCTGGATGGATTGTGAATTTCTAGAGCCCAACAAGCAGCCCAGTAGAATTGTGCAATTTCTAGAGGGAAGTATGGTTCCCCTCCAGAATTCCGCAATTTTCAAGGGGAGCATCTCAGCCAGAAAAATGCCTAAGTCTGAAATGGCAGCTTATCGGTGGGAGACAAACAAGCTGACATGCACAGGTTGGTGAGCCAATGCAACTCAGTGGAAGCCTATGTACTTGAAAATGCACGACATGATGCTAGAGATGGTTGGTAGGGAAGCTCCAAAATGAAGCTAAGGAAAATTTTTGGAGGGTGATTGTAGCTACTACAACAGGATTCTAGATCCAAAACTCAAAGGCTAGAGGAACACTAGAAAAGGAGAAAACTCTGCCCCTTAAAAATAAGAAAACCATACATGCAATAATTAATGATGGTTATCTCCTCGATTTGTAGGGTATTATCATTGGAAAAATTATTGAAGGAGCTAAATTCATTAATCAATAAAGAATAACCCTTAGTTCTTCTACTCTAGGAGACAAAAACGGGGGATCAAGGTATCCTTCAAAAACAACATAAGATTTGGAATGACAATGGGATTCTTTCTATTAGTTAAAGAGTAAACCTTGGGTGGTGTGTCCACCCTATGGGATAAATCATTTCTCAAGTTGCTTGATCATCGATTGCCCACCCACTAGTTTGCCACCAGATTTCTTCATATCAACCTCAAATAAAATTCGTGGGAAAAGAAAAGGGGATATCAAGTTAGAGATTAGTTTCAAGAAATTTGGAAGATCTCATTCATAAATTAAATTTTTTGGACATAAAACCTTCCTCTAACAATCTTACTTAGAGAAATAAATATATATGGACTACTCGTTTATATAGGTTCTTAATAGCACACCCACTCTTGTCTCAAAATATATTGGTCTATTTTTTAATCCTTCCTTGAAATATTTCAGATCACAAACCATTTTTTCTTGAAATCAGCGAAAATATTGATTTTATGCTCCTTCCCTTATGTGATTATCCAATATGGGGATGAACAATGGGTTTCAATGATCTGGTAAAGAAACTCTAGAGTGAATGGATCATGGGAAACCAAGTGATGACTCGAGAACAACATATGAAGTGATAAAAATCACATTAAAAAAACAGGCTCAAGAACAATAGATAGAGAGACAACCAGAGATACAAGCACATGAAAAGAGAATGGAAATTATACAATCCAATATAGAGGATGGCCCTATGACAAATGACCTGCCTAAGGAAGAAAGGGAAGAATTTCCAAATTATCATAAAGCAGTAAAAGAGGAAGAGGAAATTTGGTGTTGAAACTCCCAAAGTATTTAGTTAAAGTAAGGAGATATAAATACAAAATATTTTCATAAACAGGCAAAGAACTTAGTCTAGATAAATAACATCAAAGAGATAATGAAAGAGATACTAAAATATTAGACTTTGCTCGACTCAAGGAGGAGGTGGTTCATCACTTTCGTGATTTGTACAACACCAAATTCCTAGGCAACTCTGGAGCATAATTATCAATGTTGGAATAGATTTTTGAATCTGTATCTTAGGAGGATAACCTTGCTTTGATAAAAGAGCCCAAAGAAGAGGAAATCTATCAAGAACTATTCTCCTTTCAACTCAAATAAAGCTCCAAGACCAAAGAGTTTTTTACCCACTTCAAACATTAGTTTTGGGAGATAATAAGGCTTATTCTTTTCAGAATGGTGGGTTACACTTTTAAGAATAATTGCATAGGGGCTGAAATTAATTCTTCCTTTGTTGATTCCCAAAGAATTAAGCCCTGCTTTTTTTCAATATTCAGGCCCATTTTTTCTTTGTAATGTTTCATATAAATTGATTTCTAAGATTTTTTCAAAAGACTTAAGCCCTTTCTTCCAAAAATAATATCGGCAGATCAAGGAGCTTTTGTGCATTAGAGAAAAATGATAGATCATTCTTGTTCAAAAGGCTATCAATTCTAGTTAAAATCAAGGAGACAAAGGCATGATTGGAAAACTTGACATGGAAAATGACTTTAATAGAGTGAGTCATGAATTCCTATTTAAGGTGATGACAAAATCTAGCTTGATGCTAAATTGATTCATTGGGTTTCTCTTTGCATAAAATTTCACAAAATATCCCCCTTGTTAGTGGGAGAGTGGTTGGGTTTTTTCATGCCTCGTGAGGCCTTCACCAAGGTTTCCCCTAATCTCATTCCTTGCATATCATTATGGAATATTACCTCAATCACATATTGGAATTTGAAAGAATATGTGAGCACCTCCCAAGAATCAAGTTAGTCACAGGTAGCAAGAGCATCAATCACTCTGAATTTGTTGATGATACACTTTTGATGGTTGGAGCTTCCTCAATAACAATAAGAAGATTTAAAAGGGTTATAGATAATTTTCTTGAAGCTTCAGGAGGTCAAACAAATTATAGGAAATCTCATATTTATACATGGAATATTTCATTTAAAAAGCAAAGATTAATTAGAAGAATAATGGGCTTTTAGTTGGAGGAAACATGCGAAGAATTTAAGTATTTAGAAATTCCTATTTTCCTAAAGTCACATTCATCCCAATCTTGGGAAGGTGTTCTTTCAAATTTCAAAGGAAAATTAGCTACTTGGGGGGCTAGATGGCTCAATATTGCAGGGCTTGTTGTTATGATCAAAGCAGTCCTCTCTGCTTTACCACTTTATCGATTCTCAATGCTTCTTTCTCCACAAAGCATTCCCTCTGTTTTCGCAAAAGAAATTTACAAGTTTCTATGGGATGGAGGCAAAATAAGTATAAGTGAATTCCATATGATTAAATGGGGGTATTGGGAAGCATCCTAAAAATCATGAAGGGCGTGACAATAAGGACCCTATGCTAATGAATAAAGCAATATGGGCAAAACTAGTTTGGAGATTCATCGCCTAAGAAGAAGATTGGTGGAAGTTATTTGTTAGGGAAAGATACCATCGAGAAAGAATAAGAAGTCTAGATTCAATTTAAGCCTCAAGAGGGTGCTCCCCGATCTGGAAATCATTTGTATTAATGGTCCCTATCATTCGTTCAGGTCTATATTGGAAGCCAATAAATGGGGAAATATAAATCTGTGGACTGATCAAATAATGTATCAACAACCCACAGGAATGTTTCTAGGAGTTTCTTTCACCAAGAGAATTCTTGTGTGCTCAAAGAAAATTCACATTAGCTGATATTTCTAGTTGGGACAAGGAAGTTAATTCGACTGGATGGAAATTTAGAATATTCCACATAATCTTTGGCACTTGTCCTTCAAGCTTCATGATCAACTAGTGGAATGCATGCCATAGAAATTAGAAGAAGTGGATCAAGCAGGATGGAATTCCTTAGTTATTTTGATGAAAGAGGGATATGTCACTTTTCACTTCCAGTCTCAAGTTCCCCAAAAGTTTAACACTTGGAAAAAATACGGAAAGCTAATGCCAATCCAAAGGTAAACTTGTTTTGCTATATTCTTTCGATAGAAAAAATTTGATAGCTAAGAACTCAAGAAATAGAGGCATTCATGGCCCCTATGGGTGTCCTATTCGCTTGCATCAAGCAGAAAACACCTCTTGTAGCTTTCTAAATTGTGATTATACTAGAGCGCTTTGGATGGAAACAATTTCCCCACTCTTCAATAGAGTGGAATGAAACTCTAATTTCCAAGAATTCTTCTCTTCCTAGACCAAAAATTATTCTAGAAGCTTTTTGAAGAAACATAGCTTCAAAAATTATTGGGAAGATCTCTCAAAATTTATATGTTGGAAAGTATGGTTAACAAGGAATAATGAAATCTTTAATAACATGGATACTCCTCCCCATAGCACATTAATGAAAGCAATCTCATTGTGTTGAGTTTGGATCTCAAAAGATAGGCTAGAACTCTTCTCAGCAAACCTTAGACCAAATAGAATGGGATTGGCTTAGAAATTTTATAGTTCTGGAGAACTTTTCCCAAAACCTAGAAGCAAGCTTGAAATAGATAAAAGCTAGAAGTTAAGACTGACAGAGGTATAATTAAGAACATGGAAGGGCTTGAAACAAGGATGGGTTCTCTATTTTTATGGGGCATCCAAACGGAACCCAGGGGTTGTGGGAGAGGGATAGGTACTCTATGACCCCAAGGAGGACTATGTGTTTAGGTACTCATGGGTTCTTAGTCATAGACAAATAATCATTCAAAGATATATGGTTTTTACCATAGACTTTTTTTTTTATCTAAAGAGCAATAGGTGGACACACTTATTGTTATGGGAGATTCTCTCCAAATGCTGCATCATTTGGTTAAAAGGATTCCTCCCAAAAGAGAGATATATGGAAAACATCATGAAAAGAATCAGGAAAATTGCAAAATATCCCATCCAAGCATATTTCCATGTGATAAGAGACTTAGTGACTTTGTGGCAATATTAAGGAAACACATGCATGAAATCAAGGTATCATGAAATCTTTCAGAATCAATTAGTAAGGTAAAGTGTTGTAAAATTTGTGTTTTGATGAGGCAATTCTGTGAGATATTCACATACAAAAACCCCTCTTTTTGTTGCTTAGTTATATCTTCCTAAAAAAAATCATATATTTTTATTAGAAAAAGAAAAAACACTTATGAGCTTCTAGAGGCGCTTTTGAGCTTCCGGAAGGGTATCACATTCGATCTATATGGATGGCTCTCCAACTAGAAAACTAATAGCTCACATAACATGTGCCGGTGGAACGAAATTTGGTCTAGGCCAAACATCAAACAAGTAGTTGGCATTAAACTACGTTTTTGCGGATTGAATGGTACACTATCCCCTTATATTGGCACCCTCTCTCTATTGCAACATTTAGATCTTTCCAGTAATGAATTGAGTGGAAAATTTCCACTGGAGTTTGGGCAGCTGAAAGCGCTAGGAATACTAGACCTCAGTTTAAATGCGCTCCACAACTATATTCCAAAGGAATTGTTTAATTGTACACATCTTCAATGGATCCACCTTTCCTCTAATAGTTTGACAGGTCCAATACCATCAGAATTCGGTCGCCTGGTCAGGTTGGAACGACTCTACTTCGACTACAACAATATAAGTGGAAGCATTCTAGCTTCGATTAGCAACCACACTTTACTCTCTGACTTGATGGGTAATAGAAACACATTGAGTAGTCCAATCACTTCCATTATTGGTTCGACTCAATTCATATCATATATTGATTTATCCAAGAACTCTCTCAGTGGCCACATCCCTCCAATGTTATTCAATTGTACTTACCTATCTGAGTTGTACCTACACACTAACAACCTAACAACCTTAGAGGTAGCATTCCCCCTATTATTACCAATACAAAATTGACCTATCTCGACTTATCAAACAACCAATTAATTGGATCTCACCCACGTAACATAGGTCAATTAAGAAATATTCACTATCTTCTTTTATCAAATAAATAACAATTTGACTGGATCTCTCCCGCTTAGTATAAGTCACATAGAGGATTTAGAAGTACTAGATATATATAATAATAACATTTTTGGAACTATTCCCAATATTATTAGTTTGTATTCCTTTCTAGTTTTAGATTTATCAAAGAAAAATTTAGAAGGATCAATACCTGAACTTAATGGCAGTTGCAACTATTTAACATTTTTCTCCGCTCACACTAATAAATTTTCTGGGACATTGCCAATGTTTTTAGCTAATTGTACTAGTATTCAGTATTTATATTTAAGGAAAAATAATTTGACAGGGCAACTTCCTGACTACTTGGAATCTTTTTCATTATTGAAAATTTTAAAATTTGGTTATAATAATTTTCATGGTGCCATCTTTGAATGGGTAAAAAATTTCACTTATTTGTATATATTGGATTTATCCAACAATAAATTTAGTGGAAGAATTCCATTACATTTTAAAAGGCTTCAAGGATTTGTAAATTCTTCAAACTATATTCCCTTTGAAGAAGAAATCACAGTCCACATGAAAGGATGTGAGTATACTCTGCCATACCTGTCATCTACAAACACAATACTTGATTTTTCCAACAATTATCTTGTAGGACAAATACCTGCAAGCATAGGAACTTTGAGAGACACGCGATTGCTAAATTTATTTGGCAACCACTTGCAAGGGCTAATACCTGTATCTCTTAGTAACATATCTACTTTGGAGTAGTTAGACTTGAGCAAGAATGATTTGAGTGAACATATTTGGCTTTTCTGGATGTTTCATCTAATAGCCTTTATGGGCCGATCCCCTGAGGAACACAATTTTCCACATTCAGTGCAATATCATTTCAAAGGAATAAGTTCTTATATGGGTGTCCTTTAGATTCATGTAATGGAAAGGAAAACCTAGTGAGAGAAGGTGATAATAATAGTAACAGTGCCCATATGAAAATGGGATGGCGAACATATAGATGAAAAGATGTCATTAATGGCATTGGGGATCAGATTTGTGATTGGAATTTGGGGAATAGTTGGTTTATTTATCTTTTGAAATAGAGCTAGACACTGGGTGTTGGGTCTACCACCTAACAAACCTAATTAACCATAAAAAATTTCATAGTAGAAAAGGCTCTTTCATCTATAAATTAAACTATACCTATTTTTAATTAGTAAAATTGATATTGAGATTTTTTTTTAATTAACATAAGATCAATTCCATTTTTTATTATTAAAAGCATTGCACTACTTCTTATATAAATACAATTAAATGAAAATATTAAAAAAACCATAATATTTTAAATGAAATAATTAAAAAAATATGTAACACATTTTATATTATTTATTTAATGTATATTAACTAAACATAAATAAAAATAATATATCAAAGACCATACTTAAGCATGTAAAGGCGATACTTATATTTGTTTACCCAAATTTCATTTTATATTTATCGAGTTATGGTTTATATAACATGTGAAAGATTACAGAAGAAGGTGATATTTTGGCAAATTTGGAAGGGAAGTTATATTATTTAAAAAAAAAAATTCCAATTTTCAAAAAATTTAAGTCAAATGCATGAGATATTTTTTGAAATAAATTTTAATAAAATCAATTTTTTAATTTATTTTTGAATGTTTTTTTATGTATTTAAAAATGATTAAAATATTTAATACATAAATAAAGTGATGTTATTAAAAAAATTATTGGCAACAATGTTGTTTAGTTGGCATTGATGTCAATTTTTATGTGTTTTGACATGGCTTATTGGTGTATCATGATCACAAGTGTGTTGCTATTATTGGTGTATCATGATCATAAGTGTGTTGCACAAGCTTTTTTTTACCAGTTGTTTCTTTACTGTTGTTTATACCCAGTTGTGGGGCTAGTTGGAAACTCACAAAGAATATAAAAAAATGTGGCCCATAAACAATGATAACAACCGTAGAAACATATTTGATTGCTTCATCAATTGGTTGACTGATTGCTGTGGCAGGAAAGAAAAAGCTCCATCCGCTACGACAGACTTGTCTTCATCACATGTCTTTGGTGCGATTGCATACTTAGAAACAAATTGATTACAGACTCTGTGTTTGGTGCAATTCCACACTTACAGTGGTGAAACTTTTTCAAAAGATGGATTTGATGAAACAGTAGCAAAGGAATTTTCCTGAAATATGAGGAAAATGTAATGGATTTTGAATAAGAAGTCTAGCATGCATGTACTCTCTTTGTGAAAGACGATGTGGGGTGAAAATGCATTGAAGTTTCAAATGGAACATACCCTGACGCCATCAATAGATTGGAGATCTGATGAAGATCTGATGGTGGGGTTCGATACCAGGTCTACTACTCGTAAAAGCTCATTCGAAACTCTCTGCAATCTCATTTCAAAACCCTGTTTAAACGCAACTTTTTCCTTATATTTCCAATCAGTTTTCCTTAATTGGGAAAACCCACATCCCTCAAATCCCTCAATGATTATCAATATTCTCCAAAATGTAACTGCTTCCCTACATGTGATAATCGGTCAAGTTGCAACTCCATAGCATATTACTACCATGTAGAACTCATACAGATCTATGATAGGTACAAAACAATCTTGTTTGGCTCTTGCCTTTTGAAAAATGAACAAATCCTCTTTAGTCTTGGAACGTGAATGAATTAGCACTTAGCTTTTTCAAAAAGGTTGAAATTTTCCCTCCCATGGAATGTGAATGAATTAGCACGTTTGTTTTTCAAAAATGTTGAAATTTTCCCTCGCTAAAAAACAATAGATACAATTTTAGTTGTATTTGAGCAACTAACTAATCTTACTTTTACATATTTTTTTGGCTTATGTTCCAAAACATTTATCACATAGTGGTATTTATCATAATAACAATAATTATCTAATTTTAAGGTTGGGGTTTATATGTAATGATCTTGTTGTTAAAGTTTACAAAATTTGAAATCTCTCAAAGGAAACAAGTGCTTTTAACGTGGTTGTACTAAAAACATTTATGTATTCTTGAAAACAAGTGTTAGTTTCTTAAAAGTCATAGGAGAAATTTGGAAGGGGTAGGGTATGTATCCTTCTCTATGTTAAATAAATTCAAATTGTTGTGTGAATGGGGTTGTAAAACCCTTTGTTTTCATCTTGAGAAAATGGAGTCCTCTCCTAGTCACTCACATATTTTAAGTTGTCATAAGCAAAATAGGTCATTTTCCTTAAGATGTGAACATTTCATTTTAAGCAGTGCGATAATATAGTTTCAGTGAAGCATTAACAGATGAAACAAACATGCACATTTGGGATGTTAGTGTTATGTTATACTTGAGGCAAGAGTGCACGTCTAGGAAGACTCTAACAAGGGTTGAAGAGGTGGAATAGTTGTGAAGCAAACTTAAGACATTTGATGAGTTGCATGAAGGCAACTTGGCACTGGTACTAAGTGAACATTCCTTTATCAATGTTGATACCCTCTCCTTGGCACAACCATTTTGCAAGATGAAGAAGAAATGTGAAATACATGTGTGACCCACTAAAGAAGTTGGCAAGGTTGTTGCAACATATATAGATGGTTATGTCGTGTTTCAAAAGGAGGTGTTGGAACTTGGAAGGTGACCATTGGAGTAGATTTGTCATGGAGTTCCAAGCAGGTGCAAGGATCTGATAAGGAGCAAATTATACAAATCCAACAAATAGGCCATATTGGGTTAAGATATTACTGTTTTTGGATATCCAAAGTTGAAGGTGCATTTTATGGCAATGTAGTCTAAGCACTTGGGTGCATGCCATATCTTAATGGTATCTTGGACTTTTGGTGTGCATTAGTGGAGTTAGTGAATTGTGTTTAATGATCACTAGCTAGAATGTGTTCTGTAAAGGAAAAAGTCCCACAAGTTAGAGATGACTTAACCATTTGGCATCGTAAGGTGTGTTATGCCCTAGTTTGGAGGAGACAACTGGAACCATCTTAGAGTGTGATGGGTTGTGCCATCAACTTAGGTCCACTTACATGGGTTGAGGTGTAAAGGTACCCTGTGAGTTGAGGAAAATGATTACTATGCTTACCTATTTTAAAGTGTTTATGATATAAGATTAATGGTTTTTTGTTGGAGAATGGGAGAGGAAAATAATAAAGGTGAGGTGTTGAGGTTTGTTGTAAATTAATCAAAAGGAAGTGAAAATGTCTCTTTTTAGGAAGATTGTTCAAGATGTCTCTTCAAATAGGACTAAATTTTAGTTGTGGCTAGGGATTTCACCTCAAAAACATTGATTGGGTACTCTAGAAATCCAAGACCTAACATATCTTAGCTATTCCATTAGATAGAATCATCTTGGGAAAAGGTTGCAAAGGCTAAGGTGAAAATCTCCCCTTTTTAATGTGGGTTTTAAAACTTCCATTTGAGAATGCTAAAAACAAGGTCACAATCTTGAAAGGAGATCCTTGATTTTACCAAAACTCAATGCTAATGCTTAACCCATGGTGGGATACTTTCTATTTGGGTTTGGCCTTGAATGACAAGATCTATCTTTGGGTAAATTTATCAGTTTGTCATTTCATTTCCATGTTGATCAGAAGATTTTAAGGGCTATAGGGGATAAAATGGTTATTTTTAATACCCCTTCCTTGAAACCCTGTAAAAAGATGGTGTGCCCCATTTTGTTATCGTAATATTCAACCACGAGCTCTCTTGTGAGGATGTCGTTGAAGGGACAAAATTCAAAGGAAGTGGAAAAAAAAAAACTTCATGTTGAGTCAAAGGAGTATGTATTATAGGTGTCTATAGAGGTCTTAAAAATGGTAAAAGGGAATGGAGTTTACCTCCTATTGCAATGCCTTCTATTCCACCATTTGAGGTGCTAGAGGGCATTGAATTTAAGGGCCATAAGTGACAGTTCACAAAGATCTAGTGTAGGATTGATTCTTAAATAGTTGATTTTTTAGGTGATATTTCCTAGACTTTGTTGCCATGGAACCCCGATGGATAGTTCATAACATTTTGGTCATATTGTGACATCTATGATGTTTGAATTAGATGCGCTCGTAGTCTAAATTATTAAGAGAAGTGATGCATTGATGTTGGAGTGTCATTTCACCCCATAACTTGTCTATGATATCTGAATTTACCAATACCCGCACCACCTTCATCTCCACTTAGTATTTGAAAGTGAGGTTGACCTCCAAGCATTCCTCCGCTTGTTTCCAATTTCTTTGAGAGCCTGCTTCGACCAGAATTGTACATTTAATTGCAGAAGCTAAACCTAGATAGGGGCCTTATCTAGTCTTTCCTGAGTGGTATAAAAAAGAAGAGTCCAATGCTTAAGCATGAAAGGGGTTGAGTCAATACTCCAATCCTCTTTAGACTTGTTGAAAAATAAAATGAGCCAACCTATTACAAGTATCATGTCAAGAAGTGTTAGGGAGTGCCATGAAAACACAAGGGAGAACTAGTTCAAAATTCATGGAAATGAATGAATTAGAGTATGTGATAGATAGTGGCAGTGAGTCCTAGGTGTGTTAAGGAGAAAGTGACAAGGTTATATGCTAGGCAGTGCCAAGGCATGTTAGAGTGCTAGGGCATGTTAAGGAGTGTTAGGGTGTGCTAGGGAGAGCCAAAGCATGTCAAGGAATGCAGGGGATGCTAACATGTGCCACATAGGGATTGCCAAGGGATTGTTAGACATGCCAAGTGTTATGGAATGTCAAGATGTAAACTATGTTTCTTAGTTGTTTTATGGCCACAGTTGGATGTGAGCCTTGACCTGGTAACTTGTTAAGTGGGATGAGTTGAGATTGGAAATGAGTAGCTAAGATGAGTTATATGTAGTTATTAGGTGAGCAAGGCATAGTTTATTTATGGTAATCATAATGTGGTCAAGTTTTTGTAGTTGAGGTAGGACTTGGTTGGGTTCCTAAGTCCCAAAAAAAGTAAGGGTAGTTGTGTGGGCATTATAGATAATGAGTGTCAGGGCATACCAAGGAATGAAAAGGTGTGCTAACACATGCCAGACAATGTTAATGCATGTTGAGGAGTGATAGGAAGTGTTAGGGCATCACAAGGGATAAATATGTCAAAATGCATGGAATGAAACGAATAAGAGTGTGTGCCAATGAGTGTCAGTGAATTCTAAGTGTCCCAAGGACGAAGTATGTTAGGAGAATTTCATAATAGAATTTACAGGAGGCAAGACCGTGGTTGCAATAAGGGGATGGAAAAAGCAATTTCAAACAAAGGGAGACTTTGGGTTGGGCACAACACTGTTTTGCCAATGACTTGGTTGGGTTCCCAAGCTGCAAGAAAAGTAAGGCTATCAATGAGGGCATGACAACTATGAAGTGCGAAGGTGTTCTAGGGAATGCTAGGAAGTGCAAACACATGCTAAGCATCTCCAAGGCATGTTAGGCATGCCAATACAAGCCAAGTGTTAAGGCATGATAAGATGTTTCAGGCGTCAGGGTGTGGCACCAAGGAATGCTAAAGTGTTAGGGTGACATGCCAAGACGTTTCAGGTTCTAGGGTATGCCAATGCGTGCTAGGGAGTGTTAGGGAAACACAAGGAAGCACTAGGTCAAAATTCATGGAAATGAACAAATAAGAGTGTGTGACAGGGAGTATTAATGAGTTCTAGGTGTGTTAAGGAGGGAGTGACAAGGTTATATGCTAGTTAGTGCCAAGGCATGTCAGGAAGTGCTAGGATGTTCTAGGGAGTGTCAAAGCATGCCAAGTTTTGTATGGGATACTAACACATGCAACATAGTGCTAAGGCATTCTAAGACATGTTAGGTGCTATGGAATGTCAAGATGTAAATTGTGTTACTTAGTTGTTTTATTGCCATGGTTGGATGCGATGAGCCTTGTCTTGGTAAATTGTTAAGTGGGATGAGTTTAAATTGGGCATGAGTAGCCTAAGATGAGTTACTGGTAGTTCTTAGGTGAACAAGGCATATGATGAATTTCCATGACACATGAGAATCTGGGTTTGACCTTAAAATATTTAATGCAAATAAACTCAAGTGCCACAACACATCTACTTTACACAATGAAATCTACACACATCAGGGAATCAACTAGTGCACATGACAATCTTTAACTTTTTCAAATTGTTCTTCATTATATTAAAAACTATAATAGAAAATGCTAGAGCTCTCGTACCAGGGAACATGACCCTTTATAATCACACTGATGCAAGGAATACAACTAGGGCTTGGTGTTAGTCATTTGACAACCAATCTACCTTAAACAAGACAACACTTGACCTAATTGTTGATGGTGGCCACACACAAACTTTTCAGTCCATGTGTCTTGAACACATCTGGCAGATCCTCTTGCCTCCCATTCTGCAGCTCCTCAATTTTCCTCTATCAATGAACTCAACTCCTTTAGGTTATTGAACTCAACTCATCAAAATTTTCCCTCTAGCTACCTCCTTTTTCCTTCAAGGTCTGCAACACTTGGTGTCTTTGATCAGTTGTTCATAACTCTGTTTGTGAACAACTCTTTGTTCTGCCCATTTTTGCCATATTTTTGCTCCAATATGACAAGTCTAGGGCTATGGAGGTTACCCTTCTTCTCATTGACTCAATCCTCTACAACACAGTGAACTAGGGCTAGTTGGCTAGTCCATTTGACTACTACTTTAGTCCTTAATAGTATGCACGTCCTTAGGCCCAATAAACCTACCCTTCTACTAGTCTTGGTGTCCTTCATAAGCACATGGCTTAGAGCTCTTATCTGAGAATCACCTAAAAACCCTCCAACTATACTAGAATTTCCATCAATTTACCCAACCACAATTAATTATTTTACCGTTCTAGGGCCCACAACACTGCCCTCGTCTAGGGATCTTCAAATTTGCCATATAATAGTGATTTGATTCCTCTCAAAATTACTATTCTTGTGTACAAATTTATTTATTTTCCAAACTATGAACAAATCTAAACTACTCCTCTTATCATCCTTCTAACAATTTGTAGATATCTAATCATCCACTAATATTTCATTGACTAATTGTTTATAGGTTGCTTCAGATATCTATCCAAAACTCTATGGACAATCCACCAAAATAAAATCCTCTTCATGTCAATCCACTCCTCATATGGTAAATTTCTTGTGTTCAATATTCTACTTAGGTTCCACCCTCATTTGGATCTACTATCTCCACACAAAATTATGCAAACCATATTCCAGATATGTGGTCTATATTGTAGAGATAAACCTCGCTCTAAGTGTCATGACCCCTCTTCTTCTACACAGGTTTGTCAAAGTCTTAAGGGCATACCTTATGGACTAAACATGCTAGGAAACTTCCCTTACTAGGGCATTATACTTATATTCTAATTGCTTTAGAACAAAGCCTATCCACCCATAGAAGAAACAACAATTCTTGCCTCCATAAGAGACTCAACCTAGCTCATATGGATCCATATATTCTGGGCATTTAGTTTACTAAAACTTGACCTAAACTTCAGATCTCTACAACCCTCAAACTATGGTTACCTAAGTCAATATTACACCTGTGGCTACTTCTGTTCTAGCCGTAAATTCTAGTGAAGGCCCTACGTTGCTTAGTTGTTTTATATCCTTATCTTGGTAAGTTCTTAAGTGGGAAAAGTTGAGCTTGTACATGAGTGGCCTAAGATGAGTTATATGTAGTTCTTCGGTGAAAAAGGCAAAATCTACTTGTAATAGGTGCAATTGGTCAAGTTATTTTGAATGAAGCAGGTCAATGTCACATGAACTTCAGCAGCTAAGGACTTGATTGGGTTCCCAAGTCATGAAAAAATGTAAGGTTAGTTGTGAGGGTGTGAGTTTCAAGGCGTGCTAGGGAATGCTAACATGTTCCCATTAGCGGGAAGGCATGTCAAATATGCTAAGATGTGCTAAGTGCTAAGGCATGCCAAGATGTGAAAGGGTGTCATAATATGTGCCAGGGATTATCAAGGCAACAAAATGGAGAAACACGTTAAAATACAGGTAAATGAACACATAATAGGATTAATAAGTCATCAATTTACCTTTTCCAAGAGGGTTAGGCTAGGCACACTAAGAATAGGTGCCAAGTGCCAAGTGTTAGTGCATTCTAAACTCCAAATATTCCTATGTTACTTCTCATCCCCTTTCCAATAGTTGATATCACATAACTTTAATATTAAACCATGCTAAAGCATACCAAGGAATCTCAACAAATGCTAGTGTTGGCTTGGTGGGGCCTGACCCAGGTTCATTGTTAGTTAGCCAAACAAATCCCTACACTACTAGCCCTTTCAGCATTAGCCCACAGGGTGCGAACCGAAGTTTCACATGAAGCAGTATGGGGGGATGCTGGAACCAAGTTTCTGCACCCTGAGATGGTCGTGATGTCGGTTTATTCCTCTTATTCCTGATTTCGCGCAGGTCATTAAGTTCTACGGTTATGTCTATCTAGCTCTTTATTCCAACCTTCAATACCCCCACGAAGGGGTACGATTGGCCTTCACGCAGCCCTAACCTATGGTTCAGCTACTTTTGCGTTGCTAGGGCAGCGGATCATGTAGATTCCCAAACTAGCTTAAGTATCTTACTTATCTTATTAAACAATCACAGTTAGCACTATGTAAATAGATATCCTTATTTGCGTTCAATTATACCACATAATTACATACATTCGCGCATCATATAAGCATTATAAATGAATTCATACACAATATGTCAAATGCACTAATAGGAAAGAAAGACACAAAATTTGTAAAATTCTTCTCTTTATGATATCTTCATACAATTATAGACTCTATCCGCCCTGCTCACATAGCTGCAGGGGTCTATGCACTTAGTTGTGGACTTATACCCTAGGCCTCTGCCCACTCAGCTGCAGAGCCTCTACCTACGCTAAGACCCGAAACTTAGACTTCTCTCCTTATTGCTCAAGACTTCATCTACAACTTATGACTTCTAACTACTTAGAGCTTACTTACTTAGATCTTTTTATACAATCCCATGGTCCGCGGACCATGGGTAGATCTTTTAAAGCTGACTTTACTTTACAAAATAAGGGCGGACAACCCTTTATGATTCATGACACCTTCTTGCTCTCGATCTAGGAGGTCTTTACGCTAAGATATCTACACCTGCCGAGTGACTCAAGGACGAGTCACAATGTTTGTGTTGGGGGCCTATTGGGAACAGGATCCCCAAGGATAGTTTTAGCCCCAAAATTGTCCTTGGGGGATCTCGTTCCCAATAGGCCCCCAACACAAAAATTGTGACTCGTCCTTGAGTCACTCGGTAGGTGTAGATATCTTAGCGCAAAGACCTCCTAGATCGACCCGTATGACTGCAACGTCAGCAGTGCACTGTGCGGCCGCTTGCTTCGCGTCTTCAACCATCTACTTGGTCACTGCTCCTAAACTGTTGGCCTGAAGCTTTTGCTAAGTTTCTTGCGAAGTTGCAAGCTTTCCTTCAATAGAGGTTGTCACTGTGTAAGCCTCATCCAACCAGGGCTTTAGTCGTGCCTTCAACACTGTTTCCTTGTGCAGCATTGCATCCACCTGTTCCTTCACCTGTTTAGCCTCCTTTAGCTTTACCAATCTCTGTGTAAGTGCGACGGTTCACGTTGTGCCTTTGACTTCATCATAGTGCTGCTACAGCTCATGTACTTCTGTCTCCAGTCACTGTACATTAGGGTCCTCTTGCAAGTTTTTCAGGACCTCGAACAAGTGCTCAAATAGTTGTGTGTAGTTTGCTACTGCACTATCAACCGTCGCCACTGCTTTTGCGATAGCGGTCATCTGCTGCTCCTTTACTTCTAGCGCAGTTGAAGGCTAGGCCTTCAACTATAACTCTTTTATCTGTAAGTTCAACTCCAACTGAACCCTTGCCATTTTTGTACAAGCATCGTGCACCTCGACTGGTTCTTCCTCATGAATGGACAACTCTGGGACCATTCGGCATGCCTCCTCCACAACCTGCATTATACGCTTGTTCTGGTTAATCACCTCGGTCACGACGGCGATGGAGAGTCTTGTTGTAGTGCCTTTGCTCATTGTTAATCTGCTTCTCACTAATCACCTGGAGGGCACGGTGCTCACAGGCCCTCAGCTCCACAATCACTCGATCCTATAAGAGGTGGAGCGCTTCACCAGGGAGCGCTGCCAGGTTCAACCCTACTCCCTTGAGGGTGCCAACGGTGGGCTTGTCAGCTCATTCTCTGTGGTCAGTGCTCCATCAGGCAACACTATCGCACTGGAGGCCTTCGTGCATAGCATCTCGGCAGCATCTGAAGTGTCAATAGCAAGGCTGGTAGACACTGTGCTAGCTTGTAATGCGTGGGTTTGCAGCTCTTGCAAACCTGTTTGGATAGCCCCCAAGATTATTTGCTGCTATTGCTCAAACTATTATAGGGTCTCCGTGGTGACATCCCGTACCGTGTCACTGATGTCATGTAAATCACACTTTGTGAAGGTGATTGGGTCTAGTGATGTCTTAGTAGCTTTTGATTTCTTCCTGAACCCTCCTTTCTCCTACTCCCTTGGACGCAGGCGAACATCACTTATGGGTCCGTGCCGTGTTGTTCTGTCTGCCCGTCTGTTTCCTCTTATGTCTCAGGTGAAGGTGACCTTGTGCCTTTGTGAGAGCCTTGCTTTATTCCATATGTTTGCTTCTCTGTCTATTGAGCGGCATTGCGCTCCGCCTGGGCCTTGTCAACGACCTCCTTCTTTCTCTTTTCAGCTAGCTACACCATCTTTAGATTAGCCTCCTCCTTCTTTCTTTGCATGGTGGACTTGCTCCCTCCCACCGCCAAGTCTATTGTAGTGTGCCACTCTGCCAGCCATCGATCAAGTACTGCATCAATGGCATCATTTGTTGCTAGGTAAGGCAAGTCATAACATTGCTGCACAATGTCCTTCCGCGCCCTGATGGCCACATGGTAAAAATTTTCTTTGAACTCTACGTAGCCCTGCAGGTTGGGAAACATCGTAGGCAACAACTGTGGTTTGCGATTGATGGCCATGTGAATGTTCATCTCCATCAAGATCCAGAAGATCTTGTTGTCCTTGATTTGTTGCGCATCCTTGGTCGCCCACAACGATGCGTACTTCGTTTCTTCTGGTAGGTCTGGCATGAATGAACGGAATTGGTTGTCCTCTGGCAGCTCCCTTGCTACTAGCACAATCGAAAACAAGAGCCACGCATAGTGGAACGTCTTGCTGAGCTCCTGTGCTTCATGACAGTTCACAAGGAACTCACCGTGGAGATAGTCTTCCTAATTGAACTAAACCCCTTCAGCGCACTGGGTTGCTAGCATGACAATAGGCGTTCGTACCTCATCAGCACAACACTTCTGTTGGGTGTGGAGCCTGATTATCTTCTATAGTACCGGCATATTGGACCCCAGTTCAAAATGGGGCAGCAACGCCGCCCCTAAAATAATTGCTGCCGTGGGGGATCACTTTTGGGAGCCCCCCCCTGGCGGGGGGTTTCGGGGGCAGCGCCCCTGAAGCTAAAAACAACTGTAGAATTGCCTTGTAAAAGTATAGTAATTTCTAGTCAATCTGGGCCGTTCATTAGGCGGATGATCTGACGGTAGAACTTATGTTTAGTTTAGGGTTTTTTGCCCTAGAAGGCAACCCCTCTCTTTATATGAGGGAATTGTATTTGAGGCTGTGAGATAGATGTGTATTCGGTGAGCGAGAAACATAGAGGTGAGACTGTGAGAGAAAACAGAGGATATTACAACGGTTTTGCTGTAGGTTGTATCTCTTCATTTTGCTGGATAATAGAAAGGAAGGACTGGCTGTTCGGGGTGGACGTAGCCCAAACTGGGTGAACCACGTATATCTGTGTCTCTCTTGTTTTGTGCGTTTTCTGTGTTTATATTTCTGCAATATTTTATGTGTTCCATTGCTCCGTAATATATAATTTTCTAACAACTGGTATCAGAGCCGAAGGTCTATTTGGCTGATAAACTCGCAGGAAAGAAGGGTTCCTGGTTCGAGCGGGAGCAATGGCAGAAGATGGTAAGTTTAGGGTTGAGAAATTTAACGGCCAAAACTTCTCACTGTGGAAGATGCAGATGGAAGATTATCTGTATCAGAAAGATCTATACCTACCATTGGGTGGAAAAACAAAGATGCCGACGGGTATGAAAGACGAAGAATGGAACCTTCTCGATAGAAAGGCACTCGGAACAATACGGTTGTGCCTTGCTGCGTCAGTCGCCTTCAACATTTCGAAGGAAACCACGACAGAGGGTTTTATGCAGACGTTGTCGAAACTATATGAAAAACCCTCGGCCTCAAACAAGGTATTTCTTATGAAACGGTTATTTAATATGAATATGTCGGAAGGTGGATCTGTTGCAAACCATTTAAATGATTTTAATACAGTTACAAGTCAGTTAAGTTCTGTAGGGGTAAACTTTGATGATGAAGTTAGAGCTCTGTTATTCTTGTGCTCGTTACCAGAAAGCTGGAATGGTTTGGTAATGGCCATCAGTAACTCTGTTTCTGGATCTAGTACTTTAAAGTTTGATGATGTTGTCGGTGCTATCCTTAGCGAGGAAATGCGACGGAAAAGCTCCGGTGAGACATCGGGAAATGCTTTGAGTGCAGAGTCTAGAGGAAGAAAAATGGAAAGAGGAAAGAGCTCAGGATATCGCAGTAAATCAAGGAAAGGCAGATCCAAGTCCAGATCGGGGATAGTGTGCTGGAAATGTGGAAAGAAAGGACACCTAAAGAAAGACTGTAGATCTCGGAAGGGAAAAGAAGGAGATGCACAGCAAGAAAACAATCATGAAGCAAATGTGACAGGTGAGGTGTTACAAGATGCCTTGATTCTTTCTTTCGAAAATATTATTGATTCCTGGGTGGTAGATTCAGGGGCTTCATTCCATGCCACACCTGATAAGAAATACTTTCATGACTATGTTCAAGGAGATTTTGGACAAGTTCGTCTAGGTGATGATAAACCCTATAAAATCGTTGGAATGGGTAAGGTTCTTGTAAAACAGTAGAATGGAAACCAATGGCTATTAAAGGAGGTAAGGCATGTTCCAGATCTAAAGAAAAATCTGATTTCAACAAGGCAGTTAGGCGGTGAAGGTTGTGTGACAACTTTCACAGATAAAGCTTGGAAGGTCACTAAAGGAGCCCTGGTAATAGCAAAAGGTGAAAAGGTTGGTACATTGTATTTATGCAATGGTATTTCTAACTTTGTTAATGCTTTAACTTCCAGAGGAGCAGATGCAGCATTATGGCATCATAGGCTCGGACACATGAGTGAAAAGGGGATGAAGATTCTTCACTCAAGGAATTTGTTGCCGGGTTTGAAGAATGTTGATTTGGACTTCTGTGAGAATTACATTTATGGAAAACATAAGAGAGTCAGATTTCTCAGAGTTGGGAAAGAAAAGAAGAATGAAAAATTAGAGCTTGTGCATACAGATGTATGGGGACCTGCTCAGGTATCATCTCTTGGTGGCTCTCATTATTATGTTACTTTTATTGATGATGCAACTAGAAAAACTTGGATTTATTGTATTAAGAATAAATCTGATGTATTTGATACTTTCAAGAAATGGAAAGCTTTGGTTGAGATTGAGACAGGAAAGAAATTGAAGTGTCTTAGATCAGACAATGGAGGTGAATATTGCAGCAAAGAGTTTGATAGGTACTGTTCAGAGCATGGAATTCGCAGAGAGAAGACAGTTCCAAGAACACCACAAGAAAATGGTGTGCCAGAAAGGATGAACAGAACAATCATGGAGCGTGCAAGGTGCATGAGATTGCATGCAAGATTGCCTTTACAGTTTTGGGCAGATGTTGTAGATACTGTTGTTTATCTAATAAATAGAGGGCCTTCAAGTTCCTTGGATGGTGGTGTTCCAGAGGAAGCATGGACAGGTAAAAAGGTAAACTACTATATTTTAAAGCCTTTTGGTTGTGAGGCCTTTGTCCATATTGATAAAGAAAATAGAACAAAGCTTGAGGCAAAGTCAAAGAAATGTACCTTTATTGGATATGGTGTTAATGATTTTGGTTATCGCTTATATGATTACGAAAATCACAAAATCATTAGGAGCAGAGATGTAATATTCAATGAAAAGGTCTTGTATAAGAATCAGTTGCAGGAAAAGAAACAGGAAAAGGAAAACAAGGAATACGCAGTTTTTGATGAAATCACTGAAAAAGTAAAGGTGCCTGAAAATAATAATAATCAACAACCACAACAACAGTAACCACCACAACAACAACAGGCACCCGAAACACCTGAAAGTGGTGTTAGAAGATCAACCAGGATAAGTAGACCCCCTGAACGATACTCTCCTTCATTATATTATTTATTGCTGACTGATTCCGGTGAACCCGAATGTTATGAAGAAGCAATGCAGGTTGAAAGCGGGAAGAAGTGGGAGGTAGCCATGGAAGAAAAGATGGACTCCTTAATGCATAACCAGACTTGGGATTTAGTCAGGTTGCCTGTAGGAAAAACTACATTGAAGAATAAATGGGTTTACAGGCTGAAGGAAGAAGATGGAGGAAAACAGAGGTATAAAGCTAGACTTGTGGTAAAGGGGTTTGCACAGAAGAAAGGTATTGATTTTGATGAAATATTTTCTCCTGTTGTTAAAATGACTTCAATCAGAACTATTTTAAGTCTTGTAGTAGCTGAAGATTTGCATCTTGAGCAGTTAGATGTAAAGACAACCTTTCTCCATGGGGATTTGGAGGAAGAGATATATATGCAGCAGCCACAAGGATATGAGGTGAAAGGGAAGGAGAAACTTGTGTGCAGGTTGAAGAAGAGCTTGTATGGTTTAAAATAGGCTCCAAGGCAGTGGTATCTAAAATTTGACAAGTTTATGTCTGAACAAGGTTATACTAGATGTCACTCTGATCATTGTGTTTATCTGAAAAAGCAAAATGATGGCAGCTATATTATATTGTTATTGTATGTAGATGACATGCTTGTTGCAGGATCTAACATGCAGGAAATAAATGTGCTCAAAAGAAAATTGGCAAATTCATTTGCAATGAAGGATTTGGGTGCTACAAAACAAATCCTTGGTATGAGAATAACTAGAGACAGGAAAAAGAGAAAATTAACATCGTCTCAGAATGAGTACATACAAAAGTTGTTGAAAAGATTTAACATGCAAAATGCAAAACCAGTTAGTACACCTTTTGCTAGCCATTTCAAACTTAGCAAAGAAATGTGCCCAAAGACCCAAGAAGACATGAATTATATGTCTAAAGTTCCATATGCATCAGCAGTTGGAAGTTTAATGTATGCAATGGTTTGCACAAGGCCTGATATTGCACATGCAGTGGGAGTTGTAAGCAGGTACATGAACAATCCAGGAAAGGAACATTGGATGGCAGTGAAATGGATTTTCAGATATTTGAGAGGTACCACAAATCAGGCATTATGCTTTGGTGGTTCAAACATATCCCTACAAGGATATGTTGATGCAGATATGGCAGGTGACAGAGATAATAGGAGGAGCACTACAGGATATGTATTTACTGTTGGAGGAACAACTGTCAGTTGGGTTTCAAAAATCCAAAGTGTTGTTGCACTTTCAACAACAGAAGCAGAGTATGTTGCTGCTATAGAGGCTAGTAAAGAAATGATTTGGTTACAAAGGTTTATGGGTGAATTGGGTAAGGAGCATGATATGGGCACGTTATACAGTGATAGTCAAAGTGCCATTCATCTTGCAAAGAACTCAACATTTCATTCCAGGACAAAACACATACAGCTCAAGTACCATTTCATACGATTAGTGTTGGAAGATGGAGAGTTGAAGCTGGAAAAGATACACACTAGCCAGAACCCTGCAGATATGCTAACAAAAGTTGTAACCAGGGAGAAACTGAGAATATGCTCAGTTTCAGTTGGTCTTCAAGGATGATGATGAAGATGAGAAACAGCCAGGTCCAAAGAGGAGTCATTGTCCAGCAAATGGAGCAGCGTTGGAGTTGCTACAATCAGTCTCCAAGTGGGAGATTGTTGGGTGTGGAGCCTGATTATCTTCTATAGTACCGGCATATTGGACCCCAGTTCAAAATGGGGTGGCAACGCCGCCCGTAAAATAATCGCTGCCGTGGGGGGTCACTTTTGGGAGCCCCCCCCTGGCGGGGGGTTTCGGGGGCAGCGCTCCCGAAGCTAAAAACAGCTGTAGAATTGCCTTGTAAAAGTATAGTAATTTCTAGTCAATCTGGGCTGTTCATTAGGCGGATGATCTGACGGTAGAACTTATGTTTAGTTTAGGGTTTTTTTCCCTAGAAGGCAACCCCTCTCTTTATATGAGGGCATTGTATTTGAGGCTGTGAGATAGATGTGTATTCGGTGAGCGAGAAACATAGAGGTGAGACTGTGAGAGAAAACAAAGGATATTACAGTGGTTTTGCTGTAGATTGTATCTCTTCATTTTGCTGGATAATAGAAAGGAAGGACTGGCTGTTCGGGGTGGACGTAGCCCAAACTGGGTGAACCACGTATATCTGTGTCTCTCTTGTTTTGTGCGTTTTCTGTGTTTATATTTCTGCAATATTTTATGTGTTCCATTGCTCCGTAATATACAATTTTCTAACAACTTCCTCATCACCTTCCCATGTAGAATCTGTGTGGCCACCTTTATAGCAGGGTCACAGATGCTGGATATGGAATATCCACGCGGCTTCTCTACCAACTTAAACTTCTCTTTCATGGTCTCCACGAGGGCCTGCTCACCACCTTTTCGCCAAATATCATGGCCATATTTTCTCCTGTGTAAGGAAACCGCGTGATCCTCTGGATCAATCTGTCAGTGATGGATATTGGCTCCTCCAGCCAAAGACACCCATCATGCACCAAGAATAGTAGCTACTTGATGACTGGTACGGTAACCGGGGTGCGATTGCAGTGTGGCACCCATAGCAGGTTGAGAAAACCTACCTTGTCTACTCTTTGAGCCACCTTTGTGGCCTTAATGTGGTCATTCCAGTGGTTGTATCGATGATGCGGTGCATTAGCTGCTTGGTCGCCAGGTGTGGGAACTTCTCATGGTCGGCCATGTCCAAGTCTTCAAGCTTTAATAGAGGAACCCGCCCCAAGTGCAACCCTTCAAAAATAATTTCATCTGGTAGCAGATGGGTTTGCAAGGGGACCTTGCTCTCGTTGATATCTTTTGGGACCTTGGTCTTGCCTTTGCATAGAGGGATGTACGTGGGCAACTGAGTGATAGGGTCAACACCATGGGCTTCAACATCCTCCACATCTACTCCCACATCCTCATCATCCATTGGGATGCCTTCGATTTCTTCCTCCTCTGGCTCTAGATTGATGGCTTTTCACTTCTCCTATGCGGTGGGCTTCAGTGGGTTTCTTCTCGGCAATGCACCCACTAGTATTACAGCCTACTTTTCCTTCTTATCCTTCATGGTTTCCTTGGTTGGGGTAGGCTTTGGTATCGGCGTCCTTGGTGATTTGGGGAATTCTGTTAATACTTCGACAACCTCTGGAGCAACTTCTTCATCCTCCATATCAATTTCCGTCACCGACTCTTCTGCTCCAGTATCTATAGCTTATGTGGGCACTGACATGATGTTCTGCAAGAACTCCTGTGTCTCCTTCGACAATGTTTCAAATACTAAACTGGCTATCATAACTTCGAAGTGCTCACGGTTCATGTGCGCCTGAGAACTCAATAACTCAATTCTTGAAATGCCAAGTTTTTTTGGTTGGATAGCCACCTATAATTTATAGGGAATTTTGAATTCAAATCCGACCATTCCCCCCAAATTTGGTTCATTAATGCCGGATTGGCGGCAGATTTTCAAGGATATGATCCTTAAATTCCATCTTAACTTCCGTTCGCCTGCTTCATTTGGCCGCATTTCTACCGTCAAATCATGAACAATGACTTAACAATCACTTTCCCGTTGACCTACACGATTTCTCCCTGGGTAACTTAGCTCCCTTCGTGCTATTGCGAGCCCTGTGACTCTTCCTTGCTTCGCGTAATCCTCCAATCATGCAGCTCCCCAACCCAGGTAGTGTAGTTTATAGTCCTGCACCTCCTTTCATCTACCTAGAGTGCTAAGACTATGCTACCTTCATATAGTCACATGGTCGGACCATAAGTGTATGGCTTCAATTGATTGCCATTCACCTTTCCTGGGAAGGGATCTCCATTCAATTTGACCAACTGAATCGCTCCTCCATCGGTAATCTCCTTAATGACATAGGGCCCTAACTAGTGCATTTTGAATTTCCCTGGAAATTGATCAAGCTTGCTAAATCATATAACAAAACCAAGTCATTTAACTTAAAGGTGCACAACTTAATGTGCCAATGATGCCATGCATTATCACGCTTCTTTTGGACCTACTGATGAAATCCAACTAGAAATATTTCTTCCTCAAGCTCAGCTAGCTGCGTGAGCCTCTCTTCCAGGCTCCACGATTCGTCATACCTGCGAGTGCCGCTATGCACAAACTAGGTACAATGTATTCCATGGGAATTGCTACTTCAACACCATATACAAGCCTAAAGGGCATTTGTTCAGTCAAATTTTTTCATGTCGTCCAATAGGCCCATAGTATTGCAGGTATACGTAGTTCGCAATCACTTCACTGAGTGTTACAAACCTTGGTCAACGCATTCTCCAACATATTATTGAATGCTTCCACCATCTCGTTAGCCTGCGAGTGATAAGGCATGGTTTTCTAGTGATCACTCATCAAAATATTTGGACACCCGAATCGCGTCAGTACATACTCAAAGAGGAACTTCACAGCAGTTGCGCCTATACAATCCTTTATAGGTTGTGCCTCCACCCATTGAGTCAAATACTCTGTTGTGGTGATAATGTACCTCGCTCCCGTCTTCCTCCCTTGGGGATGAAAGGGTCCCACAAAATCTATACCCCATTTTTCAAAGGTTTGTAATGTCATCTGTGGATTCAGAGGCAATTCATCCCTCTATGAGGGTCTTCCAGTCTTTTGACATACATCACACGCTTTGCAGTATGCTTCTGAATCCTGATGGAGGGTTGGCCACCACAACCCTACGTGCGTAGAATCTTCTGCACAATCGCTCTCCCTGCATAATGTCCTCTCGTGGTGCTCCCTTGAGTGTCCATAAGGATACTGCTTCTTTCAAAATCTGGTACATATTGTCGCAATATCTCATCAAACCCCATTTTATACACATACCCGACAATGACATAAAAGTTTGTTGTGTGCGTCACTAACTCCTTCTTTTGCTAGAAGGTGTAACCTTCTCGGGAAGTTCCTATCGTTAGGAAGTGTATGATATCTTCATTAATGACCATCCACGACACGCACTACAAATAATTGTGCATCAGGAAACCCTTCTTCCAAATTAGTGGGCTCCTCCCTTGTTTCGATGTGCGATAGATGGTCTGGTCCCGCGTTCATTCATCCAGGTTTCACAAGCACTTCAAAATCATAATCCTAGAACAATAACAACCACCTGCAGATTCTTTCCCCCAACATAGGATTATTGACCAGGTATTTCAACGTGGAATGATCTATATACATCTTAAAATGATCACCCAGCAAATAGTGTCTAAACTTTTGCAGTGCGTATACCATGGCTAACCCTTCGCGCTCAATGGTGGAATAGTTCTTCTCTGCCTTGGATAAGCTTCTACTTGTGAACGCTATAGGATGGTCAAAGTCTCCTCCACTAGCCTGTGTCAGTACCACTCCCAGCGCTATACATGACGCATCAACATGTACATGAAACTCCTTCTTCCAATTCTCGAAGACTAAAATTGGCGTGGTGACCATCTTTTCCTTCAATACATCCAATCTTTTCTTACAGTCCTCATTCCAGCAGAATGTGACATCCTTTTTCAATAAATTCTCCATAGGTGCGGTGATCTGGGCATAACCTTTGATAAACTTTCTATAATATCTAGTATGTCCTGGGGTAGCATGCAGTTGTTTCACACTCCTCGGCGCTTCCGAGTTAAGTATCACCACAATCTTCGTAGGATCTACCATCAGTCCCTGTCTACAAACCACATGATCCAGTAGGGTCCCAAAAGGAACACAAAATAGGCACTTCTTTACATTGAGCATGATCTAGTATCTTCGATAGGTATCTAGCATCAGGCGCAAGTTTGCCACCTGACGCTTCACCAGCCCAAACACATTCCAGTCATCAAAGTACACTTCCAGGAACTCATGAATAAATCCCTTGAACATCGCAACAACCACGCACGAGAAAATCACAGGTGCATTCTTCAATCCAAAAGGCATTACAGTGTACTAAAAACACCCCCACTCAGTCGTGAAGGTTTTCTTGCTCCTATCATCCAGCGCAATTTTGATCTGATGGGAACTAGAGAACCCATCAGTGAAGGAATAAGATTCTTGGCCACCTACATTGTCCAACACTTCATTAGTGAATGGAGGCGGGAAAGGATCATGTGCACAAGCGTAATTCAACTTCCTGAGATCTACACATATCCTTATTTCATCCTTCTTCTTCTTCTCCTGTACCACCATTAGCCTTACCCAATCAGATTCTTCCACAGGCTCAATAATGCCTACCATGAGCATCTTGTCTAGCTCTAAGCGGACCTTCTCCTTATACTTCATATTGAGATGGGAAGGTCTTTGTTTAACCAACTTCGCGTCAGGCTTCAACGTGATATTCATAACACCTAGGTCCCCGATTATCCCTTTTAGAACCGTAAACTTGGTAGCGAACAAATATTGGTATTCACGAAGAAATTTAGTGACCTTATCCACTGTCGTGTCATCCCAGTAGTCTCCAATCTTCACCAATTTGGGTTATGCCTCCATACCAATATTTACCTATTTCATTTTTGTGGCATAGTTATATCAAGATTCTCAATCTGCGGTCCTTCAACCTCGTGGTGACCTTTTGTTTTATGGATGTTAACTTATCACAAATCCTCATCTTCTTCTTTAGCAGTTACGTTATAGCATTCCAACGCGTGACTCAGCTGAGTAGTCTAATTGAGTTGAATAAGGTCCAAGGGACCCTGCGGTATCCTAAAGATTGCTGCTTTTACTTCTTGTAGTGCCTCATCAATACAATCAAACTCGTCTTCAAAGATGAATGTCATTATGAATCCCTCATAGAGAATATCCCATTCACCTGTACCATGGCAAAGCTCTGTTTCTAAGTACTAGTTCATCGGGATGACATACAGGGTATGAAAAAACAAGTGCACCCATTCAGGTTCGGGCTCCTCTCCATAAGCCTGAGCCCATTTGGCCAAGTGTGCACGCGGATCATCCTGTAGGTTTTAGCCCCGTATAGAAATTACCTGCATACGAATTCTAACAATAGAAAATAAACAATGTGAGAGCATAACACATAAAACACATATACACAGAGATTTCCCCTTGGATACCAAAATCGGAACTACCAACTTGATTTTTCATTATTATCCTTTCGATGTTATAGTACATATTTATACATACCGAAGCATCCAATACCATGGACTGAAAACCATCGCGTCCAAAACCATGTGTGAAAACCATGCACAAAACCATAAGCAAGTCCGCCCAACCTAATATAGGGTCCATTTTTTTTTCTTCCTGAGGCGCTGCCCCGGACACCGTAGAGGGGGGCTACCTATCCCCCTTAAACCCCCTGTGATTGCCCCATTATGCAATCGGAGCAACGAAGGGGAGGCTCCACCCCCTCTCTAGCCCCCTAGTTAACTATGTGGTCTAGTTGTGGAAATAATATAACACAACCCAACATTCTCCCACTTGTTGTTTCCTTTCCACATGGGGCCATAGGAGAGCTTAGTCATTTATCCAGCCCTGGAATGCCCATTTTTCTATACACCAAGAGAACTTCTCAGAGCTCACAGATTTTGTCAATGCATCTGCAGTATTCTTCAAAGTGTCCACCTTTACCAGCAACACCTTTTTGTCTTCTATCATATCCCTCACAAAGTGATACTGAACATCAATGTGCTTTGTCTTTGAATGGTAAGCAGGGTCCTTTGCCAAGAAAATTTCACTTTAGTTGTCACAATCTATCCTTATAGCTCCCTTTACTAACCCCATACTTAAACATAATCTCTGCAACCAAACTGCTTCCTTGCTTGCATGAGTGGATGCCATGTATTATGCCTCTGTAGTTGATAGTGCCACTACAGATTGTTTCTCACTCATCCAACTGACTACACCTCCAAATAGGTTAAAAACATACCCAATTGTGGATCTTCTCTGATCCAGATCTCCAACCCAATCTACATCAACAAAGCCACAAATATCCAACACTCTGTCCAATCCTGGTCTTCCTTGGTAACACAAACCATAATTGTTAGTGCTACGCAAATACCTTAAAACCAGCTTCACTGTTGTCCAATGCTCCTTTCCTGGTTTTGAAATAAACCTGCTCAATAATCCCACTGCATGTGTAATGTATGGTCTAGTACGGACCATTAAATACATTAGGCTATTGACTGCACTTGCATATGGAACACGGGACATGTCCTCTTCATCTTCTTGTGTCTTGGGACATTATTCAGCAGATAACTTCACACATACAGGAATAGGAACCTTCACCGGTTTACTATCCTGCATATTAAACCTTTGCAGTATTGTCTCAACATACTTCCATTGGTTTAACCAAAGCTTCCTCTTTGCTCGATCTCTTTTAATTTCCATGCCCAAAATATAGTTTGCAACGCCAAGATTTTTCATGTGAAATTTGGAGGACAATTTTGTCTTCAAATCCTGGATAATTTCTTTTTCATTTCCAACCAGCAACATATCATCCACATACAAGACTAGATAAATAACATGATCACCAATTAATTTAAAATACACACAATGATCTGCTTTGCCTCTGGTGAAGCCAAGTCCCCGTATAAATGTATCAAATTTATGATACCACATCCTTGGTGACCAGTTCTTTCTTACCCTTCACCACAAAGCCTTCAGGTTGCTTCATGTAGATCTCCTCTTCCAAATCCCTGTGAAGAAATGTTTTCTTCACATCCATATGTTCTACCTCAAAATCAAAAGCAAAAACAACAGATAAAAGTAATCTAATAGAAGCTACCTTGGCAACAGGAGAAAAAATATCACTAAAATAAATTCCCGACACCTAGGAATAACCTTTTGCTACCAATCGAGCTTTGTATTTCTCTACCTTTCCTTCTTCATTTGTCTTCTTCTTGAACACCCATTTGCTGCCAATCGGTTTCCTTCCAACCAGCAACTCCACAAGATCCCAAGCCTCATATTTGTGCAAAGATTCCATTTCAACAACCATGGCCTCTTTCCAAAGTTTTCCATCCTCTGAATCTACTACTTCCTTCATAGTTCTGGAATCATCATCAATAACAAATAAAGCAAAATTTGAACAGAAAGCAGATAGACTATACATTTCTGGCTGCCTTCTTTCTCGAACTGATCTTCTCACACCCAAAGTTTGTGGCTCTTCGTCTTCTGATTCCTCCTCTATTGTAGAGTCTGATTCTTCCTCCTTAAGCTCAAACTCTATCTTCTCAGGTTCCTTTGGTTGGATTTCATGTTTAATAACATATTTCACCTCTCTTAACACCACATCTCAGCTGTACACAACCTTCCTTGTTACTTGGTTCCAAAGCTTATAACCCTTTAAACCATCCTTATACCCAATAAAGGTTCACTTTTCAGATTTACTATCCAACTTGGTTCTTTTCTCCTTTGGAACATGTACATATGCATCGCATCCAAATACCCTCAGATGTGAAAGAGAGGGTTTCTTACCATTCCATACCTCTTGTGGAGTCTTATCCTCCAATGTTGATGAAGGTGATCTGTTGACCAGGTAACATGTTGTCTCCACCGCCTCTACCCAGAATTCATGTCCTAACCCGACACCACTGAGCATGCTTCTTGCCCTTTCCATCAATGTCTTGTTCATTCTTTCTGAAACTCCATTTTGCTCAGGTGTATATGGAGCAGTATTCTGCCGTTCTATACCACACTTCTTACAGAATTCTTCAAATTCCTTGTTGCAAAACTCTCCACCGTTATCTGACCTCAACAGCTTTATCTTCTTCTCTGTCTGGTTTTCCACCAGAGCCTTAAATTCTTTAAACTTGTCAAAGACTTCAGATTTATTCTTAAGGAAATATATCCATGTATTCATTGAGAAGTCATCTATAAATGATACATAATACATAGAATTACCCAGTGATGGAACCTTCACAGGTCCAAACACATCACTGTGCACAAGCTCTAAAATATTTTTCACCCTCTTACCACCAGAGGGGAAATTCACGCAATTTTTCTTCCCATATACACAATTTTCATAGAAATCAAAATCCAGAGAGCTATTACTCATACCTTCTACCATACCTTTACCATGAATTATTCGAAGGCCCTTCTCTCCAATATGTCCAAGCCTTTGATGCCACAACATGGTCTTCTCTCTAGTGACCACTAGATTTTATGCTCCACTTTTAGGAACCACAGCACTGTTGCACCCATAAAAAACAATGCTACCTTGCATCTTGTATAGAGTTCCAATCTGAACTCCCCACATCAATACCAGTGCTCCCTGAACCATCTTGCAAGTATCCTTCTCGAACACCGATTTTACACCTACATCATCCATCTTGCTTACAGAAATCATATTTCTGGCCAATGCAGGAATATGAAGAACACCTGGAAGTGTTCTAATGCTTCCACCTTGCAACTTCAACTTTACTTTTCCGCGACCAATGATTCTGGCCTTCCTATCATCCCCTAAGAAGACATCACCACCATCATATTTCTTGTACTCACAGAACCACTTTCTATGGGAGTGAAGTGAAAGGATGCACCTGAGTCAATCAACCATGCCTCATGATCTATATGTGTACTTGAAGAGGCCAAGTACACATTCCCACCTTCATCTGAGGTCGTTTTTGTCTGTACAGAAGGAGCATCATCAGATCCCTTTCCTTTGTCAGGAGCTTTAGATTTATAGTCCCTTTTTTAGTGTTCTTCCTTTCCACATTTCCAGCACACCACCTTTATAGGTTTTCTTGGAGATTTAGATCTCCCTCTAGATTTAGATCTCCCACTCAATGACTTATTTTTGTTTCTGTTTTGGGACCGTCCTCCTACAAACAAGGCATCACCATTTTGGCTCTCCATATTTTTCCGTCTCATCTCCTCTGTCAACAAGGATGAGACTATTTCATCAAACTACAAGGCAATTTCATTGCTACCTTTTGCAATAACCAGACTATCCCACGAATTTGGCAGAGAACACAACAAACTGATGCACTTATCTTCATCTAAAATTTTAATACCAACATATAATAATTGACTTACCATAGTATTAAATGCGTTCAGATGCTCTTTCACTGAGTCTCCATCTTTCATCCTCAAGTTATAAAACCTTTTCCATAGGAAAAATTTATACCCCAGAGAATTAGATTGGGACAAATTCCCTAACTTGTCCCAAAAATCCTTTGCCATAGCTTCCCCATATACATTCAGCAACACTGAATCTGAGACACACGATCATATTGTGCTCTTTGCCTTCTGATCCAACTTTTTCCATTCTTCATCGGACACACCCATTGGTTTAGTACCTAGATCTACCGCGATCCAATGATCTTTATCCACCAATAGATCCTCCATCTTGAGTTTCCATAACTCAAAACTCTGACCATTAAATTTCTCGATCTCTATCTTTTCACTGCTCACCATATTCTTTCAACATGAGAATCGATCCCGTAGATCTCCCACTAAACACGGTCTACCACAGGCCCAAGCAAAACCCCTCAGTCACAAAGGCATAAGCCAAAACAGCCTTGATACCAAATGTAGGTTTTAACCCCATACTGAAATTACCTGCATACGAATTCTAACAAAAAAAAAAAAATGCGAGAGCATAACACATAAAACACATATACACAAATATTTCCCCTTGGTTCCCAAAACCGGGACTACCAGCTTGATTTTTCATTATTTTCCTTTCAATGTTACAATACATATTTATACATGCCGAAGCATACAATACCATGGACCGAAAACCATCGCGTCCAAAACCATGTGCGAAAACCATGCACAAAACCATAGGTAGGTCCGCCTAACCTAATATAGGGTCAAAAAAAAAAAAAAATCCGGGATGCTACCTCAGACCCGATAGAGGGGGCCTACCCAGCGCCCTCAAACCCCTAGTGACCCCCCCCACTGCACAATTGGCGCAACGAAGGGGAGGCGACCCCTTGATTAACTGCGTTGGCTAGTCGTGGAAAGAATATAACACAACCCAACACGCCGAGTGTGTGCACAAATCATCATGCCCATCATATTTGCCTATCATTCATACCTTCATCTTCCCAAAGTGTGTTCTCATCATCCTCCTACATTCACACTAATCATCAAAGCTACCCTTTTGCATACCCCACCACCTTACGCTCGTAGCACGCAGTGCCCAGTGCCCAGTCCAAAGCCTGGAAGCGCTGCTTCTCTAGTACCTCCCTCTAGAATGCATCCAAAAAGATATCTACATCATTCAAGCCATCATAAGTGGGCAGACTTCTTACCTCTGATGACACATAGCACAACGACCGGGTCATCATGTTACAGCTTAGTGTGGTTACTTCATGTAGCCGATTCTGCCAGCGCTCTAATTCTTCATCAGAGTTCGAGGTGCAGGAACTCTCGTGATCCCATGTAATTCATCCATCCACTATTGGATTCACCCAATCTTGGACTCGCATTGTTATCTTATAGATATAATCAAAATCGTCATCACTCTCATAATCGCAAACTAGTTCAGTATAGCACGATCCTTTAGCAGGATCTAGGGGTACTATTACGCAGAGCGATTTATTCTCAAATATCATCTTTCACTTCTTTAGGTTGATTACCCCGTTCATATCGATAGCCCAATCAATGCTAAGGAGTGTAGGGTAGGGGTTTCTATCATCCACAATTTCTATTACTTCAAAGTCAGCCAGCACACACGTGCTTTCAATATCTACAGTCACCCCTTGTAGCCACCCCATGGGGATGATCTTCTGCTGATTTTCCATCCTTAACTGAATTGGAGACCACTGCAGCGTGGATCTTCCCATCCATTCCCAAGTCTACTTCGGTAGGACATTCACATCTGACCCCGGGTCCAAAATAACTTGATCCATCTCATACTCTCTTATCTGTGTGGTCGGACTCATCTCTCATCCTGTCCTTGTTTTGTGCTTACCAATATTTCATACCACGCGTGGTTCACCAGGAGTGTTTCTGGCACATCTATTTATAACCTCCTTTAATCCTTTTACAGCTTTTCTATCATGCAACAACTTCATGTAGGTCTCTAGGAAGGTTGTAAGCATAGAAGGGTCCATTTCTTGATTAGGCTTATCCTCTTTCCCTGAGGTGGAGGCCTCAGAGAAGCTCTTCTTTTCTTCCATGAACATTTCACATGCACGCTCCAAATCGAATTCCGCCTCCTTCGCCGGAGCTTTGTGAACCCATACATTGTCTTCGGGTTTTTTCCCCTTATCATCCCCTGTTGTAATTCCACTTTAGAGTACTATATTCACATTCAAATCCTATTCACAAGGCTCATACCTCATCATCTGCAGGTTCTGAGTCGACTGAGGTGGTAGCCCCCTTTGTCACGTATCCTTGCTATCAGCGTAGGACAATCCTTCGTCTCATAATCAAACAGAGTGCAATATTTTCACGATGGACACGTTGGGTTAGTGCAATCATGGGCGTAGTGTCCTGGTCCTCCATAATTGTAGCATATTAATTGTCCCCTACCTCTGCCAGGTCCTCCTCCACCTCGGCCTCGTTCGCGCCCCTGAAAGCCTGTTCACACCATTCCTACGTTCTGGATAGGGGGTCGTGTCTATGCCTGAACCTTGTAGGTGGGTGTTCTATCCATCATCAATTCATAGCTTCTACAGTTGCGCTCATCATGCTCTACCGATCTACAGAAGTTGTAGAACAATTGTTGTGGTGTTTGTACAAACTTCTGCAGTAAATGCCAGTTATATGTCATATGTTTTCCTGCTACCTGACATATAGTGCACCACAATGCAAGCCCTGCGCTTGATCCTGCTTGGGCCTTCAGCCTCAAAGGCATCAATCCTACCCCAGTAATATAGTTTGCAAAGACTAGGCTATGGTATTTTTCATGCCCCTGACCTTTACATTTTAGGCACCATACCTCTTTGCGCACCTTCAAACAAACTATTTTGTCCTCCTTCAGGCTTTGCATTTGAATGCAAATATTTTTCAACTGCGCATGGATCCGCTGAACCCCCATATTCAAATCCTACATTGGTGTTTCATGCAATCTCATTGCAATCTCCAAGGCCTCTGCCTGAGTTGTTATCTTTTGTTTTGACAGCGCAACCCTTAGGCGTGGTAGGAGAGAAGCCACAAACCATTCGCGGTGTTGTCCATCTATTAAGTTCATATTAGCTTCACAGATTTTAAAATTCAACATCTTATATAATTCCCAAGGTTTCTCACCTAGTTTCATTGTGATTTCTTTGAACCCCGCAATTGACTGTGCCTTAGATTTAGGCTTACTAAACTCTTTATTCAGTGCGGTCTAGATGTCTACCACTCCAGTGTTTGGGTTATCATTAGAGTATTTACTGTACCAGGTTAGCGCACAATCCTGTAGAGAACTAACCAGTGTTTACTTCTTCATGTGATCATCTGTAACGCCCTGAGCTTCCCATACAGCTTTCACAACGAACCAGAACTAGTCCGGGTCCTCATTTCCCAAGCCTTTAAACAAAGGTAGCTTCACTGAATTTTCCATGCTGAACTGCAGTGGAGGTGGAGGTGGTACGGGTGAAGTTGCGGGCGATGGTGGTGAAGTCAGAGGTGGGTGGGAGGAGGAGGCAGTCGCGGGAATCCTTGTCTTATTAACTTAATAGCACTTCGCAAAGAAGCCTATGCTACTCCCTCTTTGTCACCCAATGGAGGTGAAATCAACGGACTATATTCAGGATGTAAGTTTTTCCGCTTCGCGTAGCTCTGAACATCAAGTTAGCTGCATAACCTGTTTTTTTTACAATAACATCATAATCCAAGTATTCAAATATTTCAAGTACTTACCTTGCGGTCCTTTGAAAACATGTTGCTCTACTTCGTTGTAGCTGACTAAGGTTATCGACCGTGAATTCAATCACAAATCCTCCTATGACGTAATCGAGCCAATGATCGACAACACGGGTGATCTTATTCTCAGAGGTTTCCAGTCTCTGTACTAACTCCAGGGTCCAAACAATAGGACCATCAAGTCTCCACCTTCCTTGGCTATTTGCTAGCTTCCAGATCCACTCGTATAGCTCAACTGGAAAGGAATAGAAAAATATCTCATGGATTTCTGTATATAGGTACCTGTCTAGCCATTGTTCCTTAGTTAGTCACAGATTTCTTTTCTCCTGTGCTATGAATTCATGGATCTTCCTATCCAACAAGTCTCCAATCTCTTTCTTAGTTGGATTCCAGTGATACGACATCACATATCTCTTATGCAGATTTTGGTCCCAAAAATGGAACCATTTGTTGGCATGGTGGGGCCTGAACTAGGTTCAACGTTAGTTAGGCAAACAAATCCCTACACTACTGGCCCTTTTGGAATCAGCCCATGGAGAGTAGACCGAAGTCTCACCCGAAGTAGTGTGGGGGGATGCTGGAACCAAGTTTCCGCACCCTGAGATGGTCATGATGTTAGTTTATTCCTCGTATTCCTACTTTCATGCAGGTCATTATGTTCTAGGGCTTTGTTTATCTAGCCCTTTATTCCACCCTTCAATACCTCCGCGAAGGGGTACGATTGGCCTTCGCGTAGCCCTAACCTGCGGTTCAGGTACTTTCACGTAGCCCTAACCTGTGGTTTAGGTACTTTCGCGCTACTAGGGCAGCGTATCGTGAAAATTCCCAAACTACCTTAAGTATCTTACATATCTTATTAAACAATCACAGTTAGCACTGCATAAACAGATATCCTTATTTGTGTTCAGTTATCCCATGTAATTACATACTTTCGCGCATCATATAAGCATTATAAATGAAATTCATACACAATATGACAAGATGCATTAACATGAAACAAAGACACAAAAGTTGTAAAATTATTCTCTTTATTAATATCTTTAGACGATTACAGACTCTATATGCCCTGCGCACATAGCTGCAGGGGTCCGCGCAGTTAGCTGCGGACTTCTACCCTAGGCCTCTATGCACTCAGCTGCAAAGCCTCTACCTATGCTAAGACCCGAAAATGTCTCCTTATTGCTCAATACTTCATCTAAAACTTATAAATTCTAACTACTTAGAGCTTACTTAGCTTTTTTTATACAATCCCTTGGTCTGCGAACCATGGGTAGATATTTTATAGCCGACTTTACTTTACAAAACAAGGGAGGACAACCCTTTACGAATCATGACACCTTCACACTCCATGACCACAAAATGCGGAGTCTTTACAACTTTATTACAAACTTTGACCCAAACATGGGCTTTTAGCCCCAAAACTATCCTTGGGGGATCACATTCCCAACAGCTAGACATGCTAAGACTTGCCAAGCGCCAACACATGCCAAGTGCCAATGTGTGTTAGGGAGTGATACACATGTTACGAAATGGAAGAGCATGCTGAAGAGTGCTAAGGTGTGCCAAAGAGTGCTAATTCATGTTGAGGAGTGTTAGTTAGTACTAGGGAAACATAAGGGAGCACTAGGTCAAAATGCATGGAAGTGAATGAATATGAGGGTGTGTCAATGAGTGCTAGCTGGCATGCCAAAGAGGGAGTGACAAGGTCTGTTATGCACTAGTAAGTCATGTTAGGGAAGATCATAGCATATTAAGAAGTGCCAGAGTGTGCTAGGGAGTTCCAGCGTGTGTTAACATGTGCCAAATCGTGCCAAGGCATGACAGATGCTGAGGCATGCTAGGATGTGCAGGATGTCGGGGTATGCCAATATTTTCAAGGATTGTCAAGGAAACATAAGGAATAACCAAGCTAGAATGCAAGGAAATGAACACATAAGAGGTTTAATAAGTTGAGGCTTTATCTTTTACAAAAGAGGCATGCTAGGCACACTAATAATAGGTTCCAATACATGCCAAGTTCTAATGTGTGCCAAATGCTAATGCATGTTAATGCATGCCAAAGTGTTCTAGGGCATGCTAGGGACTACAGGGCATGCCAATGCATGCTAGGAGAGTGTTATCTTATGCTAGGGCCTGCCAACATGTGCTTGGGTGTCCTAGTCATGACAATATGTTCTAGGTACAAAGATGTTCCAAGACATTCGAGGTACCAAGGAATCTTAGTGTGTGCCAAAACATGTTAAGATGTGCCAAGAGCATTGAGGAGTGGTAGGTCTCTCTTATTAATAGAATTTTTAGAGATTTATTATGTATTAAATAATATAGTTCCTACACACACCAATGGAACTTTATCCAAAGGGAATTTGTTAGATAATAAACCTAATAGGGATGAATCATGCATTGAATCATAGGGAAATTATATTCTCATTATGTGAGGGAAATGATAAACACTAATTACTTCTTAACAAATTCACTGACTCTAACCACTATGGCCTTGGGCACATAATGAAAAATACTCCACGATAATGGTCTTAAATCATTATAATTTGACAAAAAATATAGTAGCATGCACATTGTGTCATCAAAAACTCATTGGAATGATCAATGATGACAGATATTTTTTTACCATCACTAAACGTAACCAAAAAGAGCATTGGCGAGGGTCAATAAAAGATCGTCACTAGAAGTGTCACCAAAGAAAGAATTAGTAACGGGCCTTTAACAACCCTCACCAAAATTGTCACTAAAAATGGCTTTGGTGACAATCCTTAAAGAACCATCACTATATGCACTTACAACAACTCTTTTTTAAGGACCGTCACCATATGCGACATTGGTGACGGACCTTAAAGGTCTGTCACAAGCATTCCCTCACCAATGACCTTTTTTATTGTAGTGATTGGTGGAAGTTATTTTTCAAGGAAAGATACCTTCGAGAAAGAATAAGAAGTCTAGACTCGATTTAAACCTCAAGAGGGTGCTCCCTGATCCAAGATATTTTACTTACAGATGCATCAAAATTACCTATAACAGATTTAATTAACCATGGAACTTAAAAGGACATAAAAAAAAACGAAAAATAATTAGAAGAACACAAAAAACCATGACAAAATGATTTGATTATGGAGTTTGTCCAGTTTGGACTACGTTTCCGGGCCCTACTCAACAATGGCAAGGCATTCTTTGGATTAGTGGCATAAAAGAGATAAAGGTACAACAACAAGAAATTACAACCCTTATACCTCCAAGTTGATAGATGGGAAGAGAATAGAGAGCTCAACTTTGAAAACAGATAGAAACACTAAACTCCTGGCAAAAAATAGTGCAAAAACTCCTATTCAAACTCCCAATTTGGATAGTCAGGCATTGAACAACCTTTTCGGAACCTCCTTGCTACTCAAGGCAAGGTTACAGCCTGCTACCAGGGCCAGGGTCTATTGTATGCAATCAAATCTGTATATTCGACTAGTCCTCTCCTCCCTGCCTTTCTCTAACACAACAATCATATATATAAGATCATGGCAGCATCCCTCAAAATCGAGCAATTCCAACATAATATCCAAGGTTAGCAGGTAGAAGGATTCATGGAGAAAACCCTTCCGTAATAGAAAATCCAATGTCTAATAAAGCAACCCGTTACAACAATGCATGAGTCTTGGAGATGGGTTTATCGGCGCTTCCAACTTATCGACGGACAATCCAAGCCCGGACACAGCCATCCTACAATAACTACAAATCTGACAGAAGTATTTACCATAAGCCATAATGTTTCACATCTGGCACTCCCATCACATTACGGAAACCAGCGTGAAACCCTCGGTGCATTGGTTAGCACTCTACAACATCTACAGAACTGTCAGATTTATTAATCATGATATATAGTATATTAGGTCTGCACCCCTTATTGCAGTATCACAATCGGAACCCACTGCAAAAACGCAATTGGAAATTTGTCTCGAACCACATCATAAGCACCAACTATTTTGTGTGATTATGATATGCGATGTATATCACATCACATCTAAGTCCTGCCAAGGTCGATTCGTATCTCCTCTGGCTTGTGATATGTAATATCGCAATCGCAGCCGCGAACACCAAGGGTCGATTCTTCCTTAAGTGCTCCTCCTTTTCACCAATATGTGATATGTAGGATCTAGTGGCATCCTACCATGTTGCGCTCCCTTATTTGCTGAAACTATGCCATGTCATCTTCTCCTTACTACTTGGACAAGTCAAACTCAAACTTTGGCTTGTTGTAACTTTGTCATCTGGACTCGGATTTGAGTGTCATTTGCACCGTTGGAATCAGGATGATGAGCACTTCAATCTAATTCTAAGCTTATTGAGATTATACCACTTTAATTTTTAAGCCTTTTGTCATGCCACTGGTACTTTTCTGAACTCCACCTGGATCATTCCTCCCCACTAAGAGCTTTTGGACCACCAAAAGACTTTTCAATCAATTGGTAAGTAAGGAAATTACTCCCTCACGTTTTCCTTCTCCATCCATCGAGCTTTTCTTGGATGCATTCCTTTGATGTCAACATGGATGTACTCCATGCCTCCTCATTGTGAAGTTCTGGTACTCCAGTCGAGTATGATATCTTTGGGCAACTTATCTAGATACTCAAGTGAAAATCATCCACTGTAGGAATCTGTGCTACCTCCTCGGTATCCATAATCAATGGAGGCTCATAAAGCTTTAGTTTTTCCACATTCACCACAGAGTAAATTTTCATATAAGCAGGCAAGTCAAAACGAAAAGCATTGTCTCCAATATTTGCCAATATGGTGAAGGGACCATATCTAATGTGTCTCAATTTATTTGCTTCTCCCCTCATTCAATCTTTTCTGATGTGGAACCATACCTTGTCCCCAACTTGAAACATATGGTCAACTCAGTGCTTATCATGTTGAGCTTTATATCGAGCTTGACTCTTCTCCAACTACTCCTACACTGCCTAATGAATTACCTATATCCACTAAATGAACTTTTGTGCCTTGTCCCTATCATCTCATCCATTTCCATCTTCCTATTTCCCAAAAACTATGTCCAAGAGATCTATGGGTAGATAGCCAAAACATGTCTCAAATGATGAACTCTATGTAGATGAATGTGCTACTTGATTGTACACATGTTTCACATAAGGAATCTGCTCATCCCACAACTTGGGATGTTGCCCACAATAGCCTCGCAACAAGTGTACCACGGTACGGTTGAAAACCTCTGTCTGTCCATCGGTCTGTGGGTGAAATGTCGTACTTCTTTTCAGCTTGGTGTCCATCGTTATCCACAAGCTAGTCCAAAACTCCCTAAGAAAGCGAGAGTCTCGATCTGACAAAATAGATGTGGGCAACCCAAAATGGACCCAAACATGATGAAAGAAAAGAAAAGAATTATGCTCAGCAGTGACCTTCTTTTTACAAGGCATTAAAATACACATTTTATAAACATATCCACAATGACATAAAAATATTCGTGACCTTTCCTAGACATATAGGTAAACCTCCTAAAAAGTGCATGGACACACTTTCCCATGGTCGAATTAGAATAGGTAGTGGTGTGTAGATCCCAAGTTTTCTATTAGAGGGATGTGAAATAGAACACGACACAAAACCCTTTACAAAGCGATTCATGATGTTTTTCATATGAGGCCAAAAACAAAACCTCTATAAATGATGTAAAGTTTTCTCAATGCCAAAATGACTAGACACCAGAGAGGTATGAGCCTCTCGGATTACGTGAACCATTTCATCCCTCAATATACACAGTTTTCCAAGGTGGTACAATAGATTTCCCTGCAAGTAATAATTGTCCACCTGTGATCCATGAGTTAGTTTTGCATAGATTTATTTAAAATCATTATCATTAGCATACTGTTCATCATAATTTTCTAATGACAAAGAAACATTTTGAAAAACTACAGATGCATAAATAGGAGGGTGAGAAAGCATATCTGTTACTTTGTTGTTGGCGCCCTTCTTATATTTTATTGCCAAATCAAACTGTTGGAGGAATCTCATCCATCTAAAGTGACGGGCTTGCTAAAGCTTGGTCTATGACTGAAGATACTGCAAGGGCTGATGATCCATGTGGATGATGGTCTCCTTGCCAAGCAGATAGTGTTTCCACTTCTTTACACTCTAAACCAAGGCATACAACTCCCGGTTATACGTAGGATGTTTCACAACAACCCGGGAGAAAGTTTCTAAATGGTAACAAACTGGCTTTCTTTGTTACATCAATACAACACCCATGATATATCTACTGACATCTATTTTAATTTCAAAAGGTTGTTGAAGGTTTGGTAAGGCTAGCACTGGTGTCGTGATGATCTTCTGTTTCAGTGTATCAAAGGATTTATGGTATTTTCCTCCCCATTGAAAGGCCTGCTTCACACTAGTCAAGGCATGAAAGGGGGCTACGATAATGGAGAAGTTCGCCATGAACCTTCTCCAATATTGCACCAAGCCCATAAAACTTCAGACTTCTATGACATTTGTGGGTTCAGGCCACTTCATTATCACCTCCACTTTAGAGGGATCTATCCTTAAGTGCCCATTACCGAAAATATGGCCTAAATAAATTAGAGAAGTCTTCAAATTCATACTTTGGTAGTTTCAAATATAATTTCTCTTTCTTCAAAACATAAAACACTTTCTTTATGTGACACATATGTTCCATTCATGTCCTACTATACACAAGAATATCGTCTAGATACACGAGAACAAAATGATCAAGAAATGGCTGAAATAAATCATTCATTAACCTCATGAACGTGGTTGGAGCATTACATAGTCTGAATGGCATGACCATCCATTCGAATAGCCCCTACGTGATTTTGAAAGTAGTTTTCCACATGTCTTGCTCTGTAATTCTCACCTGGTGGTAACCACTACGCAAATTCAACTTCGAAAAATAAAGAACATTTTGAATTGATCTAACAATTCATCAATGCAAGGGAGAGGGTCGAGTCTTCACTGTGATCTTGTTCAACACCCTGTAATCCATGCACATTCTCCATGTGTCGTCTTTCTTGGGCACCAACACGATTGGTGAGCCACAAGGAGAAGAACTCGGTCTAATGACTCCCTGATTTAACAATTCTTGCACCTATTTCTTGATCTCCTCCATCTCGATAGAAGCCATCCTGTGCGTGCCAACATTTGATAAAGGAGCATCCTGTTGCAAATGGATCTCATGTTGGATTTCCCATTTAGGGGGAAATCATCTCGGTTCCTGAAACAATTCATCATAGTCAGAAAAAATTTCAAATAATTCCTTCTTATGATCAGGATCACAACCTATGAAAGCATCAACCGTCTCATCTTCTTTCTCCCTCACTACCATGATCATGCACCCTTTACTAGAATTAACTCATATTTTAACCTACCATGCACTGACAAGGCTAGCACTAACTTTTATGTGATGAGATCTGACTATATATTCTACCCCATCCTTGGTGAAGTGGTATTTGTTTTCATGCTGAAAGAAAACGAACTTTTTGTCATATAAATATGGGCTTCCCAATATGATTCCACAGATGTCCAAAGGTACTACATCTAACTCTACCTCATCAAATGATTTAGAAGTGATTACAAACCTGGCCCCACACTACTTTGTGACCTGTAATTTGGCTTTATCGCTTACCCAACCAAGTGGGTATGGACTCGGATGAGGTTTAGTTTCAAGGCCTAGCCTTTTTACTAAGGAATCTGAGATTAAGTTTGCTTAGGAACCTAAATAAAGTAGAGTTTCCACCCTTGTATGCTTTATGACAACTCTAATGTGGAACAACTCAATTCTCTTTTGCTCACGACTCACAGGCTCATTCAAATAACTAGTGCTTGTGACTGAATCAAAACATCATTAATAGAAAGAGTACATTTTGCGCCCACGGCTGTGATCAATGTTTTATTGTTGGAATCCGATCCATGGTCCTGTGTTGTTGCCACTGTCTTCTGCTTCCCCTTTCCACTGAATCTCTTTAGTCTCAGTTCCAGATGCAACTTCCAGCATTGGTCCTCATCATGCCCATCCTTCTTGATGTGAGTGCACGACAGTGTTGCTTCGCCCCCCTTCTTGGCAGCAACAGTATTCTTATTCTTCCATTTTCCTTTCTTCTAGAATTTTCCATGCTGAGGTTTGAATGGATTCTTCTTGGTTTGGTCATCTTGATCATTCTTGCCTCGACTTTCAAGATGTATAGCTTGAATGCTAGCCATATCAATTGATGTAGGCTTGAATAGTAATAATGAGTGTCTGATGTAACTATGTAGTGCACCTATGTACTTAGTTACAGTTTTGGGCACATCTAATGAGATGCCCAGATTCAGTGCTTGTTTATGAAATTCCTACATGAAGCTTTGTACATTTTGGCCCTTACCTTGCCTTAAGTATTTCCAGTCCATAAATTCCTTTTGCTTATAACCCAGAGGGTAGAATTTTTCCTTTAATATAGAAATAAAGCTAGACCAAGAGGACAAAAGGTTACCTAACTTCGTGCTTCCCTTCTGTAACTTGCTCTCCCACCAAATGAGGGAAGTTCCACTCAGCCGAAGAGATGCTAACTGGACTTTTGCCCCATCTTCTTCAATCTACTAGATTCAGAAGTAAACCTCTATCTACCTTATCCAGTTATTGAGTTTTTATGCACTACATTCTCCATTGTACATGGGTAGGTCTAACTTCACATCTAACTTAAAGAATGATTTCATGGAGGTTTGTTTGGAATTTCTATGAGAGTGATGAGAACTATCATTGGAAGAAGAAGAGGGAGGAGGATATTATCCACCACCTTCCTAATTTGCTGATTCATGATCATCGGTATCCTTCTTATCATGCTCAAGTACCTTCTCATAATTTGTAAACAGCTTGTCTACTTTTCCTGTTATATTATAGAATACCTTTTGGAAATTTTGTTCCTCTTCCCAATGAGCTTCTTCATTGGCCATGTTTCTTCTTCGATGTGCACATCCTGCTTTAGGATCAAAGGAGTTAAGTGTTCCTTCTCCTTTCACAACTTGTTCTGAGTTACCTTAAACTCATGCAATTCACATCCACAAAGATCTGCTCTAATACTAAACTTGATCCAAGATCTTTTACTTACAGATGAATCAGAATTACATATAACAGAGTTAATTAACCATGGAACTTAAAACCACATAAAAAGTGCAGAAAATAATCAAAATGACACAAAAAACCATGACACAATGATTTGATTACGAAGTTCATCCAGTTTGGACTATGTCTTTGGGCCCTGCTCAATAGTGGGGAGGCCTTCTTTTTATTAGTGGCATAAAAGAGATAAAAGTATAGCAACAAGAAATTACAACCATTTTACCTCCAAGATGATAGATGGAAAAATAATAGGGAGCCAAACTTTGAAAACATATAAAACCATTGAAATCCTAGCGAAAAATAGTGCAAAAACGCCTATCCAAACTCCCAATTTGGATAATCGGGCCTTCTACAACCTTCTTGGAACCTCCCTGCTGCTTAAGGCAAGGTTCTGGCCTACTGCTAGGGTCAGGGTTTGTTGTATGCAATAAAATCTATGTATTCAGCCAGTCCTCTCCTCCCCATCTTTCTCTGACATAATAGTCATATATATAAGATCATGTTGACATCCCTCACAATCAAGAAATTCCAACATAATACCCAAGGTTAGCAGGTGGAAGGATTCATGGCAACAATCCTTCCGTAATAGAAAAGACAATGTTTAATAAAGAAATCCATTACAACAATGCATGAGTCTCGGCATCAAGTTTATCGACGCTTCCAACTTATCGACGGAAAATCCAAGCCTGGACACGGGCATCCCACGATAACTACAGATCCAACAGGAGTATTCACCGTATGCCATAATGTTTCGCATCCACACTCCCATCGCATTATCACAATCGGCGTGAAACCCTCGGTGCACTGGTTAGCACTCTGCAACATCTACACACCCGTCGGGTTTATTAATCATGATATATAGTATATTGGGTCCAGGCCCCTTATTGCAGTATCGCAATCAATGCTCACCGTGAAATCGCATTTGAAACTTCATCCTAAATTGCATCGCAAGCACCAGCTCTTCTGTGCGATTGCAATATGCAATATATATCACATCGCATCTAAGTCCTGCTGGGGCCAATTCGTAACTCCTCTGGCATGTGATATGCAATGTTGCAATCACAGTCGGGAATGCCAGGGGCCGATTCTTGCTTAAGTGCTCCTCCTTTTCGATGATATGAGATATTCGGGGTCCAGTGGCATCCTGCCACATGGTGCTCCCTTATTCGCTGATACTATGCCATGTCACCTTCTCGCAGCTACCTGGACAAGTCAAACTAAAAATTTGACTTGCTCTAACTTTGTCATCTGGACTCGGATTTGAAAAATATTTAAATTGGTAGATACAAGAAAATATAAAAATGGAAAATTTGGGAGCCCAAGTGACTTGAGATCTTTCTTTTGATCCAGTATCATCCTTTGCCTTGATCCTCGATTATTGCTAGATACATTGAGCCCATAATTTAACAAAAGGTGTATTATCTTTCTTTGAGTAAATGCTAATTGCAAAGCTACTCTAATTACGTGGAAAATAATTTAGTACACATATAGTCGTCTCAAAATCTATAAAAGTCTCTCCAAGCCCTTGCAACTAGTCTCTTATTTGTGAGATCTTCATGACATAGGTGGCCATGTCTTCATCCTTTAATTTCCTTATTCTATATAGTTGATTCCTCAAGGAAATATTTTGACCTTGTGTACTTATAGAGTACAACTTTACCAACTTATCATACATAGCCTTTGATGTGTTCAATAGGAAACAAAGGGAACAAAATGATATTTTACTAGTTCCACAATAATTCATTGTGATCTTACTTTCCCCTTCTTGTATTTTTCCAACTCTTCAGTCTTGTCTTTAGTAGGTTCAACTACTTCTCCAAATGACACACTCCATGACTTCATTCTTTGTGAGTGCCAAATCAATCCTTTTCTTCCATGCTAGGAAATTTGTTGACCTAACAAACTTGTTTCTTTCCTTGAAAAATGTAGCCATGTTATAAGTGGATTTAGACATTGAAGACAATATAACTCTTACCATGGGTCCTCCTTGATGATGTCTCCAACTATCTTTATGTTTTCAAGGACTTCAAGGAGACTTCAGCAATGCCCTAGAATGATGAATTCTAGGATTTCTTCAACAATGGTGTCTTCGAAAAAATTCAAAGAGTGCAAGATAATACCAATATTTCTTGATACTTTCTAATCTTCAAGATGATGCACTAGAGAATCTATAACAAAGACATTTCCTTCCTTCCTTTGATGATGAGGTCTTCTTCAATGAAGGCTTGATGTACTAATCCTCCTTCTAGGTCAATAAATCTTCTTTTTTCTTTCCTTTTGTCCTTTTTCAAATGATTCCCCTTAACAAGCCTATCCTTTAGTTGAATTTTTCTTGTTCATCCAAGCTCTTATACCATGTTAGAGTAGGGAAGCTATTAGTTCAAATTCCCCTTAACCTCAATAATTATTTATGAGTTTTTAGTTATCTTCTTATGTTCCTTTATTAGAACTTTTCATCAAAGAATTATTAAGAGAAAAAACAACAAATACAATGGACACAAAAATTAGGCTCCAAGCCAGGGAAAAACCACTCCAAGGGTAAATTTGGAAATAATCTCTTCTCTTCTTATAGAATCTACTTTAAATGAGAAAACCAAGGCCTAAACCCTAGAATAATATATTCTCAAATCACCAATTCATCCCTCTAGGAATCCCTTCCAATTAGGTCACATATCAAACAAATCAACGAGGATTAAATACACTTCAAGGAGCTTCCAACTACAAATTTTGACCCCCAACTTCGACTTGCAATTTCCAACCTTCTAGAAGTTGCATAAACCCTAACATTCACAAGTGTGAGAGAATAAAGCCAAAAAAAAAAATCTTTCTTCTTCTTGGTTTCTCCTTCCTTCCTAGACCTTTGCTCTTGATTTTTCCCTTTTCCCAGCTTCAGATCGAACTTCTTCTTTAGAGAGATCGAATTGGTGCTAAATAATGTTGATGTTTCTTCTATTTATACACATGTGTGTGGTTTGAATACTCTCTTTTAGGCCGACGTATCACTACTAGGACCGACTTGTGCTTATAGGCTCATAGAAATTTCTAGACTCAAAATCAACATCTTTTACATGTTACAAGTTGCTCAATAGGGTCTTATAAAATTGACAAGGCCTCTCTTGACTGAAGAAAAATATTATTATGACATGAAAAACCCTAAAATCATGAAGAACATGCCTGACCTAGATGGCCATCAAAATGGAGCATGAACCCATGCTTAAAATAATATATATATATATATATATATATATATATATATATATATATATATATATATATATATATATATATATATATATATATATAGATATATATAATTTTTTCTTATAACATAAGATATACATAATGATTTGAATACATTGACAATTATGAAGACCAAAACTAGTTATATTTTCCAACATTCCTTAGTTAGTTTGGTGAAGAAGGGATACATCACAGTTTGGTGAAGGAGGGATACATGACTCTACTCTTCAGGAATCGAGGACCACGAGATTCACCCATTGTAAGATAACTTCTGGCCTATTTCTCTATGCAACTTTATTTACAAAATCATCTCAAAGACTATTGTTGGCTGTATGCATAGAATTCTCTCGCACTACATCACCCCAGAACAACATGGTTTTCTCCTGGATAGACACATCCATGACCTTGTGGCAAATGCATAGGAAGGAATGCACTCGATTCACACCAAACAACTTGAAGCTGCTACATTATAGTTTGATCTTTTAAAAGCATATCACTGTCTAGACTGGGGTTTTCTTTGACTCATCTTTATCAAGATTGGTTTACACCCTAGATGTGTTAATTGGATTATGGCCTCTGTGGATAATGTAAACTATGTTGTCATTATTAATGGGTATCCAACAAGGTTCTTCTGGGCTGGCAGGGGTCTCCGACAGGGATGTTCACTATCCCATATTTTATTCATTCTTGTCATGGACTGTCTAAGTTTGCATATTAAAAAAGCGGTCTTGGAGGATCAATTTCAACCACTGAAGATGGGAAATAACATCAACATTTCACATAACCTCTTTGTTGATGACATTCTTATTATGGGTATGCTTGATGAGCCCCAAAAATGGATAACTTATTGGGCTCATTTTACCTATTATTCTCGATTAATCCACCATTCTTCATATTTTATGCATGCTTTTGAGTACATTTATGTTAATTGAACGAATGAGAATAGTCACTTGACCATGAAGTCTAATACGTGCTTATTGCAAATTTTTGGACAACTTTTAGACCAAGGTCAAGCATTCATGAGCCATTTGATAGCCAAATATGAGGGAACAAGGCTAAGGATTTGTAGGAATGGTGTCTCATGCACTAAATGGCCCCTTCCTTGAGTTCTCCACCATCAGCTCGGAGTTCAGCTGCCCACCAAAGATGATTCCCAAGGGCAGCGAAGCAGCTTTTATGAAGTGGCTGATTACTTGCAGTTTGAGTAGCCAAGCCCCTTGAGTTAAGGAGGGTTGTTGGAGGTCCTCATAGTGCATAAGTAGGAAGCCTTTCAGCCTTCGTAGTTTACTTCTTGAATATTTGGTATTTCACACTTGAGGGCTGCTCTGCCATCCAACCCATTTTGGAGCTTTTGCTGTAAACATTTTTGTAACATGGTTATTTTTTGAGTAATGGAGATCAGTTTCATTTTGCATCAGCTCTGAGCTTCTTCTTAGGAGGCTATAGCTCTTAGGTTGGGCCCAACCCAAGTGCCAGTACCTCCTTGGTGTACTTTTATATGTTTTTGCTGCATTCATAGAATAATTTCTGCTGGTAGATTAAAATCTTGCTTGGTTACTTAGGTCATTTTTGATGATTGAAATAGCTTTTTATGTTTCAGGTTGATTTGATAGGTTGGTAACAGAGAAGATATTTGAAAAAGGCCATCAAGCAACCCTTGATCTCACCTATCCCTCCTTGGGACCATGAGCCGAGACCAAGGCGTCCTTGTTGCCACAAAAACACTATTCTTGCTTCTTCATGTAATTGCTAATGTTAGATTCTTAGTTGCAAAAGTTGATACTAGTTGTGATTACATGCTTAGATCTATTCTTGCTTATTTTTCATAGTTATATTGCATGATTTCTACCAATAAATTTTTGTTCATCATGGTTGTTGGTTTCTAGGTCAAAATTAGGTCAGAATAGCTAGATCTTTGGTTTGCATAGTCTTTGTTTGGTCAGTTTTGGAAAATAGTGTGCAAAACACCTATGATATATCCCTGCCTACCCTTGCTCCATCAATACAATCTTCTCCACCCCTAACTCAGATCCTTTCACTTCAGTTGCCACATTTTCCCACTTTGCCTAATTTCTACACTCTTGCACAGCATTGCTTCCTCCATTCTTGAACGAATCCAATCACCTTAATCACTCCTCAGCGTCATTCACCAGGGCCTATACCTCTTCACATCCTAATCCAACCTCCATCTCCACTTTTCCACCTTTCTTCCACCATCAACCTTCCAAAATCCCCTTTCGGAACATCCTGTAGAACCCCTGCAGACTTCCTGTAGAAGTTCACGGGAGCGGTTTTTCGAGATCAGAACACTGTGAAACTCTTTGGAAGGGTGCCAGGGACCCCTTAGGCCCTCATCTCACCTTCCCAACCTCCTGCAAGCACCTACCCCATCTCCTTTCACCAATCAACCTCTACACAGCCAAAAACAGTTAAAGCACATGCATGATAATTTTACAAGATTACTCAAAAATACAAAAAGATGTTCCTCTTCATATTTAACTTCAGAAGTAGCTTACACACATGCACTTTACCTTCCCAAGAGTCAATGGCATCAATTTCTATAGCTTTCATCCTTTTTCTTGCACCAGTAGGGTTAGTCAGTAAAACTAGGGTTTGCATTTCCTTTCAGCTTTCGACTTCTTTCTGCAAGTAGATTAGCCTCCTTCGAGTTAGCTTTTGTCCATCATAGTTAAAAGCTTCTTCTAAGAGCTCATAGAAGTTGGCTTAAGCTCCTAGTGGACTTGTGCCAGCTGATCCAGTGACAGCCTGTGGCAAGAGCTAGTACTTATGCATATAGCACCGTCGCTTCCAAGCTTGTTACGAACTACCAGGTTGATAAAAGTAAAGAAGGGAGTCCCAAGAGTTGTAGCATTATTGCTGCAATACTGGAGCCCACCATATTTTTGGCGCCGTTGCTGGGGAAGCGTCAGAGTATTTGTGATTGTTGCTTTTCTTCTATTTTCTACTACAACCTTCTGCTCAGTAGTTTATTTCAGCAAGCGTAGAGTAGTTGTTTCATTTCCATTCTGCAATTTCATTTCCGCAAAAGTAGATTAGACATTTCCTGCTTTCCTAGACTAGCATTTCAATTCTACAAGCGTAGACTAGCATTTCAATTCTGCAAGCGTAGATTAGCATTTCCTTTTTACAATTTCATTTCAGCAACATAGATTAGTCATTTCCTGCTTTCATTTCAATTCTACATTTTCATTTTAGCAAGATATATTTTCGTTAGTTGCAGTTCAATCAATTTTAGTTTTGCAGGTACAAGCAGGAAAAAAAAAACACCAAAAATCAACCAAAAATATTCCATTTCATGCCTCGTAGGAACAGAGACAATACAGGAAAATTCTTACCCAACACCCCCACCACATCACTGAGTCACCCTTCTCTCTTCTTCGGTGGCAGTGATCCAGAAGAACCTATAGGTGAACCTCCAGAGATATACGAAGATCCTATAACAGAAGAAGAGCAAGAGAACATTCCCTTTGAGACCATGGCTGAACACAGAAACAATATAGGAGATGAGGAGAGAATAGAAGGTTCCTTTTCCATCCGAGAGACCAATGGGGACACCAAAATGAAAAACATAAGTCCCTCAGCCTTACCTCACTTCCATGGATTGACCACTGAAGACCCTGATACCTTCTTGTTTGAGTTTGTTGTCCTTTGTCGAACTTATGACTATGCAGAAGACGAGCAAAAGTTAAAACTCTTTCCCTCTACCCTCAAGGATGCAGCGCTACGCTGGTTCATGGGGTTACCTGGAAACATTATCACAACTAGGGCTCAGATGCAGCAAGCCTTTAACAACAAATACCAGGACTACTGTAGGTCAAAGGAAACGAAGGGAGAGATCTTTCAGATGACCATGGGAAGTGATGAATCTTTGGAAGACTATGAAGAAAGGTTCCAACTTAGTTATAAAAGGGCCAGGTGCAGACTTGACCCCAAATCTCTGATGCTGGTTCTGCTCCGAAGAGTCCCTGAAGACCTTCCAGATACCCTCCATTTGCTAGCTGGAGGAGACATCTACCAACTACCTTATGATGACATAAAGACTATGTTTAGAAACAATTCTAGGGCAGCCCGGAAAAGAGGTAGGGGGAATCCACTTTCAACTAGTACCACCTTCTCCAAACATGAGTTTACAAATCAGATGGAAGACCTTAAAAGTGAGGTGAGACAAACCATTGCCATGCAACTGGATACTTTCGGAATCCAACTGAAGAAAGAGGAAGCTGAGAGGGCTTTGGCCATATTTTGTCCCAGATGTACAAGGAAGCATCCTAAGAATGAGTGTCCATTACACTAAGTAGAGGTATGTTTCGTTTGTGAGGAATACCACCCTACAAACCAATGCCCAACCTTACCCGGACTTAAAGCTATGTACCAAGGGGATGAGGGAGACACTGAACCACTCTACTTCCTCAATCAAAGGAGGCTGCATGGATCCAGACCTTACTAGCAAGGGATGCAAGGGACATCCCAAAATTATTACAACCCCAACCAATCCACTCATATACCTTCTTGGGGTCCCCCTGCTCATCCTTCCTAGTCCGCACCTCCTCCTTGATCTTATCCATCTCAATACCATACTCAACCTGATGCCCATTCGTTTCACTCTCATGTTCAGCCACAACCTCAGTGGAATATGCCTCAGCCAGGGTGGAGGCCCCAATACAACTCTCCTCCCGCTATTTTGCCTCCACCACCTGCTCAACCACAACCATTACCTCCTACTCCTCCAAGACAACCCTAGATGCCTGCTCAACCAAACCCGAACCCCAACAACAAATAGGCCCAACAGGTATATACTAGAGAGACAACATGCCCTACTTATGCTGTGGAGATTCAGGAGATAAACCTATGATCTGGGAAGGTCCTTCCAGATTGTCAACCTCGTCCTCCGGAAGATGAAGAAGAGAAACAGGAAATTGAACCCAAATCCATCCCACCCTTTCCTGAGAGACTAATAGCAACCACGCAACCAAACCCAGAGGAGACTGAACTTTTGGGAGAACTTAAACAGTTATGTGTGAAAATACCACTTCTCCAGGCCATAAAAGATGTACCAATCTACAACAGATTGATCAAGGAGAAGTGTTTCAGGCACCCAGGCAGGCGCAAGAGAGATGCCCCAACTATCAATGTCATATGACAACTGTTCGATCTGATGTTGGGACAAGTAATTTGTCCAAAATATTTGGACCCTAGGAGTCCTGTAGTTGATGTCCACATCAATGGCACCATAATCCTCCACACCCTGATTAACCTAGGGGCTGCCATTAATGTGATGACTAGGGACACTATGCTCAAACTTAACCTTCAGAGTTCCCTAAGAAAGACCCCAACAGTACTGCAGTTAGCAGACCGCTCCACCGTGACTCCCGAAGGGATTGTGGAGGATGTCATGGTCTCTGTTGATTCTTGGGAGTACCCTGCAGACCTCTTGGTCCTTCAACCAAAGGAAAAACTCACTAGGTACCCCCTCATTTTTGGAAGGCCTTGGTTAGCTATTGCAGATGCTTACATTAGTTGTCGAGCTGGGAGCATGACCATCAAGAATGGGCCTATGTCCAAACAGCTAGTCCTATATCCTCCTGCCCAACCTCTACTAGAACATGACTTACCTCTCTGGTTGGAGGAGGGAGATGAGGATGAAGTCTACTCAGCACCAGTGTGCACAGTGGAAGCCACCCGGGGAGGTCCTCAAACCGAGGATGACTTGATTGAGAATTTGATTCAAAATCCGCTCCCAGTGTGCAACCATTAGAGGAGTTGGTGGAAGGTACCCAAGCCAGTGCTTTAGTAAACCTCTATGTGGCTGATCCGACCTCTCCCAGAGTTACGAATGTGGAATTTGGGCCTGAAAGAACCTTGAAGATCAGCTCATCCATATCCCCATCTCAGGAGAAGGAGCTGTGTAGCCTACTGAACCGCCATTTGGATGCTTTCGCTTGGAGCTATAAGGAGATGAAAGGAGTCCACCCATCGGTCTGTACCCATCACATTTACATTAAAGAGGATTGTAAACTAGTCAAGCAGCCTCAGAGGAGAATGAATCCAGCCCTTAAGGACATTGTTAAAGAAAAATTGCAAAAGTTGTTGGATGCAGGATTCATCTACCCCATCTCTGACAGGAATGGGTTTCTCCTCTGATGCTTAGCCCAAGAAAAATGGGAAGTGGAGAATCTGTGTAGATTATCAAGAACTTAACAAAGCCACCAATAAGGACCATTTCCCTTTGCCTTTCATAGATCAATTGTTAGATGGGTTGGCAGGGAAGAAGTTCTTTTCTTTCCTAGATGGGTTCAGTGGGTATAATCAAATCCAGACCAGCCCAGAAGACCAAGATAAGACCACTTTCACTTGTCCATGGGGTACCTTTTCCTACCGGGTCCTTCCCTTTAGGCTATGCAACACTCCTGCCACTTTCCAGAGAGCAATACTCAACATATTTGCTGAGCTAGTTCATGATTCGGCGGAAATCTATATGGATGACTTTACTCCTTATGGGTCCAACTTCCAAGAAGCATTGACTAACCTGGGAAAATTTTTAACCAAGTGTATTAAATGAACCTGTCCCTTAGTCTTGAAAAATGTGAATTCCTGATGACTGAAGGGATTGTGCTAGGTCATACAATTTCTCAGCAAGGATTACGGGTGGATCCTAACAAAATTGCTATCATCCAAAAGGTTCCGCCTCCTCAGAAGGTAAGAGATGTTCGGATTTTTCTAGGCTTAGCAAGATATTATAGAAGATTCATTAAAGATTTTAGTAAGCTAGCCTCGCCATTGTTTGGTCTTTTGGGGAAAGATGTTGAGCTTAAACGGGCTGACAGCTGTCAAGAGGCTCTGGATGAGTTGAAAGATAAGCTGGTAACTGCCCCAATCTTGAGAGGTCCAAACTGGGCCCTACCTTTCCACATCCACACTGATGCCTCGAACAAAGCCATAGGGGCAGCCTTAGGACAAGTCGAAGAGAAGCTACCATATGCCATATACTTTGTCAGCAAAAACTTGTCCAAGGCTGAATTAAACTATATTGTGACTGAGAAAGAACTCCTAGCTGTAGTCCATTCCATAAATAAGTTCAGACACTACATCACTGGTTATCAAACATTCATACACATTGATCATGCTACGATTAGGTAATTGATGAATAAACCTGATGTAAATGCTTGTATCATTAGATGGTTACTTTTATTGCAGCAATTTGACTTAACCATTGTTGACAAGCCAGGTAAGGAAAATGTTGTTGCTGATTTTCTGTCCAGACTAGATTCGCCTGCAGGTGAAGAAGGGATGGTGGATGACCAAATGCCAGATGACCACCTATTTGTTATTTCAGTACTCTTTCCATGGTTTGTTGATATAGAAAATTACTTGGTTTCAACACAGTTCCCTCCACACCTATCCTCAAGAGAGAAGAGAAAAATTGTGAGGAAAACCTGTTTAAACAGGAGGGAATCCTCTTTAAACTCGGCCCGGATCAGATCTTGAGGCATTGTGTTAGGGAGGGGAAATTTTTTGACATTCTCCTAACCTGTCACGACGGAACCTGTGGAGGCCACTTTGCAGCAAAAAGGACTTCCTTCAAAATTCTACATGCAGGCTACTATTGGCCCACTCTTCATCAAGATGTCAAAACATACATCAGCCAATGTGACCGATGTCAAAGGATGGGCAAACCGACTCTGAGGGATGAAATGCCCCTTCAACCTCAAGTGACTTTCGAGCCATTTGAGAAGTGGGGCATGGACTTTGTGGGTCCTATCAACCCTCCTTCAAAGCAAAAGTCTTACATCATTGTGTGCACAGACTACCTGACAAAGTGGGCAGAAACAAAGGCAATCAAGGCAGCGACAGAAGAAAAAGTGGTTGAGTTTTTGAGGGAAAATATCTTCTACAAGTTTGGCTACCCAAGAGAATTAGTCACAGATCAAGGAAGTCAGTTCACCTCTAACCTGATTGAAGACTTGCTCGCTCATCACAAGATTAAGCACAAAACTTCCACCCCTTATCATCTGCAAGAAAATGGGCAGGTGGAAGTCACTAATAGGGCTTTGGAAGAGATTTTGACTAAAGTGGTGAGCAGCAGCAGAAAAGATTGGGCAGATCACTTGGTTGAGGCCACCTGGGCCTACAACACCACTTGGAAAACTACAACAGGTTTCACACCTTATGAGCTGGTCTATGGGAAGAAGGCTCTGTTGTCCATAGAGTTTGAGTACAACACATTGAGGTTGGCAGCTCAGCTGGACCTGGATCTCAGCCATGCACAACAGGAAAGGTTACTACAACTGAATGGATTAGATGAACAGAGAATGCAGGCCCTCCTCCACTCAGAAGTAGTTCAACTCCAGAGAAAGATATGGCATGACCAACACCTTAACAAAAAGCAATTCCAACCAGGAGATTGGGTGCTGTTATATGACTCGAGATACAACGATTTCAAAGGGAAGCTAAGGACAAGGTGGCTGGGATCATATACAGTGGAGAAATGCAACGACAATGGTTTAGTCCTTATCAGGACCATTGATGAATAAGCCATCCCCATGCTCGTCAATGGGCATCGATTAAAAATCTACAGGAAACCCCTTTCCAAGCAGGAGTTCATTGAAACTCTGGATAAATTAGTGCTGGTAGTGGAGCAGGGCCCTGTCTCTACTCCACCCACACCGTGATCATAAAAAAAAAAAAAACAGAAAAAGAATAAAAAAAAAAAGATCCTTGGGTGAAAACCTCTTAGAGGCAACCGGGGCAGACACTGAGGCTGAAAACCTCCTGGAGGCGCCCCAACTATCTCTCTCTAAAAAAAAAAACACAAGAAATAGACCTAATCTCTATTGAATAATTGCAGGTTGCAGGGAAAGACATTGCAGGTTTGGAGGATCACACAAAACAAGGGCAGAGGTCAACATCAGGCTACAAGCATCCCTCAAAAACAATTCCTCCATGACCACTCCCCTTTCCTAATATTTGATCACATTCGAGTTAAGATTTCACCTTCTACAAGAAGTTTTGTGTCTTCTACAGGAAAGTTCTATGTCTTCTATAGGAAGATCCTGTAGAACCTACAGATATGCCAGAATTGGTCTTGGGAGAGAATCTAAAGGTTGGGAATTTGCCTGTTAGGCCTGAAAACACCCTTGTTTCCTTTCATCACCATATGTCACCCACTTTCATCTCTTTACACCTCCATTGTACTCATCCTTTTATTTATTCCTACACAGGCACACACAGAAAACCCTGTTTTCTTCATACTGCCAGCAAAACCTTTTATTGACAAATCAAGAGCAGTTTCTCACTTACCATACCTGTCAATCTCCATCTAGACTCCTCATTAGCCGAACCCCTCGTCAGCAGTATAGCCATGCTCAGTCTAGCTTGCATCCCAGGAGGAGAAGCAGCTACAGGACATCCTACAGGAATCCTGTAGCAGTTGATCCCTCTGGAAGACATACTCTGGAGATAGGGATAGCCAAAAACGACAAAGGAGACATGCAAAGGGCTCTTCTTGAACGTAAGAATACCAGCAGCAGCCGAAGCCAAGCATCCAGTGTGCATGCAGCGACAACAAACAATGGAATGGATTCCAAAACACGTGCATGCAGCATCAACAAATGAAGGAATGGGTTCCAAAACCCGTGCATGAAGCAGCAGCAAATGAAGGAGTGGTTCCAGGACCCAAAGTCTGCATAACATGGTCGTGACCATGCAGGTAAGTGCCTAAAGTCATTCGTCAATTGCATAAATCATATTTAAATGCTACATGCCTATGGGAATGGTTCGGATTGAATGGAATCAATGGCCAGTCAACTGGCCACCCTTGGCCAGTTACATAGCCTCGTGGGATCCAAACGAGCCCAGTTACATTCAAAATTGTCGATGAGATGTGCAGCCAACACGTGTGGAGTGTCCATTCAGGGAGAAATCGTCGGGACTGGTAGTGGTGGCGGTGGATAACGGCAAAGGGGAGGTGATGGTGGTCAGAAACACACAGAGAAATTATGGTCGTGATGTCGGATCAACGGTCTGGTCTGGCCACCTCATCCCCTCACCATGAATCATGCCGCAGTTAAAAGATGCTCGACTGAAACTTACACCACCTTCTGTTCATTTTGCACTTGCAACGTCCTCGACTGGAGTACGCGTCCTCCGCTTCCAAAAACTGTTAACTAGTCATCCTCCACTGGTTTTTCTGCCTTTTTTCGAAAATCTCCCATGTATCGGGCTCACTCAGAGGCACAGTGACATTCTATAGGAACTGGGGGGTCTTCTACAGGAAGGGTTCTACAGGAAAGACTGCACAACTTTTCGGAGTGGGAAAGCCTGGGATTTTTCGTCGAATTTGGAGCTCCAAACGAGGTAGGCTCGAAACAATCCTCTATGCATGATGTGTTTGTGCAAGGTGGTGAATTGAATGACATTAGATTGGAAAATCAAAGAAAAATCTGCCTGTGTATTGGAAGTAAAACATTTGCTTGTGTATTGCACTGAGTGTCCCAGTCTTTCTGCATCAAAATTCTCCTCCACGTTTCCTTTTTAAATTCTCCTATAGGGAAGATACATACAGCTATGGAGGCCAACTTGTGTGTGAAAAAGTTTTTAATTTGCATATCTGTCTGTGTGTTGAGAAGAAAACTTGATCTTTGTGCTCTGTCTGTAGAAACAAAATTCTTCCTTTCATAAACAGAAAACCGAGTTCTGGGTGACAGCAGTCTTAAAACTAGGGAATTGTTGCTAGTTGATATTGGACACTCGAGAAATTCCTTCTTGGGTTAGGGGAAACCATAAAAAGCATTTCCTTTTCTGATTAAAGCATACACAGAGCACTCTCACCATGCCAGGAGGATTCATAAGGAAAGAACCCTCGGACTCTAGCAAACTGCACAAGCATCTTGAGGTGGTGGACCTTTTCACCCGAGAAAATTGGACATCCTTCTTTGACAAAATTCAGGATCATGACGCGGAGATAACTGAGGAGTTTTTAATGTCCCTGAGACCTCAATCAAAGACAAAGGCCACAGTTAGTTTTAGGGGTTTAACCCTAGAACTTACCCCTGAGCTCATCAGTCGAGTTACGGGTCTGCCATTAGGACTCCCTTGGAGCAAAGAAGAGAGGTCATTGGGCCAAGTTGCCAAGAAAACATTCTTTCTACCCGAGGAACATCCTGTAGAAGACAAAAACGGGATTAGGAGAACCAGCTTTCCTCCTCTCTGGAGTGAGGTCAGTTTCCAAATTATGAAGTACATTACATGTGAAGGGAGGTTTAGCATCATCTATGGTTATCATTTCAGGTTGCTGTGTGAACTAAGGCATGGGATTGATTTGCCTCCATCCAAGAAATTGAGCATTCCCTATTTTCTTCTTTAGTCACCAATTGAATGTGGTACAAAGTTAAATGAAGGGATCCCGGATCAATTGGCCCATCATGGGCTCATCAAAATATTGGTGGAAGATGCTTTGCACACCTACACTATCCCCATATCTTGGGAAATCTTCAGAAACATGTCCCGGGATGACAATATTAGAATTCTGGCCGAAGACATCACCTCATCCAGCAGTGAGGAGGGAGAACACACTGAGGAAGGTGAGAAAACAAATGGTGAAGGAACACAGGACATTCAAGCACAAAAAGAACATAAAGAAAAAGGGGAAATGGGCCAGATTGCTGAGCCTAAAACAAAGGAAGAAACAACAGCACAAACACCAAGGGAAAAGAGAATGCAGAGTAGAGTAGAGAGGGCTGAAAAACCCCAAATGAAGGTTGTCATAGCCAAAGCAGGCACACAGAAACAAAAGGAAAAGACACATCCTGAAATAGTAACAACACAGACAGAAATAGTTGACACAGGGATTTCTACAGGAAGCAGGGAAAAAGAACAGCAAAAGGAGAAATCACTTGAGATATTGGCCAGGGAGGCAGCAGCTGTGCTTGCTACCTTAAGCACACCTCCAAAACAAAAAGGGAAGAGAAAGAGGCAAACCTCCATGTACTTTAAAGCAAGGAGGAGCACACGGATCAAAGTGGGCAGACCCCAGCCACAATCAAAGGAGCCAATTGTCATTGAGGACACAACAACTAAACCAAAAGAGGAGTCTCCTTCAAAGATATCCATCACCTATGAATGAGGAAGCCCAAAAACCTCCACCTGGAGAGAGAGAATTAGGATGATGGACTCAAAGATAGCTCTACAGGAAACTCTGGCTAAGTTAAAAGAGATCGAAAAATTGGAGGAAAAGGCGACCAAACAAGCACAAGGGGAAGAAAAGACAAAGGAGATACTGGAACCAAGCCCTCAGCCTAGCTTGGGCTCATACTACAACCTGTTAGAAGCCAGGAAGATAATTCCCCAGAAATTTGCGGTGGCACTCTTCTTTGCACTAGAAAAAGAGAGGGTGAGGACTCACACTTGGATGAGGATTGCCAAATCCAAGGGTGTGGCAGACATAGGCCACCTGGAAGAACAACTCAAGGAATCAAGAAAAGAATTGGCCATGGTAAGGCATGTGGAAAGCAGTCAAAGGGCCAAATTACAGGAAGAGAATGAGCTGTTGAAACAGCAGCTACAGCTACAAGGAAGTCATAGGGGAGACAGGCCCTCCATTTTGGGAGAACAACAACAGCAAGAGGGGCCTCCAGTAGGCAAGGAAGCATCTGATGAATAGTAGAAAGAGGACAAGCTACAGGCTGAGGTTGAGGTGCTAACAAAACTGCTACAGGAAAAGGACTCACAAGCAGTAGAGGAAATACAACTTTTAAAGCAACAGGTACAAGAGAAAGAAGCCCAACTGGCCTATATGGCCAGCTGGGTAGTAGAAGCCTTACAATGTAGGCAAGCTGCAACTGGCCTGTATGGCCAGCTGGGCAGTAGAAGCCTTACAATGTAGGCAAGCTGCTAAGTCATATGCCTTATATCTTAAAGATCAATGGTTGCAATTTCAAATTAACACCTTAGCCCAAAGGGGCACCATTCCATTTCAGAATTACCATCAATTCATGGCTTTGTGTGATAGTAGCTCAGCAGAAGATAAGGCCAAGTTATCATAATTCTATTTACACAACTTGGCCCTTCGGGACATGAATCTGTGGGACCCCAATGTTGCATTGGGAGATGTGCAACTTATGGCCATGGCCTCTTGGTTAAATCATGAGGAAAAGAGGGCAACAGAGATTCAGAATATTATGAACAGGGAGCTAAGTGAACCACTCATGATCAGGGTAGAACCAGAGGATACATCAGCTTTAATATATGCCCATCAGCACCTGGCCAACAACCCTCAGGTTCTACCAGATTACATTGAAAGACAAGCTCAGGCCATTGCTCACTTTGAGGACATGGAAAGACTGTTGGGGGATAACTGCATTCATGCTTGCACAAGGAGGTGGAACACACTATCCCACAGTCTAAAAATAAGAGAATACCACTCCCCAACAAGGATGAGGGAGGCCTTGGCAAGAGTACCACTCTACAAACAGTCAATGCAAAATCTGCAGGCCAACTGGATCGGCCTAAAGTTCAGTCCTCCCTTGCTTTTAGGACTACTGGAAGGGGTCAAAGAAGAAGAGGAGCATAGGCAGTGGGAGGAAGTAGAGAGAAAAGCAGGGTTTCATGACCGAGAAGAGGACATCACCTCGGAAGCCTGGGATGTTAGAGAGGCAGTCAAGGCAATCAAAGATGATGAGCTGGATTAGTTGCTCAGAGGATGAGCAACCCATTTAGCAGGGGGGTGATGATGAGCCCCAAAAATGGGTAACTTATTGGGCTCATTTTACCTATTATTCTTGATTAATCCACCATTATTCATAGTTTGTGCATGATTTTGAGCATATTTATGTTAATTGAATGAATGAGAATAGTCACTTGACCATGAAGTCTAATACGTGTTTATCGCAGATTTTTGGACTTTTGTTCCAAGGTCAAGCATTCATGAGCCAGTTGATAGCCAAATATGAGGGAACAAGGCTGAGGATTTGTAGGAAGGGTGTCTCCTGCACTAAATGGCCCCTTCCTTGAGTTCTCCACCATCAGCTCGGAGTTTAGCAGCCCACCAAAGATGATTCCCAAGGGCAGCCGAGCAGCTTTTGTGAAGTGGCTGATTACTTGCAGTTTGAGCAGCCAAGCCCCTTGAGTTAAGGAGGGTTGTTGGAGGTCCTCATAGTGCATAAGTAGGAAGGCTTCCAGCCTTCATAGTTTACTTCTTGAACATTTGGTATTTCACACTTTAGTGCTGCTCTACCTTCCAGCCCATTTTGGAGCTTTTGCTGTAAACATTTTTGTGACATGGTTATTTTTTGAGTAATGGAGATCAATTTCATTTTGTATCAGCTCTGAGCTTCTTCTTAGGAGGCTATAGCTTTTGGGGTTGGGCCCAACCCAAGTACCAGTACCTCCTTGGTGTACTTTTATATGTTTTTGTTGCATTCATAGAATAATTTCTACTAGTAGATTAAAATCTTGCTTGGTTACTTAGGTCATTTTTGATGATTGAAATAGATTTTCATGTTTCATGTTGATTTGATAGGTTGGTAACAGAGAAGATCTTCGAAAAATGCCATCAAGCAACCCTTGATCTCACCTCTCCCTCGTTGGGACCATGAGCTGAGACCAAGGCGCCCTTGCTGCCACAAAAACACTATTCTTGCTTCTTCAAGCAATTGCTAGTGTTAAATTCTTAGTTGCAAAAGTTGATACTAGTCGTGATTACATGCTTAGATCTATTCTTGCTTAGTTTTCATAGTTATCTTACATGATTTTCTACCAATAAATTTTTGTTCATCATGGTTGCTGGTTTCTAGGTCAAAATTAGGTCAGAATAGCTAGATCTTTAGTTTGCATAGTCTTTGTTTGGTCAGTTTTGGAAAATAGTGTGTAGAACACCTATGATATCTCCCTACCTACCCTTCCTCGATCAATACAACCTGCTCCACCCCCTAACTCAGATCCTTTTGCTTCAGTTGCCACATTTTCCCACTTTGCCCTAATTTCTACACTCTTGCGCAGCATTGCTTCCTTCATTCTTGAATGAATCCAATCACCTTAATCACTCCTAAGCTTAATTCACCAGGGCCTAGACCTCTTCACATCCTCATCTAACCTCCATCTCCACTTTTCCACCTTTCTTCCACCATCAACCCTCCAAAATCCCCTTTTGGAACATCCTGTAGAACCCTTGCAGACTTCCTGTAGAAGTTCACGAGAGTGGTTTTTCGAGATCCGAACACTGTGAAACTCTCTGGAAGGGTGCTAGGGACCCCTTAGGCCCTCTTCTCACCTTCCCAACCTCCTGCAATCACCTACCCCATCTCCTTTCGCCAATCAACCTCTGCACATTAAAAAACAGTTAAAGCACATGCATGATAATTTTACAAGATTACTCAAAAATACAAAAAGATGTTCCTCTTCAGATTTCACTTCAGAAGTAGCTTAGACACATGCACTTTACCTTCCCAAGAGTCAATGGCATCCATTTCTGTAGCTTTCATCCTTTTTCTTGCACCAGTAGGGTTAGTTAGTAAAACTAGGGTTTGCTAGGGTTTGCATTTCCTTTCAGCTTTTAGCGTCTTTCTGCAAGTAGATTAGCCTCCTTCGAGTTAGCTTTCATCCATCATAGTTAAAATCTTCTTATAAGAGCTCATAGAAGTTGGCTTAAGCTCCTAGCGGACTTGTGCCAGCTGATCCAGTGACAGCCTACGGCAAGAGCTAGTGCTTGTGCATATAGCACCATCGCTTCTAAGTTTGTTACGAACTACCAGGTTGATAAAAGTAAAGAAGGGAGTCCCAGGAGTTGCAGCATTATTGCTGCAATACTGGAGTCCACCAATGCTCTGTCATTTTTCTTGGTTATAACTTTTTCACATTTTCAGTAGATTTGGTAATGCATATGGATTGCACATGAATGTTAATAAATCTATTATATATCATGGACAATCTGACTTGGAGATTGTTGCATATATCAAAGATTTATTTGGTATTGAGGCAAGGCCTATACAAAATGGTTTGAAATATCTTGGTTATCGTATCAAACCCACTTACTACAGAATCGTTGATTGGCAATGGCTTGTTGATTGATTCTTCAAAAGGATCTCTAGCTGGGAGTTTAGATGCCTATATTTAGGTGGACGGGTTATCCTCACACAGGTTGTTTTGTCGCAATTGGGGGTCTATTGGGCTCATCTCTTCCATATCCCTGCTTCCATCATTAACAATCTAAACTGCCTCATGGCAAACTTCATTTGGGGAGGAAGCCCAAATGAGAAAAAATATCACTTGACCAAATTATCAAACATCACTCTCCCAAAGGGTATGGGTGGTTGGGGAATCATGGACCTTCGTTGTTTCAGTGGAGCATTGCTCATAAAATCCCTCTAGAGGGGTTTATTTGGAGCTAGGACATGGAGCAAGATCATTCAACAGAAGTATCTAAAGGATAAAGATTTCAACGTTTGGTATAGAAATGGCACCATTGGCATCAAACAAGGATCAGATATTTGGCTAAGTTTCCTGAAAGTTGAAAAGTTTTTTATCCACCACTTTGCATGGATATTTCAGTCATGCAACCGTATTCTTATCGACCTTGGGTGTTGGAATGGATTTCACCATCTCTAAGAGAATTATCCAACATTTGAATGGGTGAAGCATTTTCTTCTGGGGTCAAGTTATAAATGGCTAGCATGGACCGCTCCCTATATGGAAAAAAGCCCAAGAATTAGGGTTCACTGGTCAAAAGGAACGGGAGTGGAATCAAACTATATCTATAATGAAGCATCTCAGCATTTGCTGCATAGGATTGCAGGACAAAATTGTATGGTTGGGAAGGATGGCAACTGATAACATTATAGTTGCTAACACATACTATGCTCTATCCAACATGGTCGCCAGACAGGGGGAACACCAAATTTTATACACCTTTTGGAAAACTAAAGCTCCTATAAAAGTTATACTTTTCATATGGCTGGTATATCATAATAGAAATCTTGTATGGGAAAATCTACAGAAAAGAAATTGGCATGGCCCCAAGATATGCACTATATGCAAAATTGACACTGAAGATAATGACCACATCTTTCTGCACTGCCAATATACTATTCAGGTATGGAAAAAGATAGCTTCCCTCTTTGGTTTCCCATACATTCAACATACTTGCATCAAGGACTCAATAAAATGATGGAGTGCTCAAAATTTTTCCTGGAGAGCCATCCCCCTTTTCCTCTTCTGGGCAATCTGGAATTGGGGAAACAGAAGTATATTCTAGAACTCTGAGGAAGATTTCTTTTTGGTCATTGAAAGAATCACCACTAATCTTTCAATTTTTTTTGCACAACTACCATGCAATAATATTAGTCCACAAATGCATAATAATGTACAATTCATATACCCTAGGGGGTTTTTTGATGGGGTTGCCCAAAGGAAATCCTATGCATGTGGATTTTGGATTGCTATGACCGCTGATTTGTCATACATGGTCTACTGGAATAGTGGTGGTGGTACCAATACCAAAGTTGAAGCATTAACACTCTGAGGGATCCTATGGTTCAACACTCTAGGGGCTCCTATGGTTCAACAGTGTCCTTGGGAACCCCATTTTGCACATTTATGGAGACTCGAAGATTATCATTGATCAAGTCATGGGGAGGGCATCCCTCAATAGCCCCATGCTTCAGGGATGGTTGGAAAGGATCAAATTTCTATGGCAACTACATGGCTGCTCCACAATCCAACATATTGGAAGGAATCTGAACAAGGAAGCAAACAGATTATCCAAGAAAGGCTTACTGGGAACGATTGGCAAATGGCATTTTGAGATCACTTGGGAAAAATACATTTTTGATATGGGTGACTTTCCATTTCCGTGTTAAAAGACTATCTTCTTGTTCACACTCTTTTTTGTAATTTTGGTATATATATGTCTATAATATATTTCCTGCTGCACATTGAGAAAATGTGGCATACAGTCATGCTTATATATGTTTTGATGATATAGCTTCTTTAGATGTATAAGATATGTTGAAAATGTCTCTTGACTGTATTGATCATTTTTTATCGTGGGCTTCGGGTGGTGATCAGAACACACCATATCCTCTTTATCAAGTGATTTGGGATGATCATAATCAATGTATAGAAGGTTGACTTTACTGTCATATAGTTTATCTATTAATATATCATCATGCTTTTTCCTTACTTAAAAAAAAAGTCAATTAGTAGAGTAAAATATTGTAAAATTTGTATTTTGGTGATGCAATTTTGTGAGATATTCACATACAAAACCCCTCTTTTTGTTACTCAGTTATATCTTCCTCAAAAAAATCATATATTTATATTGAAAAAAAAACCACTTAAAATTTTTTAATATCTTCCTCAAAAAATCATATATTTCTATTGAAAAAAAAAACAATTGAAATTTTTTAATAAATTAATTTTATAATATCAAATATATTTGTTGCAAATCATATACCATAGGAATACTCTTTAGTTATTAAAAATAAAAATACATACCAAAACTTTAAAATATTTCAAACCACAAAATTTCAAAACACTTTATCTAAGAACAAAGAAAATAATACAATTAAAATATTAAGAATGTTCCCAGATTTTACTGCTTTCACTGTTTTTGCCGTAAGAATAGGTAAAAAATTTCAAACCACAAAATTTCAAAACACTTTATCTAAGAACAAAGAAAATAATACAATTAAGATATTAAGAATATTCCCAGATTTTACTGCTTTCACTGTTTTTGCCATAAGAATGGGATTGAATTTCTACCAACTAAACAAAATTTCAATAATATCCAGATTTTCCTGTTTGTACTGTAATTAAAAAATAAAAATTACATACGAAAACTTTGAAAAAGATATAAAACCCCAAAATATGAGGACGTTTTATACGGGAACAATGAAAACAGTACAATCGAAATCGAATACCAGGTTTAAGAGTGGGGATTGAATTTCTACTCGGTTCATTTTTTTGTGTTTTTAAATGTAACCAAATTTCGGTGAAGTTCCAAAAATTGTCTCGTTCAACGTTTCTTCTTTTATCGGGTCAAGTCGTGAGCTCCCTCCTCTTCCTCTTTTTTGCCAAATCCCTAAGATTTAGGGATTTCTTTTTAACATATGAGTGTCAGTCACTGCTCTTTCCGTAGGAGTGGGGATTGAATTTCGGTGAAGTTCCCAAAGATTGTCTCGTTCAACGTTTCCTCTTTTCTCGGGTCAAGTCGTGAGGTCCCTCCTGCTCTTCCTTTTTCCAAATCCGTAGAATTTACAGAATTTTTTTAATGTATGAAGCCCACTTTCTTTACGTGGTTGCTCCCAGTCGAGACACCGCCATTCTCACTCTTCCTAAAATTCATTTATATTCTTCACTTTTCTTTATATTCTTCATTTTTTATACAAAATTTCCATTATCTTTCAGAAAGATTTCCAATTCAAATCACTTGGTTGTTGTTCACACACACGGGTCTTTATATGACGAGGGCTGCTGCGATTATAAATACACGGGGCAATTAAAAGGAAAACCCAGTGGGAGAAGGTGACAATAATAGTAGCAGTGACCATATGAAAATGGGATGGCTTGACCATCTAGATGAAAAGATGTCATTAATGGCATTGGGGATCGGTTTTGGGATTGGAATTTGGGGAGTAGTTGGTGTATTTATCTTTTGCAACAGAGCTAGACACTGGGTGTTGGGTCTACCACCTAACAAACCACAACTCTTCTATGGAATGTATCGATTCCCTACATAAAGAACCAAGTAATGGATGTTGGCTCTAGTATGTGGTGAATTAAATTGTCATGTAATCTCCCAATGATATTTTTGGCATACTATCTTATCACATATATAATTTTTAGTGTGATCAATGTCTTATTGCATTTCCATATTAATCTCAATTTTGTTTATAACTCTTAATCATTTTTTATCATGTTCAATTAATTTCCAATCAAATAACATAAATATTACATTCTCTCATAATCCTTCGTATCTCATTTTACAAACAGACCACATCTAACTTTTTAAAGCTTATATCTTTTTCACGGTGTTTTAGTATGCCATATGCAAAAACCAGTTTTTTTGAACATTCCAAGTTATTGATAAAAATGGCAAACTTTCTTCCCAACACTAGAATATGAAATCTTGCAATAATATAAATATATCTAAGAAGTTTAAACGCGATGGAATCTTCATTGTAATGACCCAGTTTGAAATCGGAAAGGAATGTGATTGCTTGACCATGGTTATGTAACCATACGTCTTGAATATTACGTTTGCAACAGGCCTACCTGGAAAGAGATATCCTATGATATACTCATTTAATATCTTCATCCCCGGTGTCTGTCGCAAGAATATAAATAAATTCATCAACTCTGTTATAAACACGGATTGTATTTACAAAACCGATTAAAGAGAGGCAAGTGCTGTACAGATCATAGAGTAATCGCTGCGTGCGTGAATATATATATGTATATATATGTCCGCGGTAGGATAACGACTCATTGATTGGTTAACATTTCTATTTTGCTATCATCATTTAATTGGGGAGCTACCTCCGTTCAAATCCATCATTTAATTGCCGAGGTCCCATCTTTATTCAAATTAATCATTTTAATGATGGGATTGCATTTTTATTTTATCATTAAAGTTCTGATAAAAACATATAAAGATAAAGACATTAGTTTAAAAACGTTTTATTTATTTATTTATTTATTTTTAAAACACAAAAAACTTTAACAAAAACTTTGCATGATTTGTTTATTAAACTTTTGAATTTGATTCAAGAAAATTTAAAATATTCTATTTTAATAAGTGAGAACTTCTTTGCGGTCAATATATTCAAGAATGGTGACCTCTCAGTTTTATATATTTATTTATTTATTTTTATCACACAGAGAACTTTAACAAAAACTTTGGGTGATTTGTTTATTAAACTTTTGAATTTGATTTAAGAAAATTTAAAATATTCTATTTCAATAAGTGAGAACTTCTTTGTGGCCAATATATTCAAGAATGGCAACCTTTCTTTATCATCATTTTTATTATGTCTTTTTGGAGACATTACATAAAATTGGAAGGATAGACAGAAGCTTAGCATGGCCGATTAACATGGCCTTTGCTCAATTATTTCGCACACAAATTGAGAAAAATGGCCTTTTTCTGAGTATTTTTCTCACAAATTGAAAAAGTCCCAACTTTTTAACTTATCAATTTTATCATATCAAATTCTAAAATATTTTCGAAATCTTTAATTAAATTAAAGCTCATCCTTTATTATCTTTATTAAAAAATATTCACTATTCAATTTTATACCATGAAACAAGTTCGATTAAAAGTAAATTAATTTAACATTCATGGGAATTTAACATATATCTTTGTTAAAAAATCCCTCCGTATATATGTTCATTACAGGTTTGCTCAGTTTATGTCCATTACAAATTTGGACATTCAATGAGTAGTAAATTCAATGCTCTTATGTTAGGTGAATTTAATTATCTTAATAATAATAATAGATATATAAAATCTGTATGGATATAAAGATAATATAATGATTGATTTTTAAAATTATTTAATGGTATTTATTATAAAGGTATTTTTTTTAATTGAATTATTCAGATTATAAATAAGCTATGTTGTATTAGATTATAAATGAGCTATGTTATATTATGAAAACTATAAAATTTATGTTGTGCTATAAAATATTATGTGAATTATGAAATTTAAGTTAAAATTTTATAGATTAAATTAAAAACCCAAAAAAATCTATAAATTTGATTTTAAAATTTCAAAAACAAATTGTAAAAAGTTTTTTGTTACTGGTTAAGGGTAATCCCTCTAAGCAGGTCTGCTCAGATTGCATGCCACAAAGAAAAATAGACCCCTATGAATCTAAACTTTCATGTAAATCTTTAAACCGATATAATACGTTTGCCTGTGGAACGGAATTTCATGCACACCAAACACGAATCAAGTGGTTGCAGTTTTACTCCCTAATTGAGTTGAGGTTCCCCGTTTATTGGGAACCTCTCTCTTTTGCAGCAATTAGATCTTTCCGGTAACCCTTTCAGTGGGAGAACAATTTAGAAGGATCAATACCTGAACATAATGGCAGTTGTATCTCTCTAATTAAATTTTTTTTTTTTTCTTCTGCACACACTAATAAAATTTCTGGGACTTTGTCAATGTTTTTGGCTAATTGTACTAGAATTGAGTATTTAGATTTAAGGAAAAACAATTTGACAGGGAAACTTTCTCACTATTTCAAATCTTTTTCATTTTTATCAATTTTAAACTTTGGCTATAATAATTTTCATGGTGACATCTCTAAATGGGTAACAAATTTCACCTATTTGTATGTATTAGATTTATCCAATAATAAATTTAGTGGAAGAATGCCATTACATTTTGAAAGACTTCAAAGATTCGTAAATTCTTCAAACTATCTTCCCCTTGAAGAAGAAATCACGGTTCACATGAAAGGATGTGAGTATAATGTGCCATACCTCTCATCTACAAACACAATACTTGATTTGTCCAACAATAATCTTATAGGACAAATACCTGCAAGCATAGGAACTTTGAGAGACATGCGATTGCTAAATTTATTTGGCAACCAGTTGCAAGGGCTAATACCTGCATCTCTTAGTAACATATCTACTTTGGAGCAGTTAGACTTGAACAAGAATAATTTGAGTTGACAGATTCCTAAAGAGCTCTCTAAACTATACAATTTGGTTGTTTTGGATGTTTCATGTAATAGCCTTTGTGGGCCAATCCCCCGAGGAACAATAATAGTAGCAGTGCCCATATGAAAATGAGATGTCTTGAGCATCTAGATGAAAAGATGTCATTAATGGCATTGGGGATCGGATTTGGGATTGGAATTTGGGGAGTAGTTGGTGTATTTATCTTTTGCAATAAAGCTAGACATTGGGTGTTGGGTCTACCACCTAACAAATCACAACTCTTCTATGGAATGTATCGATTCCCCTACATAAAGAACCAAGTAATGGGTGTTGGCTCTACTATGTGGTGAATTAAATTGTCATGTAATATCCCAATGATATTTTTGGTATACTATCTTCTCACATATAGAATTTTTAGTGTGATCAATGTCTTATTGCATTTCCATATTAATCTCAATTTTGTTTATAGCTCTTAATCATTTTTTATCTTGTTCAATTAATTTCCAATCAAATAACATAAATATTACATTATATAAATGATATAACTTGGGAAATTTTTTTTACAATGATAAATATATTCACAACTTCATTACCATTTATTTATTTTGATATAAAAAATTGCTATATATTTCATATTTAATAATAATAATAATGAAAACTAAAAATATTAATCTTTCACGGACATTAATATATATTAATGGTGCAGTCTAACTTATAGACTAAAAAGTTTTATCACGGGAACTCAACAATGCAATTTCAAGCTAAAATGTGATTTTTTGTTGTTCAAAATACATTTTTGAATACATAGATTCAACACCCTCGAACACTTAAATTATACAGATTAAACAACTTAAGCACTTTAATTATACAGATTAAACAAATTAAACTCAGGTTTTTTTTAAATCAATGTTAGATTTTGCTTAAAATTAACCATAAAAATGTCATAGTACTATGCTTATTTTAATTAGTAAAATTAATATTTACAATTTTTTAAAATTAACATAAGATCAATTCCATCTTTTATTATTAAAATCATTACATTACATCTAGTATAAATAAAATTAAATAAAATTATTAAAAAAAACCATAATATTTTAAATAAAATAATTAAAAAATACCATAATATTTTACATACCACATTTTATATTATTTATTTAATGTATATTAAATAATCATAAATACAAATAATATATTAAAGACCATAAGAGGTATCCCACTCACCTCGCTCACAACGTAAACATGTAAATGTAATACTTATATTTGTTTACCCAAATTTCTGATTCATTTTATATTTTATTCAGTTATGGTTTATATAACATGTGAAAGATTACAAAGGAAGGTGATATTTTACTTGTCATTGGCAAATTTGGAAGGGAAGTTTTGATATAAATTTTAATAATATTTTTTTAAGGGTTTTTAATGTTTTTTTTATTTATTTAAAAGTGATTAAAATATTTAATAAATAAATAAAGTGATGTTATTAAAAATTTTATTGGCAACAATGTTGTTTGGTTGGTATTGATGTCAATTTTTATATGTGTTTTGGCATGGTTTATTGGTGTATCATGATCATAAGTGTGTTGTTATTATTGTAGATGGCTAAAACTATATATTCTAGTGTGATGATGATGTTTTATTGAGGATATGTTACAGATCTGGGTGAAGATTCTTGAGAAAATAAAACCACGGGCAATTGCAAGGGTTTTTCCCATGGTATTTGGTGTGAGGGCTTATTTGATGTGGTCATCAAGAGAAGTGGTGTGTAATTAATGATTTATATAGTGTATCTCGATGAGGGAGAAATTAGCATAAATATGATATGCCATTGTTAGAGTTTAGTTGAGCTATAGTGCATAATGAAGTTGTTTGTATATTTGTAGCAGTGAGTGACAAGTAGAGAGGTTGAGACTGTGTTGCAAAGGGAGTTGACTTATTTATGTTTCAAAGTTCATTTGTTTGCTTTGGGTTCCAGCCTTAAAATGAATGAAAGCGTGGCCTTCCAAATTTGAGGAGGATGGGAACTCCGACAGGTGGTGGCATGCCAAGATAGGAGTAGTGACTCCTTGCTGGTAGTGGCAAGCAACCAATGGATAGGGAGTTGGGGCTTCATAGTTGGTGGTGGCCAACAAACTGTTGTAGAGGAGTAGTGGCTCTTAGCTAGTTGGGGCTAGCATTTGTAAAACAAATTGATTGATAATAAAAGAAAGAGAAGTAACACAACAATAACAAGGTGGTTTTCTCCCCCTTGAGGGTTTCAACCATATATCTTTGTGTCCTATGTGTATGCTTGATATGAATGTCTATGTTGATTGTTTAGTGTGGTTTACATGATAAAAACTATTGATGATATTTTGTGTAATGTTTGACTAATTATTTGACAAAAATATTTTAAATTATTATATTTTTTTTCACTACCGATTCACCCCCCCCCAGCCTTTCCCTCCACCCCACTCTCAGTAGTGATTTGATTCTAACAATCAATGTTAGAGAAGGTGCCTTCTATTGCGGCTTAATTGTTGGAAGGTGGATATGGGAAAATCATGCGTTATCAAAGTGCCCTTTTACTTAGTCCTGCAAATTTTCAAGAATGGAAAGAGAAGGTGAAATCCCAATTATCCACACTTGGATCTAAAGTATGGAATGCAACGATGAATGGTTATGATGAAGAACCCCCTACAAACAAGTCCAACAATGGAATGCCCAAGCTAAGTTTAAAATTTATGACAATCTTCAAAATCCGGATCTTGAGAAAGTTGTGGATCTCAAGTCTGCAAAGGAGAATTGGGAAAGGTTACAGGCCCTGCATGAAGAAGAAACCAATACTAATGGCGGAGAACGAGAAGAAGAAGAAAAAGGCCCCTTAAAAGGAAAGTGATCAGCCAAATGACATTTTCTCTCCCAGCGTCAAAGTGGTAAATGTTCAAGAAGAGAGAGAGGCTAGATATCAATCTCAACTTAACTCCGCATCAGCTAAAATAGAAAAGCTCTCTACAAAAATAGAGATCTAAAAAAGCTTCTTCAAATACTTGAAGAAAGACTATAAGATTTTAAAGAAGAAATTATTAGTTTGAAAACTCGAATAGAACAAGGAAGTAGGATTGAAGAAGGAATGAGAAAGTATTTTAAAGAAAAGGAAAATGATTGTGAAAGATTAGAAGTTGAGGTTGTTTCTATGAGAATCAATTTAGAGAAGAAGAACAATCAAGTGGAAGGAGAATCTAGATCTAAGGCAACATCCAAAAGGACTTTCAAATAAAATGATTCTAGCAAGAAAGGGGGCCAACAATTACATCAATAGCCAAGAAGAGAGTTAAGAAAATAATTATCAATTAGAAGATCTTTCACTTCATCATCGAAGGATATAAAGTGCCTCACTTGCCATAGTTTTTGACATATAGTAGTTGATCATAAACAAAGAATAATCAATTTATATCAGTCGAATAGGCAGTTGAAGTTGGAGCAGAAAAGGAAGCCTTCTCAACCTAGCAATTAAGGAAGATCATCATCAACCATCAAGTATAAAAATTCCTTTTATGGTCACTTATTACTTATGAAATGTTTTTAGGCACAAGGTTGTTGCATGCAGGACTAATGCAAAGAAGAAAAAGAATAGAATGCAGATCAACAAAAGATCTGAGCCTTTTCCACCATTCCTTGGTCACATTAAATGTTTTACATGAGACAATCTTGGCCATCTAACCAAAGATTGCAAGATGCCTAATTTTGTTGTGTGATCCAGTAAAAAAGAGAAGCTTAATCAAAGAAGATTAAAAAGAAATTCTATAAGCGTAGTCCTTAGAATAAAAAGCAACATATTAGGGTTTGAGAGAGGAAGGAACACCAAGAGACCTTAATGAATATTTGAAGCCAATTAGGTCTTAGGGGGAGCATGTAAAATAAAGTGCATGAGTTCAAGAGGCTCCTCAAAGAAAAAAAAGTTTTTCTTATCATTTTATTGTCTCGATGTAAAACTTTTGTCTTGGTTTTAATATGTTATTTTATCATGTCCTCAAAAGGTGCTCTGATGGATCTATTGTTGATGTAATCATTATTTTTTATGTGGCTCAAATTGATACTTGAAGTGAAGCCCCAATCTCTATTTGAATACTCCTTTATGACCCTATGAGAAAATGTGCAAAGCCATGATCTAATTTAAAAGTGTTTCAATTAATGGATATGGTCCAAATCCTCCAACTAGGTGTAATGAAACTAGATTAATAAGTTGTTGATTTAGTCTGTGCATTTTGAGCACTTGTGGGATAAAAGATAGGTATATTTCCATGCTAGTATGTTGTACCTGCAATGCAATCAGTGTAAGGAATGGTTAGATATTTGAAGACAAAAATAACATAGAATTAATATGCATTGAACAAGTCCATGGATTGGTTTTGAATGTTATTTTTGAGAAATTGGTTTAAAATTTTACTATGCCAAGGTTTGGAGGGAGTGGGCATTCAGGTTGGATGCTTGAATGCATTGAATTAGTTCAAATATGCACATAGTTTCTATTATTCCTATCAAACGAACATTGTTTCAGTGCATAAAGAATTCAACTATGGGTTGATTTCTATTGATGAACAATCTGGTCATACAAAAAAGAGGAAGATGTGATCGGCATTTAACTTGACATTTGTGATGTCTTTCATTTCTTATATGAACTAGAGTGATCAAAGGAAATTGGGAGGGATTCATGTTTGATATATTATTTTCATGTTGTGAAAATCATCCAATGAATAAATCAGATCTTCAATGGCATGATGGAAAGTAATAAAAGTATGATTTGGTATTTTCGGCACTCAACCTTGTTCAAAATGGCGATTAGTTCTTGTTATCTTGACTAGATCTGGTTTCAAGTTGGTGCAACAATGTAGTGGAGTGCATTATCTATCTAATCTAATTAGAATGTGAACATGTTAATCATCTAGTTGTTAAGCCATGAATATTTGGTTTAATCTAGGTGTTATGGTTGAGTTGTCACCAAAAGAGAGTGGACTGCCTTAATATCGATCTATTCATGAGTGTTGGTTGTTGGATGTGCATGGATCTAGTTAAAGAGTGAAACACTTTCAATGTTTGATTTAGTCCCTCATATAGTGGATCAATTTGGTTGTGTTAATTTAGTCACGCATTGACTAGATCTGGTCACCAAATCATTATGGATGGCATGAATGCATTAACTATTTGGTAATGGTGGATCTGGTGTGTTAATTAGTCGTTGATGGGGTCTAAATTGATCGTTTGGGAAAATAAATTTTAAATAATGGTGTTATGTATCGATTAGAGGGTTGTAAATTAAAAACATTACCTATAGAATGAACATGGATAGAGAATGTGTTTTTTTGATGTTGTAGAATGAGTGACTAAAGAAGGTGTGATGGCAGTGAGATCTTTGCTAGAGGTTATGCACATGTAAAGTGTGTTTGGTGATTCGGCCTTAAACAGGAACGCAACAAATTATAGAGATAATTATAAACACAGATATGTAGCAGAAATAATACTTCATTTCATTAATGTAAAATACTAAAATATGCTTACAAACAGTAATGGAAATAAACCAGCTAGGGCGATGGTAGCTTATCTCTGAGAAGAGATGTGGTGGCTACATGCCTCTGAACTGTGTTACAATGAGGCTCGAAGGCCTATTTCTTGTTGAGAAACAATGGAAAACCCTTAACATTCCAAAACCTAACCCTAGAAGATGAAACACCAAACTATGGGCCCCGTTTGGGTAAATTGGTACATCAACTTCCCGGGGTCGTAACTTTGGCATACGATCTCCGTTTGATGCATACAATAGCTCGTTAGAAAGATCTATCCGAGCACTACCACTTTGGGAAGGGAAACATCAGTCCATGGACCCATGTTTCCTCTAGATTTCCAAAAATACGCGTTTAGGGCCTCAAAATGGCTCTGGAAGTTCAGGACCCAAAAAACTGCTAAAAATAGTAAGTTGTGCTACAATTAAGGAAACTAAAAATGTTGAGAGAAACAATGGTGGGGGTCCAGGGGGACTTGGCAGGTGGCCACCAAGATCCACCTGGATCATTCCTCCTCCCTTAAGAAGCAATGGTCCCCATTGCGTTGAGTTCCTTCATGAGATGAGGAAACTTTTGCTAAACCTGGTCCTTGGTGAGCCACTTGCCCTAGTGAAGGAGTTGGCCTGCTTTGACAACTTGATACAGTTGGATATTCTGTTGGCGAGTGTTCTTGATTTGTGTGTCCATGATCTGATCAGTTGCGGCTTGTTCCATGCAATCTGGATTTAATTCTATGGGTGTGAGCTATTTTGCAATGTCGGATGTGTCTAGCAATGGTGGAAAGTATGGCCAAAGGCGGTCCACATTGAACACTGGGTGCAGGCCAAGGAATGGGGGAATGCTGAGCTCAAATGCATTGTCTCCCATAGCCTTAGTAATGGTGTAAGGACCATATCGGAGTGGTCTCAGTTTCCGATAGGCTCCAGTAAGGCATTCCTTTTGCAAATGCAACCAAACTTTGTCGCCCACCTGAAACTTGTGTGGCACCCGATGTTGATCATGTCGCTGCTTGTACTTGGCATTTGATTTCTCGAGAATGTCATGGACCTGCTGGCGAATATGTTGGATGTGCTCAATGAATCTGGTTGCCTTGTTTTTTTCAGACTAGACATGAGTCGAATCTATGTGAGTAGCTGCAAGTGGCATGGCCACATCAATGGGGCATAGTGATTGGAATCCCAAGCCCACCTGAAAAGGGTTGTGGCCAGTCGAGCTGTGAAGAGCTTGGTTGTAGCTGTGTTGAACGTAGGGGAGGCTCTCGTCCCATGTGCGTGGATGCTTTGAGTTGTACATGCGCAGAATGTGCACAATCATCCTATTGACAACCTCTGTCTGGCCATCAGTTTGAGGATGGAAGGCTGTGGACTTAGTGAGTTTGGTGTCCAGCATTGACCAGAGACTGGACCAAAATGTACTGAGGAACCGACTGTCCCAATCTGAGATGATAGACTGTGGGATACCAAAGTGCACCCACACTCGTTCAAATAAGAGTTTAGCAGTGGCTTCTGCTGTGATATTCTTCTTATAGGCCGCCATAATGACCATCTTCGAGAACCTGTCGACGACCAAAAAAACACAGTCATTTCCATGCTTAGTGGAAGGAAGGCCTAACATGTAATCCATGGAGATGGATTCCCAAGGTCGACTAGGGGTAGGTAGCGGGGCATACAGGCCTTGCTTCTTGATGGTCAGTTTGGCAATGGCACAGGCAGTACATGATCTGATGTACTTCCCAACATCCTGTCGAAGATTCGGCCAATAGAAATACTTTTTTAGTACTGCCACCATTTTCTCTACCCCGAAATGCCCAGCAGCCCGACTGTAGTGTGCTTCCAAAATCATCTTGGCACGCTCGCTTGAAGGAACACAAAGGTGACCCAGGTGGCATAATAGGGCATCCTGGAGGTGAAAATCTGGAACATGCTGACCCTCCAAGAGTGTCTGGTATGTGTGGCTGATTTCTGGGTCGCTTTTGTAGAGAAGTGGCCAATTAGAAGTCTTGTGCCCACAAGAGTTGAGCATGGTGGTTAACGCCATGATCGTAGGTCGACTGAGGCAATCTGCAACATTATTGTTGCTACCCTTCTTATACTTGATATTCAAATGGAACTGTTGCAGGTATGTTGACCCTTATGATGGCGATCATTCTGCAATTTCCCTTGGGTCTGTATGAACTGCAGGGGTCGGTGGTCCGTGTGGATGACCGTTTCCTTCCCCAAAATGTAATGCTTCCATTGTCGACAGGCCTGCACAATGGAATACATCTCTTTATCATAAGTGGGATACTTCCAGACTGTGTCTGAAAGTGTTTCACTGTGATATGCCACTAGATGCCTGTATTGAGTAAGGACTGCCCCAATAGCATAGTCAGAGGCATTTGTCTCGACCTCAAATGGTTGTTGTAAATCTGGTAACACGAGCACTGGTGTCGTACAGAGGCGATCTTTCAACTCTATGAATGTCTTCTGTTGAGATTCAGACCAAAATAATTTTCCTTTCGCTCCTCAATTGGTGACTTGATTCAAGGGTCAAGAGATATGAGAAAACCCCAACACGAACCTGCGGTGGAAGTTGGCAAGACCTAGAAAGCTATGAAGCTCTGTCAGAGTGGTTGGAGATGGCCAATCCCGAATGACTTGGATCTTGGCTAGATCCACATGCACCCCCTGTTCATTAATAATGTATCCCAGATACTGAACCTGGGTCATGCCAAAAGTGAATTTCTCCAAATTGGCACATAGCTTGTGTTGCCTTAGTGTTTGGAGAACCTGTCGGATGTGGTGGAGGTGCTCTTCCCAACTCTGGCTAAAGATCAGAATGTCATCCAAGTATACCACTACAAATGAGTTGGTGAATGGCTGCAAGATGTCATCCATTAGCCTCATGAAGGTTGCAGGAGCATTCGTAAATCCGAAAGGCACAACCAACCATTCGAAAAGGCCCTCCTTGGCTTTGAAGGCAGTCTTCCACACATCAGAGGGTTCGATTGGTACCTGGTGATATCCTGACTTCAGATCGATCTTGCTGAAATATTTCACCCCCTTTAGTTGGTCCAGGAGGTCATCAATCCGCGGGATCAGGTACCTATTACGGACAGTGATCTTGTTCAGCACCCGATAGTCAATACAGAGTCTCCAAGTCCCATACTTCTTCTATACCAACATGATTGGGATCCCACAAGGCGATGAACTCAGATGGATGTGACCTTTCTGTAGTAGCTCCTGAATCTGCCTCTTGATTTCATCGTTCTCCAGAATGGAGTGCCGATAAATTGGTCCATTGGGTAGCGACGCACCTAGGGTCAGATCGATGGAGTGCTTGACCTGATAGTGCAGAGGAACCCCTGCGGGGGAGGTGAAGATGTCCTCGTACTCCTCCACGACCTTGTCCATCTGTAGTTGTCGTGCGGAGGGGCCCTGTCTAGAGGTCGTGGCCACCGTCTTCTTCTTTCCTTGAGGGTGTATCATTAGGAAAACAAATTTCCCGGTTTTGGAAATGAGCTTACTGCATTGTTTTGCAGTAACCAAAGAGATGGCGATAGGCGGTGCTACCTCTGGTATCCTGTACAACTTATTTCCCAATGTAATAATAACAGCACGGGGCCTTGATTCATACACAACATGTCGCTTCCACAAGTATGGTTGTCCCAATAATACATCACAAACTTCAAGGGGAGCAATGTCACACAATACCTCATCCATGAAGGGCTTTATGTTGTATGGAAGGCAACACTGCTAGCTCACACAAGATCATGTCCTTGGTGAAGCCACCCAATGGTGTACGGTTGTGGATGTGCTGTGGTCGGTAAACCCAACCGCTTACGAACTTTGCCGAAATGAGGTTCTTTTGGCTCCTGCTATTGATAATGAACTATAGTGGGGAGCCCTTTACCCACATCTGGGAGTGGAAGAGATGCTCCTCCTCCTCTGGATCTTCGGGTTCATTTTTCTGGATCTTGGTGGTAGCAGCAGTGGCGTTGGGATCCACATCAATGATCTGCTTCCCTTTGTCATTCCCCTTGTCAGGTTTTGACTCAGAGTCAGAACATGCATCTGATTCTGAAACCTTTAGCTCAGCCACCAATGACTGCTTGGCCCGACGCTCACTTGTGTTGTGAGTGGAGTTCTTATGGAACTCACACCATTTTCCCGTGTCCTTTTTCGGCTTCGCGGCGCTGTTCTTTGCTTGTAGCTTTGGTAGGTTTTCTTGGGATACCCCGCCTTGGCTTTGTCCTTTGTTTTGTGGTTTAGGGGCACCTTTCCCTTGCTTTGGATTCGCAGATCCAAAGTCTCTCTTCTTTTTTTTAAACTTCTGCTCGACCTTGACGGCATATCAGTATGTCGTGCCAAGCGAGGAGATGTTCAGGAATTCTATTTCTTCCTAGATGTACTTGTGCAGGGAGCCGCGGTATTTGAGTATCAAATGCTGCTCCGTATCCTTGATACCTAACTTTGTGCGAAGGGTATGGAAAAGATTGGTGAACTCTGGCACGTCTTAGTCCCTTCCCTGCCGCAGCGTGGTCCACTTTATGTATTCATCCTCATAGCTTCCGACAGGGTAGTACTACTCCTTGATGGCATCTTGGAATGAATTCTAGGTGGGTGCGGCTGAAAATAGTGAGCTGGTAATTTCATCCTTCTGCTCACAGTAGGTTTCCCACTAGTCCTTGACGTGGGGGGCTGCTTTGAGAAGAGCGAAAATAATCTTTTCCCGACTTGAAAATTCATGAACAGAAAAATAACCCTCTAGTAACCATTTATCTACGAAATCTACGTCTATCTGACCCTCAAATATGGGGATTTCAAAATTAACTTGTACCTTAAAGGGCGTGGCGTTTCCAGAGTAGCTGCTAGAATCTGATGTGTCGCTTATGGGTAGCCGATGAAGGATCTGGGCAAAGCTATACATCATCGCATTCCATTGTCGCTCGAGGGCTTCTTCGAGCAAGATTTTGATAGGATCTCCTACCCTCTCATCTTTATTCTCATCTGCCATGGGAGGTTGTCAAGATTTGCGAGGCTAGTCTTGCAAAGGTTCGACTAGTTCAAGCCCTAACTCCTTATATCCCGACCTCGTTGGGGACATGCAAAGAAAAACAGAGAAAAAAAGTAGACTGCTCTGATCTGACTTAAATAGGGACACAACAAATTACAGAGATAATGTAAAATACTGAAATATGCTTACAAACATTAATGGAAATAAACTATTTAGGGCGATGGTAGCTTATCTCTGAGAAGAGATGTGGTGGCTACATGCCTCTCAACTGTGTTACAATGAGGCTCGAAGGCCTATTTATTGTTGAGAAACAATGGAAAACCCTTAACATTCCAAAACCTAACCCTAGAAGATGAAACGCCAAACTGTGGGCCCTGTTTGGGTAAATTGGTACATCAACTTCCCAGGGTCGTAACTTTGGCATACGATCTCCGTTTGATGCGTACAATAGCTCGTTAGAAAGATATATCTGAGCACTACTACTTTGACAAGGGCAACATTGGTCCATGGACCAATGATGTCTCCATATTTCCCAAAAAACGTCGTTTAGGGCCTCAAAACGGCTCCGGAAGTTTAGGACCCGAAAAACTGCTAAAAATAGTAAGTTGTGCTACAATTAAGGAAACTAAAAATGTTGAGAGAAACAATGGTGGGGGTCTAGGTGGACTTGGCAGGTGGCCACCAAGATCCACCTGGATCATTTGGATAGTGTATGGTAGAGGTTAGAGCGCACATGACAAAGAATTGTGTTCGCCTAGATCAGTCACTCGATACGTCTATGTCGTTGAAGCCAACACTTTTACTATATACACAAGTAGAAAAACCTTCTAATTAATGAGTCTCAGGTTCTGTGTATATCAGCATGGGCTGGTGATTGTGTTAGATTTGTAATAAATCTCTGAAGTTTTGTTCGGGTAAAGTAGTAAAGCATGTTGTCTACTTGACATAGCTTCCACATAGAAAGTCCCAACATACTCAGGGAAGGTTCGTGTTTGTTTTTTTTTCACGAACATTTTTGTAGGGTTTTGCATCATCTCTAGCAATGGCCTCTACGAATATTAAGTCGGTTTCATAGAATGGCATCAAAAGTACATAGGGAAAGTAAAGAAAGAAGTTTTGTATTGAGAGTATGTATGTTGTTGTTGTCATAAGGAGAGTATGTGTTGCATGAATGAGAATAGTATGCTTCTGTGTGGTGAGTTTCTTGGTGTGAGAGCTTGATAATATTGTCTTGTTGGGTTGTTGCAAGGGTCAAGAGTGTGAGGATATGTGATTATCATGTGCACATGATTTCTTGTATCTGTTATGGTTCTAAAGCCATGTATTGTTGAGAGTGAGAGAGGATGAGGTGTTGTTGAGATGTAATGGTTCATAAATCCATGTAATGTTCATATGTTTCTACCAATGTTTAGATGCTGCCAAAGTTTTGGATTTCTCGTGTATGGATCAGATTGGTTTATTGAGTCAGGGTTTATCACTATATTGATGGTGCTAGACCCACCAACATGTCAAGGGATCTCCTCGGTAAGAAGTCCCAACTAGTTTTATAGCACCATTTACCACCCTTGGTAGATTTGATGCTCTATGATATGGCCTAGGGCAACCCTTCGCTACTAGACTTGGTCCATTTTCTAAAAAATCAATGTTTTAAATCCCTTACGCAATTATGCCCTATCAAAAGCACATGTACACATGAGTCAATCTATACCCAACCTGTGTATATGTGTTAAAACATTAAAAATATATATAATCTCCCTTAATTCAGGTGGGGTTTACGGTTTGACTAGATACCCACCTACTATAGCCCGTGGGCCAACTATTTCCCAACTGAAAAAAAGAAACAAATTTGGACAAGTATAAATACATCTCCATGGGAAGGCCTAAAGGAGGACAAAGGATTAGATACTGATATTATAGTTGATTACATCCCTAATCAAGTCTGAAGATATCCATGCGCCTTCTGCATTCCCAAGTCATAGGAAACCCATGTTTCCTTCTTGAGATGTTCATCATCCCTTCATGACATCCTTGTGTATACTTATTGAGGAGGATTGCTGAGGCCTGGGCAGGACAGATCTGGAGGACGATTTCTCTTAGAGCCAGCGGACAACTCAGGTTGTAGTTCTTCCATATTTTCTTTAGCTTACATTAATAAAGAGGCGTTGTCCTGTTTGTGATGATTATGGTCTTTATGCATTAATTTATGTCATGATTTTCTTATAAAATCTCACGTTAATGCTTATATGATATAACCTTGATATCGTGAACTTGCTTTCAGTTATTTTTGGTGTATAAGCTTTGCCTTGAATGAATTGTAGGTCTTAAAGCACAAGGAAGAAGTAGAGATTTTGAACCCTACGAGAACGAGCTCAAACATAGGACCTACGAGTAATACCTTCTGTACCAACCTTAATTGTTTAAGTATTAGGACTACTTTTTTGTGTGTCTCTTTATGTTGTATGTCCTCCACTATGTTGGGGTTCTCAACCCAAGACCCTAGGGTGATTCTACCTGAAACAGAATTGGTGACTTTGATGGGGAAAGCATTCTTGTTTTTCCTAGATTGGGTTGTTTCTTCTTGATCAAGGCCTGTTTGATTGATTTCTTGCTTTTACAGTGTCTGTGACCTATTTTATTCCTGGGCATCAAGTCTAATATTTTGGATTAGGTCTAGATTTTTTGTTTTTCTTTATTGAGCTTTATATACATGCATTTCAGAGGATATAGTAGCGTATACACGCCAATTTCTTCAAAGAAACTTGCGTATACGCGATTTTCCTTTGTTTCAGTCACGTATACATGTTGCTTTGTCTTTCCACAGTCGCATATACCTTATTTTGAATAAAGTTTTCAAAATATTGGACCGAGTTAAGATTGTTGCCTAGTTTCTTTTCTATTTTCTGGTCATTCACTATTAGTAAAGCTCTGCCTTCATGCAAGTTTTCAGTTTCTAATCTTCTCCCTGTTGAAAAACCTAGTCAACCTATGGCTTTATTTTTTAGTAAAGTTTCAGTTTGGGGTTTGGGTTCAAGGCTTCTAGTAGAAGTTCTTGGTTGTTCTGACTTTGCGGAACAAGAAATTGTTTGCATTTTTATTTATAACCCAACTTTTGGATTGCTTTGCTTTGCTTTCTTTTTTCTGGTTGACCTATTTTGTTTTTCATGGTTTTTGAGTGCCTCTTTGGCAATCTTGAAAGTATTTCTTGACATTCTTTTGGTTTGCTAAAGTCCTTTATACTGCTGTTCAGATCAATCTATGCAAGTCTGTAGTCCTTTGTCATTTCAAGTTTTATTATATTAATTATGTGCATAACTTGTGAATTTTGGGACTCTTTATGCTTGGTTTTGGTCTTGGAATTCTAGTAGTCTTTGTGTTCTCAAAAAAATTCTTTGGGTTCTTTAAAAAGCAAAAAGAAAAAAACATCGTTCTTGCCTTTATTTTTCTTTTCAGTTTTTGTTTTTGGTTTCTTCATTTTGTTTTGAGAAATTGTGAACTTTTTCAGTTGGTTTCGAGGGAAGTTTGTCATTGAATTTGTGCCCTCCTTATAGCCAAGTTGGCCTATTGATCTTGTGAAGGAACACATTTGCTTACATGAGCATCCATAGAATCTTGCACCATCATTATAGTTTGCATTAAATTAGTTTTCACTGCAGGCATTTTAGTCTTTTTGTTAGATTTTGAGTGTGTGGAGCATGTTTTTTGAAAAACAAAAAAATTTCTTTTACAAGTTTATTCGTAGAACCTTATAGAAATCTATTTTCATCGAAGAAAAATAACTGCATTTTCATATAGCAGAGTTTTTATTGATTTATTTTGCGTCAAAACACCACAAGTTGCACTCTCATTTTACCCGTGACCTAAAGAACAACCCTTTAAAATCATGCGCTTAATTAAAAAGAACTAGAATTTTTTTTGATTTGTCTTTAATTACATCAAAAAGTCTAGCTCTTTAGGGCCTTCGAATAGGCGAGTGGAGAGTTAACTCTCCAAGGCCACTGAAACTATTAAACATATATGTTGAATAATGAGTGAAATCCAGTGTCATTAGAAAGATCGAGAAAGCTCTGTTATTGGGAGTCAAGCATGAGGGAGAGTGAAGACAAGGAAAGAGAGATACCCGCTCTCATACTTTTTGGATCCCACCCCGAGACTGTTCTACATAGATTTTGATATGAACTGGTGTCTATAGTTGCTATTCCTAGGGACCACATAGGGTGTTGTAGAGGGGAATCCCACAGCAGCTGAGGTAGACATTGCATCATGCTCATTAGTACTTCTGGAGGGTACCCTTGCGAAGCTTGGGTACTTGCACCGACAAAGTATTTTGTCTGGGGTCAGCGTAACTGTTTCTGTCACCTTTGCTAGTAGGATTGGGTTGTCATTATCCTAAACTATCTTCGGAAGGTCCTTGATTTCACTTTCTTGTATTTTGGTGTCTGGTCCTCATCACCCAAAATGGAGATACTTGGAAGTTGCTTGATTGGCTGTATCTTCTAGGGAATTTGTTAGAGAGAATTCTTTGCTTCTAGTTGGCCATAGATTTATAAATTTTTTTGAGTCTTTAATTAGTTCTCTTAAATAATTAAAAGTGGTTGACCGACTAGTTCATCGGTCTAGGAGGCTTTGTGGGCTTTCACCGACAAGTGTAGAGCCTTCCTCTAGAAGGCATAGGAGAAATTCTTCTGGTCATTTGCAAACAACGACATCGGACGTAACGGAGATTGATCCTCTAGTTCAAGCTATTGTTTCACGGAATAGACCTAGTGTAAGTCGAGATTTGGAGAGGAACACTCCAGTCCTTTCTAGAGTCCTCTTCCAATCGGAAGACGTTATAGAGGTTGAAGAACTCCCTGAGTCTCCTGATACTCCTTCTTCTCCTCTCTCTCCCGATTATCCAGACATTTTATCATACATCGGGGCCGCGAACCACAGGCCTTTGAGATCTAGTCTATATCAATATTTTCCTTCGGTAACTGCTGCTGGGAGCATGGTTTCAACTATGAGTGCTACTATTGTATATAATCCTTTCTCAGTACAAGAAGGAGGTACAATTTCCATACCTTCAATCACTCCTAGCACTGTAATATTTGGCTCTACATTCATTCTATCTTCGAGTGGGGGCACCCAAGCTTTTGCCTCCAACACTGGTTCTTTCCACTTTGCAATGCCTTCCAACACAATTCCTTCATTTCCCTTAGCTTATCCATCCACTGCTTCCATGGCAAGTGGGTCAGCTTCTTTTCAAGGTTTCCCTTTTGGGAGTGGTCATACACCACATTCTAACCCGTCTATAGGATCAATACCTTTTACCTCCAGAGTTCAAGGTTATAATTCTTTCCAAGGATGGACTAATTCAGCTATTAGTAGCTTGGATCCGTGAATCAATTCTCTTTAGGCCAATAGGGGAACATGCCTTACTCCTCCGTGAGTTAATTTCATAGTTTTTCTCCCTTTGCTAATGCATGGAACCCTTTTTCACTAGAGGAATTAGATGGGGGAGTGGCTCCGGCCTGGACTTTAGATTCAACTTCTGCTATGGATTGCCTAGACATTGTTTTTCCATCTTAAGAATCAATTCTGGAAGAAATGACGAGTATTGAGAGGTCGTGGGATGATTTACATCGGTCATATTTCCTCCTTGATTTGCAAGAAGTAGAATCAAGCTTGTCTAGTCCTTCATCTACTAATTATTTTCATGCAGTTTTAAATCCTTTGGCTCCAACACAGTTTTCGCCTGAAGGTAACATGTTTGTCATTTCAAAAACTGTTCTAGTGAACATCTCTAGGAATCCCAACATTATCGAGAATGTTGTCATTGGAGCTGATTGTGTCCCCTGAAGAAATTCGAATTTATACCAATCTCTTTAAATATTTTCGAGATGTGCTTGCTTGGTCTTATGAGGAAATGCATGGGATAGATCCATCTATAGCCTAGCATGAGATCATGACATATGAAAATGCGAATCCTATTTGTGAGAAGCTTCGACTGGCAGACCCTAGGAAAGCAGTAGCTATCAAAGCTAAGGTTGAATAGTTTCTTAAGGTGAGTTTCATATACCCCGTTCCTTTAACTGAGTGGGTCTCAAATCCAGTCTCGGTTGAAAAGAAGCAAGGAACAATCCATGTGTGCATTGAATTTGGGGACTTGAATAAGGACTGTTTTAAAGATAATTACCCCACGCCATTTATTTATTAGATTATCGATGAGTGTGCGGGTAATGAGATTTTCTCTTTTATGGATGGATTTTCCGGTTATAATCAAATCACTATTCATCCGGAAGATCAACATAAGAAAACTTTTATTTTCCCCTGGGGTACATTTGCATATACGAAGATGCCTTTTGGGCTTAAGAATGCTGGAGCTACCTTTCAATGAGCCATGTCATATTCTTTCCACAATATAAAACATAATATTGAAGCCTACTTGGATGATTTAGTTGTTCGTTCTCGAAAGAGAATTGATCATCCCAAGCATCTTTGATTAATTTTTGAATGATGTCATTTCTACAAAATCAGGATGAATCCAAATAAGTGTGTTTTCACTATCACATCTGGCCGGTTGTTTGGATTCATCATTTCTACTGAAGGGATTCATGTAGGATCCCCTCAAGGTTGAGGCAATACCTTAGTTGCCTCCCGTGTTCACTATTCATCAACTTCAAGGTCTTCAAGGAAAAGCCAATTTCTTAAGGATATTTATCGTTAATTATGCCAAGATTACTAAAGGATTTATGAGACTGCTAAAGAAAGGGGTCCCATTTCTATGGGACGATTTCATGCAATGCTCATTTGATGCTTTGAAAAAAGAATTAACCTCTGCTCCTTTATTGAGTCCACCTGATTATAGCAGAGACTTCCTTTTATATCTCATTGTAGTTGAATTAACTATTGGTATGGTTCTGGTTCTGGTTCAAGAAAATGATGCTTTCACTGAGCACGTAATCTATTATTTGAGCTGAGGCTTAGTGGGCCCTGAACTGCGATATTCTCCCATTGATAAATTAGCTTTGGCAGCTTTCCATGTTGTCCATCGACTTAGACATTATATTCTTCTTAGAAAAACTTTCGTCTTAGTAGTTGTCAATCCATTTCAATTTATTCTCAGCAGGCGAGTGATTGCGGGAAAATACAATATATGGATTGTCATTTTACAAGGGTTCGGTCTTGAATTCATGTCAGCCAAGTCTAAGAAATCATTAGTATTTGTAGAATTGATCTCAGAGTTGCCTTGCAAGGAAGGAATATTTTATGAGGAATATTTTCCTGATGAACATGTTTTCATTATTTCCTAGCAAGATCCTTGGTATGGAGATATCATTATGTATCTCTAGACTTCGAAGTTTCCTCTCACTTTTTTGAAGGATGAACGTAGAAAGTTACATCACTTGGCTAAAAGCTATATTATTATAGGTGACACTTTATATTGTTGCGGGGTTGATTCAATTCTTAGGCATTTTTTAACCTTAGAAGAAGCTGAATATGTGCTAAATGATTGCCACAGTGGAGCTTGTGGTGGTCATCTATCTAGGTTTGTAACAACCTAAACTTTTTTGTGTGTAGGCTACTTTTGGCCCTCGATCTTCAAGGATTGTGTTGAAGCAGTCAAGAGATGCCACCCTTGCCAGTTTATACTCTAAATATGTGTGCACATCCAACTCTTCTCTTTCTTGTGATTACCATCGGTTCATTCACGAAGTGGGGTATTGATTTTACTACTTGCAATCCCCCTTCAACAGGAAATCATAAGTATATCATTGTAGTTATCGACTACTTTATTAAGTGGGATGAGGTTATGCCCACTTTCAAGAATGATGGTGAAACAAAAGCCCTGTTCCTCTTCAACCAAGTCATTTCCTGGTTTGATATTCCCAAAGAGATTGTCACTGACCATGGCAGTCATTTCCACAACTAGACAATGTATGAATTAGCTCTTAAGGTGGGTTTCCGGCAAGAGCATTCATCTCCTTACTATCCTGAGGTCAATGGGAAAGTTGAAGCCATGAATAAATCCCTAAAAATCATCCCGCAAAGGATGATTAACAAAGCTTGATATAATTGGCACATTATGTTATATCCGGAGCTTTGGGCATACCGAACGTTAGTCAAGACTGATACAGGTTTTACTCCTTTTCAACTAGTTTATGGGCTGGAATCAATTTTTCCTTTGGAATGTGAAATTCCTTCCCTTAAATTAACTGTTGAACTTCTTCGAGATACTTCTAGTATTTAAGAACACCTCATTCATTTGGAACATCTCAATGAGCAGCGTCAAGATGCAGCCGCAATAAATGAAGCTCATAAAAAGAGGGTAAAAGCTCAATATGATAAGGTTGTCCGTCCCAGGGTTTTCTTTGAAGGTGACCTTGTCTTGGTTTATGACCAAGACGAAGACACCTTAGGGGTAGGAAAGTTCAAATCTATGTGGTATTTTCCCTTCATTGTTAAAAAGGTCTTGAAAAAGGGAGGATATGAGTTAGTTGATTTTGAGGGAAACGAATTGGCGGAGCTCGGAAATAGGCTCTATCTTAAAAAGTATTTTGTGTAGGCTTCAGCTTAGCATTTTCTTGGTTGTAAATGTTGTATATTTGTGCATATCTATCTATCAGTTTCGTAGTGATGTAGATACTTTTGATCTGCTTTGGAAGGTATTGATGGACGATTTGGTATATCTAGGGTTCGTTGATGGTGCTAGTAGACACACCTAGAACCTTGCTTCTGTGGCTTGGGTGATTTATTATCCATCCGACCAATTGTTGGTTTCAAGAGGCATATGTATCATTCATGCTTCAAAAAATTTTGTCGAATATACTGTTGTCATTAATTTACTATCAGAGGCAATATCTCTTGGTGTTGATTCATTAGTAGTATACTTGGATTTGCAACTGGTGGTATCTCAAATAAACAACATCTATTGTGTGAGAGATCCTTATTTATATTGCAATTTTTTGAGAGTGTGTTTATTACAAAGATCATTTATTTATATCACATTTATTCATATTCCACGATCAAAAAATTCATTTGCGGATTCTATCGCTAATCAAGCATTAGATTTGCACATAAATCATTCATCACATTAAAAATAAAAAATAATCGAAGAGTCATCTATTTATATATGATCATCATAGTGAAACTATCGGTACATAGATAGAAGTATTATGTTCAAAATAATATACAAAATTAGGACAAAATTGTCCCACAAAATTAAGGCGTATGCCAATAATCATGTCCAATCAAAAGATCTGATCATCCATAAGTTTATATATAAGGGTCCTGCTCAGGGTGAGCATCACGGAAGAAGATGATGGCATTTTCCACCTGTCAGAATAGTCACACCCAATCAAGTGGCACTCCTACCACGCACCTTTGCACCTCCTTCAGAAGGTCTTTTATGGCTGCCATAGGTACCTGGTGAGTCACTCTCACTAAGTTTCTTTTTACAATATGAAGGGTCCTTTCGGTTTGAGCTATAGCCCCCTCCGCGTCTCTTATGTGACGCCTGTGCCTAGGTAGACCGCAAGTCTTACTGGTCCAATATCTGTGTCATGATCAAAATAATTTTGTAAGTATTTGTCTCATCAAAAATATTTCTAGTTTATTTATACTTAAAATCTATTTTTTTTTAAACATTCCAAATATAAAAAAACATTTTTACCTATGCCTCCCCACGCTACATCCGGTGGCAATGCCAAATCTGGGTCTCCTCTGAAATCCATGCTAGTGTAGGGGTAGTGTTTTGGGATTTTTTAGTGTCTACGGATAAACACTTAAATCCCTAGACTAGTAGCTAAGTCTAGAACAACAGTGCAAAGCATTCTCTACTTTTTCTATAATCAACAGATTAAATAAGAGTTCAAGAAGCCTACCTGTAGCTTTCTCTTACTCCTTATCTCCCTTGATCAATTCTGTCGCTCCTCTCCGTAATTAATCCGCATGAAGAGTACTCGCACACAAACAGAAGAAAACAACCGATCAAAGCATATGATAATGATCTATTGATTAAACATAGCATGGAATCAAGTACATGATACACATATGAAAGCATAGATGAATAATACAAGCATATGGAAAAATCTTTTGGGTGTGGAGTATGATTGTTCAGAGGTCTTTGTTTCAGCCGGATGTATACCCTAGGAAGTTTGTACACCCCTCCACACAAGGGGGTAGGGGTGGGACTTGTTCCCCTTGCGGGGGTTTGGGGGGACCGATCCCCCCAGCTGGGGGGTTTGGGGGCTAGCGGGGGTTTCGAGGGTAGCGCCCCCAAAGCTAAAAACAGATGTAAAATTGCATTGTAAAAGTATAGTAATTTCTAGTCAATCTGGGCCGTTCATTAGGCAGATAATCTGACGATATAACTTATGTTTAGTTTAGGGTTTTTTCCCCTAAAAGGCAACCCCTCTCTTTGTATGAGGGAATTTTTTTTGAGGCTGTGTAATAGATGTGTATTCTCTGAGTGAGAAACAGAGAGGTGAGACTGTGAGAGAAAACAGAGGATATTACAGTGGATATATTGTAGGTTGTGTCTCTTCATTTTGCTGGATAATAGAAAGGAAGGACTAGCTGTTCGGGATGGACCACATATATTTGTGTCTCTCTTGTTTTATGCATTTTCCGTGTTTATATTTTTGCAATATTTTATGTGTTCCATTGCTCCGTAATATATAATTTTCTAACAAAAGCTTTGAACACTTTATTAGTAAAAGGAAGAGTTACAACCCATTGCTCGATTCAGAATCACTCCTCCAGTTTAATCCCATCCTCTCCTCATAAAAAGCAAGACATTTTGACATCATTACAATAATTTAAATCAACTCAAGTCTCATACTAACAGCATCTCCCTATAATTCAATAATTTCCAGCCCCTGATCACTTAGATGAGTGGTCTTTTTATAGGTGAATGAAGGAAGTTATGCAATAAATGGTGATAATGAATGCCCTCCCAAACTTAGAATTTAGTTCCATGGAGGAAAGGATAAGGGATTGATGTTCCTTAACTCCCTTCCTCATCCAAATACGAGCTCAAAGGAGTAGATAGCCTTGAGAAACTTCTAGAAGCATCTAATGGATAAGGAATCTTTCAAACCCTCATGGAAATTCGCTCAAATTTCGCCCAACACAGGCCAAAGAGGGACCAACTGCACTGCATAGCACCCTATCAGTGTATGGTTTGCATTGCAGCATGCCCTAATGAAGGCATACCTACGCTAATCCTCTTAGAGGTAGTTTCTGGATGATTTTGGTCATGGAAATTCTTGGGAAGCTAGGCATTCTGATGATTCACTTCTTTAGGGCACGTAACAACTGAATTAGGGTTTAATGGGCCCTAATAGTACTGATATGTAGGTTGGGGTTGATGTGCCCAAATGGATCTATAATAGTTTCCCCCTAAAGCATGAAGTCATAAATATGTATGTCAAGTGAAATGCTTTATCATGTGGAGAGGAGGTTTCGAAGTAGAAGGTGAGCTACATCAAGTACAATACATATATCACGACAATTTGATTTTTCTCATGAACTAGCTGAGGGAAGGCATACCCATGCTCAGCTTATAAACTTTCATTATGTGTACAAATATAGTCGTCTACATATATAGACCCATGAATGGATGATAATGAATGTAAGGCCATTGTACATTTGATTTAGTACTCCTAAAAACATCGTAGCTCGGATGGATGAAACTAGATCTAGGGTCTTCAATCTCGTTCAATCTTTCGCTCAAGTACAAGTTTAACCATGTGAATAGATGATCTGAAGTCAAACATGGAAAGACATCATCTGATTACTAGCCAATGATGTAAGCTGTTAACAGACACGAGAGGAATCACCGATAATGATAATGACCCTCAAGGTACTATAGTACATTTCGCATGGTGTGAATAAATGATTTGATGTCGAAAACCATACAAAGTATTTCGGTCGAAGGCCATTGATGTCAACCTAGAGCCGGAAGCAAGAAACCTGCCATTGATGTATGCAAGCCTCAAGGTACTGAATGGGTGTTTCTAAGTTAACTTCTTGGATGATGTGCTGATGTCAACAAGAACCGACTCATCACAGGAGGGTCTTGATGTATCCCACATCAACGACACGAAATGAGGTAAATGATTTTTTAAATGAAAAATTGACTAACGACACAAGGTTTAGGAATGGCGGTCATGAAAATGAACGTTTATAGTATTGTAAAGGATGAAGTTTTAACTGAATGAATTCTCTTGAACATGTCGATGAAACTAAGATGAATTGGTAGCATTGACCCAAAAAAAAGTAATGGATGGTATGATAGACCAATGGTGTGATAACCATCAAGCTGAATGACCCAACCCACATAGTCACGATGATGAGGTGAAAGTGTCATGTTCAAGAGAGACTTACTACCATAAAGTGCTTTCCCCTTTTTCCAATTTTGCCTAGTCATTGATGACAAATACCTCTTTACTTTTATCAAGGTTGAGGAGGATAACATATGCTTGTTGTATAATTTCACCCTTCAGGTGAATCCATCGTTATTTAATGCTTTAACGAGTCTAGCGAAGGTAAAACTCGGTCTTGTCTAGATGGACAAGTTTTTCGCTATTTGATGTTTTTAACGAGTTTAACGACAAATATAACTCGGTCCTTTTCATGTTTAGAGAGTTTGAAAAGGGACAAAAAGGAAACTCCACAAGTTCTTTTTCGTAAATTAATCTCTCAAGTCTGAAAAAGCGTAAAATAATACAAGAGAGATATCGTTTCCAATCCTTTAACGAGTTGGAAAGGACAAGCACTCAACAATCTTTTCATATTTAGAGAGTCTGAAAAGAGCTTAAAGAGGACTCCACTTTGAGGAACGAGTGGTGTCTAGGGTAGCAACTGGTTTCAGTGATGTTGGAACTTCTCAAAACATGTTGATTTATGTGAAGAGGTTGGCTAATAAGACCACTCATTGCAACTATCCCTCAGAAAGGGTAAAACAACCAAGTGAAAGCGTATGATCGACCAAAGAGATGGTGGCGATGGGATGAAAACAACCAATGCTTATCTAATGAAAGAAGCTGATAGAATGGAAATCACGAGGGTTAAAAATGGAAATGGGTTCATTTTTAGACAAGCTTTAACCATAGGGAACTATGCTTGGATTCAGTTTCATGTTTACACAAGCTTGAAACAAAAAACTATGCTTGGATTTAGTTTCATTTTTACACAAGCTTGAAATGAAAAACTATGCTTGAGATTGGTTTACATGCCCCTAGCATGATGAAAGGGAGAGTCTCCTATAACCGGATGGAAGTCATTGTGATAAGTATGACGGTTATCCAACAACTTTTTGGCTTAGTCCAGATAGGGACAAAGGTGAATGGGGTTATTCCCTTCACATAACCTACAGGGAAGCTTAACTTTACCATTAGATGCATGCCCCACAAGCTTCATTATATTCACCTAAGTAGATTACCCATGGCTATTAGGTGGATGGAATGAAGGTTATTTTACGAGATCAAGAGAAAGACTCAACTGGGATTTTAGGATATCTACTCAAAGACTCGACTTGGAACTTTTCTCCAGCGGACCTTGTTTCATTTTTGAATGAGCCTGACACAAGACAAGGAACTCTACTCGTATTCCTTGTTTCATTTTTTAACGAGGTCGACACAAGACTAGGAACTATCCTCATATTCCTTGTTTCTTTTTTTAATGAGGTTGACACAAGACAAGGAGCAATCCTCCTAGGAACTGTTTAATTTTTTACCGAGGTTGACACAGTAAAAGAACCATCCTCATGGACCTGTTTCATTTTTTAACAAGGTTGACACAGTAAAATAACTATCCTCGTACTCCTTGTTGGGTGTGGAGCATGATTATTTAGAAGTCTTTGTTTCAGTTGGATGTATACCCCAGGAAGTTTGTACACCCCTCCACGCATGTGATCTGATGGTAGAACTTATGTTTAGTTTAGAGTTTGTTTCCCTAGAAGGCAACCCCTCTCTTTGTATGAGGGCATTGTATTGAGGCTATGTAATAGATGTGTATTCTCCGAACAAGAAACAGAGAGGTGAGACTATGAGACATATATTTTTTGAACGGGTTGTCCCGTCGAGGTGAGAGGCCCATTCTGGAGGGGCAATGACCCGGGGGTGATTCCTTAGATATGCTGATAGCTCAAGTGTGCCCATGGGTGGGCAAGACAAGGAGTGGGAAGGTGGCAATCCCAACAGTGGACGATGTAGTCCTTCATGCTATGCTTTTCATGGTGACAGAGGCAGCGGGCTCCCAAGCCCAACATGAGGCTTCGAAGAGCCAACTCCGGCTGGCTCTCGAGTGTCTCAATCCCACCATGTTTAACTGGGTAGAGACTGTGACGGTGAACATAAAGAGGCAACTCACCAACTACCATTGAGTAGAGACGAAGTAGTTTGGTTATGGATCCATCTTAGTTCCGCTCATGCCAGAGCGGGTGCCGACACTACAGTTACAGGACATGGATTTGGACTTACCCAAGCCACGTGAGACACTGGCCACACGATGGGCTCACGTCATGCCATGAGGAGGTGGCAGATGACTAGTGGCATGGGGAACATTTTTCCTGTGTCTCTTCATTTTGCTGGATAATAGAAAGGAAGGATTAGCTGTTCGGGGTGGACGTAGCCCAAACCGGGAAAACCACATATATCTGTGTCTCTTTGGTTTTATGCATTTTTTTTGTTTATATTTCTGCAATATTCTATGTGTTCCATTGCTCTGTAATATATAATTTTCTAACACTCCTTGGTTTCATTTTCTAACGAGGATGAAACATGACAAAGAAATATCCTCATACTCTTTGTATCACAACTCATAAGAAATCATGAAGGAGAGATCTGGTTCCAATGCCCCAGTACATGATGTACAACATCACTGAATTGATCATCAGTTGATGTAGGTATGGAACAGGTTGCCACATAATTAATCTGTGGCAAGGATGATACGATTGTTACAAAAGGATCATTTAGGGAAGATGGTTGACTATAAGCCATATTTGGACGATATATGAAAGATGGTTAACATTGACAATTCTACCTTCACGTGAGAAACAAATCACTCGAAAGAGTGTTGAAACAATATCTCCCATGTCATAAACATAGTCGCGGCCTAGAAGTAAGTTGTAATCTAAAGGGCTTGGGACTACCATCACATAAGTAAATGATTTTTCCTCCCAAAGTAATAGGTAACTAAGGGAGGATCCCTAATGGTTGACTGGTTCCGACCTTACAGATTCTGGGTGACAGGCACAAGTGGTGGTGAACCAAGCGCTTTCCAAGTAGTTGAGGAAAGGATACTCACAGATGCACCTTCACCTATAATAGTGTCGGATACAATCATATTACAAACCTATACTATGATTTGGAAAGGCACATAAGAATGAAGACGGAATCCTGCCAGTGGATTCCAATCAAAGGAAGTGACTAGACTACTTGGAGGGGGTACCGTAGAAATGGGAGAATTAACCCCTTGAGTTACGAGAATTGGACAATTTTCCTCTTGTCTTGATGTAATAGGTGGACTGTCCTCAAGCTCATTAGAATCAGAAGAAACAAAAATAACTTGAGTGGTATCATATTCACTCTCTTCGAGAAAGGTACGATTAGTTGAAGGTGAAATCGAGTCAAATATTACCTTGACCTGTTGATTTGGGTTGGGTGTAGACTCATAGGATTCACTTTCAGAGAGAGTGGGTTTGACCGACATTTGATTTTGGTCAGTCAATTCATAAACTAGTGAAGGACATAGGGAGAGTTTCATGTAACCAGATGGAAGTCACTGCGGTGAAGCAGAATGGTTATCCAACACCTTCTTGGCTTCATCCAGATAGGGACAAAGGTGAATGGGGTGATTCCCTTCACATAACCTACAAGGGAACTTAACTTTACCCTTCTTTCCATGAAATTTACCACCACTAGTTGATGGTGTGTCACCGACATGATCTCTAGAAGTTGATGACATAGGATAATGTGAATGGGAAGACCATTCTTCGAAGATTCGAGGAATATCAGGACAATTTCGAAGAAGATGGTCTCCCGCACAAAGTTTGTATGGATATCAAACTTTGTGAGGCTTGATGGACAATTTCTCATCAGATGTTGCATTCAAAGAAATGGTTGTTTGGTTGCCCCTTTGTTGAATTTTCTTCTTCTTCTTCTTCTTCCCTTTCTTTTTCTTCTTAGCCACCTGGTTACTAGTACCAATACTTTCACCAGGCGAAGAGGAAGAAGGGGAGGAAGAAACAAACGAGGAAGAAGACAAAGGGTCAACTTTAGGATCAAATGGAGGTTGATTTTATCTAGTTGGAGGTATACTCAATTGCGGAGAAATCACGACATTTTGAACCAAGGAGGTTGAAAACAACCATACTGGCAACCCAATGGTAAATCCCAGAAGGGACAATGTAGCCATGTAAGGAGCACCAATATTTCTGAAAGAAGGAAAAGGACTAGGATTCCCATCAAAAGGAATTCCTTGATCGGTGGACTCTAGATTTGTGGCCATATGCTTCAACCTAAGATCAACTAAGGAGTGAGCGTGGAGGATGTTATCCGCGGTCAATTAATTTTATTTTAATGAAAGTAACATAACAAAACAAAAGAGGGATAATCTAGGAAAAAGGTTTACTAAGCAACTGTGAACTGCAGAATACCTCCCAGCGAACCAAGAAGTATGAGCAGGAAATCTCCCCAAATGTTGTGTTCGGTGTATCACAGTGTACAAGGTGGCCGACTCGGTTACCTAAGGATGGATAGCAACCTAGTGTTTTCCTCCCATATATACCCGAAGGTATGTGGAGGCCCAGTCTGTATAAGCGCTGTCTAATGCAAAACCGCACAGTGAGAGCATTCCTATATACTTTACGTACTGTAACACCACCCTATATACCCGAAGGTACGTGGATGAGCTATGATATACTCATGTACGTGGAATGAGGTATCACACTCAGGATGTATTGCAGACAAGTTAGTGACAACTGCTTTGTTTTACGACACTGGAACACATCTCTAGCCTAGACCTCTAAATGTTTTTTGTTAGGTGACAATGCTCCATTAGGTAAATTCAGATAAATTTTAAGTTGATCTTATTTAGAATTTTCCTTTCAAGGTTCACCACGTGATGTATGTTTGCAATTCCTAAAATGCAACTAATATGATAAGCATTCTTTCCATTCAATTTAACAATGAAAATCCTTAGCTAGTAGGGATAGAGCAATCAAGTCTTTGACAAAGAGAAAAGAGCACAACTAATGCAATTTCCCTAGCTATTCCTTTCAAGCATTCACAAACTACAATATGAACGATGCAATTTTTTCTTTTCAAATCCCTTAATGTTATGATGAACAAAAGGGAAATATACATGATCGATCAAAAATCTCTTTTCATAAAAATGTCGATTTTGCAACAATTTCTTTTCAAGGAAAGGAAGAATTTACGACACTTTCGATTTCAAAGAAATGATGAATTACAACACTTTCGACGAAAATAAAAACCATGTGCACATATAAATCAATTGATATTTTATGAATGAAGTCTTACGACAATTTAGTTTTCAAAGGAAAAGACGCCTTTACGACATTTTCTTTCGAACAAAGATTAATCATACGCACACATCAGTCAATCAATCTTTTATGAATGAAGAATTTACGAAAATTCAATTTTCGAAGGAAAATATGACTTTACGACACTTTCTTTCAACAAAGATCAATTGACCAAAAGCTAATTTTGACTATAGACTGATAATGACAAAGAAACATTAATCAATCCAATCAAAGTAGGGTTGGCTAAGTAGATGAAAATCTAGTTTCTGAGACATGACATCATTGACATTTAGCAAGCAAGCAATCAAAATAATTTTGGCAAAAATTCAATCCAATAGTGGGAATTTTACCTAAGGTTGATTAGCGTAGGTCAAAGAGGGGCTAACTGCGCTGCAGAGCACTGTCTCTCACTAAAGCCTGCACTAATTTCAATGATTTCAAGATTGATCAGCGCAGGTCAAAGAGGGTCTATCTGCACTGATCAGCGCAGGTCAAAGAGGTTCAATGTTAATTAGCGCAGGGCAAAGAAGGCCTAACTACGCTGCAGAGCACTGTCTCTAAGGCTAGCCTGCGCTGATTCTTGTGAGGCCACTCAAGAGTCATCTAACCTCAAATTTTGACCAAAATTCAATGCCAAAGGCTGAATTAAAACAAGTAAAGTATTTCAAGGTGTCTAAGGAGGTGGATAAGCTACTAGGAAAGGTCAAATCCCCAGTCAAGTCGCCAATTATTTTTGGGAAATTATAGTGTCTACAGATAAACGCTTAAACCCCTAGACTCCCGAAAGCCTCTTCCATGAATTATGAGGTTCTATTTATAAAAAAGGGTGGGGTGACCCATGACATTCCCGTTTGTAACTTTTGGACTCCCCTCATGACTCTTCAACTTCATTACATAATTATTTACATTACATATGATTGTTTGTATTCCACTAATGACACTTGGAATTTCACTTTACTTCATGCTTACAAAAATGATACATTTTCCACATATACCCATGTGGGAGAAAATTGGCTTGAGTCAGCCAAACAAGACAACACTAAGACTTGGATGGTTGTGGAAATACCATCTCATCAACCTCCTCTTCATGATCCTCGATGATGAATTGATGCCATTCTTGGTAGTGCGCAATGGTGTCTACATAATTTTTGATGATGTCCTTCTAGAAACGAACTCTTGCCTCCATTGCTTCTGGGTATACTTATTTGGAACCTTTGTCCAACTTGTCCTGTAACATGTGCATTTTAGTCCTAAGCAAGTTCGAACCGACAATGTACATCCGCATGTTATCTGCACTGACTTGCAAATCTATGCTAGTGGCCGTGAGAATCAACTGATCAAAGTATGCATCAAGTGCTAGGATTACTTAGTTCTTCTCTTTGGCCTCGATGAGCGTACCAATCGACAGGGTGCCATACTTTATCACTATGAGATCCAAAATCCTATACAACCATGCATACAAAGCCTCAATACTAGTGATGAGCAGTGGGAGTTCCTCATATTTTCATATTAGGCTTTGAATGCATGCTTTTTCCAAATCTACTTGCGACTTCATCATCTTGTGCAAGTGAAGCGGGTCTCCCTTGTACCTCATTGTCCATGTATATACATGTCCAACTACGACATCTATATCTGTGAGTGTTTAGGCTATCTTGGTGCAGCGCTGCTGATGACCATGTAGATTGAAAACTTCCTTGTGCACGATGATGAACCTGTCATATAGTCTCCGCATGAATGTCTCAAACCCCGATACTTCATCAAGTATGGCTTTCTTCATCTTTTCTCTGGTGGATCCTTTTGGTTGTTCCTCTCTTTGCCTGGCTGCTTGCAACTCCTTAGCCATGCACTCATTTTCTGCTAACAAGAACTTAACACTCAAGCACGTGGCTTTGGCATAAACCTTTGTAGCATCAGCCAGGGAATCTGTATGTCTTCGTACATCTGACACAATCATCCATTCTTCAAAGTGTGTAGGTGATGCATGCTCATCTGGGGTGCACACTTTGTGTTCTTGTATAACTCTGTGTTGTGGCTCATGAAAGGCTATATTGTACACCGCTATTCCCAGATTGTCCTCAAGGATAATGGTATCCCCATGTTCACTCAGGATTTTCTCTATTGTTGGAGCTAGTGAATGATCCAAGTGGCTCTAGACACACGCAGAAGTCCCAAAGGACTCAGGAAGGGTCAAAACTCAAAGTGCTCGGATTGTGCTCTAATTAGGTTCATGTTGAATATCTCGTCATTGTGATCGTGGTGGTGCGAACAGTTCATCAAACCGAGCTTGTATGTGAAAGTTAGAGGCAATCAAAGTTCAGGGTTGACTGGTGACTTGGCAAGTGAAGGCACAATTTCGCAGAAATCCAGCCACTAGATTCCGGCCAATTTCGGGGCGAAATTGTGGCCTCATTAAATTGACTCCTTTGGTCAATGTTCAAGAATTTTCAAAATTTCATTTGTTATATATAAAAACAATATATATATATATATATATATATATATATATATATATATATATATATATATATATATATATATATATATATATATATATATATATATATATATATAGGAGGTGCTGGGCCACCACCCCCACCACCCCACACCTCACCATATATATACCATACGTATTAAATGAGGAGGTCGGTGGGTATCAAGCCCGCGCTAGCCACGTGGGCTGGCCTGCCACCTTGTAGTGGCCCCATGTACAATCCATGAACCATCGTACCAACTCAACCCTCCGTGCAACATTAATAAACCAAAAACAATGCACCCTCAAATATTTAATACGCCAATAGTTTAATACAAGGTGTTGCAGGGAGTTATGGGGCAGGCTACCCAATGTAGAACCAACCCCCACAAAAAAAATAAAATGCGGGTTTTTTAAATCCCACCCGGACCTAGATTAAGTGGTATCAGAGCGGTCTTTGTGTGGATGTGAATTGCAAGCGTGAACAATGGAACGTGCAGCAACAGAGGATGAAAAAGCTATGTACGATACCATGCTCAAAATTTCCAAAAGGGTGGAAATAATGTATGAAACTATATAGAAAGAGACAGAGAAAAAGGAGCGTTTGCAACTTCAGTTGCGAGCCACGGAAGAGGCCCTGGAAGAACTGAAGCACAATAACCAGAATCTTCAAACAGAGAATGCTAAATTGAAGATGCTTCTACATGAAGACAAAGAGGAAAAACAACGTTTGCTACATCAACGACAAGCTAAGGATGAGGCCTTGGAAAAGCTGCAGTGTGACCCATGTGAGGTAAAAAGTAATTCTATGAATTCATGTATGTTTCCTGATGATGATTTCGTTGTTTTTGAAAATCATACCATAGGGATTGGCTCCAAACTGCTGAAGAAAATGGGGTATGAAGGAAAAGCCTTGGGCATTAAAGGCCAAGGCATTGTCAACCCCATCAAAGTAGAAGAATTACCCCGTCAGGCAAGACTTGGGTATGTTAGGAAAGAAGTTGAGGAATGCGCTGAGACAACAAGCGAACCACCAACAACAAATGATGAGAATCCCTTATCAGTTATTTCCAAATCGATCAAATAGGTAAAAGATGTTGATTTCCTTTTGGTTTACTCTTCACATAGTATGCTTTCTGTTGGAAATTTGGATATCCCAATTACAGGGACAAACATGAGGCTCCTTACCAGGATGAGTTACGAGGAGGAAAAATAACTTGGTGTTAATAACCAAGACATGACTCAACCATTTGAGGTTGGGTAGAGACCTCAATTTGCAGGCTTGATATACACCGAGGGAGAATGCTCAAGACATCATCGAAATCATCGAGGAAAGAGAATGATGGGAACACATCCCCATCATCCCATGGTAGTGCCCATTGCAGGGAAAGAGCTGAGGTAATCTCTCATCGCCATACTTACACTAGAGACAACAAGGAAAGTTATAACCACTCTCAACATTCAAATTTCCATTTTGATTATAATCATGTTGTTAATGATGAGCGTAAAAAATGGCATCGAAAAACATGTACATTTTGTGGATTACATAACCATACATTTTCTAAGTGTTGGAAAAGAATAGCAACACAAACAAAGAATAGGCGTGAAAGACCCTCTCAACAACAAGTAAAGAAACATGTTAAGCAGATATGGAGGAAGAAGATGTATTGCAGTCATTACGATAGAAGTGGCCATCAAAGAGCCACTTGTTGGAGGCTCCATCCAAAGTAGCACCTTAAAGACAAAGTGTCGATGCATAAACTAGATGAAACAGTGGTTCGACAAGAAAAACCACCACAAGGAGATGACCCATTCACATTGATAAGTGAAAAATGGTTTCTATATATGTTAGCTTGTCATGGTGGTGATTTTGTAAATCATTTGTTGCATTTTAAAATGTAAAAGTGATGACATGTTTCCATCACTTGCTCAACAACAATGATGTCTGGTCTTATTATGTGTTGAATTTTACCCTCTGAAAGTGATGTTGTTTTTCCATCACTTGTCAAAGTAGAATATTGTTTGGCCTTATTTTTGTAAATCGTTTGTTGCAGTGATGATGAGTTTGACTTCACTTGTTGAAGCAACAATGATATGTTGGCCTTGTTTTCGTAGCTGGGGTATTGTATCCATCTTGATGTAAACTTGACCACCGAGTATGTGTTATAAAATCGTGGCAAGTATGGGATGCTTGGGTCATCAGTTGGTCATGAAAGTCAAGCATGTAATTTGCAAAACAATGTCCTACAGGTTGCAAGTGTCGGCCCATTGCTTAAGGCTCTGAAGAACAAAGGTGAAGGAGATGGAAGCAAGACTTTTTAGGATGCTGGTGATGTAGATAAGGTACAGAGAAGTTATAGATTATTTTTCATTCTTTTGGAGGACCAAAAGCTCCTCAGTGGGGATGATTGATCCAGGTGGCTCAAGACATAGACAGAAGTCCGAGAGGACTAAGGAAGGGTAAAAAAAAGGTGTTTGGATTGTGCTCGAATCAGGTTCATGTTGAATATCTCGTCGTTGTGATTGTGGCGGTGCAAATGATTTTTCAAACCGAGCTTGTATGCGAATATTAGAGGCAATCAAAGTTCAGTGTTGACCGGGTGACTTAGCAAGCTTAAGGAAGGCACAATTTCACATAAATCCGACCACCAGATTCCTTCCAAATTCCAGGCAAAATTGTGGCCTCACTAAATTGACTCCTTCCGTTAATGTTTGAGAATTTTCAAATTTTCATTTGTTATATATAAAAACAAATATATATATATATATATATATATATATATATATATATATATAGATATAGGAGGTGGTGGTCCACCACCCCCACCACCCCACACCTCACCATATATGTACTGTATGTATTAAATGAGGAGGTCGATGGGTATCAAGCCCATGCCAGCCACGTGGGCTAGCCTGCCACCATGCAGCGTCCCTATGTACAACCCATGAATGATTGTACCAACTCAAACCTCTGCACACCATTAATAAACCAAAAACAATGTGCCCTCAAATATTTAATGCGCCAACAATTTAATTCAAGGTGTTGTGGGGAGTTATGGGGTGGGCTACCCAATGCAGACCCGACCCCCACAAAAAAATATAATGTGGGTTTTTTAACACTAATTATGTTTTAATATGGAGGGGTTGGGGTTTGACCACCCGACCTCCTCCTTGTAACTTGGACTTCATACCAATCCGCCTACAACCGAATCATTGGTTAATTCACCCACAAACATTGATATAAACCTGTCATTTCATTAGTGTGGGTAGACATGGAGGAGTAGAGGAGCACGCATGGAAACTGAGGAAATTTTTATTAATTTATTTGTAGGTGGAACCATGATTGAGCGAAATTTCCAGGAGGGTGAAATTTTGTTAGTGTCCAAATTGGACAAATTTTATGTCGATCTTACACCTCTCGGCAACACGAACCTAATGACGCAGTCAGTCTCCTGATCTGACCAGCAGATTTGTAGAGGACCAGGAGGAGGGAATCTTTGAGGAATGTAGGGGGAATCTAAGAGATTCCTTAAACCCCAGATTTCCAGTTTCTTAGAATTCAGAAATTTGACAATCGATTTTGCACTATTCGACGCCAAAAATATGATGGTGTGTTCAACTTTTCCATTTTATCATTCTATTTTTTGGCCACTTTTCTCAGTGGAGTGCAGGTGTTGACATTCATGTGTGAGCAACCATTCCATGAGATTCGACGCCGCGCAATGATGGTACGACCATCTTCAGCAGTTTGACATCCTTTTCTTCAGATGGCCCTAGATGTGAGGTATATGTAGTGTGTTAATGTACTTATTTTTGCTATGCATTGTGTTGCACAGATCCTTGTTTGATGTTTGATGTGGGATCTTGTTTATTACTTGTTTTCATGATTCCTGCTTGATGTGATGTGGAATCATTTGTGAGATGTACTGGTTGTCATGAGTTATCATGTTTTGTTTGAGATCCCTTTGTCGTTATGTTGATGGGATACTCATGTGTCGCCATGTATGTTTGCATTGAGATCCCTTTTATGCCATGTCGGCAGGATGCTCATTATCATCATGCATGAGTTTTATGTCATACTGATAGGAGTCCTTTTTTACTAAGAGTTCCTGTAGCGGAACATCTCTTAGAGCCATTCCTACTTTAGGGCATTTTCCTTGTATAATAATGACATCACCTCTTATGTACATCATCACTATTGACAACACTTAATGCAGCAGCCTACACCATCTTGACACTGGGGCCCGGAGACGTAGTCCCTCCTAGATGAACTCTGTTATCAACGACTTATTTTTTCATGTGTTGATGAATGTCATGTTCCTCTTATTTACAACATGTAGATGTATTCATTTATGTTCTTTTAAAAATGCAATTTAACATATCACGAAAGTAAAAGGTCTTGGAAGGGTCCTTTGTCCCACCTAGACCTGAATCAAGTGGTATCAGAGCAGTATTTGCATGGATGTGAATTGCAAGCGTGAACAATGGAATGTGCAGCAACAAAGGATGAAAAAGCGATGTACGAGACCATGCTCAAAATTTCCAAAAGGGTGGAAATAATGTATGAAACTCTACAGAAAGAGATAGAGGAAAAGGAGCGATTGTAGCTTCAGTTGTGAGCCACAGAAGAGGCCTTGGAAGAACTAAAGCACAACAACTAGAATCTTCAAATAGAGAGTGCTGAATTGAAGATGCTTCTACATGAAGAAAAAGAGGAAAAATAGAGTTTGCTACAACAACTACAAGCTAAGGACAAGGCCTTGGAAAAGCTACAGCGTGACCCATGTGAGGTAAAAAGTAATTCTCCAAATTCATGTATGTTTCCTGATGATGATTTTGCTATTTTTGAAAATTAAACCACAGAGATTGGCTCCAAACTATTGAATAAAATGGGGTATGAAGGAAAAGGCTTGGGCATTAAAGGCCAAGGCATTGTCAACCCCATCAATGTAGAAGAATTACCCCATCAGGTAGGACTTGGGTATGTCAAGAAAGAAATTAAGGAATGCACCAAGACAACAAGTGAACCACCAACAACAGATGATGAGAAGCCCTCATCAGTTATTTCCAAATCGACAGAGGAGGTAAAAGATGTTGATTTCCTTTCGGTTTCCTCTTCACATAGTATGCTTTCTGTTGTAAATTTGGAGATCCCAATTACAGGGACAAACATGAGGCTCCTTACCAGGACGAGGCACGAGGTGGAAAAAGAATTTGGTGTTAATAACCAAGACATGACTCAACCATTGGAGGTTGTACAGAGACCTCAATTTGCAGGCTTGAGATACATAGAGGGAGAATGCTCGAGACATCATCGAAAACATCGAGGAAAGAGAATGATGGGAACACATCCCCATCATCCCATGGTAGTGCCCATTGCAGGGAAAGCGCTGAGGCAAGATCTCATTGCCATACTTACACCAAAGACAACAAGGAAAGGTATTACCACTCTCGACATTCAAATGTTCATTTCGATTATAATCATGTCTTTAATGATAAGCATAAAACATGGCATCGAAAAACATGTACCTTTTGTGGATTACATAACCATACTTTTTCTAATTGTTGGAAAAGAATAGCAGCACAAACAAATTAGAGGCATGAATGACCCTCTCAACAAAAAGTAAAGATACATGTTAAGCAGATCTGGAGGAAGAAGATGTATTGCAGTCATTGTGACAGAAGTGGCCATCAAAGAGCCACTTGTTGGAGGCTCCATCCAGAGCAGCGCCTTAAAGACAAAGTGTCAATGCATAAACCAGATGAAATGGTTGTTTGACAAGAAAAACCACCACAAGGAGGTGACCCATTCACATTGATAAGTGAAAAATGGTTTCTAGATATGTTAGCTTGTCATGGTGGTGCTTTTGTAAATCATTTGTTGCATTTTAAAATGTAAAAGTGATGACATGTTTCCATCACTTGTTCAACAACAATGATGTATGGTCTTATTATGTGTTTCATTTTACCCTCTGAAAATGATGTTTTGTTTCCATCACTTGTCAAAGAGAAATATTGTTTGGCCTTATTTTTGTAAAAGATGTGTTGCAGTGATGATGAGTTTTCCATCACTTGTTGAAGCAACAATGGTATGTTGGCCTTGTTTTCGTAGTTGGGGTATTGTATCCATCTTGATGTAAGCTTGACCACTGAGTATGTGTTATAAACTCGTGGCAAGTATGGGATGCTTGGCTCATCAGTGGGTCATGAAAGTCAAGCATGTAGTTTGCAAAACAATGTACTATAGGTTGCAGGTGTCAGCCCATTGCTTAAGGCTTTGAAGAGCAAAGGTGAAGGAGATGGAAGCAAGACTTTTCAGGACGCTAGTGATGTAGACAAGGTACAGAGAAGTTACAGATTATTTTTCATTCTTTTGGAGGACCAAAAGCTCCTCAGTGGGGATGATTGATCCAGGTGGCTCAAGACATAGACAGAAGTCCTAGAGGACTTAGGAAGGGTCAAAAATCAAAGTGTTTGGATTGTGCTCGAATTAGGTTCATGTTGAAGATCTCGTCGTTGTGATTGCGGTGGTGTGAACGGTTCATCAAACCAAGCTTGTATGTGAAAGTTAGATGTAGTCAAAGTTCAAGGTTGGCTGGGTGACTTGGCAAGCTTAAGGAAGGCACAATTTCACAGAAATCTGGCCACCGGATTTTAGCCATCTTCCAGGAAAAATTGTGGCCTCATTAAATTGACTCCTTCGGTCAATGTTCGAGAATTTTCAAAATTTCATTTGTTATATATAAATATATATATATATATATATATATATATATATATATATATATATATATATATATATATATATATATATATATATATATAGGAGGTGGTGGGCCACCACCCCCACCACCCCACACCTCACCATATATATACCATACGTATTAAATGAGGAGGCCAGTGGGTATCAAGCCCGCGCCAGCCATGTGGGCTGGCCCACCACCATGAGGCAGCCCCATGTACAACCCATGAAGCATCATACCAACTCAAACCTCCGTGCACCATTAATAAACCAAAAACAATGTGCCCTCAAATATTTAATGTGCCAACAGTTTAATACAAGGTGTTGCAGGGAGTTAGGGATTGGGTCACCCAATGCGGACCTGACCCCCACAAAAAAAATATAATGCGACTTTTTAAAAACTGATTATGTTTTAATATGGAGGGGTCGGGGTTTGACCACCCAACCTCCTCCTTGTAACTTGGACTTCATACCAATCCGCCTACAACCGAATCATTGCTTAATTCTCCCACAAACATTGATATAAACTTGTAATTTCATTAGTACGGGCAGACATGGAGGAGTAGAGGAGCACGCACGAAAACTGAGGAAATTTTTAATTAATTTATTTGCAGGTGGAACCATGATTGAGCGAAATTTCCAGGAGGGTGAAATTTTTGCAGTGTCCAAATTGGACAAAATTTATGTCGATCTTACACCTCTTGGTGACATGAACCCGATGGTGTAGTCAGTTTTTTGATCTGAGCAGCAGATTTGCAGAGGACCCGGAGGAGGGAATCTTTGAGGAATCTAGGGGGAATCTAAAAGATTCTTTAAGCCCCATATTTCCACTTTCTTAGAATTCAGAAATTCGCCAGTCGATTTTGCACTATTCGATGCCAAAAATCTGATGGTGTGTTCATATTTTCCATTTTCTCATTCTATTTTTCTGCCACTTTTCTAAGTGGAGTGCAGGTGTCAGCATTCATGTGCGAGCAACCATTCCATGAGATTCGACGACGTGAGATTGATGGTACGACCAACTTCAACTGTTTGACATGCTTTTCTTTAGATGGCCCTAGATGTGAGGTATATGCAGTGTGTTAATGTACTTCTTTTTGCTATTCATTGTGCTGCACAGATCCCTGTTTGATGTTTGATGTGGGATATTATTTATTACTTGTTTTCACGATTCTTGCTTGATTTGATGTGAAGTCGTTTGTGAGATGTAATTGTTGTCATGAGTCATCATGTTTTGTTTGATATCCCTTTGTCACTATGTTGATGGGATACTCATGTGTCACCATGTATGTTTGCATTGAGATCCCTTTATGCCATGATGGCGGGATGCTCATTATCATCATGCGTGATTTTTATGTCATACTGATAGGAGTCCTTTTTGACTGAGAGTTCCTGTAACGGAACATCTCTTGGAGCCACTCCTATGTGAGGGCATTTTCCTTGTATGACAGTGACATCAACTCTTATGTACATCATCACTATTGTTAACACTTAATGCAGTAGCCTACACCATCTTGAAACTGGGGCCCAGAGACGTAGTCCCTCCTGGATGAACTTCGTTATCAATGCCTTATGTTTTCATGTGTTGATGAATGTCATCTTCCTCTTCTTTAAAATATGCAGATGTATTAATTTATGTTCTTTTAATAATGCAATTTAACACATCACAAAAGTAAAAGATCTTGGAAGGGCCCTTTGTCCCTGAGGTTGGTATCTTGATCCTGTTCCGGATACTCCATCTCCATGTCCATCTGTTCCACTATTGATTCATCCTATGGAGCAAGTTCCTATTCCTATGGTTGCTCACCCTGTTCCTCATCTACTGCTATTTTAGAGTCTTCAACCTATATCGGCATAGTTTGCAATGTCTGTGTGCCTTGCAATTCCTCCTATTCTTGTTTTTGTTCCTGTTCTTGTACTTGTTCCTATTCATTCTCACATTGCACTTCCTTCTCTCATTTACGTAGATCTTGTTCTTATTTAAGCTTCTGGTAAAATTCATGCAACTTCCTTTTTGCATCTTCCATCCTTTGGTTCTCCCTCTTTCTTTGTGTTATCCTCCTATTGCATTTTCGCCTCTTTGCATCTATCTCTGAAGCTGCTTTTTCCACAAGTGGGTCTTCCTTAAACTTGTAGCTTTGCTCCATCTCTGTGATTTCGACAATCTTCCTCTTGCCTTTGTCTTGCACAAGTTTGCTTCTTGTTGCTACTGTTGTTGTTGCTCCCTATGGTGCTACTGCCATGAGTGTTGCTAGCCACTCTACTGCCATGCTAACTGATTCATTGGGCATAGAGGAGTTATAACAATATCTCCATGACTCTTCCTCTGGTCAATGACACACCCCATGGATCCAAGAATAGTGCACTCTTTCACAGTGGTCCTTACATAAACCATGTGGATCATATGGATTGAAACTCTTGGTGCTGAATTTAAACTTCTTGAAGTCTTCGACCTTGGCATCCACTTCTTTCAAACTCTAGATTGCGTGCAACCCAATTCACACAGGGAGCGTAGGCCATGGTGCCTTCTTCTTCCTATGCAATCTAGCTGATAAGCCTGTCGAGATGTGGTTTGCAACCTCCTGCATGACTAGCTTGTCCATTGAAAACCTTGGAAACACATGCAGATATTTCTTCATGTTGTACATCCTGATGAAGGTTCCCTTGGGTGAGGCATAGCAATCTGCAATTTTCAACCACGCCTCCATTGCTGCCTAGGACATGCAAGACAAATCTTGTTGAAATATCATCGTGTATTGAGGGGCGATGAAATGGTAAAATATTCTAGCCATGACTCTTCGATAGCTGGAGTCTGAGAGAAGCTTGCAATATGTGTTCACATCATTCTCTAAAATTGTCCATGCCCAACCCATGCCAGGAAATTGTTAACATGCATAAATTGCATCGAGTAGGTAAGCAGACATGAAAAATATTGCTTGTTGAACCTTGGGCAGACTTCGAGCATTGGATACATGAAATTTTAGCTAGAGAGCCAACATGTCTGACCAGTTGAAAGGTTTTCCTTCACTTGCCATCTGATCCAACATAGCAACACAATTTTACGGGAAGGTCTCTGTTATGAAACCAGCTCAAGAAAAAGATAGAAAAGATAGATCAACGCCTTAAAATTCAGCCTCTTCGAGGGGGCAACCTCCTTTACATTACATAAATGAACAATTCTTCGATGATTCAAATGACAAAACCTCCTTTTTATATATAGGAGTCTAAGGAGTCACAATATAACCCAGCCGACCTAACAATAATAATATAAAGCCACAAAAATAACAATAGAGGGATTCTATGGGGCACAGTAATAACAATATGGGGACAATAGGGGCACAACAATATTAATAAGGGGTACAACTACAATAGTAATGGGGTAATCACTAGTATTATAGGGACCCAACATGCCCCTCTCCTTCAAAAAAGTGTTGTCCTCAACGCTTGAGTAGTTCTGGATGCTTCTATATAAAATTCTCATCCTCCCATGTGGAATCTTCAGCGGATAAGTTCTTCCACTTGATAAGATACTCTGAAATTGATCGATTTCGTAGCTGTCGAGTTCTTGTTTCTATGACTGCTTCTGGTTCCAATATAATTTTTCCTTCCTCGTCAAGTTCTGGCAATATTGTTTGAACTGGGAGCTTGTCGCCTATAACCTTCTTTAAACATGAAACATGGAAAACTGGGTGCAATCGAGAAGCTGCAGGAAGCTCCAATTTGTATGCCATAGTACCAATCTTTTGCAACACCTTGTACGGACCATAATACTTTGGTGATAATTTATTATCCTTCTTAGCTTGCTTGAGGGACATTTGCTTATATGGTTGTAGCCGTAGGAATACCCAATCACCTACATCAAAACTTCTTTCACTGCGATGTTGATCTGCCTGTTGTTTCATTCTATTCTGTGCCAACACGAGGTTATCCTTTAAGAGTTGGAGGACTTGTTGTTGATGTTCGATGTGATGTTCCACTGCTTGAACCTTAGAATTTTCTCTTAAATATGATGTGATGGATGGTGGTTGATACCCATAAAGTGCCATAAATGGGGTCATTTTTGTTGCTGTATGGAAGGAAGTGTTATACCACCATTCAGCCAGAGGCAACCATTTGACCCATTGTGTCTGTTTATCAGATACAAAGCAACGAAGATATCCTTCCAAACATTTGTTTACTATCTCAGTTTGCCCATCAGATTGAGGATGATAAGATGAGCTATGAGCTAACTGAGTACCAAGACAAGAAAATAATTTTGTCCAAAAATTTCCAGTGAAAATGGGATCTCTGTCACTTACAATAATCTTTGGGTTTCCATGTAGCTTTTGAATTGTTTCCATAAATGCAGTAGAAACTGTACTGGCTTTAAATGGATGTGATAATGCACAAAAGTGTGCATACTTGGTAAGTCTGTCAACTACCACCATGATGACACTCTTTCCCTCAGACTTGGGTAAACCTGTGATAAAATCCATTGAAACCTCCTCCCAACGTTGGCTTGGAATGGATAAAGGTTGTAATAGACCCGGTGTCTTAATTGTTTCAACTTTATTTTGTTGGCAAACCAAACATTCCGCCACAAACTTTTGAATATCTGATTTAAGGCCATCCCAAAAAAATTCCTTCTTAACCCTGTGGTAAGTTTTTAAAAATCCTGAGTGCCCTCCTAAGGGAGAAGTGTGCAATTCCATAAGAATCTTTTGTTTTAGCTGGGAATTCTTACAGAGGTATAAGCGATCTTTGTACCATAACGAATCATTTTGCCAGCTAAATGTATCAGACGTACTGGAATCTTGTTGTAACTTTCGAATAAGTGCCCACACTTCTTCGTCATTCTTCCATTCCTCCCTTGCTTCGTTTATCCAATCTGGTTGGATAATAGAAATGGCGCACAACAATGCTTCCACATCCTCATCCTTTCTTGAGAGTGCATCTGCCACCACATTTTGCTTCCCTTTTTTGTAGATGATTTCAAAGTCATAACCCAACATCTTTGTGACCCACTTTTGTTGCTCTTCAGAGGATAATCTTTGTTCTAAAAAGTATTTAAGGCTATCATGATCTGTTTTTACCTTGAAGTGTCTTCCCATTAGGTAGGGTCGCCATTTCTTAAGTGCATGGAGTATTGCCAACATTTCCTTCTCATAAATAGCTTTTTGTAAAAACTTTCCCTTGATTGGACGACTTTCAAAAGCAATGGGTCTTTCATCTTGCATTAAAACAGCACCAATTCCATTTCCTGAAGCATCACATTCCACAATAAAGGTTTTTGTGAAGTCTGGTGTAGCTAAGACCGGTGCTTGGCACATTGCCTCTTTAAGATGTTCAAAGGCCTTTGTTGCTTCCGGAGTCCATGAAAATGCATCTTTCTTCAATAATGTTGTTAGAGGTGCTGCTATTCTCCCATAATTCTTAACAAACTTGCGATAATACCCTGTCAACCCAAGAAATCCTCGCAGATGCTTTATGGATGTGGGGATTTTCCATTCCTTAATGGCTTTAATTTTGCTAGGGTCTACCTTAACTCCTTCATGAGATACAATATGACCCAAATATTCCACCTCTTGTACTCCAAAGAAACATTTGGATCTTTTTGCATATAATTGTTTCTCCTCCAATAGTTGTAGCACCCTGTCAACATGTTCAACATGATCCTTCCAAGACTTGTTGTAGATTAGTATATCATCAAAAAATACTAACACAAATTTTCTAAGGAATGGTTTGAAAATTGAATTCATCAAACCTTGAAATGTTGAAGGTGCATTGGTAAGGCCAAAAGGCATGACCAAAAATTCATAATGACCCTCATGAGTTCTAAATGCTGTTTTCGGAATGTCTTCAATCTTCATTCTGATTTGATGATATCCTGAACGAAGATCCAACTTGGTGAAGTAAATTGATCCATGCAATTCATCCAGTAATTCATCAATGACAGGAATGGGAAACTTATCTTTAATAGTGAGCTTGTTGAGCTCCCTATAATCTGGACACATGCGCCATGATCCATCCTTCTTGTGCACCAATACTACTGGAGCAGAGAAAGAACTTTGACTCGGTTGAATTATACCAGCCTCTAGCATTTCTGCAACCATACGTTCAATTTCACTCTTTTGGGCATAGGGATATCTGTACGGCCTGATGTTTGGAGGAACACTTCCTGGAATCAGATGAATAGCATGATCATGATCACGCATAGGTGGGAGACCTTTGGGAGTCTCAAATACCTTGGAATGATTGTCCAAGACTTTTTGGAGATCTGGAGAAATAGATGATTCCAATGTGGAAACATCTAGCGAACATAATTGTGCAATTACACCTTTTGTTCCTTTTTTAGAAGCTTTGTCATACCATTAGAGCTGATTATCTTTCCTGGTTTCCCTGCAATACCCCTTAATTCAACTTCCTTTCCTTCCACAGAAAATTTCATGAAAAGTTCTTGAAAATTAAAAGCTATTGTACCCAAGGATTGTAGCCATTGGACTCCTAGTACAACATCAGCACCTCCCATTGGAATGGAAAGCATTGGGCTAGTCAATACATATTCTCCCATGGATAGCTTGATATTATGGCACTTTCCAGAGCAATTTATTGTTCCTCCATTTGCAATCATCACTTGACACTCTGGTGCTGGATATAGAAGCAATTCAATTCTTTTGCTACCTTACAATGAATAAAATTGTGGGTGCTTCCTGAATCAATCAACACTATTACCTTTTTCTTCTTGATTTGTCCTTCTATCTTGATGGTTTGAGGAGTGGTAATTCCCACCAATGCATTACAAGATATGGTCGGATTCATTTGTTCTTCATCTAGGCTTTGTTCCTGGAGTATATCCTCTTCTTTTGACCTTTCTTGCTCCTTTTCTTCTTCCTCTTCACAATCTATGTAGAATAATTTCTTCTCAGCACACTTATGACCTTTAGTGTATTTGCTATCACAACTGTAACAAAGCCCTTTTGCTCTTTTTTCTTCCAATTGTTGTGGTGTCAACCTTATAGGTTGTGGAAGACTAGGGCAACAACACTTCCGTCTTTATAGTTGTGAGTGGTATGCTTCCTAGTTGCCATAATTTTGCTTTCCATTTTTCTTGCTAACCTGAATGCCTTCTCTAATGAATCAGGTTCCCAAAGGCGAACATCATGTTGGATATTATCCTTTAAAGACCCTATGAACACATCAATCCTATGCTCCTCTGGAATATTTTTTACCCTTATGTTCAATTTTTGGAACTCCTCAATGTGCTCCATTATTGAACCCTTTTGTTTGAGACTTATCAATTGGCTAAAAAAAGTGTTGCTTTTTGTATCCTCATAATGTGCTATCAATTCTTCCGTAAAAATTGCCCAAGTGATAAATTGTTTACGAGAGCAAAGCCATTGATACCATACAAACTGATTTGGTTCCAAATATAAAGTTGCAATACGTACCTTTTGTGTGTTTTGCACATTATTGAGATCGAAAAATTGCTCCATCTGTAATATCCATGTTGTGGGATCCTTGCCATCAAACTTCCTCATATCGATTTTTGGAATATGGTGCGTCTTCGATCCAACATTAGAGTCTATGAAATCATGATTAACATTTCTTTTGTTTGCATCATGAGTTTCCTTTACTACCCTTTCACCATTAGTAAGTATTTCTTGTAGAAAATTTGTCAAATCTTCCTTCAAATCTATCTTCAAATCGTTAATATTGGCTTCCACGCCCTTTATCTTAGATTCCACGCCATTTATCCTAGCTTCTGTTAGCTTTTGTGAGAGTGAAATTTGTTGCACTTGGTCTTTTAATTTTGATATATCATGTTGCATTTCTTCTTCTTCTTCATGAGTCATGCGCTTTCAGATTGTTTACTAGGTGTTTGCATTTTCTTTCCTCGGGGCATCAGTTACCAATACTAATGCTCTACTATGCCCTTTGAATTCCTTCAAAATAATTTTTCAAACCAAGCTTAAACAAAAATTTAAAAAATCTACACACCTTTTTTCACTTTGTAGGAGCTCAATATTTCCTCTGATGTATCTCTGTAATTTCGGATCATCCAGTTCTAAAATTTCGACCTGCGGTAGCCCTCTGTGTCCTCTTTCCAATGCCACTAGTCTAACCCCAATTGGATTCTCCAATGAAGAGTTATGCCAAATCTCCCACAGTGACCTAATTATAGACTAATTCAGTAGAGCAAACTTGTACGATGTGCCACGTGTCCCTGTTTTGACCTTTGGCTTTGAAAAATATATACAAGAAACTACAGTCCGTCCTCTTTCTATACCTTCTTACAAAATCTCAATCTGATGCTCAGAGAGAAATTTATGATGATTTTCCCCAGGTCACCTGTTTGGAATGTAATTCATGAGTCTGCAAAAAGACCAACTTCCTTAGATCATATCTCTGCAAATATAGTGCGAAAAGCTTTGAAATTTGGACCCAAGGTTCAGTGCGATTTCGTCTCAAATGGGTTTTTTTTTCACTTCTGAAACGTCGTGGAAACGAAGTTATAGCGAAAATGCCACGATGACCTATTTGGAGCAGCGAAACCCTAGAATCCAAAGCTCTGATACCAAATATTATGAAACTAGCTCAAGAAAAAGATAGAAAAAATAGATCAATGCCTTGAAATTCAGCCTCTTCGAGGGGAAAATCTACTTTACATTACAGAAATGAACAATTCTTTGATGATTCAAATGACAAAACCTCCTTTCTATATATAGGAGTCTAAGGAGTCACAATATAACCCGGCCGACCTAACAATAATAATATAAAGCCACAAAAATAACAATAGAGGGATTCTATGGGGCACAGTAATAACAATATGGAGACAATAGGGGCACAAAAATATTAATAAGGGGTACAAATACAATAGTAATGAGGTAATCACTAGTATTATAGGGACCCAATAGTCTCTATACTCCCTTGGCCATACAAATGGCATGCAAAAATGACCAAGAATTGGTATGCCTTCCTGAGTGTCTTCCTTCTGTATATCTGGTTGGATGTTGTCCTGAAATTTAATGGCTCCATTACCCAATGCTTTAAGATGTATCTTGTATTCGTGTTGTTGTTGGGAGTGTAGAACGATGCATTCATCCTTCTCACCGACAGTGGAAACTGATACATTTGTTGATAATCTTCCATCACGAAAGAAGCAATCTTTGCTCCACTGACATTGCTTAGTATCATTGTCTCAGTATCAGTGTGTGAGACAATATAGTGGATCACATCTACACATGGTAACACAGGAAACCTGCATGCAACCTTGTACAATCCTAACATATGAATATTGACATAAACATGTCAGTCCTATAGATTCTCCTCAAAGCTACCTGAGAAAATAGTGTTGATGCCTTGGCATGTGATCTTGATATCCTTCTCAATGAACAAGTGCATGTTTGTGTACATGGGCAATCTCATAGACCCCTTTACAACCACATCCCCAATACTGCTTTCAAATGTCTTTTGATCCAGCTCTCTTAGAGGCCATGATACTTTCACTACTGAGAAGCTGCTCAGAAGCCTGTGGTACCTGGGGACAAAGAAGACACACACGACGTGACAATGCCAACTAAAAACATCAGGAAACTCAAGAAACATTCGGGAAATAAATTGGTGACTGCTGGGAAAGATTGTGCAACATTGATTCTGGGAAGCTAGGAGACTATCAGCTGGAACTGCGCATTAGTCTCAATTGCCAGTGAGGCTCACTGCTGACTAGATCTGCGCAATGTCCAATCCATTGAGGTTGACTGCTGACTGAAACTACATAATGTGTAGATAAGTCATGTTGGGTGCTGGCTAAAACTGTGCATTACGAAATTCTAGTGGGTAGGAACGGGCACTGCTTTCGAGGATTGCACGGAGCACATATGGGAGCCAGTGTGGGTAACCTTTGTGCAATTCCTGGAGGCAAGGAAGTGCCTTGACTGCCAGGAATGCACAAAGCATGTTAGGAGACATAAGATTGGGGCCAAAGGCAGCCTAGATTTTCCCAATGGCAACTTGAAAACACGAAGGACTAAGTGTGTGCGTGAAGCTGGTGCAAATCTGAGTGAAATAGACATGCATGAAATTCAAGTCAGTGAAGAAATCAGTCAAATGGAAAAACCAAGAAGCTTAGGAAGCGAGTCGCTGTTGTTGTAACATTATTTGGTTTTGATAAGTTAGTATATTAGCCAAAAATGATTTTAAAATGTTAAGTTAGGATATGGATTCAAAAGAAAGAAAAGTTAAATTGTTAGGCCAATTTAATGTTTTTATAGACACCCATATCAATAAAATGATAGGTGTTAGCTGCCCTAAACAAAGAAGGAAAAAGGAAAATAAAACATTAGGGAAGAAAAAAAGAAAAGAATGGCTTCATTTCATATTTTATAAATGCATAGGCTACTAGTCAAAATGTGCCACATTAGGAACTGTCAAATTATGTTAATATATAATTAGTTCCTTAATCGGGATTAATTCTTTAATTTAAAAAGTTTGCCATTTCAATTATATTGTAACATGCAAGTTTGATTTGACGTCCCCACCGAGCAACTCGTCACATCACACTAACACTCTTCCACCTCTCACCTCATCTGTACCCATCTCCCAAGATCCAATGGCCTACACAACGTTTCGCTCCCCCCCCCGCCCACCATCTAACTTTACAGTCGGGGGGGGGGGGGTTTCTGAGATTGGCAGTATTTGAAACCGCGCCTTCCCCTATGTATCAACACTGCAGCATTTTGGACCCCCCTCGGGCGAAACTGTTAACCACCTCCCCCCGTGAAAATTAGTTTCTCCACCTACTGATACCACTCTTCTACCCATTGTGCTCTCGCCACTCACCTTCTACCACGTCATTTTCCCGTTGATTCCAACAATCACATCTGCTCCCTCCAAAACTAAGACATTAAACAATTAAATGGTTTAACCATTAATCCAACGGACCTATGCCACCAGAAAAACCATACTGTTATATAATCCTCCCTTTCACTCATTAATTGGTTACTAAATTCATACACTGCCACTGTTATTGCTCTGTTATAGGTTTGCTAGACCAAACTCTAACATTTTCACTCGCTAGCGACAATGTCCGTTTACTCATTTTTAGCCTATTACCTCTGTTCTTGTCCTCAAATCCTAAGTCCCCTCTATGTATTGAAGCCTATAATCCAGTTTTCACTACTATCCTTAGCCTTATCCAAAGATGCCTCCAAAGGACAAGGGACCAGAAGAACCTGTCAATGCTCTGATCTATCCTCCCATTGATTTTCACCACATCCCTTTAGCTGACAGAGACCATAAAATCCATGAAACTCTCTATGAAATTGGCCTCTTTGAGATGTATTGTTTGCTCGAGGACAAATACCTAGACAAATTTGATGACATTCAACTGAGTGTGAATCCAGTTTACCCCACTATATTTTTCCTCGTACCCACAACACCCTAGAATTCGTGAGGAAGTGTCATGCTTGTTATTTGCCAACCTGTTGCACTAAAAATTGTCACCTTGACAATATGCAATATGTATGAGTCCATTACCACTCATACTTTCCTCCTTTGCAAGTCTTAAGCCTCAGTTCCTCATATCAAGCCTTGAAAATAAGAGAAAGCCCTCAAAAGTCTCTAAAACTCTTGTTCCTCACTTTCTCTTTGCATTACTTGCGGTCTTGCACCTAATGGTCATGTCTCTTGTGCACCTAACTACTCTGCCTCTATGTTATGGGTACGGACCCCTGTAAAAGTTAAAACTCACTTTCAGTCATTGTAAAAGCTTCTAGAAGGAATCTTGAGGTGGCAAGTTCACTCTCTTAAGGTTCATGCATCCCAAACCTTAAGGAGCTAACCCCTTGATGTGAGGAGCTTATCCCTTTGAAGGAGGATTCTATCCCTTCATAGGTGGACCTGTAACCTCCTTCCTTGCTCTATAAAAAGAAGCATTGGGCTAGTTACTGGAGAGGTTAGAAGCTGAATATTTTTGAGGTGAAATGTTGTTGGAACTTAGTCTTCTTAGTTGAGTTTTTATGAGGAGAGATTACATACCTTTATGATCTCATTTGGAAGAGTATAAGGCTTGTCAAAGTAAAGGAAATTCCTGTTTCGGACCCCAAGAAGAGCTTGTTCAACATCAAGGCTGAAAAGGTTGTAAGGTTCTTCTACTTCAAAGTTAATACAAATAAGTTTGTTTTTCTCAATAAGCTATTGATTCATGGTTTATTTTATGGATTCCTTGATCACCATAATAGACATGATTTATGATATTTGCTATGCAGGTGCTATTTAATGTTTGCTTGTTTGTGATTGCAAGTTCTCAAAGGTAACTCTTTCAAACGATTGAAGGATGGCTACTACGAACAAGCATTGGATCTAAGGTAGGGTCTTAACACCTTTATAGTATTTATTTATAAATTGTATATGTCTAGAGAAAGATAGATTTGTTTGTCTGTTTGTTGCTAGACTATCTTCTGATACTAGGGAGATCGGTCTTGTCCACAAGATTGATTTATTTGACCAACAAAGTGGCAACTCCACTGGGGAATTGAATTTGGTTTTTGGTTTTCCTTTGTTTTGACTTGAGAAATTTGTTTTTGTTTTTGGTTTTTGATTGATGTATGCTGGCTTGGGTAGTTTTTAGAATCTGGATTGTTTTTTGTTTTTTTCAAGGTTTTCAAGGGACCACATTTTATTTTTATAGACAGTGCAGGCATTTCTGCATTTTTCCTTTAGTAAACAGAGTGGGACCACACCTGTTTCTTCTGGAAGCCTACGGACCCTGTAAATTTTTTTGAAAAACCTAAAATGTCTTCTTCCAGTTAATTTTAGATTTCATTTAGGATTTTTAGTGTCTACCCAGATCTGTATTTTTCCTATCAAAAATCTCTTGTGAGTGAGTTCCAATAGTATTTTTGTTTTAGATGATTTTCTAGAAGTTTTGCATGCCTGGAGTGGTTTTCACTTAGTCTCTGTAGTGACTCAAAAATCAGAAGCTTGAGAAACCTTAGATTACCCTGGTGTCTTTTCATCTTCTTGATGAGTCTGACGTGGTTGTGAAATCTATCCTTTGTGAGAAATAGATTTAGTTTTATCCTTGCAAATCTTTGAACAAACTTTGTTATAAGTTTTGAATTTCATTTTTACAAAAGAAAACATATCTAGATGTTTTTTTATTGGTTTGTTATTCTGAACAAATGAATCCTTAGTTTACTGAATAACTAAGTAAAATGTCCTCAAAAAGAATTGAAGCTTTTTATTCAATTAGATTTTTAAAAGTTTTTAGATCTCAAAATTAGTTTTTGTAGTTTTGAGTGTTTTTCTAGAACTTGTAGATTTCTTTTGAAGGAAATTGTTTTTTGTAGTTTCGAGTTTTGAAAAAGGAAAGGGATTTATTGTGAGCATTAATTATTAGTCTCGTTTTGAGTTCTTATTGAAAAAGACAAAAAGATTTTCTTTCCATTTCCATGTTGAAAGAAAGAATTGTTTCTTAAAGAATTGCATTCTCAAACTCTTTCTTTTAGCTAGAATTTCATTGAAAGAAAAACGAATTGCTTATCATTTTAGGTGCATCTTTTTAGTGTTTTTGGAGTCGAGTCTTCACACCATCAAAGTTTCATTTCCATACCTATTGACTTAAAGAACAACCCATAAAATAAATCTTAATTAAAATTGATCTAGTAATCTTTTCTATTTCTAGGGCTCTTATCACCAATATAGCTTAGGCTAGTATCTTGGAGTAGGGAGTAATTAACTCTCCAAGATAGTTAAAACAAACAAGTAAATACATTTTGCGGTAGGAAATAAATCCAATTGTAATTGATACATTCTGGGAAGCTTCTCTTAAATGAGTCAATCATGAGATCATGTCTGAACCTTTGAGACAATCAATTCTGTTTCACTAGGAAAGATAGAAGATTTGCGCGTATTATAAACGTTAAACCTCGGATTAACCATTGTCGAGGAGCCTAGGGTCACTTGTTGGTAAACCTTGGATTGAATATGTCTAGGAGCCTTCAAGGGGATTGAGATTTGTTACTTTTACCTTGCACGTAGATCGGATCATAGACTACTCCCCCAGTTGTATTTGTTGCAGTTGGTAACCTTAGTGTCCATAAAATTAAGATTATTTCCTAAGGTGACGGTGAAGGAAGGATCTCACTGTACCTGGAGCAGATGTTGACTAGACTCACTTGGACTCTCTGGGGGGTTCTCTTCACTCGAGATGGTTTTGTGAAGAAACTTGTGCCAGTTTGTTTCATTAAGCAGGTTGTCGGGGTAACTATTCCAACTGCCCTTTCTGTATTAAATTTCTACGAAGTTGGATTTCATTACCAACTACTGTTTTTAGTACGGGAAGTTACTGTTTTTGTGTGGTTTGAACTCTTAGATTTTTTAGGCGTGTGATTCAGTTGTTTGTTTCTTTAGAGACTTTAGGTGCTTTTATTGAAATTTTCTTAGTTTGCATGTGATCATTTTCTTCCTACACCAAGAGGTTATTATCCTTCATTGATCATGTCAAGACAGTCATCTATGTTTTCCAATCACCAAAAACATTTTTATACGGTGGTCCTTCTGTTCCTTCAGGGTACCAGTCACTCTCTGGTACATTCTCAAGAGCAACTCCTCGACCGACTGAACATCAGTTATCACCTGGTAGTAATGGAACTAAAACGTTGAACGCAGAGCAAATTATTATGATGTCTGGTAGTATTCCAAATCCTCAACCTCAAGGTAGTCAGTTACCGCCTGGGGGGAAACCTCAAGGTAGTCAGTTACCACCTGAGGGGCAACCTCAGGGTAGTTAGTTACCGCCTGGGGGGCAACCTCAAGGACAGTACATACCTTCAGGACAATACATACCCCAAGGTCAACCCCAGACTCAATATACTCCTCAGGATGCTTATCAACCCCAGAATCAGTATGTGCCTCAGGGTTATCAACCTCAAGGTCAGTACCCAACTCAAGGTTTCCAACCGCCTTCTAGTCAATCATTTTTACAAGGAGCTGGAAATGTACCACTTAATTATCAGCCCTACGTTCAACCAGGTTATGGTCCTCCATATGCACAACCTGTTATGAGTCCATACCCCGGAATGAACATGGTGTGGAATCCACCTCAAACTCAATAGACTATGCAACCTAATGTGCAGTTGTCTAATCAACCTGGACAACCTTTGGTTTCTGGTCCAACCCAGCAACCTGTCCAACCTACTGTTCAAACCTCTGCACCTGGTTTAGTTCAGTAGCCTAGGCCTAGCTCACCTCAGACTCCGCCTCAAACTGCTGCTGCAACTTCTGTTCAACCTACCACACCTATTTCTGGAGTATTTGTAGCTCCAGTTTCTATTATCCCTACATTAGTACAAACTCCTCAAGTCTTTGTGCCACAGTCAGGACCTACAGTTCAAACTTCGGTCCAGATGCCTGCAGGACAAGCTGGTCCAAGTATGATTGCTACAAGTAAACCACAATTCACTTATTAATTGTACCAGGGACAATATCAATCCGGTCCTATTGTACAAAACCCAGTTTATCAGTATCAACCCTATCTTGGCTATACTTATCAACAACGTCAACAACCCCAGTTTGGTCCGGTTAATCCTAGTTTCTAGGGAGGTTATAACATTCCTAATGCAAATCCAATTCTAGGTTATCCTGGATATCCTCCTCCTGGAGCTGGTCTTGTTACTCAAGGTTTTCGTGGCCCTAATCATTAGTTACCATTTATTGCAACTTTGGATTTATCTGATTTGTCATGCCTTACGAACGATCCGATTTACAATCTTCCGTATTGGCCGCCAATGCCTAGTAAGTTGCCTAGTGATATCCAGAAATTCGAGGGTAAGTCAGGAGAGGATCCGTCAAATCATGTTATGACTTATCACTTCTGGTGTGCATCTAATTCAATCATTGATGATTCAATTCGATTGCATCTTTTTCAAAGAACTCTTATTGTTCTTGTTGCCAAATGGTACATTGAATTACCACGATCTTCTTTTTATAATTTCAATCAGTTAGCCACTTCTTTCTTAACTCATTTTCAGTTGCTTGCCAGATACGACAATGGCACGGAATTGTTAACTTCACTAAAACAATCCACGTCCACATATATTTTTGATCATATTCATGAATGGCGACATAGAAGGCGTTTAGTGAAATTTTTCATTCCGGATCAAATTTTAGCAGAATGGTTCATTAAATCATTGTTATCTAAAATCACTGAAGATATAGCTAAGGGAGGAGTTGTCACTGAAGAGCAAGTCATTGCTTAGGCTCAGTACCTTGACCTCGTCTATACGCAGTCAGGTACTTTACATTAAAAAATCCCTAATTTTCCAAAACATGTTCAAATAACTACAACTCCTTCAGGGTCTCATGCTGTTGATGGTATGATTGGTTTAGTTAGTACTAAAAGTAAGAATAAATATTCAAAGAATTCTTCTCCTATAATAACTTTACTTGATTCCCTGATAGGAGATTCTTCCGCTGAAATTTCTGCCGCCATTCATGTCGTATACTCATCTACAACCAAATCAAAATCCGGTAGTAAAGAGAAAGGGAAGAACAAAAAAAAACAAAATTCAAAAGATAAAACAGATAAAACTGAATCTACTGACGAAAAATGGAAACCTCGCTATCCTTGTTTCATTTGCGACAAGGATCATTTTACCAAAGAATGCCCACATCGACCAGAGGTTTCCAAATTCGTTAAAGATTCTCAAACGGCTGTTGTCTTGAAGGATCCTTTTCCTACTCAAGATAGTAAGATGGTTGCTTCTTCCTCAAATACCTCAAAAGAACCCATTATGATGATGTCTCATGTCAGGATTGCGACGCGATCGCAAGATTATGATAGTAAAAATCCTTTTGATGGTAAAGAAGCAGAATATTCTAATTCAAACACATCAATGACACCTCCTCCTAGTTTTGATCCACTACAGATCGAAAAACCCAACCCTGACTTAGTAATCAAACCACTTGCTAAAGGTATATTTCGGAAATCAGCTTTCAATCCACATGCGAGAGCTGCCCAGAATTATAACATTGTTGAATACTTAGCCATTGCCCCTTCAACAATGTCGACTTTGGAAGTGCTGCAATCATGCCCAGCACAACGTATATTACTATTGTCCGCTATAGGAGCTATTGATATACAGGATTCAAACCTAATAATCTTCAATTTAGAGAATAGTACACCCCACCTATCTCATCAAATGGCTTTCCAGATTCTAGTGTTAGTAAAAAACAGACCTTGCTTTCAGACTGTGATTGATGAAGGGGCTTCTACGTGTATTATGTCGATCCAATGTGGGAGATCGCTTGGTTCTCCCACACTCAATCAGTCACCGACAATTCTAAAGGCTTTTGATGGCCGAGGGTTCTATCCTTTTGGTATTTTGCAGGATTTACCTATAGGGGTCGAAGGAAAAACCGTAAATCTAGATGTGGATGTTATGAAACCAGCTCAGGAAAAGATAGAAAAGATAGATCAACGCCTTAGAATTCAGTCTCTTCAAGGGGGCAACCTCCTTTACATTACATAAATGAAAAATTCTTCGATGATTCAAATGACAAAACCTCCTTTCTATATATAGGAGTCTAAGGAGTCACAATATAATCCAGCCGACCTAACAATAATAATATAAAGCCACAAAAATAACAATAGAGGGATTCTATGGGCACATTAATAACAATATGGGGGCAATGGGGGCACAACAATATAAATAAGGGGTATAACTACAATAGTAATGGGGTAATCACTAGTATTATAGGGACCCCACATGCCCCTCTCCTTCAAAAAAGTGTTGTCCTCAACGCTTGAGTAGTTCTGGATATTTCTGCATAAAATTCTCATCCTCCCATGTGGAATCTTCAGCGGATAAGTTCTTCCACTTGATAAGGTACTCTGAAATTGATCGATTTCATAGCTGTCGAGTTCCTATTTCTATAACTGCTTCCGGTTCCAATATAATTTTTCCTTCCTCGTCAAGTTCTGGCAATATTGTTTGAACTGGGAGCTTATCGCCTATAACCTTCTTTAAGCATGAAACATGGAAAACTGGGTGCAATCGAGAAGCTGCAGGAAGCTCCAATTTGTATGTCATAGTACCAATCTTTTGCAACACCTTGTACGAACCATAATACTTTGGTGATAATTTATTATCCTTCTTAGCTTGCTTGAGGGACATTTGCTTATATGGTTGTAGCCGTAGGAATACCCAATCACCTACATCAAAACTTCTTTCACTGCGATGTTGATCTGCCTGTTGTTTCATTCTATTCTGTGCCAACACGAGGTTATCCTTTAAGAGTTGGAGGACTTGTTGTTGATGTTCGATGTGATGTTCCACTGCCTGAACCTTAGAATTTTCTCTTAAATATGATGTGATGGATGGTGGTTGATACCCATAAAGTGCCATAAATGGGGTCATTTTTGTTGTTGTATGAAAGGAAGTGTTATACCACCATTCAGCCAGAGGCAACCATTTGACCCATTGTGTCTGTTTATCAGATACAAAGCAACGAAGATATCCTTCCAAAAATTTGTTTACTATCTCAGTTTTCCCATCAGATTGAGGATGATAAGATGAGCTATGAGCTAACTGAGTACCAAGACGAGAAAATAATTCTGTCCAAAAATTTCCAGTGAAAATGGGATCTCTGTCACTTACAATAATCTTTGGGTTTCCATGTAGCTTTTGAATTGTTTCCATAAATGCAGTAGAAAATGTACTGGCTCTAAATGGATGTGATAATGCACAAAAGTGTGCATACTTGGTAAGTCTGTCAACTACCACCATGATGACACTCTTTCCCTCAGACTTGGGTAAACCTGTGATAAAATCCATTGATACCTCCTCCCAACGTTGGCTTGGAATGGATAAAGGTTGTAATAGACCCGGTGTCTTAATTGTTTCAACTTTATTTTGTTGGCAAACCAAACATTCTGCCACAAACTTTTGAATATCTGATTTAAGGCCATCCCAAAAAAAATCCTTCTTAACCCTGTGGTAATTTTTTAAAAATTCTGAGTGCCCTCCTAAGGGAGAATTGTGCAATTCCATAAGAATCTTTTGTTTTAGCTGGGAATTCTTACAGAGGTATAAGCGATCTTTGTACCATAACGAATCATTTTTCCAGCTAAATGTATCAGACATACTGGAACCTTGTTGTAGCTTTCGAATAAGTGCCCACACTTCTTCGTCATTCTTCCATTCCTCCCTCGCTTCATTTATCCAATCTGGTTGGATGATAGAAATAGCGCACAACAATGCTTCCACATCCTCATCCTTTCTTGAGAGTGCATCTGCCACCACATTTTTCTTCCCTTTTTTGTAGATGATTTCAAAGTCATAACCCAACATCTTTGTGACCCACTTGTTGGCTAGTTGAATTGTTTATGAATTAAACATTCAAGTACCACATTAATTATCGACCAGGGAAAGTCTTGTTATTCCAAAGGCTACCACGTACTGTATGTACTTAAATCCTAAAAGCATTGAAAAGCTGTAGTATACGTAATTCTTACGCTAAGTCCTTACAGTACTGTTAAAGTAAAAGCAATTAATTAAAACCACAAATCTGGAAAGCAAAATGATGGAAGCTCTGTTGGCAGAGGATCAGGACCCTATCCTCCAGGTGGGGACGTTCAGCACCTGCCTCTGTAATCAGATTACTAATGCACATTGCATTCTAATTCACCGGTGAGAAACAAACTCAAATAATGAATGAAACAGAGTACTAGCAAAACAAAAATACCAGAGGTAATGCTATGGAATCCAAACAGAGTACCAGAAAGAAACTATTGCAAACTCACACACTGACAAGAAAGTAAATGGGTGAATCTTGTGAGGAAGGTGGGCCCAGTCCCTCTCACAAGATTCCCCAGGAACGCGAAGACTGGATTAAGTGCTCAAAACAGTTTTATATTCATCTGCCAAAAAGATCCAAGTACAATAAATTCAGACTTGCTGAAGTTCTTTTAAAATCTCACTTTACAGATTGACTATAAACACTGACTGATCCCCTTTCTCATGTAGATGTCTCCTCTTTATAGAGGAGACATCTATTACAATAGAGTGTTACAGCTCAGTCAGTTAACCATATTCTATCAAAAATACTAATTACAGAACGCTGTTACAACAGTATGATAATATGTTCTTTCTTGGGTTCTGGCTGTTGCACAGCTGGTAACTGACTTCGACCGTCTTCTCGGGATCTTCACATTCCTTTGCTGCTTCCCCATGTTGTTCCTGATTTAGGCAATGCTGACTGTGTTCTTCTTTCTTTAGACATCCGCTTGATTATGCCGTGTCAGGGTTCTTTAAATAGTTGCCATATGTTATTCGCGGCTGTTGCAAAATAGCTTGCTTTAGATGATTGTTGTTGCTGACTGTAGCAACTGCGGAGTTGCTGCTTCTGGTGTTGCAGCAACTGTGTAGTTGTTGTTTCTGGTGTTACAACAACTATACATTATAGTTCCTGCAAGCTTAAGACAATTAGTTGACGATTTAGTCAGCTTTTCCAAGGATAAATATGAAGCTATTCACGATTATGCAATGATCAATTAAACATAGATATGCGGGAAGTTACTTCGTACCTTGGGGTAATTATGTCATTATAAAATCAAAAGCTTTCAACCTATGACTGCAAAAGGATATTAATACGGCAAAAAGATAAGGTCAAAATAGGTCAATTCTGAGTCCCAACATCCCCCCCAACTAAAGAGATTGCATGTCCCCATGCAATGGCTACTCTGAGTCTGAGTCGGAGAACTGGGACGAACAATGTAGATTACTAAGACAGTAGCTGTAGGGAGTTGGCTCAAACTTCTCTCTGAACCCAAAAACAGTTTGTATATGCTTCCATGCTGCTGCTTCTTCTCTGTTAGATAGTCCAAACTGGCCCTTATACTGTTCACCAGACAACCATAAAAGTGGAAATTTAAATTTGTAACCCATCCAATTTTCAGCACAACGCTGCATGCATTTAACATACTGAGGTACCCTTGAGAGTGCTACTTGCAGATTTGATGGGTTATACGGATGATATTCCTGCCTTTCTGTGGGGCAGTTGTCCCAAAACAGTTTATTTGCTTTAACAGCCAAGGATGCTTTAGTCTTTACATAACGCTGACAATCTGTCAGGACCTCTGTTTGCAGTTTCATGACATGATCCTTCATATCAGGGTCACTTACCATTTTTAGGTGTTGTGCAATGAAAGTGGCAGCGTTCTGTGGTTCAGCTCGAATCCATAGAAGACAATTCTGTTCGTTATGGTGGGCTGAGACAAAGGCGTTCTGCCAGGTAAGTTGATTGGCCAAAAAGGAGATAAAGGCTCTCAGCTGTATGTCGCCGACTACAGGTATCATGTTCATGCTCCTTTCTTCGGAAACAGCCTCATTATGGAGGTATAGTTCACATAGCAGGTTTTGGTCGTTTTTAGGTGCCTCTGCAAAGGTCTGCATAAACTGCTCTGCTGTGACCACTTGATGAGGCCTCCCCTCTTTGACAGCCTTCAGCTGTATAAATGCAAGCCTTTCCCTCAAAAATGTAGCATAATTAAAAGAAGGTTTTCTTGTGGCAAGCACTCTTTGACATAACTCAAATATCTCGGACAGCCTGGCTTTCAGTTCTTTGATCTCTTTATACTGGGCCCTACACTGCTCCAGTGCTTCCCAGTTCTTATAAGCATGATCAAACCAGGTCCCCTTTTGTTGTTCGAATGCCTTGCCTTGAGACTGCTGATATTCTCTCCACCACTTTCCTTTTAATGCCTGAAAACTCTTTGTTTGTGTGTATGCATCACTAACAGTGGGGAGCTCTGTTTGTGTGTATGCATCTTCTTCTTCATTTCTGACTAGAGTCTCTTCCTCCTGTTGTACTAATTCATTTTTCTCCATGGTGATTTGGGTGGGCCGGGGTGAATCTGTCCCTTTTTCTTCGTCTTCTTCTTGCTCCTTGGCAGTTTGACTGGGGCTGGATGAATCCAATTCTTCTTTATGTCCTTCTGAAACTATTTCTTCTTCCTCGATCATAATTTGGGTAGGCCGTGATAAGTCTGTACCTTTTTCCTTATTTTCTTCTTCTTCTAGCTCCTTGGCAACTTGAATAGGGCTAGGTGAGTCCAATTTTTCTTCATTTTCCCTTAAGACTATTTCTTCTTCCTCCATGATGTTTTGGGTAAGCCGTGGTGAGTCTGTACCTTTTTCAACACTTTCAGTGGGCTGGAATGATTCTGTGTTTCCTTCTTCATTTCCTGGTTCTTGTGTAGCTTCTTCGTCCATAGTAAATTGGGTAGGCCGGGGTGAATCCTTGTTCTCTTCTTTCTTTTCTCCCTGCATAGCGTCAGCAGGCTCCTCTGTTTGTTCCTGTGCAGTCTCTGGAGAACTTACTGGTTCTTGTGTGTTAGTAAGTTCTTGGTCTTGTGCAGTCTCTGGAGAACTTACAGGTTCTTGTGTGTCAGTAAGTTCTTGGTCTTGTGCAGTTTCAGGTGAACTTACTGGTTCTTGTGTGTCAGTAAGTTCTTGGTCTTGTGCAGTTTCAGGTGAACTTACTGGTTCTTGTGTGTCAGCAAGTCCTTCAGTTTGGTCCTGCATCTTCTCTGGAGAGCATGTTGGTTCTTGTGTGAAAACAGGTCTTTCTAACTGCACTTCTTCTGAAGATCCTGTTGGTTCTTGTGTAACAACAGGTCTTTCTTTCTGCACTTCTTCTGAAGATCCTGTTGGTTCTTGTGTGTCAACAGGTTTTTCTGCCTGCACTTCTTCTAAAGAACCTGTTGGTTCTTGTGTGTCAACAGGTTTTTCTATTTTAGCAGAGGATTGTGGGATTTCTATTTGTTCATTAGCAGGCTCTTTTGTTTCATCTACAGCAGCAAAGGCTTCCTTCATTGGTTCTTCTACTACCTTATATCCTTCCTGAGTATATATTTCACCACAATTTGCACACATGTATTCTCTATCTTTACTTTTCTCTGCTGCAGAGGCTACTTGTGCTAAAACATGCAGGCTGAATTCTTTCTGATATGCTTCCTTGACCCTTATTATCTCTTCTTGATAGTCCTGAATCTGAGATTTCAGAAACTCAATTTCTTCCTGTAGGGCAGGTATAGTGGGCTGATCCCATGGAACAGTAGATTCCAGTGGAGGCAGAGGTTGTGTTTCGTCAATTTGATCAATATTCCCCACAGGTGGTTCTTGTGTGTCACCTGGGGTAGTGGTTGTTTCTTGTGTTGCAGCCACTTGGTCACTATCACTCTAGGTGTCGACAGCTGGTTCTTGTGTATCATCTGTCTTAAGATATGATGTCACGAAGCTATGAACACTCTGCATCTCAGCCTCTGTGGGTGAGGGAGAGGGGTTTCGAGGAGTGGCTGGAGTGCGGATTCTTAAAGCGATGGGTGGTGAACTGGAGGAATTAGGAGATTCAATTACTACTGATTTTCGTTTTGGTAGAGAAGCAGGGAATTCAGGCGTTTTTCTCTTCCTGCTGGCTTTTAAGGTAGGGACAATAGTCAGGGTGGCAGGTGCTTTAGTTGAAACCCTAGTTCTTTTTCTTTTTGCTGGGGTTTTCTTTCCCTGCTGCCTTTTCCGTTGAAGCAGAGTGATTGGGATATTATCGTCGGAATCATTAGTAGAAATACTGAGTATGGGAGCGGAAGGATTAGTTTTTCTTGGAGATGAGGTTAATTCTGCTGCTGCTTGTTCATTCTCAGTAACATGCAGGGGTGTTTGCTGGGGTTGTTTAGGAATATGTTCTGCTTGTCGAGGGTTTTCCACAAGGATTTGTTCAGGCATGTCATCCATTTGCTGAGGAAGTTCTTTGTCTTGCTGAGGTGTATCCTCAGCTTGACGAAGAGTTTCCTCTTCTTGGTGAGGACTCTCATGCTCCGGCTGTGGAATTCCTTCCTCCGGATGGGGATTAATAGGGGGTGGAGGGTTGTTTAGAGCGAGGGCTCTGTTGATCAGCAATTGGGCTAGGCGATGATGTTTTAAGGAAAGAACTGGATGCTTCGCTTTCATAGCATATCGTGACATATTTTTAAGACAACCCAGCAGATAATAAGGCATGTTTAATAATTGACCATTCCTTAAGTGATTTAACAGGACAAAGTCATGCTGGTAGATTACCTGGTAGCGACCTTCGCACGTCAAATATTGCTTGACGAATTCAGCGATTCTCGGCCATGGTTGGGGTAACGACCGCAATGCTACACCTCTGCCCTTGGTCTCTACTTCCTCGCCCGGTCGGAGAAAATCTTGCTGTGCATTCAGAATCAGGTGCTTTCTGCTGAACCAGCGTGTGCCATTGGCTGGTAGTCCGGTGACTTCGGCTATAATTTCCTCTGTGACCGGAACTTGAATTCCTTGGACGACAGAGAAACCTTCTGTTAGGTTGCATGCGAATTCCAGGACTTGCTGCTCGTCAAAGTCCGGAAGCCTCCTGAAATACTCTATCCATCCAGCTTGCAAGAAAATTTGATAAATTTCCGGAAAGAGTTCCAGGACTGCTGTCGTGCCAGGTTCATGTGTAATGAGGGTTCCTCCCATGGCTGTTGTCTCGGTGAATCTTCAGAATTCAGAGCCGAGCTACCGATTTCAACTCAGAGTATACATCGCAAATGGTACCATGATGTGGCTTTTACATACAACCGGGAGAATTTAGGGTGGCAGTAATTGGCGTGGTATGTAATTATGGGAATTGCTTTGGTAATCCCCCCCTCCTACGTGTACATGATATGATTGGGAATGCAATCATTTGATGGTCCTATCAACTTTTCCGCGTTATCTATTATTTAATGCTCATTCATAAACGTGCGTACCTTCGTACTTTACCTTTTTAATCGCTGCGCCAAAAAGTCTTTTCTTGTCTTCTGCCAGATCATAATAATTACCGCGGATCCAAAAGCATGGGAATATAGGTGATTTGTAATGACAACGACGGGAAGTGATAGTTGGGTGTTGTAATCATCACAGGAAGTGATATATTTTATCAAGATTTGTTCTTTTAGGGCTGAAGTGGTAAGACAGGGGTTGTCGTACGTGAGGGAATTTTGCTGGGAAGGATATTTCGTGATCGGTAAGCAATGTCGTGGCACCGGGATTGGTGTTGCAGCAACAGAAATTTACCGTTGGGTCAACAGGGATTGGGAGAAAGATGGTTGTGAAAACGGGGAATGTGCCGGAGTAATGGAACTAGTGTTGCAGCAATAGGGGAATGGTGTTGCAGCAACAGGGATGGTGTTGCAGCAACGGGAAATGGTGTTGCAGCAACAGGGAAATGGTGTTGCAGCAACAGGGAAATAGTGTTGGAGCAACGGAGATGGTGTTGCAGCAACGGGAAATGGTGTTGCAGCAACAGGGAAATAGTGTTGGAGCAACGGAGATGGTGTTGCAGCAACGGGAAATGGTGTTGCAGCAACAGGGATGGTGTTGCAGCAACAGAAAATGGTGTTGCAGCAACAGGGATTCCGAGTCCACACAGTAATTCCTTTGAGACTTTTTGTTCTCAGCTACTTCCCAAGCTAACACCTGCAAAATACTGAAATGTAATATCGCAATCCTTGGCAGGATTTATTAGTTTCTAAAAAAACAAAAATATCTAACCTAAGAATATTACATAAATAATAAAAATTCAAGTGCTTTGAGGGTTAGCAAGTTCCCTTGGAAAAGAATAATGTTTTATTGCCATGCAAGTGGCTTTAAAATCCTCTTTGGAAACCGTCCGCTGATATAACCGAAGTCGGTAGCCATTGACTAACATTGGTGTTCTGTCCCCATCAATTGTTATCAATCTGATTGTTCCATTTGGAAAAACAACATCCGCTTCATACGGTCCCAACCACCTTGTTCTTAACTTCCCTTGAAAATTCTCGAAACGAGAGTCATAAAGTAAAGCCCAGTTACCTTTCTGGAACTGCTTTTGCCTGATGGTTCTGTCATGCCATATGCTTCTTTGCTGCTGTATCATAGTTGTCTGATGGACTGCATCTAGTCTTTTCTCATCCAATTCCTGAAGCTGCTGCAACTTGGCTGTCTATGCATCAGTTAAATCAAGGTTAACAGCTAAGGCAGTTCTTAAGGTTTTAATTTCAAACTCTACAGGGAAAATAACATTCTTTCCATAAACTAATTCATAGGGTGAAAAGCCTGTTGTATTCCTCCAAGTGGTTCTATAAGCCCATAGAGCCTCGGGCAACCTCTGAAACCAATCTCTTCTATTCTCCTTTATCGTTTTTGTTAAAATGGCTTCTATGACCTTGTTGGTACTTTCCACCTGCCCATTTGCTTGGGGGTGGTATGGTGTGGTCATTTTATGCTTAATATGATATTTTTGGAGCGTGTCTTTGAAGCCATGAGAATTAAAAGGAGGTCCTCCATCAGTGACTAATTCTCTGGGTAGTCCAAATCTAACAAAGATTTCTTCAAATAAGAATGTTAGTACTGCTTCTTCATTAGCTTTAATGAGTGCTTTGGCCTCTACCCATTTAGTCATATAATCCGTGCATACTAATATGTAAACTCTTTGATTAGATGGAGGATTGATGGGACCTATAAAATCTAATGCCCATTTCTCAAAAGGTTCAAGAGTTACCTGGGGGTTAAGTGGCATTTCATCCCTATGGTTAGGCTGACCCATTCTCTGACAGCTGTCACAAGCCTTCACATATTTTCTAGCATCTTTAAAAAGTGATGGCCAATAATAACCCATTCTCAGTACCTTGTGTGCTGTTCTTTTGTCTGCAAAATGTCCTCCACAAGGGCCATCGTGACAAGCTTTTAACACATCATAAATTTCATCTTCCCCAATGCATCTCCGGATTTCTTGATCTATTCCTGTGTGGAACAGACACCCGCTTATCCAGCTGTACCTAGCACTTTGCTGGATGATCTTTCTTCTTTCCCTGTGTGATAGGTGTGATGGTAGTTTTCCTGCAACTAGATAATTGGCAATGTCTGCATACCAAGGTGAGTGAGCAGATACTGCAAATAAATACTCATCAGGAAAAGAATCATCTACTGGAGCATTTTCATCAGTTTTTAAACGAGAAAGAAAATCAGCAACTACATTTTCTTTTCCTGGCCTATCTACAATTGTGATATCAAATTCTTGTAATAGTAACAACCACCTGGTAACTCGAGCATTTGTAATTGATTTATTCATTAAATACTTAATGGCCGAGTGATCAGTGTGCACAAAGGTAGTATAGCCAGTAATATAATGCCGAAATTTATTAATAGCATAAATAACTGCTAAAAATTCTTTCTCAGTCACTGTATAATTTAGCTCAGCTGGTGTCATGTTTTTACTAATGAAATAGATAGCATAGGGGAGATTGTTTTCTTCCTGACCCAGGACAGCTCCAATTGCCGTGTCTGAGGCATCAGAGGAGATATGAAAGGGTAATGCCCAATCAGGTCCTCTCAAAATAGGAGTTGCGGACAACTGATGTTTAAGTTTATTGAATGCATTTTCGCAGTCATCAGTCCACTTGAATTCAGAATTTTTCATTAATAACACAAACAAAGGAGAAGCTATTTTAGAAAAATCCTTAATGAATCTTCTGTAATATCCGGCATGTCCTAAAAAACTTCTCACCTCAGTTTGTGTTTTGGGGATAGGAAGGTTCTGAATCACCTGAATTTTAGCTGGGTCGACTTGAATTCCTAAAAATGAAATGAAATGACCTAATACAATACCCTGGTTCATCATCATATGGCACTTTTCAGTGCTTAAAGCAAGGTGTGCCTCTATGCACCGCTTAAGTACTTTTTCAAGGTTTTGCAGAGCATCTTCAAAGGTCACTCCATAAGGAGTAAAGTCATCCATGAATATTTCTAATGAATCATTTAACATATCAGAAAAGATTCCTATCACCGCTCTTTGGAATGTTGCTGGACCGTTGCATAGCCCAAATGGAAGTACTCTGTAAGAAAAGGTTCCCCATGGGCTAGTAAATGTGGTTTTGTCCTGGTCCTGGGGTGCAATCCTAATTTGGTTGTATCCACTAAACCCATCCAAAAATGAGAAGAATTTCTTACCTGCTAAGTTATCCAATACCTGATCAATAAAAGGTAAAGGGAAATGATCTTTTTGGGTTTCTTTATTTAATGATCTATAGTCCACACATACTCGCCATTTCCCATTCTTCTTTGGTACAATTACGAGTGGGGAAACCCACTCACTATCAGATATTGGATATATAAATCCTGCATTTAAAAGTTTCTGGAGTTCCTCCTTCACAATTTCTCTAAGGTTAGGGTTCATTCTTCGCTGGGGTTGACAGACTAGCCGGGATCCCTCCTTAATATAGATATGGTGAGTACATAATTCAGGGGAGATCCCTTTCATGTCTGTATAGTCCCATGCAAATGCCTCTTTATTTGCTTGGAGTAACTTTATTAATTGTTTTTTTTCATTATCAGCCAAGTCAGGATTTATATTTAGTGTTTTACCAGGTTCAATTTCAATTGTTGTGCTCTTGGAAGGGTTGCCTATTGCTGTCTGGCATAAATTTTCATCTTTTATGTTTTGCTGGGATTCAGATTCTAAGATTGCAGTGAAGTGGTTAAATATTTCAGGATTAACCGAAGAGGGTTCAGAAATAAAACTGCTAATTAGTTCATCTTCGGTGGAATCCTTAAAAGTCAAGGCTTGTCCAATAGTCAGTATTGGTTGGGTTTCTTCATCCTCATAGTCTACCCATACAGAATTGTCACTATTGATCATGGGTGTGGCATGAGGATAGAGGGTGAGCTGTTTAGTTTCCTGCCCGTTGGATATGGTCATTGATCCTGACCTACAGCTGATGAAAGCATCTGCTGTAGCCAGCCAAGGTCTCCCTAGAATCAATGGGTGACCCCCCAACTTTGTTTTAGTCTGTAGCACTACAAAGTCAGCCGGGTAGTTCCAGGATTCTACAGAAATTATAAGATCCTCAATGACCCCCTCGGGTTTAATTGTAGATCGGTCAGCTAATTCTAAGATTGTTGGAGTTTCCCTAATTAAGTTTTTCAACTGAAGCAGTTGTGCTGTTTCGAGAGTCATTATATTTATTGCAGCTCCTAAGTCTACTAGAACTTTAGAGATAAAGGTTTTTCCGATCTGAACTGTTACTGTAGGGTGACCAGGATCACCATACTTCACAGGATAATCTTTTTCGGTCATTAAGGCAGTTAATTCTCCCATCACATGAACTGTGAGGGGATCCTTAGCCTTCCTTCCCGGCTTCTTTATACAAATGTCTCTAATGGTTCTAGCATAAATAGGCACATCTCTTAATGCTTGCAATAATGGGATTTTAACATACAGATTCTGTAACTCTCCTAAAATGTTAAAGGTAGGTTGCTCAAGTGTTTTTGTGAGAGCTAACCGTTCAGGAAAGGGTGGATCTATCGTTTGCTCATTATTATTAGGTGCTGCTTCTGCTGTTTCAGCATTGTTGTTAGGTGATTTCTCTTTTCTAACTTCTTCTTTGTCAGAGTCAGTGATATCATCTATAATGGGTTCGACAATTCTCCCTGAGCGAAGATGTATATCATTACATTGCAGGGGAGAGACGGGGTGATTGTGAATGTCAATTACTTGCAGGGCTTTATTATTGTTTGGATTAGGGTTAGGTTGTACAGGCAGCTGTGGTCTAATTGCCTGATTATTTGGGGGAGTGTTAGATGGTAGGGAGAGAGACTGTTGTTGTTGAGGAAATGGCATCTGTTGGGCTGCCCAATTTGGATTCCATTGATTGAAATATGGTTGTTGGGGAGCCCAAGGATTCCACATAGTAGGATCATGGAAAGGGAGATTAGGTTGCTGCATAGGTGGAAAGTTCATTGTATTGAAGGGTGGGTATTGCATTTGATTCATGGGTGGGTAAAAAGGAGAATTATTATTCCAACGATTAAATGTTGTATTAGAGCTCATACCTTGTCTTTGCGGCCATTGCCTCCTCTGCGTCATTAGGTACACTGCTTCATCCTCTTCTTCAGTCGAATGCAGTGTTGCTTTGATTCCAGGCAAAGAGGGGCATTGCTGTGTTTCATGGTCCTTCTCGCAGATTGTGCAGATAGGTATCTTATCCAGTGGGCACTCCCTTAATGGGTGCTTTTCTCTGCACTTGGAACAGAAGATGGCTAGAGCAGCTTCTGCTTCCGCCTGTTTCTTCTTAACCTGCAGAGCATCGATTTGAGACGCGAAAGAACTTAGCATTTTAGTTTTAAATTCTTCTAATAAGTTACCTATTTCGGCTCTTGTCGCTCCTCCACTGGCTGATTTCTGAACTCTTGAATACACATTATCTCTGCTCTTTGATCTGCTGCCTGTTCCTCTTGAGCATCTCATGCAGAGATTGATGATTTCATCAAATGATTCTTTGGAGATATCCCCTTTTCCTAGCATGTTCAGCATATCCAAGCAATCATCTCTTACCCCTTTTAGCAATATGGTCTTTAGAATGTCTTTACTCATATTAGGATGGTCAGACCTCTGCAGATTATACTTCAGTCTTTCCACAAAATCTTCTAAGCTCTCGTCTTCCTTCTGAACCATTTTGAACAGTTCTTCCTTCCTTTCCCTCGTTCGGCAATAGTCTTGATATTTGGCCAAGAATTCTTCTTTCATCTGGTCCCAGGTGGTGATTACCTGAGCTCCTAAGCTCATGAACCACCTCAGCTTATTTCCTTTTAGTGTTGCTGGAAAGAATTTCAATTTCTGATTAGGAGTTACATAATCATAACTTCTGCACAATATGTCGAATTCAAAGAGGAATTCGTCTGGGTCCTCAGAGGATAACCCATGGAAGTTGGGTAACACTGAGAGTGGAATATTCTTCATAGGGGTTGTTCCTCTCGGCAGTTCCCCAATAGGAAATTCCTGGGTAGAGAGCGAATTTTCCCCTCTTCCTTCCATTCTGTTGTCCTCCATTGGTCCTTTCCTTGAATCACTTAATTTGTCTTCTGTATCTTCAGGTTCTTTCACCGGTTCCTCAGTGTTTTCTGGTGCTTCCAGCTTCCTTTCAGGTCCCAGTACTTCCTCCGTTTGTTGGTCTGTCTATGAGGAGTATTGGATCTGCGGTCTCCGGGAACTCGTCCTCTGTGATGTTTCGGCCTTCGAGATGATATCGTCATTAAAAGTCTTTCTTCCTCCCCTGCCGCCTGTGAAATTAGGTTTCTTGCGTCCTCTCATGCACCTGTTATTTTCACAAAGAAACCATTAATGCTTTTAGAAATCTTTAGTTGCCTTCCCCGGCAACGGCGCCAAAATGTTGGCTAGTTGAATTGTTTATGAATTAAACATTCAAGTACCACATTAATTATCAACCAGGGAAAGTCTTGTTATTCCAAAGGCTACCGCGTACTGTATGTACTTAAATCCTAAAAGCATTGAAAAGCTGTAGTATACGTAATTCTTACGCTAAGTCCTTACAGTACTGTTAAAGTAAAAGAAATTAATTAAAACCACAAATCTGGAAAGCAAAATGATGGATGCTCTGTTGGCAGAGGATCAGGACCCTATCCTCCAGGTGGGGACGTTCAGCACCTGCCTCTGTAATCAGATTACTAATGCACACTGCATTCTAATTCACCGGTGAGAAACAAACTCAAATAATGAATGAAACAGAGTACTAGCAAAACAGAAATACCAGAGGTAATGCTATGGAATCCAAACAGAGTACCAGAAAGAAACTATTGCAAACTCACACACTGACAAGAAAGTAAATGGGTGAATCTTGTGAGGAAGGTGGGCCCAGTCCCTCTCACAAGATTCCCCAGGAACGAGAAGACTAAATTAAGTGCTCAAAACAGCTTTATATTCATCTGCCAAAAAGATCCAAGTACAATAAGTTCAGACTTGCTGAAGTTCTTTTAAAATCTCACTTTACAGATTGACTATAAACACTGACTGATCCCCTTTCTCATGTAGATGTCTCCTCTTTATAGAGGAGACATCTATTACAATAGAGTGTTACAGCTCAGTCAGTTAACCCTATTCTATCAAAAATACTAATTACAGAACGATGTTACAACAGTATGATAATATGTTCTTTCTTGGGTTCTGGCTATTGCACAGCTGGTAACTGACTTTGACCGTCTTCTCAGGATCTTCACATTCCTTTGCTGCTTCCCCATGCTGTTCCTAATTTAGGCAATGCTGACTGTGTTCTTCTTGCTTTAGACATCCGCTTGATTATGCCGCGTCAGGGTTCTTTAAATAGTTGCCATCTGTTATTCGCGGTTGTTGCAAAATAGCTTGCTTTAGATGATTGTTGTTGCTGACTGTAGCAACTGCGGAGTTGCTGCTTCTGGTGTTGCAGCAACTGCGTAGTTGCTGTTTCTGGTGTTACAGCTGTTAGTGTCGGTCTTGAAAGCCCTCCATCAGTGATCAAAGCTCTTTGCATTTGCATTAGTAGGTGTCCCATCAGTGTCAAAATTTGCATCCCGTTAGGCATGCCATAACCCTGATGGAGGAGCTGGTTTATTCATATCCGTTTTGGCTTTGCTGGATCAGGTCATATCAGGTCATTGAGTTTGTCAAAATGCTCTTGTTTGGTCTTAATGTCAAAATTCTAGGTCTAGGGTTTTGGTCAGTTGTCTTAGCAAGGTTAGCAAGGTCATGTTTATGAGAGTCCTTGACTGACCAGCAAGCCAGAGGGAGGATGGTAAACATGTTCCTTTGAAATTTTCATCATGTATAGCTCATTTTTAACCTTGGATTTAAAAACCCTGTTTTTTAAAGCCAAGGTCATGATAATTTTTGTAAAAAGAATAAGTGTCCAAGAAATCTTCAGAAAGGCAGCAACAACCCTGGTCCCCTTGCCACAGTTCTTTAGATGATCTCCCTGCAAAAAGAATCAGGTGAAAGCACTCAAAAAATCAATTTCAGGATAAAGGAAACCAAGAAAATCAGTGTTTTTAAAAAGTGACAAAATAGACTTTATAAAGTGGGTTTTGGATGAAATCTTTTCAAAAGTGAGATTATAAAAGGTGATTCTCCCTCCTTTAAATTTCATTGTGCATTTCGAGCTTCTAAGAGTGATTGTGAGAGAGTGCATGTCGAAGAAGGCGAAGATACAAGTGTTTTGGGCAGTTTCCAGGTGCGCGACCCCTTGGGTGGTGCGCGACCCCTCCAGCAGCTTCCGGCAGTGCAAAATCGCAACGGGCGCGACCCCTTGAGCTGTGCGCGACCCCTCCAGGGCTGTGCGCTACCCCTTCAGCTGTTTGCCACCAAACTGCAAACAAATTCCCTCATTCCTCTTCGAACTTGCTAAATCGGTCGAGGTAGGCACTCAGTTCATGAATGATGATATGGATGGTGAAAATAATGCTGTGTGTTATGGTTTTATCATTTAAATTTGCAAGTGAATGGATTAATATGGTTGTTGCTAATGTTTGTGGAATGCTAGGGTTTATGACTGTTTCAAGTGTTTATTGTCCCATTGATCCCTTCCTTTTTCCCCTATTTCATAATAATCATGCTTGCATCTCTGTCCTATGTCATTTGCACATAAAATGTTGCCCTACCCCCATCCCTAAGTTATATACCCTACCCCTCTCACAAGCACTCAAACCCTAATCTCCTCTACCATACACATGCAAAACTAAAACAAAAAGAAAGATACATTGTAAAGACAGAAGAGAGTCATGTAAAATTAATGTGCTGTGTATTTAAAGGCATGTACAAACCCCTATATATCCTTGACATCCCCTTGTACATGAAATACTTTCCCTTGATGTGAAAATGATGAGTATGTACTCCTTAATGTGCATGTAACCCTTAAAGAACAAAAAGAGCAGAATCTGCCTTATAACACACATGAACTCCTAAGTGAATTTGGTGTATGGTGTCCTTATGCCCCTATTGATATTTGTATCCCCTTACATGTTCATTATTATACATGTTTTGTCCCATATGAGATGTTTTTGCAAATGATTTCCCATGTTTTATGCACATGATTTCCCGATGTTAAAACTGTTCCTATATGCATGATAATGTGTAAAGTTTCCCTTGAAAATTCGCTCTTATTATCATATATTTCCATTCCTTGTTCAGAAATTCCCTCCAATAACATTCCCCTCATGTTTCTCCCCTTGAAACAACATAGAGTTCAGTATTTTTGCAGGCAGAGGCAGCAGTTCAATTTGTCCTTCAGTTTGCCCACCTTGCTCCAAAACCATGTCAGATACCGAGACTTATGAGCAAGGTGATGACCATTCATCATCAGTAGAGAGTGAGGAACAGAGGAGGCCTCAGAGAGGGGGTAAGGGAGGTCATCATAAGAGGGAGGAGCCTATTTCTTTGGCAGCATTGCAGGCTTGTCCATTGGCACTGAATTATTTCCGGTACATGTCATGCTATCAGTTTTGTGAGAAGCTTTCACAGATTCAGCACCATAGAGAGTTAGCCCGCTTGTTTTTTCTACACCTCCATGATGGACATGTCACTCTTGCAGGGGTGAATTTCATATTGACACCCGAGGTGATCTGTTATAGACAATTTTGTGCCTTACAGCAACAGGCATGAATTGTCAATAATCCAAGGGATCCAAAGTCCCTAAACATGATGTTCCTACCCCTAGAGAAACAAGGTCAGCAAACCAACAACTCTCAGATCAGTTCTCCACCTGAAAACACTCAAAAACAAGCAATCCTGAAATCAAAGCAGGTGCTCCACTAGGCTTCTGCGCTGAAACTCAACTCCTCCATGGTGTACCTGCATTGCAAAGCAAGTGGAACAAAGGCCACCTGCGCTGAGCGAGATGGGACAAGTGGCACACTGAGTCATTGCTCTGGAATCTTCCAAAAATGACACTTGGATAAGGGATTTCGCCTTGTGATGAGTCAGAGGCTCTGTTTCTCCAAGTGGAAGCAAGGTTCTCCAAGTGGACTCAAGAACTGAAGATCAACTGAAGAGAGAGAGGACACAAGGCAGCTACACATCAGTTGCAAGCTGACTCATCCTTTCTCAATTCATCTATATATTGAGCTCTCTCCTATGAGCTCAAGAGGCTGGAATTTTGTGCAAAGTAATGCTATGCTGTTGGTTTCACTATAGAGCTATTGGGTGATTGCTTGAGGGAGGTGAAGAGGAGAAATTCTTTCTGCTGGGAGGTGTTGCTGGATTGGGGCCTTCAATGGTTGTAACTCTCTCAGAACTTTACTTCTTCATTAATAAAAGCTATTGAGGTTCTTCTATATGCTCTTGTTTCAATAATATATTGTGATAATTGTATATTTGATTTACACTAATCCTTGAATCAGTTATCATTGCATGTTGCTTGTAGTTTCCTTCTTTGCTATTTTGCAGGATCTCATTGTAGCTGGGCCAGCAATAGAGCAAGGAGCTGGGAGCGAGCAGCCATAGAGAAGAGTTTGGATTCGACATTAAGCGCAAGGCAACGGTTAGTGCATTCTTTCATTCTCTTTTGCTTTCATAAAGAAGTAAACCTTCAGTAGTTTCCTTTACAGTTGTTGCTGAGGTACTATCACCCTTAGAGTGGGATAGGGTCATCCGAATCGGATACTTTTCCCTACAACAAACTGGGGACTCCGCTGGGGAACGTATTTGTTTGATTGTTTGTAGTATTTTGCTATTCATTTCCTGAACAAAAGAGTACCAAATCGAAAAGCTTTTGACTATATCAAAAGCGAAGTAGAGGGCAGCTACTCTAGCTCATTTCTGAGCATGTTCATGATTTGAAGAGCTGATCTACAAGGATCCTTGTAAGCTCTTAGTGATAGCTTTTCATCCTCCTAATCATCCCTTTGAGTGTGCTTGACTGATTGCTTCTGATTTGAGCAAAAACTGTGCATTTTTGAGAAAATTGTGATTCGGAAACTGTGAAAACGTAACTTTCGTTTTCCAAAGCAGGTAGTACACAGGCTACCTACTTTGCAACGCAGGTCCCGAAGGGGCTACCTACGCTGAGAGCCAGACTGGCTGTGCAGCACCTGCGTTGGCCCAATTTTGCCTTGTGCAGTTGGGGTTTCCTCCCTTTCTCTTGCCTGTTTTCACTATAGATTTGGCAGCCAGTTACCAGTCTTGTACCAGTTCTGAAACCAACCTTACTTGCCATCATTCAGCCTCTGTTATATAACGAAATTGTACTTGTTATTTGTATTTCTTACTTCATTTACAAATTCCCATAACGAAGAGTAAACTAGTCTTGCTTTGGCCTCTTAGATCTGAACCTGTGTTAGGCATTTTGCTGGTCTAAAGAGTTAGCTTGTTTGCTGTCCATAGCTGATTAGTCATTTTACTTTCGTCATTATGGTTTGATTTCATGTATTTCCGGTGATTAAACAAGTAAATCTTAAGGTGTCTTTTGATTTTGGACAAACTTGTTTGTTTTCGCTTTAAATCGAAATCAAAGTTATATAACAACTTTCTTTCTGTAATACATCAACATTAAGAAAGGGAAAAGAAAATACATGCATTGTGCATTTTGCATTTGAAAAGTTTGCATGATGATTTAGGAGAAAGTGCATTAGTTTGTGCTGTATGAACTGTGTGAAAAGAATTTGCCTTTCTTCTCCCTCAGTAGTTAAGATTTTCATCAGTCAAAAAGATTTGAAAAAGCTTGCTTCTCATCTTAGGCTGCATTTAGGAATTTGTCATATACATCTCGTGGTGAACCTTGAAAGGCAAACTTTAAAAATATCAACTTAAAATATAGTGAATGAACCTAACAACGCATTTGAAACATAACGCAAACATATAGAGGTCTAGGTAGAGACGTGTTCCGGCGTCGTTAAACATAGTGACTGTCGATCTCTACGAAGGTGGGTGATTCCTCCTGAGAGTCGGTGGCACTAATACGGACTTGTGCTCCCACGTACCGTCGCGTATATATTGGGAGACCCCTATAGGAACAAAGCCTTTATCCATAGGAAGCTGTGTCGGCCGCCCTACTGATCGCGATGCAGTGAACACAGCATTCATGAAGATCGACCACCCGTACTGTAAAACGTATTCTGTGGTTTCGCGAAAGGTTTGGCACACCCTCTGCCTAGATCTCCAGAGCAGTTTCTTTTGGCCTTTTTCAAACTCTATAACTGAAAAAGTCCAACCGAGCATTTGTCACTTCGGGCTCGTTAATACATCGAAGGAGACTAGAGTCATCTTTAGCTTTTTCTCGACCCTTAAAACATGAAAAAGCAAAGTTATGTTTAAAAGCGTCTAATAAAATTCATTCAAATCGGAAACACAAATTTTCCCCTTTATATTTTGGTTGATCGAGTAATCCGCAATCGTGGAAGAAAGTCAATTGAATATCCGTCGTTCTCGGAGGCTTGCGAGTCAACCGTCTTTGTCTCAGGAATCGAAAATAGTCCGGACAAAGCGAGCTCGTCAAACCAGTTCAAAATCTCCTTTAAAAGTTAGAACAAGTGTTCCAACAACATCTGAGATTCTGGTTACTCCACACATTTCCGGAAACCCTGCCTCCATAGAAGAAGTTCAACCGCCACAGAAGGACGGTAATACTGATCCTAGTCTGGGGGCAAATACTTGTATAACTGAACCAGTTCCATCTGTAACTGGTCCAGAGAGTTTTGTTCCTCAAACATCTGTCGTTGTTGATACAACCCCTTCTTCGGCACCGGAAATCTATTACGGACCTGACGGTCTTCCTCTTCCACCTGGTCTGATTGCGATAGAGGAAATTATAGAGGAACCGCAAGTATCCACTCCAACTCATTTTGGAGTAGGGGTCACTCTATTTCCTGCTACGACAGAAGTTTGTCCATCACCAGTGGAAGTTCCTGTAGAATCACTAGGCAATCAATTGGATAGACTAAAAATGTCTGAACAACCGTCGACATCTAGGACTATGTCAAATGACACGGCGATGGCAGAATTACCTGCTGCAAATCCAACAATGTTCGCTGGCATACCATCTGTCCCAACTAGCTCTCAGTCGCTAGAAGGAGTCCACCAAGAGACTATCTCGACAGTATGGTCTGTTCCTGTTTGTTCCGGAGTAATGTCTGGTAACTCTTATGGTGAGACTCATCAAATTGACCCTTTTGGGAATCTGATTAGGCCATCCATTCCTCCAGGACAATCAATTGCCTTGAGCTCCGGATTACCACCGTATGGGGGGCAGTATGCCCTTTCATTGCCCCCTCCGGGAGGATACCCATACGGGAGTTCTCAACCTTATTCAAGTTATGGTGGAATTGCAACGAGTAGTTGGGTACCTATGCTATCCCAGCCACCAAGAGTTGTATATTCTATGCAACAGTGTGTACCTGTGACGAACATCCCAACTACACCGACTATTGTAACCGTGTCGCAAGTTCAAACAATGCCTGTTGTATGTCAACCTCAGATTCCTCAGGTTCTCATGCAACAGCCCCTTGACCCTGCAACCCAACCACAATCGCCTACTGGTGGGGCGACACAAGTACAATCGGGTACAAGTACCCCACATCTTGGTCCAATGGTTAGTGTAGCACAACAACCCATGGTATCGCAACCGTGGATGGTGCAATACCAACAGCCACAATTCCAGCAAGTGTACCAAGGTTCTGAACAGCAAATCTTTGCGAATACTGGACAACCATATATCCAAAATGGTCAAAATCAACCACTTTATAGTGGTCAAGTCCATCAACCGTATCAGTCATACCAACATCAACTCCATTATGCTGGTATGCAAAGACCAACTGTTCAGGCGATTCCATCGTACCCTAGTTACGCTTCCCCTAACTTGAATCAACAGTTACCATTCGTGGCGACTTTAGAGTTGCCTGATTTACATCGGTTAACCAATGATCCAATTGCTTACGCCCCATGGTGGCCAGTGATCCCGCACAAACTTCCATCAGACATTCCTAAATTTAATGGAAATCCGGGTGAAGATCCGTCAAATCATGTGATGACATTCCATCTATGGTGTTCATCGAACACCCTGAATGATGATTCGATAAGACTTCGCCTCTTTCAGAGGACGTTAACAGGTCCAGCGGCAAAATGGTACATTGAATTGCCAAGAGCCTCTTTCAACAATTTCAGCTCCTTAGCCACGACTTTCTTAACCCATTTTCAATTACCGATAAGGTATGAAACGGGAACAGAACTCCTTACCAACTTCAAACAGACAACGGCCACTCACATATCTGATCATATACATGAGTGGCGACGTCGTCGTAGGATGGTGAAAACTTACGTTCCCGATCAGCTGTTAGCTGAATGGTTTATAAAGTCGTTACTTCCGGCTATAACGGAAGATGTGGCCAAGGGGGGAGTCGTAACAGAGGAGCAGGTCATTGCTCGTGCTCAATATCTGGACTTAGTATATACTCAGTCTGGCACGCTCTACGACAAAATACCTGACGCCCCCAGACCTGAATTTTCAATTCCTCCCCCTCCTAAATCGAATACTGACTCTCACGCCAGCAATGGCGTGACTGGCAAACGCAAAATTTCTAGTCAAAATGCAAATGAGGAACTTCTTGCCTCACAAGTAAATGCCATGTCGACCGACAAGGGCAAACAACTGAAGCAACCAGGGGGAAAGAAGAAAAAGAAAAGGAAAGGGAAACCCCCGACAGGGTGTCATATATGCGATGAGGATCATTGGACGAAAGATTGTCCTCATATAGCTGAAGTTAAGAAACTCTTCAAGAGTTCAAAAACCCCAGCAGTATTGACTGATCCGTTTCCTAGTCCAAGACAAAATCTGGTTGCTAATCAAAATGCTTCCCGATCCCAAGTGCTTATGTTGTCCACCTCAAAGCAGCAAAATAATGCTTTGACAAGGAATAAAGATCACAGGAATCCAAAGCAATTGAACAACAAGGCAAATAAACAACCTAGTAGTTCAACAACAACTTTGACCAAAGTTTTGCCACCCATCGTTCCTAAACCAATGATAAAGTCGCCAAAGGGAGTAGTACACAAATCGACATTTAATCCTAGTGAAAAAATAACACAGGATTACAATATAATAGAGGACCTGACCCAATCGTCGTCCGCTATGTCGACACTTGAGGTAGCACAAAAATGCACCTCCCAAGAGCAAGCTTTATTATCAGCCATAGGTGGGATTGGCCCAATGGATTCCAATCTTGTGGCCTTTGATCATAAAGGATATGACCCTCAGATACCAGCTCAACTAGCTTTCCTTATTCAAGTGAAAGCCCTCAACAAAACTGTTCATCGAACAATTATTGATGAGGGGGCATCTACATGTCTTATGTCGATGAGTTGCTGGAAAAATTTAGGCTCACCACCCTTGTCGAAATCATCAACGACGTTAAAAGCATTTGATGGACGATCATACACTCCATACGGGATTTTAAGTAACTTGTAAGTTGAACTGGGGGGCAAAACAGTAGAAGTTGATGTGGAAGTAATCGACGGAAACCTCGATTACAACATCCTACTGGGAAGGCCTTGGATATATGCCATGGCTACAGTTGTGTCGACCTACTTCAGGAGGATTGTATTTCCTTTTCAAGGAAAAATTACAATCGTCGACCAACAAACATTTCTCCCCAACAGTTCTCAAGTTACGGGAAACAGCACAATGATCCATGAAAGTAATCAATCGCTCCAAAATATTGGAGTAGGTCTCCTAAAAGACCCTGCCTTAATGGGTACTTTTGCCCTACTGCCAGTAGGTAATCTGGCGGAAGTAGCCACAGTGGAAACCTACAATATGAAATCTTCTATATCCAACGGATTCGGAAGATTCCTAAATATTTTGTCAGCATGGATCATCGCCCTAATGGAAATACTGTAAATACAGTGGGCCCCGAGGACGGTTCTTATCTCGTGTCAACCTCATTAAAAAATGAAACAAGGAGTCATGAGGATAGTTCTTTTACTATGTCAACCTCATTAAAAAATGAAACAAATCCCCTTTTCAAAATTCAAAGGTAAACCTTCATTCCAACCACCAAGTTGAATGCAATGAAGCTTGGGGGGCACCCTCCTTTGACATGCGTCATTATGATGCTGGGGGCATGCATAAAATTCGAGCAGTTTTAGCACATAGTTCATGCTCGTTAAAAAAAATAAACATAAGTTGTGAGCAATCTTTCCCTAGAGTTCAAGCTCACTCAGAAAAAATGAACCGGTAAATAACCTTGGTAAATGTAACCTTTGACAGCCATTTTAAAGCCCTTGGTCATGTTCTTGCAGTTTCACCTCCATCCGTTCATTTGGCCAATCGTTCATCTCCATATGTTTGTTTACCCATTTTGAGGAACAGCTGCAAAGAGTGATTTCACTTAGCCATCCTTGTGACACTGCCGTGATTGGAAAATTCCAACCTGTACCTGGAATCTGCTGCTATCCCTGTTTATCACTCGTTCCTCAAAAGACGAGTCTTCTTTGAGCTCTTTTCTCTTGACTCGTAAAATATGAAAAGTTTGCCGAGTTTTGGCCTTCCAGCTCGTTAAACGACCGGAAGAGCTATCCCTCCTCTAGATTTTAATCTTTTTGGACCTGAGGGATTATTGCACAAAAAGATCGAGCGCTTGTTTTGTTCGGCTCGTTAAAGCAATCGAAAATTCATTCCTTCTGTATTGTTTTATACTTTTTCGGACTTAAGGGATTAGATGACGAAAAAGGAATTCTGGAGTTGACTTTATATACCTTTTCAGACTCTCTAAAAATGAAAAGGACTGAGTTATCCTTGTCGTTAGACTCGTTAAATTCATTAAATAGCGACAAACTTGTCTTTAGACGAGAACGAGTTTCCCTATCGCTAGGCTCGTTAAAACATAGCGATGGGCTTGCCTGAAGGGCAGGTTATAGAACAAGCATATGTTATCCTCCTCAAGCTTGACAAAAATAAAGAGGTACTGGTCAGCAATGACTGGGGAAAAATTGGGAGAACCTCACAGCTTTAATGGTAGCAAGTCGCTCTTGAACATGACACTTTGTCCTCCGTATCACATCGGGTTGGGTTGTTTCATTCACCGGTCTCATCACCATGGTCCTCGCCACACCATCCACATTTGGGGTAATGCTACCGATCCATCACATCAGTGTCATTATATGTTCAAGAGATGTTGTCCTGCAAAGAGTCAACCGTGTCCCATCCACTGCCATACATTGTCCTTCATCCATTTCATGACTGCCACCCTGAATCATACATCACAGTTTGTTTTCACCTCATCACAATCACTAGCTCCGTTCCGTGTCACTGATGTGGGATTCATTAAGGCCCTCCTTTGACGGATCGCTCCTTGTTGACATCAGCTCATTATCCAAGGAGTTGATCTAGGAACAACCCCTTCAGTACTTTGAAGCTTGCATGCCTCAATGGCAAGTTTCTCACTTCCGGCGACAGGTATACATCAATGACCTTCGACCAGAAGATTTTGCATGGTGGTCGACGCCAAGTCCTTTATTCCCACCATGTGAATTGTACTGTCGTACCTTGAGGGTCATCATCCTTATCGGTGATTCCTCTCGCGCTTGTTAACGGTTTACATCATTGACCGGTAATCAAGCGATGTCTTTCCATGTTCGACTTCAAGAAATTCTCACATGGATCGACTTGTACATCGAGTGAAGATCGGAAGAGATTGAAGACCCCGGATCTAGTTTCATCCATCCGGGCTGCGATATATATTCAGGATATAAAGACATTTGATATGTACATCATTGCAGCAGATGATCATCCTTCTCAAAGGATGATAATTTCAGCAGAGAATTATCAGTCTATCATCAGACAATCGTCTGTTCTATGTACCAAAATGTATTTATAAAGCTGAGCATGGGAATGCCCGCCTCAGCTAGATCATGAAAAAGTATGAAAAATAATGTATTGTATTGTATCTTATTACAGGACACTTCTCAGCGGATTGAATGAACTTCGGATCCTCCTAATAAAGCATTTCACCCAATAAACGACCTCATACTTTAGGGGGCATCTGTTATAGACAATTTTGTGCCTTACAACAACAGGCATGAATTGTCAATAATCCAAGGGATCCAAAGTCCCTAAACATGATGTTCCTACCCCTAGAGGAACAAGGTCAACAAACCAACAGCTCTCAGATCAGTTCTCCACCTGAAAACACTCAAAAACAAGCAATCCTGAAATCAAAGCAGGTGCTCCACTAGGTTTCTGCGCTGAAACTCAACTCCTCCATGGTGTACCTGCGTTGCAAAGCAAGTGGAACAAAGGCCACCTGCGCTGAGCGAGATGGGACAAGTGGCACACTGAGTCATTGCTCTGGAATCTTCCAAAAATGACACTTGGATCAGGGATTTCGCCTTGTGATGAGTCAGAGGCTCTGTTTCTCCAAGTGGAAGCAAGGTTCTCCAAGTGGACTCAAGAACTGAAGATCAACTGAAGAGAGAGAGGACACAAGGCAGCTACACATCAGTTGCAAGCTGACTCATCCTTTCTCAATTCATCTATATATTGAGCTCTCTCCTATGAGCTCAAGAGGCTGGAATTTTGTGCAAAGTAATGCTATGCTGTTGGTTTCACTATAGAGCTATTGGGTGATTGCTTGAGGGAGGTGAAGAGGAGAAATTCTTTCTGCTGGGAGGTGTTGCTGGATTGGGGCCTTCAATGGTTGTAACTCTCTCAGAACTTTACTTCTTCATTAATAAAAGCTATTGAGGTTCTTCTATATGCTCTTGTTTCAATAATATATTGTGATAATTGTATATTTGATTTACACTAATCCTTGAATCAGTTATCATTGCATGTTGCTTGTAGTTTCCTTCTTTGCTATTTTGCAGGATCTCATTGTAGCTGGGCCAGCAATAGAGCAAGGAGCTGGGAGCGAGTAGCCATAGAGAAGAGTTTGGATTCGACATTAAGTGCAAGGCAACGGTTAGTGCATTCTTTCATTCTCTTTTGCTTTCATAAAGAAGTAAACCTTCAGTAGTTTCCTTTACAGCTGTTGCTGAGGTACTATCACCCTTAGAGTGGGATAGGGTCATCCGAATCGGATACTTTTCCCTACAACATGATCTCAGAGGCTACAGGTATACCGAATGTGGGTGAGGTGTGGTCGAAGCGCAAACTTCTTGATTTTGTTCACTTTGAGCCCTATGTCCGGTCATCATATGTGGAACAGTTGGCGGGTATTTTCCCATTCAGATTTCTTCGGAGTGAGTATGCCCCTCTCATGAGGCTTATCATGCAGTATTTCACCTGTGAGGGCAGATTTTCACAGGTGTATTCATATCATGTTCGCCTATTGATGCATTTCACTCGGGTGAGGATGATGAACCTCCTGACCTTCCTATTTCAGAACATTTAGAGGATGGTACCCATGTTGCAGAGGAAGACCCCGGCCCAGCAGTACAGGAGCCTTTGTCACTATGGTTTGATCCAGCTTATAGTTTCTCATCAGTTGACTCAGCAGGGCATCTCATGGGAGGAGTTCATCTCCCATGAGTTTTTCACAGTGCCACCTCAGCCACATCAGGAGGTTATTCATGAGGAGGGAGGACCATCTCAGCAGCCTGATGCTCCCATCACTCGACATGACAGCTCCACTCCCATGGTCACTTATCAGAAAGGCCCAAGGGCCTTATTTGCAGCAGCTAGGCGAGTACTATCTCCACAGCAGGTGGAAGGGGTCTCGCCTTCATCTTCAGAGCAGCGAGTTCTATCTCCACATCAGGTGGAAGGGGCCTCGTTATCTTCATCAGCACAGGAACAGCAGAGGGGCAAAGAGCCCATGGTTCATGAGGATCCGGTGGGTGATGTTGAGGCTAGTTCTTCTAGCTATGAGGCAAAGGAGATCGTTCAGCTGCTCAAGGCCGAGAATGATGGTTTGCAACAGAAGCTTGACATGGCCCAATGGACCATCACCTATTTAGAGCAGCGGAACAAACAGCTGGAGGAGGAGAAGGCACTTGATGAGCTATGGAGGATTCGTAGTGACCGAGTCCTCAACCATAGGAGACTCGGTGATCCATTGCCTGCTGATCGGGAGTCCAGGCTTATTCAGGTGAATGCCCATTTGGAGAGGCTGTTGGCGAAGGCCAACCAAGACAAGAGGCTACTGAGGAACATGAAAAACTACTATTGGGCTAGGATGCATGTTTGTAAAGCAAAGTTGAAAATAGTCCAAAAAAAGGTTGACCGAGGCTCTTGGGAGGAAGAAGAAGGCCAACCCACTCCGCATCTTGGCTGAGGCTTCCCTCACACATCATGACACTCATTAGCCTCATCACAGCACCAAGCACAAAAAAATTTGGAAGTTTTGGCTCATTTTTGGCATTTTTGGAAAATTGACAGGTTTTGGCTTCTCAAGGGGTCTCACCCCCGGTGAGACCCTTTGTCCTCGTAGATTCGTTTTGCGAAAACTCAGCATTTCTGGATTTTTCTTGCAAATTTACACATGCCTATGGATTATATTGAGTTTTCATGGAGTTTTGGGTCTCCAAAAAGTCAAAATACAGCCAAATTTTGACCTTCTGCCCCTTTTTTGAGCTGCAGAAGTAGTCTTGGGAGAATTGACTTTTGACTGGGCAAATGACCTCCACATCCAAACATTCCAGTTGGGTTGGAAATTAGACTCAAAGACCTTTCCAACGAGCTATCCTACACCTCATTCTGACACCTGGAAGGCCTCCAAACAGGGCTCCAAAGTGCGCAACCCTTTCAGCTGGATGTGCGCGACCCCTTGGGAAATTTGTGCCAGATTTGACCAGTTCAGCCCAGAATTGGCAGTTCAGCTCCAGTTTGACTTGCTGAGGTCGATGGTGGTCCTTTTGAATGTACTTGTGGCACTTTTTGGATACTTTTACCCTTGTTTTACTCTTCTATAAGTTTCTCTCATGTAAAAGGGTAAAATTGACTGTATGAACTGGTTTCCAAGTTTTTAGAGGCAAGTTGTTTTGACTGCCTATTTTGTAGTGCTTAGTTTAGAGGTTGTTCAAACAGCTCCTAGGAAGGGGAGCTCGACCCCTAGAGGTGGGGAAAGAGGTTAGATCATCTATATTATGCACTCTTTTTCTCATTTTCATGGTTGGACTCTTGAGGGAGAAGATATCATTGTATTATTCACTTGCATCTCTGAAATTTTTGGCTAAGGAGGACCAGGGTTTTGCAGTCATCATTGGGATTCTTGTGGACTCATTGTGTTGATTGTGTGTCTCTTCATGTTATTGTAAGCTTTGTTATGTGATTCATTTCCTTTCTATACTACTGCATATTAAACAAATGAAGTGATAAAGTTAGAATCCATGTTTGCCATGCTCTGCTTTCAAATTTGTTTAATTTTTATGTTTTCTACTGTCTAAAGAGAATTAAAATCCATTGTTTGCTCTCTTTAGCCTTCTCATCTTTCTTCCAGATCATCCATTTCAGCTAAAGACATCTACACAAGCTCCTACCTTGCCCCAAAGACCCCCCTGCATAAACTGTGTCACATCCCCGCACCCTAAATTGCAGCTCCTCAAATTGCCCCCAAAACCCTCAAAAAACCCAAATCAACCTTTTAATCAGTTTACTAGCCTAATATCAGTGTTACCTTTGATTGGTCATCTCACCCCATTGAAAAATTTTCCGAGATAGACTGGAGAGAGCCTTCTCATACCCCGTAGGGCTAGCTACGAGGTGAAATGGTTTGATGTTGCCTTGAAGGTTTACCTTCCTCAGCCTAGGGTGAAATCTCAAGCGCTAACATACTGGCGACCATACTGGGGAGAACAAAGTGATTGTTTGCTTATTGGTGTGTTTAATTCATAAGCTTAGACGGAGTCTGAAGGTACGCCAGGTAGCCTTCGAAAACGCTCTTGTTTTACATCAGCGTAAGTAGATAAACGCTCCTTCAGTCGACCTCCGTGAGCTTGTGAATGAAACACTTCATTTGCATTTCACCCCAGTACATGTATCAAGTTCAGATCTGATTGTTGATGGTGAACAACGATCAGACACTTGAAGGGCTGAAAACATTCACTGGCGACTCCTTTCACTGAAGCATCCAGCAATCAGTGCTTCATGGTGACTTCACTGCAGAGAGATCAGTAGTTGTGAGATTTTCAAGATGGATCAGATTGCAAGACGATATGCTCCCTTGAGCCGAGATCACATCCCCGGTTTTCCAAATAAAATTCCGAAGGTAGATTGGTCAAGGAATTTGCCTACATTTAATGATGATGGTAAGAAGGATGCTGCTCTTCATCTAGTTAGATTTCATATGCATATTCGCAACTTGAAGGTGGATTTTCCTGAAGATTGCTTGATGAAAATATTCTTGGCCACTCTGGAAGGTGAAGCCCAATCATGGTATGAAAGTTTGCCGCCTGCTTGTTTTTATTGTTTAAAGGATTTTCATGCCTTGTTTATTGAAAGATATCAAGCATCGTATCCATCGTTAAAATTGGTTCATGATTGTTGCAAGCATGCATATAGTTTTATTGAAAGCCTTGAGAAGTTTTATGAAGATGATAATTTTATGGACTGTGAGATCATGGAGGCTTTGTATGAGAATCCATTTCAGCAACATGATGAGAACCTAGTGGATACTTGTCAAAATGATCAAGATATTTTGCAGCAGAATCAAGATCAGCAGGTTGAAGATGGTCATATGGTTGTAATTGATGAAAGAGAAGAGCTTGTTTCAGATCTTCCCACAGAAGAAAACCAGATTGCAGAATGTGATAATGTTAGGAAAGCTACTTCAAAACTACATTCAGATTGTGATGACCAAGCATACCTTGTGCTGGAGCCCATCAAAGAGAGCTCTATTGTTGAGATCATAGACAGCGTTTTGGATTCAGATGTTCATGAACAGCAAGATGAGATCTTTGTTCAAGTAAGTGAAAAATCTTCTTTCAATCATAATTTGGATAGTTTGATTGCCATGTCATATGAAGATGATCAACAATGTTTCCAAGTTTCAGAAGATCAGGACTGTCATTCAGATTTTTCATGTTTTGAAATGTTATTTCAAGAAGACAAGACTTGTTTGAGCAAAGGGAAATAGAAAGTCTTATCTCCTTTGTCTGAAGAGGAGATAGATCAGCTTTTGAAAGGTCTTGTTACAGCCCAAGCTACAGCAGACTTGCAATGCACACATAGTGAGGAAAGTGTTGGGGAAACTTCTTCCTCTGTTGAAGAAGATGATTGTCTTGTAGATCAGCAAACCGATAATGTTGTCCTTCACAAAGATGATAATCCGGCTGTCATATCATATGAAGATCACCTACCATATTGTTTGACTACCGAAGATCATAGCATACAGGATTACCTTTCAGATTCTTCATATGTTTCATGTGCTGAAATGTTTTTCCAAGAAGAGATCTGCTCATCCATTTGTTCGGAATTTTTTGAAGCCCATGAGCATACTTTTACCGAAGCACATGATGAAGGCAGATCAGAATTTGAAACAAAGGACACCTTGATCTTTCAGCAGGAGGTGGCAGTGGCAAATCTTTATGTTTTTCATGATCCTCTAGCAAGTTTGTTGCAGCCAGCAGTGATAGTGTTTATTGCAGTGTTCAGTGATGAAGGAGATCATGGTCAGCTATGTTTTTGGATGCCCAGTTACCACTATCTATTGTTGATCATGAGATCTGATCAGGAGAATCAATCAAGAAGGCATCTGCTTGATTGGTTGCATTGGCATTTTGATATAGTTTGATGTATATTGTCTTGTAAGAAATACAGGTGGTTGTCATCATGATTTCAAATCTTGATGGACTGCTGCCCTTCAACAAGCTTTGTAAGTTCTTATTTTAGTTAAGTCAGTCATGAGTCATTTGTGTTGGTCTGTTGAGCGAGTTTTTCAAATTATTTCAGCTTGTCATTGAGTCGGTTTGAGTCAAGCTTAAGTTAAGTTGCAGTTAGTGTTCAGTCAAGTTTTCATCTAATAAATGTGTCAAAGTTTTGGGTCACATGTGTAAATAATGACTCCATTGCCCAATGATTGTAAAGCACTGATCTGCTCTCCTAGAGTTCTGAGGTTCTTGGTACCTCCAACGAGATACCATCCCCATTGGAGCCAATGTTAGTGTCGGTCTTGAAAGTCCTCCATCAGTGATCAAAGCTCTTTGCATTTGCATTAGTAGGTGTCCCATCAGTGTCAAAATTTGCATCCCGTTAGGCATGCCATAACCCTGATGGAGGAGCTGGTTTATTCGTATCCCTTTTGGCTTTGCTGGATCAGGTCATATCAGGTCATTGAGTTTGTCAAAATGCTCTTGTTTGGTCTTAATGTCAAAATTCTAGGTCTAGGGTTTTGGTCAGTTGTCTTAGCAAGGTTAGCAAGGTCATGTTTATGAGAGTCCTTGACTGACCAACAAGCCAGAGGGAGGATGGTAAACATGTTCCTTTGAAATTTTCATCATGTATAGCTCATTTATAACCTTGGATTTAAAAACCCTGTTTTTTAAAGCCAAGGTCATGATAATTTTTGTAAAAAGAATAAGTGTCCAAGAAATCTTCAGAAAGGCGGCAACAACCCTGGTCCCCTTGCCACAGTTCTTTAGATGATCTTCCTGCAAAAAGAATCAGGTGAAAGCACTCAAAAAATCAATTTCAGGATAAAGGAAACCAAGAAAATCAGTGTTTTTAAAAAGTGACAAAATAGACTTTATAAAGTGGGTTTTGGATGAAATCTTTTCAAAAGTGAGATTATAAAAGGTGATTCTCCCTCCTTTAAATTTCATTGTGCATTTCGAGCTTCTAAGAGTGATTGTGAGAGAGTGCAAGTCGAAGAAGGCGAAGATACAAGTGTTTTGGGCAGTTTCCAGGTGCGCGACCCTTCCAGGCTCGTGCGCGACCCCTTGGGTGGTGCGCGACCCCTCCAGCAGCTTCCGGCAGTGCAAAATCGCAACGGGCGCGACCCCTTGAGCTGTGCGCGACCCCTCCAGGGCTGTGCGCTACCCCTTCAGCTGTTTGCCACCAAACTGCAAACAAATTCCCTCATTCCTCTTCGAACTTGCTAAATCGGTCGAGGTAGGCACTCAGTTCATGAATGATGATATGGATGGTGAAAATAATGCTGTGTGTTATGGTTTTATCATTTAAATTTGCAAGTGAATGGATTAATATGGTTGTTGCTAATGTTTGTGGAATGCTAGGGTTTATGACTGTTTCAAGTGTTTATTGTCCCATTGATCCCTTCCTTTTTCCCCTATTTCATAATAATCATGCTTGCATCTCTGTCCTATGTCATTTGCACATAAAATGTTGCCCTACCCCCATCCCTAAGTTATATACCCTACCCCTCTCACAAGCACTCAAACCCTAATCTCCTCTACCATACACATGCAAAACTAAAACAAAAAGAAAGATACATTGTAAAGACAGAAGAGAGTCATGTAAATTTAATGTGCTGTGTATTTAAAGGCATGTACAAACCCCTATATATCCTTGACATCCCCTTGTACATGAAATACTTTCCCTTGATGTGAAAATGATGAGTATGTACTCCTTAATGTGCATGTAACCCTTAAAGAAGAAAAAGAGCAGAATCTGCCTTATAACACACATGAACTCCTAAGTGAATTTGGTGTATGGTGTCCTTATGCCCCTATTGATATTTGTATCCCCTTACATGTTCATTATTATACATGTTTTGTCCCATATGAGATGTTTTTGCAAATGATTTCCCATGTTTTATGCACATGATTTCCCGATGTTAAAACTGTTCCTATATGCATGATAATGTGTAAAGTTTCCCTTGAAAATTCCCTCTTATTATCATATATTTCCATTCCTTGTTCAGAAATTCCCTCCCCTAACATTCCCCTCATGTTTCTCCACTTGAAACAGCATAGAGTTCAGTATTTTTGCAGGCAGAGGCAGCAGTTCAATTTGTCCTTCAGTTTGCCCACCTTGCTCCAAAACCATGTCAGATACCGAGACTTATGAGCAAGGTGATGACCATTCATCATCAGCAAAGAGTGAGGAATAGAGGAGGCCTCGGAGAGGGGGTAAGGGAGGTCATCATAAGAGGGAGGAGCCTATTTCTTTGGCAGCATTGCAGGCTTGTCCATTGGCACTGAATTGTTTCCGGTACATGTCATGCTATCAGTTTTGTGAGAAGCTTTCACAGATTCAGCACCATAGAGAGTTAGCCCGCTTGTTTGTTCTACACCTCCATGATGGACATGTCACTCTTACAGGGGTGAATTTCATATTGACACCCGAGGTGATCTCAGAGGCTACAGGTATACCGAATGTGGGTGAGGTGTGGTCGAAGCGCAAACTTCTTGATTTTGTTCACTTTGAGCCCTATGTCCGGTCATCATATGTGGAACAGTTGGCGGGTATTTTCCCATTCAGATTTCTTCAGAGTGAGTATGCCCCTCTCATGAGGCTTATCATGCAGTATTTCACCTGTGAGGGCAGATTTTCACGGGTGTATTCATATCACGTTCGCCTATTGATGCATTTCACCCGGGTGAGGATGATGAACCTCCCGACCTTCCTATTTCAGAACATTCAGAGGATGGTACCCATGTTGCAGAGGAAGACCCCGGCCCAGTAGTACAGGAGCCTTTGTCACTATGGTTTGATCCAGCTTATAGTTTCTCATCAGTTGACTCAGCAGGGCATCTCATGGGAGGAGTTCATCTCCCGTGAGTTTTTCACAGTGCCACCTCAGCCACATCAGGAGGTTATTCATGAGGAGGGAGGACCATCTCAGCAGCCTGATGCTCCCATCACTCGACATGACAGCTCCACTCCCATGGTCACTTATCAGAAAGGCCCAAGGGCCTTATTTGCAGCAGCCAGGCGAGTACTATCTCCACAGCAGGTGGAAGGGGTCTCGCCTTCATCTTCAGAGAAGCGAGTGCTATCTCCACATCTGGAGGAAGGGGCCTCGTTATCTTCATCAGAACAGGAACAACAGAGGGGCAAAGAGCCCATGGTTCATGAGGATCCGGTGGGTGATGTTGAGGCTAGTTCTTCTAGCTATGAGGCAAAGGAGATCGTTCAGATGCTCAGGGCCGAGAATGATGTTTTGCAGCAGAAGCTTGTCATGGCCCAATGGACCATCACCTATTTAGAGTAGCGGAACAAACAGCTGGAGGAGGAGAAGGCACTTGATGAGCTATGGAGGATTCGTAGTGACCGAGTCCTCAACCGTAGGAGACCCGGTGATCCATTTCCTGCTGATCGGGAGTCCAGGCTTATTCAGGTGAATGCCCATTTGGAGAGGCTGTTGGCGAAGGCCAACCAAGACAAGAGGCTACTGAGGAACATGAAAAACCACTATTGGGTTGGGATGCATGTTTGTAAAGCAAAGCTGAAAATAGTCCAAAAAAAGGTTGACCGAGGCTCTTGGGTGGAAGAAGAAGGCCAACCCACTCCGCATCTTGGCTGAGGCTTCCCTCACACATCATGACACTCATTAGCCTCATCACAGCACCAAGCACAAAAAATTTTGGAAGTTTTGGCTCATTTTTGGCATTTTTGGGAAATTGACAGGTTTTGGCTTCTCAAGGGGTCTCACCCCCGGTGAGACCCTTTGTCCTCGTAGCTCCGTTTTGTGAAAACTCAGCATTGCTGGATTTTTCTTGCAAAGTTACACATGCCTATGGATTATCTTGAGTTTTCATGGAGTTTTGGGTCTCCAAAAAGTCAAAATACAGCCAAATTTTGACCTTCTGCCCCTTTTTTGAGCTGCAGAAGTAGTCTTGGGAGAATTGACTTTTGACTTGGCAAATGACCTCCAAATCCACACATTCGGGTTGGGTTGGAAAGTAGACTCAGAGACCTTTCCAACGAGCTATCCTGCACCTCATTCTGACACCGGGAAGGCCTCCAAACAGGGCTCCAAAGTGCGCGACCCTTTCAGCTGGATGTGCGCGACCCCTTGGGAAATTTTTGCCAGATTTGACCAGTTCAGCCCAGAATTTGCAGTTCAGCTCCAGTTTGACTTGCTGAGGTCGATGGTGGTCCTTTTGACTGTACTTGTGGCACTTTTTGGATACTTTTACCCTTGTTTTACTCTTCTAGAAGTTTCTCTCATGTAAAAGGGTAAAATTGACTGTATGAACTGGTTTCCAAGTTTTTAGAGGCAAGTTGTTTTGACTGCCTATTTTGTAGTGCTTAGTTTAGAGGTTGTTCAAACAGCTCCTAGGAAGGGGAGCTCGACCCCTAGAGGTGGGGAAAGAGGTTAGATCATCTATATTATGTACTCTTTTGCTCATTTTCATGGTTGGACTCTTGAGGGAGAAGATATCATTGTATTATTCACTTGCATCTCTGCAATTTTTGGCTAAGGAGGACCAGGGTTTTGCAGTCATCATTGGGATTCTTGTGGACTCATTGTGTTGATGGTGTGTCTCTTCATGTTATTGTAAGCTTTGTTATGTGATTCATTTCCTTTCTATACTGCTGCATATTAAACAAATGAAGTGATAAAGTTAGAATCCATGTTTGCCATGCTCTACTTTCAAATTTGTTTAATTTTTATGTTTTCTACTGTCTAAAGAGAATTCAAATCCATTGTTTGCTCTCTTTAGCCTTCTCATCTTTCTTCCAGATCATCCATTTCAGCTAAAGACATCTACACAAGCTCCTACCTTGCCCCAAAGACCCCCCTGCAGAAACTGTGTCACATCCCCGCACCCTAAATTGCAGCTCCTCAAATTGCCACCAAAACCCTCAAAAAACCCAAATCAACCTTTTAATCAGTTTACTAGCCTAATATCAATGTTACCTTTGATTGGTCATCTCACCCCATTGAAAAATTTGCCGAGATAGACCAAAGAGAGCCTTCTCATACCCCGTAGGGCTAGCTACGAGGTGAAATGGTTTGATGTTGCCTTGAAGGTTTACCTTCCTTAGCCTAGGGTGAAATCTCAAGTGCTAACAACAACAACTATACATTATAGTTCCTGCAAGCTTAAGACAATTACTTGACGATTTAGTCAGCTTTTCCAAGGATAAATATGAAGATATTCACGATTATGCTATGATCAATTAAACATAGATATGCGGGAAGTTACTTCGTACCTTGGGGTAATTATGTCATTATAAAATCAAAAGATTTCAACCTATGACTGCAAAAGGATAATAATACAGCAAAAAGATAAGGTCAAAATAGGTCAATTCTGAGTCCCAACACCACTTTTGTTGCTCTTCAGAGGATAATCTTTGTTCTAAAAAGTATTTAAGGCTATCATGATCCGTTTTTACCTTGAAGTGTCTTCCCTTTAGGTCAGGTCGCCATTTCTTAAGTGCATGGATTATTGCCAACATTTCCTTCTCATAAATAGATTTTCTTAGAAACTTTCCCTTGATTGGACGACTTTCAAAAGCAATGGGTCTTTCATCTTGCATTAGAACAACACCAATTCCATTTCCTGAAGCATCACATTCCACAATAAAGGTTTTTGTGAAGTCTGGTGTAGCTAAGACCGGTGCTTGGCACATTGCCTCTTTAAGATGTTCAAAGGCCTTTGTTGCTTCCGGAGTCCATGAAAATGCATCTTTCTTCAATAATGTCGTTAGAGGTGCTGCCATTCTCCCATAATTCTTAACAAACTTGTGATAATACCCTGTCAACCCAAGAAATCCGCGCAACTGCTTTATGGATGTGGGGATTTTCCATTCCTTAATGGCTTTAATTTTGCTAGGGTCTACCTTAACTCCTTCATGAGATACAATATGACCCAAATATTCCACCTCCTGGACTCCAAAAAAGCATTTGGATCTTTTGGCATATAATTGTTTCTCCTCCAATAGTTGTAGCACCATGTCAACATGTTCAACATGATCCTTCCAAGACTTGTTGTAGATAAGTATATCATCAAAAAATACTAACACAAATTTTCTAAGGAATGGTTTGAAAATTGAATTCATCAAACCTTGAAATGTTGAAGGTGCATTGGTAAGGCCAAAAGGCATGACCAAAAATTCATAATGACCCTCATGAGTTCTAAATGTCATTTTCGGAATGTCTTCAATCTTCATTCTGATTTGATGATATCCTGAACGAAGATCCAACTTGGTGAAGTAAATTGATCCATGCAATTCATCCAGTAATTCATCAATGACAGGAATGGGGAACTTATCTTTAATAGTGAGCTTGTTGAGCTCCCTATAATCGAGACACATGCGCCATGATCCATCCTTCTTGTAAACCAATACTACTGGAGCAGAGAAAGAACTTTGACTCGGTTGAATTATACCAGCCTTTAGCATTTCTACAACCATACGTTCAATTTCATTGTTTTGGACATAGGGATATCTGTACACCCTGATGTTTGGAGGAACACTTCCTGGAATCAAATGAATAGCATGATCATGATCACGCATAGGTGGGAGACCTTTGGGAGTCTCAAATACCTTGGAATGATTGTCCAGGACTTTTTGGAGATCTAGAGAAATAGATGATTCTAATGTGGAAACATCTAGCGAACATAATTGTGCAATTACACCCCTTTGCTCCTTTTTTAGAAGCTTTGTCATACCATTAGAGCTGATTATCTTTCCTGGTTTCCCTGTAATACCCCTTAATTCAACTTCCTTTCCTTCCATAGAAAATTTGATGAAAAGTTCTTGAAAATTAAAAGCTATCGTACCCAAGGATTGTAGCCATTGGACTCCTAGTACAACATCAGCACCTCCCATTGGAATGGAAAGCATTGGGCTAGTCAATACATATTCTCCCATGGATAGCTTGATATTATGGCACTTTCCAGAGCAATTTATTGTTCCTCCATTTGCAATCATCACTTGAAACTCTGGTGCTGGATATAGGAAGCAATTCAATTCTTTTGCTACCCTACAATGAATAAAATTATGGGTGCTTCCTGAATCAATCAACACTATTACCTTTTTCTTCTTGATTTGTCCTTCTATATTGATGGTTTGAGGAGTGGTAATTCCCGCCAATGCATTACAAGATATGGTCGGATATTTTTTCTTCATCTAGGCTTTGTTCCTGGAGCATATCCTGTTCTTTTGACCTTTCTTGCTCCTTTTCTTCTTCCTCTTCACAATCTATGTAGAATAATTTCTTCTCAGCACACTTATGACCTTTAGTGTATTTGCTATCACAACTATAACAAAGCCCTTTTGCTCTTTTTTCTTCCAATTTTTGTGGTGTCAACCTTATAGGTTGTGGAAGACTAGGGGCAAATGCACTTCCGTCTTTATAGTTGTGAGTGGTATGCTTCCTGGTTGCCATAATTTTGCTTTCCATTTTTCTTGCTAACCTGAATGCCTTCTCTAATGAATCAGGTTCCCAAAGTCGAACATCATGTTGGATATTATCCTTTAAAGACCCTATGAACACATCAATCCTATGCTCCTCTGGAATATCTCTTACCCTTATGTTCAATTTTTGGAACTCCTCAATGTGCTCCATTATTGAACCCTTTTGTTTGAGACTTATCAATTGGCTAAAAAAAGTGTTGCTTTTTGTATCCTCATAATGTGCTATCAATTCTTCCGTAAAAATTGCCCAAGTGATAAATTGTTTACGAGAGCAAAGCCATTGATACCATACAAACTGATTTGGTTCCAAATATAAAGTTGCCATACGTACCTTTTCTGTGTTTTGCACATTATTGAGATCGAAGAACTGCTCCATCTGTAATATCCATGTGGCAGGATCCTTGCCATCAAACTTCCTCATATCGTTTTTTGGAATATGGTGGGTCTTCGATCCAACATTAGAGTCTATGGAATCATGATTAACATTTCTTTTGTTCACATCATGAGTTTCCTTTACAACCTTTTCACCATTAGTAAGTATTTCTTGTAGAAAATTTGTCAAATCTGTCTTCAAATCTGCCATGTTTGTCTTCAAATTTGTCCTCTAATCTATCTTCAGATCATCCATCTTAGCTTCCATGCCCTTTATCTTAGATTCCACGCCATTTATCTTAGCATCTGTTAGCTTTTGTGAGCGTGACATTTGTTGCACTTGTTCTTGTAATTTTGATATATCATGTAGCATTTCTTCCTCTTCTTCATGAGTCATGCTAGAGCTTTCGGGTTCCTTACTAGGCGTTTGCATTTTCTTTCCTCGGGGCATCAGTTTCCGATAATAATGCTTTACTATGCCCTTTGAATTCCTTCAAACCAAGCTTATGCAAAACTTTAAAAAAAAACTACACACCTTTTTTTTCTTTGTAGAAGCCTGATATTGAATCTGATGTATCTCTGTAATTTCAAATCATCCAGTTCTGAAATTGTGACCTGTAGTAGCCTTCTATGTCCTCTTTCCAATGCCACTAGTCTGATCCAAATTGGATTCTCCAAGAAAGAGTTATGCACAATCTCCCGCAGTGACCGGATTATAGACTAGTTCAGTAGAGTGAACTTGTATGAAGTGCCACGTGTCACGTTTTCCACCTTTGACTCTGAAAAGTATATAAAATAAAACTACAGTTTGTCCTCTTTCTGTACCTTCTTACGAAATTTCAATCCGATGCTCAGAAAGAAAGTTATGACGATTTTCCCCAGGTCACCTGTTTTGAGTTTAATTCAGGAGTCTGCAAAAAGACCAACTTCCTCAGATCATATCTCCGAAAATGTCGTGTGAAAAGCTCTGAAATTAGGACCCAAGGTTCAGCGCGATTTCTTCTCAAATGGGTTTTTTTATGACTTCTGAAACGTCACAGAAAAAAAGTTATAGCGAAAATGCCACGATGACCTGTTTGGAGCAGTGAAACCCTAGAATCCAAAGCTCTGATACCAAATGTTATTAAACCAGCTCAAGAAAAGATAGAAAAGATAGATCAACGCCTTAGAATTCAGCCTCTTCGAGGGGGCAACCTACTTTACATTACATAAATGAACAATTCTTCGATGATTCAAATGACAAAACCTCCTTTCTATATATAGGAGTTTAAGGAGTCACAATATAATCCAGCCGACCTAACAATAATAATATAAAGCCACAAAAATAACAATAGAGGGATTCTATGGGCACATTAATAACAATATGGGGGCAATGGGGGCACAACAATATAAATAAGGGGTATAACTACAATAGTAATGGGGTAATCACTAGTATTATAGGGACCCAACAGTGGAAGTGGTTGATGCCCCTCTGGATTACAACCTTCTCCTGGGTTGCAGTTGGTCTTATGCTATGACTGCTATTGTTTCATCGGTCTTTCGGCTTATCAAGTTTCCTCATAATGGAAAGATCGCTACGATAGACCAGCTGACCTATTTCTCATCCGACCCAGCCTCTACAGATAGTGTTCAACACATCAGTAAAATGACTATCCCTTACAAAGATGTTGGCATAGGTTTGATTAAAGTTTCTAGTTTACTAGGAACGTTTTCCTTCCCTCCTCCTAATGTATCACCATCTATTGCAAATATTCATATGATTTCATCGAATGCTGTTACTTTTGATGATCCTCAGATCGTACCTTCCGATTTTGAGGTGGATTCATTTGATGGTGCGATGCCTTTGAGTCCTTTTGAAATTGCATATCAGCTATACAGTCATTTTCTGATCCCTGATCAAGGTCGAGGATAGTTTTTGCCTGTGTCAACCTTGTTAAAAATTGAAACCGGATGTGTCGAGGATAGTTTTTTCCTGTGTCAACCTCGTTAAAAAATGAAACTAGGGGTTTTGAGCATAGTTCCTTGTCTTGTGTCAAGCTCGTTAAAAAATGAAACAAGGAGTCTCGAGGATAGTTTTTGCCTGCGTCAACCTTGTTAAAAAATGAAACCATATGTCTCGAGGACAGTTTGTTCTTGTGTCAACCTCGTTAAAAAATGAAACTGGGTGTGTGAAACATAGTTCCTTGTCTTGTGTCAAGCTCGTTAAAAAAATGAAACAAGGAGTCATGAGCATAGTTCCTTGTCTTGTGTCAAGCTCATTAAAAAATGAATCAAGGGTCATGGAGCATAGTTCCTTGTCTTGTGTCAAGCTCGTTTAAAAAATGAAACAAGGGTTATGAGTATAGTTCTTTTACTGTGTCAACCTCATTAAAAAATGAAACAACTCCCTTTCCAAATCAAGTCTTTGAGTCTTTCCAAGATCTCGAAAGTGAACTTTCATTTCATCCACATCGTTGAATGCAATGAAGCTTGGGGGGCATGTGTCGACCGATAAAAGGGGTATTTTTAACTCCTAATTACCTTCACATTAATTTTCAACCCAGGGATGACTTTTTATTTCAAGAGTGTACTCAGTCTGAGGTGGCGGTTTACTCAAGAGTAATGTTTTGCAGTATAGTGCTTAAAAGTAAATGGATGCTTGAAAAGAAATCTAACTACAACAACATAAACTCAAATGCTCTGAAATCCAACTATTTACTCAGCAAACATCAATCGAGGGTACAGTAGCAATAACTCATTCCTCCAGATATTGATACAATTGAAATCAACTAGAACAAGACAATCAATCTGAGAATAAGGAAGCAGTAACCAATGTTCTCTACAGTTGACAGCCCTGCTTAAAACAATCAAAAGGAAATAGAAATTGAACTAAAGCTGCTATTGAAAGTAAATTAGGAAAACTCTTTAAAAGCAAGCTCTTGCAATTAATCAACAGATATGAACAAAAAAGTAAATGGGCAGCAAACTGTAATTAAAGGAATCTGAATAGAAAACTCTAATTAATGGAAATGAACAACAGCAAAGCCAAATTAATAGCAATCTTTACTCTAAGAATAAATCGGACAGCACACAGAAATAGAATAACATTAATCAATGATGGGATATGAAACAACGCTGGAAAGTTAAATATAAATACACAATAACTTAACACACGGAACACCTTAATAGTAATCTGATATGGTAATCCAATTATTAGTCTTAGTTATAAAGAATACGACTGTGTTTTGTAATGGAACAACGATGTCAATAGATTCAACAATCGCAAGGAAATATAATCTCTAAGATGAATTCAGTAATACCAATTAATAAGTGTTACAACACGGATACTCTGTAATAGAACAGCAATAACATTCTGTAAGGATCAGCAACGTTATATCAATGATTAAAAGAACAGCGATGCATTGCAAAGTCGATATGATATTTCTGTCTCAGAGAATGAGATTACTCGGTAGATCAAACGTAACAGAGATGTGATGTAAACTAATAGAACATACCAGAGTACCGAATAAAGTTGATAAGAAAAACCACGCATGAACTACAAATATAATATACAACAGCAACACAATCCACCAGAGGCTGGGCCCTTAGCCGCCAGCGGATGCTACTGGGCTACTTCAGATGAAAAGAATGAACAACAACTCCCAAATCAGGTATTAACCATTAAATTGTGAAATCATTACAATAGCTGAAGCTTTGAGAATTACAGCATGAAACAATCCCTTCTTCCTCCTATCCTATCATGAATTCTTAATTATGAATCCTTAATTCTCCATCCCTGAATTTATCATCCCCATCTCTGATCTCTGTTTTCATTTAAATAGAGAGAGAGCACAGAGAAGTTACAATAAAGATAATTACAACATGATTTCTATTACAAAATTAGATTGTTTCCAACCAATTGATCAACAAGAGCAAGGCGAATTTGGCTTTGCAGCTGAGATTTGGAGGACGGCCGCAATAACAAATCTAAGAAAATCGTGCTCAAAGAACCCTGCGTTTCTCTCAATACAGGTCGAATTTGGGCAAACTGTTCTTTGATAAAGTTAATTGTGTCTGTTCTGGAAAAAACCCATGTTCCATATTTTCCAAATTCTTCTTCATTTGCTCAGAATCTCAACTGTAAAACTGTCACTTCTTATTCCAGCAAATTTCTGAGTTGGCACTTTTAATGGTCAAATCTTCATTCTAGAAATTATCTTGGAGGCTAAAAATGGTGAATAATGTATAAAATCATGCATAATCATCAATTTATTAGAAATAAAGGAGAATAAATAATATTTTTACATAAGAGCATAAATCATTGTAAAATAGAATTATATGATAAATTATGATAAATGACATGATGAAGAATGATAGAAATGGGTGGAATAAGCGTTAAAAAGTGATAATAATAATGGCATATTAATGGCCCAATAGCATGTACCTCGATTTGAGTCATTATGCCGAGGGCATGCGAACTTATAATAAGCATAGTTTTTCATTTCAAGCTTGTTTAAACATGAAATTGAATCCAAGTAGATTTCTCTATGGTTCAAGCTTCTGTAAAAATGAACCCATACCCGATTTACATCTCGTGGTTACCGTTTTTATTCGCTAAATTCTACTAGATGAGCCTTGGTTGTTTTTCCATCACCACCATCTCTTTGGCTGATCATATACTTTCACTTGGTTGTTTTTCCTTAAATTCTTGAGGGACTACAGCGATGAGTGGTTTTATTAGCCAGCGTCTTAACCATTACATGTTTTGAGCAGTTCCACCATTGCCAGAACCAGTTGCTAGCCTTTATACCACTCGTTCCTCTAGGACGAGTCTTCTTTAAGCTCTTTTCTGACTCGTAAAATATGAAAAGATTGTCATGTTTTTCCCTTTTAACTCGTTAAACAGAATAAAAAGGCGGTCCACTTACAGCTCTTTTATGACCGTATAAACATGAAAAGATCATCGGACTTTTGTCGTTTCAAGTTCGATATTGGTTATGAAATGATGTGTCTTCGATCACTTTTCTACTTTTTCGAATTGAGGCCACTAATTATGAAAAGTGCTCCTTGATCGTAATGGTCAAACGGTTCTCTCGAGTATTATTTTATACTTTTTCAGGCTCGAGGGACACAAATTTACTAAAAAAGACCCCCTGGAGTTTCCTTTTCTGTGTCTTTTTCAAACACTTTAAACATGAAAAGGCTTCGAGTTTTACCTATGTCGGACTCGTTAAACCCTGACGACATTGGACTCGTCACCATGATGAGACTAGAGTCCTCTTTAAACCCTTTTCAGACTCGTTAAATATGAAAATATTGTCGAGCGCTTGTCCTTTCCAACTCGTTAAAGTATTGGAAATGTCATCCCTCCTGTATTATTTTATCCTTTTTCGGACCTGAGGGATTATTTTACAAAAAATTACCCCCTTTGAAGTTTTCTTAAGTTTTTCTTCTAACTCCCTAAAATTGAAAAACACCAAGTTTTTCCTATACTGGACTCATTAAAATTTAACAGTAAAGGACATGTTCAATTTTAAATAGGAACAAACCACTCCTTCTTAGGGTTTGAATTTTAAACTAAGTTGGACTCATCCGAAGGATGAGCTTATAAACAAGTAAATGTTATCCTCCTCAATATTGTCAAAAATAAGGAGGTACTTGCCAGAAATGGTGGGGGAAAAGAGATAAAAATGAACTTGTTTGTTACACTTTGTTTTTAGAAAAGCCGTTAACCACTCTTGAACATGACACTTTTTTTTCACCTGCGTTGGGAAATCCTTTGCTTAACAGTTAATCAAACCACATTGAAAGTCTTCAGCCGGTTTCTGGGTATTATCTTTAGGTCAATTGTCACCAAAACATCCGCAGTGTCGTTATGTGTTCAAGAGATCAGTTCAAACAAAACATTCATATGCAAAATATCTGTCATCCGTTTTGACCATCCCTGAGTCAGTCCTTACCGATATATTTCTTCAAAACTTGATCTATGATTTCGTGTTGTGGGCTTGCCTATGACGGATTGCTTTCTATCGACATCAGCTCATTATCTAGGAAGTTGATCCAGAAATCATCAATACCTTGAAATCTGCATGCCCTAATGGCAGGTTTCTCGCCTTCGACAATAGGTTGCATCATTGACCTTCGATCAAAGGATTCTATGACATGTTCGACTTCGGTTCATTTATTCACATTTCATGGATTGTACTGAGTACTTTGAGAGCCATAAAAATTACTGGTGGTTTCTCTCACACTTGTCAACAGTTCACATCATTGACTGGTAATCAAGTGGTTTCTACCATGTTCGACTTCGACACATTCATTCACATGGATAGAATCGTACTAGTTCGGGAAGCAGAAATCAAGACCCTGGATCTAGTTTCTACCATCCAGGTTGCGAGGAATTTTGTTATTCATTATACAGTGGACTATTCATAAACAGATGGTTGTGCCCATACTGTGTCTACATATGTCTATACTCTTGATGTATTACAAAATCATTCCTGTATCAGAACAGTTTAGTTAGTTTTCTAGTCAGTTTTGATTTGAGTATGGGAATGCCTACCTCAGTGATGATATGTCGACATATATATATATTTTGCATTGAATGGTTTTACAGGTTCCGACTGGGGTGTTCGCAGGATGATCCTTGAAATGATAAAGTACTTCACTCTTCATAAATGACAGACTCTATCTTCATCTATTACAGACTTCGCACTTTAGGGGACAATCTGTTGCACTAAAAATTGTCACCATGACATTTTGCAATCTGTATGAGTCCATTACCACTCATACTTTCCTCCTTTGCAAGTCTTAAGCCTCAGTTCCTCATATCAAACCTTGAAAATAAGAGAAAGCCCTCAAAAGTTTCTAAAACTCTGGTTACGCACTTTCTCTTTGCATTACCTGTGGTCCCGCACCTAATGGTCATGTCTCCTGCGCACCTGACCGCTCTGTCTCTGTGTTATGGGTGCGGACCCCTGTAAAAGTTTGAAAGGCATGAGTACATTCTAAAAAATCACTTTCAGTCATTTCTAGAAGCTTCTAAAAGGAATCTTGAGGTGGCAAGTTCACTCTCTTAAGGTTCATGCATCGCATGTCTTAAGGAGCTAACCCCTTGATGTGAGGAGCTTATCCCTTTGAATGAGGATTCTATCCCTTCATAGGTGGACCTGTAACCTCCTTCCCTACACTATAAAAAGAAGCACTGGGTTGGTTATTGGAGAGGTTAGAAGTTGAATATTTTTGAGGTGAAATGCTATTGGAACTTAGTCTTCTTAGTTGAGTTTTCATGAGGAGAGATTACATACCTCTATGATCTCATTTGGAAGAGTATAAGGCTTGTCAAAGTAAAGGAAATTCCTGTTTCGTACCGCAGGAAGAGCTTGTTCAACATCAAGGCTGAAAAGGTTGTAAGGTTCTTCTACTTCAAATTTAATACAAATAAGTTTGTTTTTCTCGATAAGCTATTGATTCATGGTTTATTTTATGGATTCCTTGATCACAGTAATAGACATGATTTATGATATTTTCTATTCATGTGCTATTTAATGTTTGCTTGTTTGTGATTGCAGGTTCTCAAAGGTAACTCTTTCAAACAATTGAAGGATGGCTACTACGAACAAGTGTTGGATCTAAGGTAGGGTCTTAACACCTTTATAGTATTTATTTATAAATCGTATATGTCTAGAGAAAGATATATTTGTCTGTATGTTTGTTGCTAGACTATCTTCTGATACTAGGGAGATTGGTCTTGTCCGCAAGATCGATTTATTCGACCAACACAACCCAAAGAGCCATCATTTCCCCCACTAGAGAAATCCTATTCACTATCACTCCTCAAGTCATAGACTAGATGATGCATACCCCTACAGTAGAGAACGCCACCCCCTTTTAATATGAAGCACTTATTGGATTATACCAGAAATTGGACTTTTCCAAGAGGTCCAAAACCCTCGAACTTTTCTTGACAGAAGATGCCCCATTGCCAAAGAGAAATCCTCCCTATCCCTCCTCTATTTTCCTTGAGAAAGCCAAGCAAATTATCACAGTCATATCTTACCTCCTTGGCTACTACTCAGATCAGTGGGTAGATGAGGCCATCATAGGATTTCTGTCCATTTTCTCTGTTGATTCTAAGCCCTCCATCATGTTTAATTTTAGCCAATTTCTTGCAGATTCAATTCATGAGCAGTTTATCAAATTCCAGACTGAGGAGGTGTTCAAGTATGCCTCCGTGTTAGTTTATATGTTCTTATATTTTCAGGGAGACAACATCAAGTTTGCTTTACAAAAGCTGGATGAAGAAGGGAACCAACAGTCAGTCATCTTTTGGACTACTATGGTGATGAAGGAATAAAAGGAATACACATTCAAACAGTTCATAGAGATGTTTTTGCATCCAACAATCAGTCTCATAGGAAACAAAACAGAACCAAGGATCAGTGAGGAAATTAGAAAGGTGTTGCAGCTATCAAACCAAGTTCAAACAGGGGATTGGTACCTCTATCAAAACTATACATAATTGAGAATATTTGGGTGTGAGCTTGCACCTTACAAGATGCCTAAATTCCTCCCAATGAGGATTTTTTCTCTAGAGTACATAAGGCAAATGCTCAATATGGATGAGATCCACTTTGTAGTTGCCAAGAAGAAGTCTGAGTTCAAAATTAAAACATAAATTGGGCCTTTCATTTGCAACAACAAGGTAGCAGGGGAAGAAGTTGATAAGCTACTAAAAGAAATGCAGTTCTACTTTAGCTTCACCTGGTCATATGATCCATTAGGGATCATTTCTAAATTAAGAGTGGAAACCAAATCTACTGCTTATTTTCACACAACCAGACCATAGATAGAGAAGTACAGAAACCTCCTAGAATGGGTTGAGAATACCCTACAAGAGGCAGAAGAGAATATGGTATCATCCTCTATGGTAGAGAATCCTACCATGCAGGAGAAAACAACTAAGAGAAGTAGAGAAGAAGAGTCCCCTTTAGGGACTGAAATTTTCAGTGAAGGATTCAAAATTATGTATAGAAAGAAGGCCAAGCTTATTTCCAAACCAAGCCTCGACAAGGATTCAGAGCAGGAGAACATTATCACCACTAATGACCCACTTGTTTCCTCATTAGTGGGTGATCAAACGACACTGTATCCCACTACCTCCATGGATTCATAAGATTAGTAGCAAATGCAGACCATCACATCTACTACAGGGGAGACAGAGAAAATTATAATGGACATGTTTAAGGAGATAAAAGTAAGGAATGAGGACTTGAAGATTAACACCTACAATTAGTTCTAGAAGCAGACTTCCAGTTCTCAAAGCAGGCTGTACGCAGCCTTTAATTCAGAGAAAGGTAAAATGCAAATGGAATTCCTCCAGGCACAGGTTCCCCAACCCAGGGCAACATCAGACTACAAGAAGATATCATTTGAGTTTGATGTAAAATATATACATCCCATTGACCAAGTGCAGATGCACAAGCAGAATGGGGAAATGATTTTTTCCACTGTCACTAACACTGATATGATTTTGTCTAAACTACAGGTTACATTAGCCAATGTTCAATCACAACTGAAGATGGAGAAGGTATCTACACTTTCCAAAGACACCAAGATCAAAACTCTGCAGGACATGGTGATCAAAGTGGGTTATGACCCTGCAAACATCAATGCTAAAGAAGAGCTTGTAAAGAAAAAGAAATTAGACATGTCAACATTAAGGAATCAATTGAAATTTCCATCTACATAAGATCCTATGGCCAAGGATATTGAAGAAATAGAGACACAAAAGGAAGATATGATGAAGCTCATCATGGAGCAGTGTGCACAGTTGAAGCAAATGGAGATAGAAAATGGAAAAGATGATTAAGGAAAAGGAGAAAAATACCAATATCTTTGGAAGCACTCCCTATCACAACCATTCCTACATCCATATCTTCTACAACAAGTATAGGGGATGTTGCAGATCAGTTGGTAAATGTAGTACAAACAAGTCTCTCCAGATTGAATAGATCAAATGGTTGTAGGCTCAAGTCAAACTTCTATAGGATCATCAGACAAAGACTAAAACTTTTCACACAACAAAGCTACAGAGATCTCAAAATCAGATAGAGGTACGGAAGAAGTTAGCAGTTGAGTCCTCTATTGGCTACACATTAGCCCATGTTAAAGAATCATATGGAACAATATCTAATGAGCCCCAAAAATGGATAATTATTTGGGCTCATTCAACCTCGTAATTCGACTTAATCCACCATTCTCATTATTTTATTGCATGTTTTTGATTATATTTATGCTAATAGAGTGAATTGGGTTAGTCATTATGCCAACAAGTCTAATGTGTGCTTTGTGTAGCCTTTTTGGTCAATTTGGAGACAAAATCAGTGGTTGAAATGAGCACTTGGCAACCAAATTCGTGGAGAGTATTTTTAGGAAGGTGTTCCCTTCATTTATGGGCCTTTACCTCGAATTCTCCACCATCATCTCGGAGTTCAAGGGCCACCAAATCAATTAGCACAAGGGCAGCCAAGCAAGTCAAGTAGGACTGCTGTTAACTACAAGTTTTGGGCAGCCGAGTCCCTAAAGTTTAGGAGGACTGTTGGGGTCCTCAATTTGTATAAATAATAAGGATTAGGGCCTCATTTGGGTTAGTTGGTAGTTAGCCAATGGTTAGTCATTTTGTAGGCAGAAGTTAGCTAGTTTGTATTTCGATTTTTAGGCAATAGATTAGCTTTGCTTTCAGCTCATTTGCAAGTTCTCCTTGTGGACAGTTTTGATGTAACTCTTCATTTCTTGATCAATAAAGATGAATCCAACTTTGCACCAGCTCTAAATCTCTCTTAGGAGGCTGTAGCTCTTGGGGTTGGGCCCATCTCAAGCATCCAGTACCTCCTTTGTTTATCTTTATGTGTTTTTGCTGCATTCTTAGAATAAGATCTGCTATTTAGATTCAAATATTGTGTTGTTATTTAGGTTGCTTTTGATGGTTAAAAAGGTTTTTCATGTTCAGATTTACTTGATAGGTTAATCACAGGGAATATATTCAGAAAAAGGCTACCAAGTACTTTGGATCTCACCTCCCCTTCAGTGGAATCATGAGCTGGGACCAATGTAACCTTGCTGCCCACAAAAACGTTGTTTTGCTTCACCATGCAAGTATTAGTGTTGGATTCTTAGTTGTCAAACTTGATATCAGTTTCGACTGCATGCTTAGGGTTATGATTGCTTAGTTGCATAGTTATTTCATCTGATTTCGTGCAAATAAACTTCTGTTCATTTCCTTTTGCTGTTAGGTCAGATTAGAGTGAAGTAACTAGGTCATAGGTTTTATAAGTGTTTTTTTTGTTCAGTTTGAAAAACCACTTGCAGAGTACCTGTTATCCTTCCTTACCTGCCCATACTCCATCCAACATACCTGCTTCACCCTTCACTTAGAACCCTTACCTTACATGTGCCTCATTCGCTTACTTTGCCATGATTCTCATCTTCTTGTGCAACATCGTTTCATCCCTCCTTGAACAAATCTCACCATCTACACCACTCCTCAACTCCATCCTCCAAGTCCTGAACTCCCCTACACCCCTATTTCACCTCCATACTCATTCCTCCACCTTTTTCCCTCCATCCATGCTTCAAAACCCCATTTCTGAACATCCTGTAGAAAAATTACAGAACATCCTATAGAAATCCTAAACATCCTGTAGAACCCCTGCAGACTTCCTGTAGAAGCTCATAAACGCGGTTTCTTGGTAGCCAAACTTTGTGAAACTCTCTGGAAGGGTGTTAGGGACCCCTTAGGCCCTCTCTAAACCTTCTCGACCTCTTCCAAGCATTTCTCCTCCTTGATCCACCTCTGCACAATAAAAAATAGTTAGAAGCACATGCATGATAATTCCAACAACTTAATCAAAAATACAAAAAGATGTTTTCTTCAGATAGTGATAACTTAGACACATGCATTTTACCTTCCTAGAAGTAATGGCATCTCTTTCAATAGTTTGCATGCTCTCCTTTGCGTCAGTAGGACTAGCTGGTAGAATTAGGGTTTGCTAGGGTTTGTGTTTCTTTTTGGCTTTCAGTTTCTTTCCGCAAGTAGATTAGCTTCCTTTGAGTTAGCTTTCATCCATCAGTTAAAAAGCTTCTTCTAAGAGCTCATAGAAGTTGGCTTAAGCCCCTAGTGGGCTTGTGCCAGCTGACCAAGTGACAGCTACGGCAAGAGCTAGTACTTGTGCATACAGCACCGTCGCTTCCAAGTTTGTTACGAACTACCGAGTTGATAAAATTAAAGAAGGGAGTTCCAGGAGTTGTAGCATTATTGCTACAATACTGGAGCCCACCAATATCATTGAAGAAATAGATGACATATGTCCATGTATCCATATTATATTCAAGCAGAAGGAATTGATGGAGAAATCCAAGCAAACCATTTCTACTGTCAATGCTGAAATGGGAGAAATGCCTGCTACATCCAACAACATCATAAAGTTCCTAAATTACAAAAATAGTTATGAGTTAGATGATCTAGGAGTAGATGACAGAATAGAAACCATCCTAGAAGTAAAGAAAGTTCTAATAAAGAAGAACTTGGTTGTACAACTGACAGAGATATGTCACACTTTGGAGGTAGCAGTTAACAGGTTTTTCACTAGAATAAATGGATTGATGATGATAATGATAAAACACATTTTTGCAGTAAAACCCACTTTTTCTCGATATACTAAGGTAGATGAGATCTACCGCAAGGTAACAAATATTTATATTCCAGATGAAGAGTGATTGGATAAGTTGTGTGAATTCAAGGATTAAAAAGATAGGTCAGATTGACCAATGCAACAACCGAATAGTGGCCACTCAACAACTGTTCTCCTCCAAAGTAGGGCGAGATGTCCACATCACTTCACTAGATTCATTCCTTTTGATCGCATTATTTATTTTCTGTTAGTTTAAATTCAATAATAGAATCTCATGTCAATGAGGGATTAATTGTAATCTTTTTGTAGATTTCGTTTAAATACTTCATGTTGTTGAAGTATTAAGGGTTAAACCCTTAAAAATGTTATCAAGCAGATTTGTACTAAGCTGGAGCATTTTTGAAATAATAAAAGATTATGGATTTGCCTCATATGGTCTGTCTCTCAGTCAGTTGTTTTCATCTTGTTTATTCGTTATGTCTTCTTCATATAAATTAAGTCTTTTGCAGCTATCTGATTTAAAATTTAGTTGAATTTTAGTTTCATTTTGGATCCTCTGTGAAGTTGTAATTTAAATAAGTGATAAATTTACAGAACTATTTGTTATTGTAAATTCCTCTTTGAGTATAAATTGCACTAGATCTTTGTGATAGTCTGATTATATTTTGTTGATTAAGAAAACATTGTTTTCTTAATTTATGCTTATAAATGGTTAAATACTCAGTTTTATTATTAAATCAATTATACCTCTTCATATTCTACTTCTCCATCCAACTAAAATAAAAATAACCATGTGCATTTAAAGAACAACCTTTTATTTTATTAAGAATCTATATAAGTTTAAAGGACCTGTTTATAAATAGTTCAGTGGTCATCCAATCATTTAAAACAACAAAACATTATAGATTCTTTGGCATAACTAATTGACCTTATGTTATCTCAAAGGACAACATCAGATTGGCGCTATTGTTGGGGAGCGAAGGATTGAAAGCTAAGTTTTCCCTGGGGAGACGATTCTCCGTCTCCTTTAAGGTGAATAAAGGATAAGGATATAGGTCAAAATCTTTCACCTGGCAATTCCAATGGTCCAAACTGGCTCTTCTTAATCATACTAGACCACGTTATGATTTTGAGATTTTTAACCCTCTACCAGATCCAAAAAGACTTATTAGGGGAGCTTGTTTAAGGAGAAGACTTAGAACCCCTTCTTCTTCTTCAAATTTACACCTTGAAGACATCTCATCTATAGATCCATTTTCATTTGTGCCATCCCATCTTGATTGGATTGAATTACCTCTTAGGGTTTCTGAACTCCATTCCAGAGGAGTAGATCTTCCATCAGCCTTTTTAATACAATCACTTGAGTCATATCAAGTCCCATCCATTCTTATCAAATTGCCTTCATCTGAGGAAGAATTGGGTTTACATTTACTTGAATTAAAACCTATAGACTTCATTTCTCCAACTCCTTATTCTATTCCATCAACCTCTACTAATCTTGAAGAGAAATTTTCTGTCTATTCAAATCCTTTGTTTGATAATAAGGAAGACTTTCCACCAGGAGTTCAGAAGTTGGTTATTAAAACCCCTTTGAAATCCTCAAAGAGGTCTCCTCCCTCTTTTTCTCCTCCACATACTAATATCCCTACCAATTCATCTTCATCCCCTTCATCTTCTCCATCTTTCTCTTCCTCCTTATCATCCACTCACTCACCCAAGACTCCTCCTGCTATTATGGATTTTTGACCCATTGTGCAAGTAAGGTATGCTGCTCTAGTTATCCCTGCAAACTTGGCAAATTTTCCTGATGGATATCTAAAACATCTACCAAGATTTAATGGAGAAATAGGTCCCTCAGCAGAGGATCATGTAAAATCTTTCCTAGATTTTGTTGACAATATGAACATAGAACAAGAAGATGTTTATATGAGATTATTTGTACAATCTTTAGAAGGAAATGTTAGGATCTGGTTTAGACAACTTAGAGCTGACTCTATTAGAAAATGGAATGAGCTCATAACTATCTTTAAAAACTAATTGGGGGTAAAGAGAGATCCTGTTTACTTTCTCACTGAATTTGAAGAATTGAAGAGAAACCTTGGTGAACCAGTTGTTGAATTCATCAAAAGATTTAAAAAACTCTATCATAAAATGCTTGATGATTGTAAACCACCAGTAGCAGCTACAAAGGTCATATTTTCCAAATCATTTGAATATGACTTTGCAGTCATGCTAAGTGAAAGGGTTTCTAATACATTAGAAGAAATGCATACAAATGCTATAGAGGTAGAAGCTAATAGGTCAGCTTCTAGCAAACTTAAAGCTAAAGCAGAGAAAGAAGAAAGAAAACTAAAAGCTAGGGTTGATGACTCATCATCTTCCATGTCTAAACTTGAAGATTAGAAAATTGATGAAATTACATCTTTACTTAGAAACCTTTCTAATAGGATTTCTAAAATTGAAACACAACCTAGAACTACTCAGCAAACTATTGTCAGACATCAAGCTCAAACTTAATTATGAAGAACTCCTCAAATGCAGATTCTTTAAAGATGAGGTTCATATCAAAACATTCAACCACCTTTGTTTATTGATGATCAACAACCATAGGATACATGCCCTTTAATCACTGAAGATATCAATAATATTGATTCTTCAACTGTACAAATGGCAATAGTTCCTTCATCTTCACCTCATTCTTTTGAACAAGAACAAGGAGATGCTCAAATTTCAAAATACCAAACATTCTCTGAATTTATGATTGCAAAATTGAATAAGAGGTATGATCTAAGACCAAGATGAGGTCCAAGTAGACCTTCAAAATCTACCACTATAATTGAACCTGCAATAAAATCCATTCAAACACAAAATCCAACACCTCAGACTACAAAGTCGTCGACTGAAACCTTTTCATCTGACAAGACCATTTTGACAACCTTTAATATTGAAAAGGAATTGGAAAGGGTTAAGATTCCTATACCTTTAGCTGAACTTTCCAAAAACCCTGGTTATAAAAATCAAGTGTCTAAATGGATACATGCATCTAGTGTAGACGTTGAGGGAGATGTTATTAGTTTGCAAGATTCTTAATGACCTAGTTGTGACCTTAGCTCAAATACCTATCAAGAGTATAGTTTTACACATAGTTGTCACTGACATTCCTGCCAATTTTGGCATGCTCCTATCTAGATCATGTTGTGCTTAACTTGGAGGATCACTTCAGATGGACATGCATTTTTCTACTATTCCAGTCTATGGAGGTGAACATTTAAGGCTATATAGGTAAGTTAGATTCCTTCATACTGTTTGTAGGTCTGATCAAGTGGAAACCACCCTATCTATGCAGTAGATCAGGATTTTGGTTGCTTTTAGTTATCTTCACAAAATTCATCAAACACTCAACTTTCCATTGAAAATATAGTTTCCAAACCTAAAATTGTAGAATCAAATACCTGGAAACTTTATTTTGATGGCTCTTGCTCAAAAGAAGGAATAGGAGCAGGAATTGTTTTAATTTCACCAAATAAAACTCAGTCATGTAAACTTGAATTTGAGGTCATCAATAATGTGGCTAAGTATAAGGCTTTTCTTCTTGGTCTTGAGCTAGCTAAGAGTTTAAAGGTTCAAAACTTGAGTGTCTTTTTTTATTCTGAGCTTATAGTGAAGCGTGTTAGAAATTTGTGTCAAACAAAACACCCAAGGCTTAGGTCCTATAGAAATGAAGCTTGGGACACAATTGAAAATTTATTCCAAGGATTTAAAATAAATTATATTCCAAGAGATGAAAATATGCATGCTGACTCACTAGCTGTCTTAGCAAGCTCTTTCAAAATCCCTAAGCTAGTATTGTTAGGGTACCAAATTCAATTCAAGTATAGACCATCAATTCCTGATAACCTCATACTTTGGATACAATCCCTATAAACTAGTATCTAGAAATGGAGCTCCGCCATGGCACCGCAGAGTGGGATATATTAAGGAAAGGATTCTTAATGACCTTTAATTTTGAAGACGGGTTTGAATGCATTGATGAAGCTCTGTAGGAGATTAAGGTAGCGATCTTTAGAATTTTGCAGGATTCTTTGGAGTTGGTTAAGCTAGATTGGAGCACCTAGCTGTGCCATGCACTGGAATGCTATAATGTGACCGCTAAGGGGGAGGATGAAGATCCAAGAAATATCAATATTCCAGAGGCAGAAGGTCATCGCGAGGTCGAAGATCCGTAATTAGAAATCTCGGAAATCACCGCCCCATTGAAAATCAAGCAAGTAAACATTGGCACTAAAGCAAAGCCAAAATTTGTGAATATCAGGGACTACTAGGATGATGCCACCATGGATAAAGTTGTTGAGTTACTTCACAAGTACCAGGATCTTTTTCCTACCAAGTTTTCGGACCTAAAGGGCATCATAGGTGACTTGGGTGTGATGAAAATCACTTTGAAACCAGACAAGAAGCCCATTAAGAAGAGGTTGTATTTCCTTAATCCCAAATACAAGGAAAAGGTCTGCTTGGAGCTGGATAAGATGCTAGAAGTAGGCATCATCAAACTTGTAGAGGAATCTGATTGGGTGAGCCCGATGGTGGTTCAAGAGAAGAAATAGAAGGGAGAAATAAGGATTTTCATAGATCTAAGGAAACTTGATGATGGCTGCATCCATGATCCTTTTTTGACATCGTTTACTAATGAGGTATTGGATAACGTTGAAGGTAAGGAGGCCTATTGATTCACTAATGGGTTTTTGGGGTACCATCAAATCAAGATTGCGCCAAAGGATAGGAGAAAAACAACCTTCACAACTGAATGAGGTTGTTTTCAATATATTGTCATGTCATTTGGACTCAAGCATGTGCTTGCGATATTATCTCATGTAGTTATAGCAATGTTTAATGAGTTTATCCATAAGTTCTTGGAGGTATATTTTGATGATTGGACGGTGTTTGGTTTGGTAAAGCGCCATGTAGCAAGTCTGCGCCTGATGCTGGATACATGTTGCAAATACCAGATCATGCTGAATCTGAAGAAGTGTCTATTCTGTGTCCCCTTTGGGATTTTACTGGTTCATGTGGTGTGCAAGCAAGGATTGATGGTGGACCCTGCCAAGATTGTAGTGATAGTAAATTTGGAGGCCCCAAGAAATGTCAAACAGTTGCGCGCAACACTCAGACATACAAGATATTATAAGAAGTTCATCAAGGCTTATGCTCAGATTATTGCGCCCATGGAGAAACTCTTGAAGAAGGATGTTACATTCTATTGAGATGAAGAATGTCAGCGCAGTTTGGATGTATTGAAGGAGAAGATGGTCACCGCACCGATTTTGGTCTTCCCAGATTGGAAAAAGGAGTTCCATATACATGTCGATGCCTCTTGCATTGTGTTGGGAGCAGTATTAAAATATACCAGTGAAGGAGAGATGGACCACCCTGTAGCCTTCGCGAGCAAGAAATTATTGAAGGCCAAGATGAATTACTCAATGATAGAGTGCAAAGGACTAGCTATGGTGTACGCACTACAAAAGTTCAGGAACTACCTGTTGGGAGGACATTTCAAAATGTACACAGATCATTATGCCTTAAAATACCTAGTCAATAACCCTGTGTTGGGGGAGAATATCTACCAATGGTTACAGCTATTTCAGGTGTATGATTTCAAGGTGATTATGAAGGTAGGAAGGTTGAATGTAGGACCTGACCATCTGTCGTGGATCGAGACAGGAGAAAATCCTACTAATTTGGAGGAAGGGTTACCTGATCCGTAGCTCTTCATGATGTGTGTAGCAAATAACCACTTTGCAGATATTGTTCACTTTCTGACTACAGGGACAACACTGGAAGGATACACCAGTCAGAAAAAGGAGTTAGTAGTGCATGCGATGGATTTCTTAGTAATTGCAAGACATTTATATAAGATGGGTGCAGATGAGATATTGTGACAATATGTGCCATATTTTGAATGCAATAACATCCTAGGTGAGACGGGTTGTGGGAGGATATTATGCAGGAAATGCGACAATGTAGAAGATTTTGCGCACAGGGCTGTGGTGGCCTACGCTGCATAAATATTCTAAAGCATATTTGAGGGCATGCGATGCATGTCAACGAATGAGAAAACCATCATGGAGGGATGAGTTTCCACTGAATCCTCAAGTATCGTTATAGCCATTTGAAAAAAAGGCAACTGATTTTGTTGGGCCAATTCAGCCCCCAAGAAAGAAGACAGGTGCGCGCTATATCATCACCGCGATGGAGTATCTAACCAAATGGGTGGAGGCACAGCCGGTGAAGGATTGTATAGGTGCTACAGTAGCGAAGTTCTTATTTGAGTATGTGTTAACTAGATTTGGCTAGTAAAAAGTGTTGATGAGTGATCAGGGTATGCACTTCCTAAATGAAACGATCAGCGCGTTGACTGAAGAGTTCTAGGTTTATCATCAGAAGAGCACACCATATCATCCTGAGGCTAATGGAATAGTTGAGGCCTTTAATAATATCTTGGAGAACGCGTTGACAAAGATTTTCAATGCACAACGGAATGACTGGAATGTGCACGTACCTACAGTGCTATGGGCGTATAGGACTACTTGAAAAAAGATGACAGGACATACACCTTTTATATTGTTTTATGGCATTGAAGTTGTGATTCCTATGGATTATATCCTACCTAGTCTATGCATAGCATCTTTCACAGGTATTGAAGATCACGAAGCCTTGGAAGAATGGCTCGCACAGCTGATGGAGCTTGAAGAAGACAAACTCTTGGTTGGATTCCATCAACAAGTACAGAAGAAACGTGAAAATGCATGGCATGATCGACACATCAAGATACACATGTTCAAGGTAAATTATTTGGTATTGTTGTATGATAGCAAGTTCACTAAGTTTCAAGGGAAATTTCAGATGCAATGGCTTGGCCATATGTTATCAAAGAGATTACAGATGGAGATGTAGTGCCACTCGCGAAGCTAAATGGAGAACCTTTTTTGGGAAGAGTGAATGGCAGCCGATTGAAACCATATACAGGGGATCCGACTCAATAACTAAATGATGACAGGACAATGTTAGTGCTCCAGGCAGTTCTAAGGGAGCCTGGGGCTATAAAGTACACTATCGAGATTGATGGACTCTGTGGCAGGTGGGCTGCACAGAAAATGGTGAATTTATAGTATAAGAAGTTGCGCGAAGGGAGTTGCACTACGAAGGGAGGTGTCACGTAGCACAACATGAAAGTGGCCGTTGGAGTCACTTTTCATGATTTGACAGCCAGAAGACAGTTAAGAGGAGCGGGCTGGCAGCATTTAAGGCCAAAATCTTTGAAGATCTGCCACCAAAACAACATTAATGATCGAATTTTGGGGGGAGCAGTCGGATTTGAATTTAAAAGCCCCTATACATTACGCATGTCGATCCAACATAGAACACTTTGCACACTTAGATTTTTTGATCTATGTTGTCTATTTCTTATGAACCGCTCATTCTTTGAGGATTTAGTCATGAGCCCTCCATTTGCCAATTTACCAAAGTTGAACCAAAAGTTTATCCTTGACACCATGCCATGTCCAAGCCCTGCTGAGACTATGAGCCCTAGGGGAGATATCGCATCTTAAGGAGCTACTCCGGAGGTAGTAAGTATGGAGGCTTTGGCTCCAATGCCTACAACACCAAGGTCACCTAGGCCAAATTCTACCCTTGTTAGAGAAACCCAGAAGACGAAGAAGGATAAGCAGAAGAAGTTGGTGCCAGTCCGTGAATCACCTAGAAAACATTCTACAACCCAAAAGCAAAAGAAAGAAAAGCAGCCTGAGAAGGTTGTTGATTTGGAGGCCGAGGAAGGATAGGGCATCGAGGATAAGATGCTGAGGGAATGGAGCCCTTGTTAAAGTTGTCTAACTATATTCCTCTAGGCAAGGGGAAAGAAAAGGTCACCAAGGACCCAGACTTTGATAAATTTGTTATTTCTATGCCCCTGCTACTGGATTAGGTCCCCTTTGAAGGTTTGCACCTTGCGTGGATCCCCCTACTGAAGATGCAATATTGGGACCTGACAGACCATGAACAGTTCCCTCACTTCGCGACAACAAATTATATGAAGCGTGTCTATTACCTAGACTCAAGTGTCATTAAGCTAGAAACAATGGAATGGATCCATGGAGTGGAGAATTCTGGGTTGTTGAACCTGTTGTGGGTGCCCCACTATCACCTCCCCGTTATCAACACGGCCTGTGTGTGTCAGTTGCTTACTCTAGTGCACAATGGGTTCTTATGGCTAGGAGGGCCTATACCCATCACCGGCATGCTCATCCATCAGATCACACACTTGCCATATGAGGTCTTGAATCCGACCCAGGAGTTTGGTGGAAAGGAAGGAGAAAAAGATTTGGCGGACAAGAAGAAGGATTTTTCACTCGTAGAAAAGTAGCGCAGATATTCAATAACTTCTATCAACAACCCCGCGAAGTAGATTTCCTCACAAATCTTGGCAGGAAAATTAATGAGGAAGTGTTGCGCGGATGAAGTTCAGACGCTTATGCTATTGTTAGCTACACAATGTGTGAAGGGTGTGTAGTTTAAATGGTCAAGGTAGTTATGCAACAAATTTCTGCGAGGTCTAGGATGAGACCAAGCCATTCCACTACATGTGGTTGTTGGTCTCCATCATCTTGGTCGCATGGGAGATGCTGGAGGACAGTTAGTTTCCTCCATTGAAGGAAGGATTGTGGGAGGCCACACTGTTCGCCTCCTTATGGTCCACGAAGGACCCTGCGCGGGTCACCAAAACTAAGATATTTTGGTTTCTGATGGAATCCAGCCTCCACATGGCCATCAACCAGCACCCAAGGTTGTCTTCGACCTTGTACAAGCAGTTGTTAGCATATGCCACATTCAAATTTGACTTCCACTGCATCTACATTCAGGCACAAAAGGACCCGCAAAAGAAATGGTATGATTTACCATACTTGGTCACCAATCATGACATACAGGAGATAATCAAGCGTTGTCTAGTAGAGTGGCATGCCCTGTCAAATTTGGATGTCGGAACCAGTAAGGGCACAGGCAACTCAGCTAAAAAGAAAAGGAAGGATGCAACAAAGCAGGCTGCATAAAATTTGGCAGCACAGCGGAAGAAGGATGCCACAGAGAAGGCTCAAATGGAAAAGGAGTGTGCTCCTAAGGAGCAGGAGCAACACAAATCATAGAGAAGTGGTAAATCCCCTTCACTCGCGATGGGGGAGGACGAACAGTCTAAACAGGGCGGCGGAGGAGATGAGGGGTAGAACACCCCCTTTCGATCGAAAAAGCATGGACAGGAGTAGTAGGAAAAAGAAAAAATCAAATAAGGTGCAGAGTGATCCCATGGTCTTAATGGAGGGTGATATCGACGAGATCACCAAACAAATCTGGGACACTACCACTGAACTACTACAGCAGTTCGAGCAACAGTACATGAAGATGCCAGGGAGCTTCTAGGAGGATCTATGCAAGGTGCAGATCTAGGCCAAAAGGATACAGGTGGGCGCAGGTCAAGTGAGTGGCGCACAAGCGAGCCTGGCACCGGGGACAAGTCAAGCTGCAGAATTGGTAAGGACCCTGGACCTTCGCACGGTTACTCTACCGGAAGGGTCCCTATGCGCAGAATTGGATGATGACCCAATCATCTTAAGTACCCTTAAGGACATCATGTTGAACATTGTCGTGCTCCCCATTGATTTTCTTCATGCGCTACAGGTAGGGGTAATGGAGGAATTGAGAACTCGGGAGAAACACGCTCTCAATTTGATAAGAGAATACACGGTGAACAATGAACATATGTTCGCCGAGAAAACACAAGTCTTGAAGGATAAAGACACAATACATGCATATAGTTCCAAGCTGGAGGTCGCGGTAGCAGAGGCATGCAGAACAGTGCCAGATTTGCACATCCCAGAGGACGCACAACCAAAAGCCAAGATCCGGAAATTAGCTGCAGGAGTGCGCGAGGTGAAGGCGGAAGTTGGGCAAGTTCAATTCGAACTCAATATGATGATCACAAAGCTACAACTCAAACTACATCCTAGGACTCCGCCCGAGGTCAGGGAGCAGCGTGGAACCGTCATCTAGGAAGGGATGGCCACTTTGGATGCCACAGTCGTTGATTGCACGACCTTGTTTGAATAGGCGATGGAGTTAGTAACGACTCTATAGGAAGACCCAAACCTACATATCTTGAATACAGAGATTCGATAGCTCCAGAAGTAGTGCGACGAGGTTAGGGCGATGACGCACTCAATTGCTACAACGCAACACCTCGCCAAGTTGCAGGAGGGGAAGTATCTCCTTGCACAAGTAGAAGCAGCCCAGAAGATGGAGTCCGTGCTTAAGCTAGGTTGGGACCTTGGTTAGAAGAAGCTTACAAAGTATCAACCACCATTGAAAAGAAGTTGAAGGCTTGCAGCAAACACAACAAAAGGTGAAGCTGGTCACGGAAGGACCAGCCATAGAGCAACTCATAGAAGAGGTCAAGCAAGCAGCTACGCAGAGCACTGCCGAGGTTGTAGTTGTGCAAGCGAAGCTGGGGGATCTTTGTAGAAATATCGTAGTGCTAGCTGAGTGACTCGAGGGTGAGTCACGACCTTTGTGTTGGGGGCTTATGGAGATGGGGTCCCCTGGGTCAGTTTTGGGGTTAAAAACCCAAGTTTTGATGTAAATTTTGGTAAAAAGATGTAAAATATCCACAATTTGTGGATGCGGAGTGCATAGATATTTAGAAGTCAAAAGAGTTTTTAGCCCCTTTTCGATGTAAAGTTGAGTCAGTTTTGAGAGTCTAAGGCAAAGATCTATGTCTAAGTCTGGGAGAAGAAAAGGGGCCAGTAAGTAGCAGGTAGATAGAAGGGAAAAGACTCTGCAACTAAGTGTGTTGAGGCCTAGAGTAGAGTCTATAGCTGAGTGCGCGAACCCCTGCAGTTGAGTGCATAGGGCATTGTTGAGTCTATAACCTCATGTTGAAGATCAATAAAGAAGATTGTTGAAGAAATTCATGTGTTTATCTCTTTACTTCTATTATTTATGTTTACGAGATATGTTGTGATGGAATAATGTCTTTATGTCACAATGATGTATTGATGTGCGACTCTATTAGATAAGTCTTATTAACTATACTCAATGCATGTTAAGTATTTTTGCGAAAATTATAATACCTTTTGTTATGTTTATTGAATACTTAAGTAGATCTGAGTGAACTCAGATCTAGGGTTATTTTATGGGGCACGTAAGTAGCTGATTCATCTGTTAAGGGTCTGCAAAGACCTATCGTAGACCTTCGTGAAGGTCTAAAAGTCGTTTAATGGTAGTTACAGTTCCTAGTCCTAGTGGCTTATAGATCTGCGCAAAGGCAGATCTAGGGCAATAAAAGACATCACACTAATCTCTAGATGTGGAAACTTGGTTCCAGCATCCCCTCCATATTGCTTCAGGTGAAACTTCAACTTACGCTACACGGGTTGATGCTAAAAGGGCCAGTAATGTAGGGTTTTGTTTGGCACAATTAACTATGAACCTGGGTCAAGACCCACTAAGCCAACAACGCACTTTCTAAATGAAACTATTGTCGTGATGCTCGAAGAATTTCAGGTTTATCATAAAAAAAGTATGCCTTATCATCCTCAAGAAAATGGTATGGTTGAAGCATTCAATAAAATTCTGGAAAATGAGTTGACAAAGGTCTGCAATGCGCAGAGGAATGATTGGGATGTGGGCATACCAACAGTCCTATGGGAATATAGGACGATGTGTAAGAAGTTGACAAGAAAAACCCCGTTCAGGCTGGTCTATGGGATAGAGGCTATGATGCCCATGGAGTATATTTTGTCAAGTTTGCGAATTGCACCATTGACTAATATGATGGATCACAAGACTATGGAGGAATGCCTTGTGTAGTTGTTGGAATTAGAAGAAGACATGTTTCTCAAAGGATTTCACCAACAAGTGCAGAAGGAGCATGAAAAGGCATGGCATGATGGTGCGTAGATGAGTCTAAGAATAGTCAATGGATGCACTGTCGCTAACTGGATGGTGAAAATATCATTAGGGGGAGCAGGTAGGCTGCATTTATGGTGCAAAATTTTTTAAATTTTCTGCCAAAGATGCATTTAAGATCAAAAATTGGAGGGAGCGGTCGGATTTGAATTTGAAATTGCCTATAAATCTAACATGTTTGCCTATAGTAGAACACTTTTCCTTCTGAAAATTGCTTGTGAATTTCCTTTCCTTAAGTCTATGAACCAAGAATATTGGGAGGAACTTATTTCATGATTGGAGTTTGAAAACTTGCCTGATTGGAATCGTAAGATCCTCCTTGAGAAAATGACTGATCCCATAGAAGCTGTTGTCTCTGAAGCCACTGTTTGAGAAGCCGCAGCCCCTGAAATTGTGTCAGCAATGGAAGCTACACCATCTGTGCCTATGGTGCTGAGGTTGCCTAGGCCTAAACTATCTGCTACTAAGAAGAAACAAATGAAACCACAGTTGTACTGGTTAGGTAGTCACCGAGGAAGAACCCTGTGGAGGTTCGATAGAAAGGAAAGATGGAAAAGTCAAAATAGCCACACGAACCCCTAGATCCTGACGAAGAGGAGCTTCGCAAAGGGGTTGAAGACTTGGATGTTGAGGAGGGAGAGCCTATCACTAGGCTCCCAAAGTATATCCCTCCATGAAAGGAAAAGTGAAGGTCCCGAAAGATCTCGATTCTGGTAAGTTTATGGTCTCTACTCTGCTATTGCCAGAGAAAGTGTCATTTGAAGGTGCACTCTTAGGGCACATTCCCCCACTCAAAATGGAGGATTGGGATCTAGATGATCATGAGAAATTCCATCATTTGGTGACAAACAAATATTTGGAAAAGATATACTATCAGGATACTGGAGTCACGCGACTGGATCCTATGAAGTGGGTCACGGGGGTTGAAAAGTCTGGGTTGCTAAATTTACTATGTGTACCACATTTTAGCAAAACCATTATCAACATGGTATGCATACGACAATTTTTTACACTAGTTCATGATGGTTGTCGGGTGGGAGAGCCCATCCCCATAACAAATATGTTGATCCAACGCATCAAAAAATTTCCCTACCAAGGGGTGGATTCAACCGAGGAGTTTGGATGCAAGAGTAAAGAAAAACAACTCATGGACAGAATGAAGAGTGAGTTTGGCCTAGTGAAGAAGTCGTGCAGATACTCTATCTGTTCCATCACAGACAAGGTGGTGTAGTTTGTCACCTAGATTTTGGCTTGCAAGGTATTGAGAAAGTGTCGCACAAATGAGGTGACAACTATGACCCTAATAAAATAATAATTCGATAATAATTTAATAAATCCTAATATCTATCAGCAATGCATCTCATACATCTATTTATTAAAACTGAATAATAAGACCAATCTTCCACTAATCTTTCACATCCTGAAGATGAACCACCGTTGCTGGTTCGAAACGTCGATCAAAATAAGAAACCTAATGCAATGAATCTAGAAGATGATCTACACAACCAGTAATTTCATTGGCTATACAATGCACGAAGAGGGTGCGGTATCTTTGCAAATAGTTTTTGTTGAATTGTCACGAATCACAGGATGATGGCAAGGCATTACACTATGCCTACCTACTATTGCTAATTTCCCTAGTTGCATGGAGACTGCAAGAAGACAATCAATTCCCTCCACAAGATGTCGATTTACTAGAGGCTGTGAAGCTCACTTCGCTATGGGCAACAAAGGATCCGAAGAGGATCATGGAGATGAAGATATTATGGATGTTGGTTGAGATGGACCTTCTCATGGTGATCAACGAGAACCTTGTTTGGGAAGTTGGAGGCCTACGCAGAGTTTAAACTAGATTTTCACAACGTATCCATCCGCATGAGGCGAGATCCTAAGAAATTATGGTACAAGTTGTCATACCTAGTCACTGATGCAAACGTAGAGGAAGTCGTGGGAAAATGGCAAGGGGAGTGGCTACGCCCCACAAATCTCGACACAGGAGCAAGCAAAGGTGGAGAAATCTCCTCTACATAGGCCACAATAGGGTAGAAAAACAAAGAGGCTGAGTAGGCAACAGCCCAAGAAAAAGAAGCATAGAAAAAGAAGGAAGTTGTTTCCAAGGGAGTTGCTACTAAGGCAGTTGTTGACAAGGAGCATGCCGCAAAGGAGGCCACACTTGAGGTTGAAGAATCTACTTCTCAACATGCTACAGACAAGGAAGGGTCCAAGGAGGAAGGAGGTGGTGGAGAGGAGTCGAGCATTCCATTTAAATTGTAGAAGTGGACCACGGAGACCACTTTTGGGCCGAGAAAAAAAAAAAAATATGATACGCATGCACATGTGGATCCAATGGTCCTCACTGAGGGGGACTTGGATGAGATCGGAAACAAGATCTGTTAGGTCCCTATAATACTAGTGATTCCCCCATTACTATTGTCATTGTAGCCCTTATTGTTATTATTGTGCCCTTATTGCCCCCATATTGTTATTAGTGTGCCCCATAGAATCCCACTACTATTATTATTGTGCCCTTATATTATTGTTATTATGTCAGTTTTGATTATATTGTAACCCCTTAGACTCTTATATATAGAAAGAAGGTTTTGTAATTTGTATCATCCAAGAGTTATTCATTTTTGTAATTGAAAGGAGGTTTCCCCCTCGAAGAGGATGATTTTGAAGTCGTTGATCTATCTTTTCTTCTATTTTGTGAGTTGGTTACATAACATTTGGTATCAGAGCTTTGGATTCTAGGGTTTCGTTGCTCCAAACAGGTCATTGTGGAACGTTTTGTCTATAATGTTTCAGAAGCTGAAATTAAAATCCATTTGAGTTGAAATCAAGATGAACCTTAGGTCTGAATTTCAAATCTATTCTCGCTATATTTGCGGAGATAGGATCCAAGGAAGTTAGGGTTTTTGTAGGCTCCCGAATTATTATATCTCAAAAAGGCGGCCTAGGGAAAATCTTCATAAATTTCTCTCTAAGAAACATATTGAAATGTTGTAAAATGTTACAGAAGGAGGACAACATGTAGTTTTCTTTGCATTGGTTTCAGGTCCTAAGGTCGAAACAGTGATATGTGGAACTTCGTACCAATTCGCTCTAGTGAACCAATCTATAATCAGGTCATCTTGGGAGATTTGGAATAATGCCTTCTTGGAGAATCCAGTCTTGATCAGACTTGTGAGGTTGGAAAGATGACTTATAGGGCTACCATAAGATGCAATTTTAGACCTTGGAGATTCTAAATTACAGAGATACAACAGATTCAATATCGAGCTCCTAGAAAGTGAAAAAAAAGGTGTGTAGCTTTTTTTAAATTTTGCATAACATTGGTTTGAAAAATTAGTTTGAAGGAATTCAAAGGGCACAATGAAGAAATATTATCATTAATTTATGCCCCAAATAAAGAAAATGGAAACACCTAGTAAGCAACCTGAAAGCTCTAGCATGACTCATGAAGAAGAAGAAGAAATGTAACATGATATATCAAAATTACGAGACCAAGTGCAACAAAATTCACTCTCACAAAAAGTAATAGAAGCTAAGATGGATAGTTTAAATAAAAGCATGGAAGCTAAGATGGATGGTTTCAATAAAGGCATGGAAGCTAAGATGGATGGTATAGAAGAAAAACTTAAAGGCAACATGGAAGAGATGAAGACAGATTTGACAAATTTTCCACAAAAAATGCTCACTAATGGCGAAAGGGTAGTGAAGGAAACTCATGAGGAGAATAAAAGAAATGTTAATCATGATTTCATAGACTCTAACAGTGGATTGAAGACCCACCATGTTCCAAATATTGATATGAGGAAGTTTTATGGCAAGGATCACGTAACATGGATGCTACAGATGGAGAAATATTTTGATCTCCATAATGTGAAAAACACACAAAAGGTACACATTGAAACTTTATATTTGGAGCCAAATAAGTTTGTATGTTATCAATGGCTTTGCTCTCGTAAAAAAATTGTCACTTGGGAAATTATTATGCAAGAAATGATAACACATTATAAGGATACAAAAGCATAATTTTTTTAGCCAATTGATAAATCTCAAACAAAAGGGTTCAATGATGGAGCACATTGAGGACTTCCAAAAATTGAATATAAGGGTAAAAGATATTCTAGAGGTGTATAGGATTGATGTGTTCATAGGGATTTTAAAGTATAACATCCAACATGAGGTTCACCTTTGGGAACCTAATTCATTGGAGAAGGCATTCAGGTTGGCAAGAAAAATGGAAAGCAAAATTATGGCAACAAGGAAGCCTACCACTTACAACTATAAATATGGAAGTGATGTTTCCCTACCCTTCCACAACATACAAGGTTGACACCACAAAAATTGGAAGAAAAAAGAACAAAAGGGCTTTGTTACAGTTGTGATAGAAAATACACCAAAGGTCATAAGTGTGCTAAGGAGAGATTATTTTACATAGATTGCAAAGAGGAGGAAGAAAAGGAACAAGAAATGTCAAAATAAGAGGATATACACAAGGAACAAACTATAGATAAAGAAGAAATGAATCCGTCCATTTCTTGTAATGCATTGGCCAGATTACCACTCTTCAAACTATCAAGATAGAAGGACATATCAAGAAGAAAAATGTAATAATGTTGATTGATTCGAGTAGTGCCCATAATTTTATTCATTGTAAGATGGCCACGTAATTGAATTGCTTCCTATATCTAGCACCAAAGTGTTAAGTGATGGTTGCAAGTGGAGGAACCATAAATTTCTTTGGAAAGTGCCATAATATCAATCTATCCATGGGAGAATATGTATTGAATATCCCAATGCTTTCCATTCCAATGGGTGGTGTTGAGGTTGTACTAGGATCCCAATGGCTACAATCCTTGGATACAATAGATTTTAATTTTCAATAACTTTTCATGAAATTTTCTTCGGAAGGAAAGGAAGTTGAATTAATGGGTATCACAGGGAAACTAGGAAAGATAATCATCTCTAACAGAATGACAAAGCTTCTATAGAAAGAACAATGAGGTGTAATTTCACAATTATGTTTGCTAACGGTTCCCATATTGAAATCATCTATTTCTCCATATCTCAAAAAGGTCTTGGATAATCATTCCAAGGTATTTGAGACTCCCAAAGGTGTCCCACCTATTTGTGATCATGATCATGTTATTCATTCGATTCCAAGAAGTGTTCCTCTAAATATCATGCCTTAAAGATATCCCTATGCCCAAAAGAGTGAAATTAAACGTATGGTTGCAGAAATGGTAGAGGCTGGTATAATTCAACCTAGTCAAAGTTCTTTCTCTGCTCCAGTAGTATAGGTGCACAAGAAGGATGGGTCATGGTGCATGTGTCCAGATTATAGGGAGCTCAAAAGGATCACTATTAAAGATAAATTTCACATTCCTGTCATTGATGAATTATTGGATGAATTGCATGGATCAATTTACTTCACCAAGTTGGATCTTCATTTAGTATAGCATCAAATCAGAATGAAGACTGAACACATTCCAAAAATAGCATTTAGAACTCATGAGGGTCATTATGAATTTTTGGTCATGCATTTTGGCCTTACCAATGCACCTTCTACATTTGAAGGTTTGATGAATTCAATTTTCAAACCCTTCCTTAGAACATTTGTGTTAGTATTTTTTAATGATATACCAATCTACATCAAGTCTTGGAAGGATCATGTTCAACATGTTGACATTGTGCTTAAACTATTGGCGGAGAAACAATTATATGCAAAAAAGCTCCAAATGTTTCTTTGGAGTACAAGAGGTGGAATATCTGGGTCATATTGTATCTCATGAAGGTGTGAAGGTAGACCCTAACAAAATTAAAGCCATTAAGGAATGGAATATCCCCACATCCATAAAGCATCTGTGAGGATTTCTCTGGTTGACAAGGTATTATCACAAGTTTGTTAAAAATTATAGGCGAATATCATCACCTCTAACAACATTATTGAAGAAAGATGTATTTTCATGGACTCCAGAGGCAACGAAGGCCTTTGAACATCTTAAAGAGGCAATGTGCCATGCACTGGGCTTAGCTACGCCGGACTTCACAAAAACCTTTATTGTGTAATGTGATGCCTCACGAAATGGAATTGGTGTTGTTTTAATGCAAGAAGAAAGACCCATTGCTTCGAAAGTCATCCAATCAAAGGAAAGTATTTACAAAAAGTTGTTTATGACGAGGAAATGTTGGAAATACTACATGCACTTAAGAAATGACGAGCCTACCTAATGGGAAGACACTTCAAGGTAAAAACGGATCATGATAGCCTTAAACATTTTTTAGAACAAATATTATCTTCAGAAGAGTAGAAAAAATGGGTCACAAAGATGTTGGGTTATGACTTTGAAATATTCTACAAAAAAGGGAACCAAAATGTTGTGGTAGATGCACTCTTAAGAAAGGATGAGGATGTGGAAGAATTGTTTTGCAGCATTTCTATTATCCAACCAGATTGGATAAATGAAGCAAGGGATGAATGGAAGAATGACGAAGAAGTGTGGGCACTCATTCAAAAGTTACAACAAGATCCCATTACATCTGATACATTTAGCTGGAAAAATTATTCATTATGGTACAAAGATCACTTATACCTATGTAAGAATTTCGAACTCAAACAAAATATTCTTATGGAATTGCACATCTCTCCCTTAGGAGGCCATTCAGGATTTTTAAAAATTTACCATAGGCTTAAGAAGTAATTTTTTTGGGATGGCCTTAAATCAGATATTCAAAAGTTTTTGGTAGAATTTTTGGTTTGCCAACAAAATAAAGTTGAAACAATTAAGACCTCGGGTCTATTATAACCTTTATCCATTCCAAGCCAACATTGGCAGGAGGTTTCAATGGATTTATCACAGGCTTACCCAAGTCCTAAGGAAAGAGTGTCATTATGGTGGTAGTTGACAGACTTACCAAGCACGCACACTTTTGTGCATTATTGCATACATTTAAATCCAATACAGTTTCTATTGCATTTATGGAAACAATTCAAAAGCTACACAAAAACCCAAATATTATTGTGAGTGACAGAGATCCCATTTTCACTTGAAATTTTTGGATAGAATTGTTTCCTTGTCTTGGTACTCAGTTAGCTCATAGCTCATCTTATCATCCTCAATCTGATTGGAAAACAGAGATAGTAAAAAAATGTTTGGAAGGATATCTTCATTGCTTTGTATTTGATAAATAGACACAATGGGTCAAATGGTTGCCTCTAGCTGAATGGTGGTATAACACTTCCTTCCATACTACAGCAAAAATGACCCCATTTATGGCACTTTATGGATATAATCCATCGTCCATCACATCATATTTAAGAGAAAATTCTAAGGTTCAAGCAGTGGAAGATCACATTGAGCATCAACAACAAGTTCTCCAAATCTTAAAGGATAACCTCACATTGGCACATAATAGAATGAAACAAGAGGTAGATCAACATTGAAACGAAAGAAGTTTTGATGTAGGTGATTGGGTATTCCTACGGATACAACCATATAAACAAATGTCCCTCAAGCAAGCTCAGAAGGATAATAAACTATAACCAAGGTATTATGGTTCACACAAGGTTTTACAAAAGATTGGTACTATGGCATACAAATTGGAGCTTCTTGCAACTTCTCAAGTGCACCTAGTTTTCCATGTTTCATGCTAAAAGAAGATTATAGGTGACAAACTCCCAGTTCAAACAATATTGCCAGAACTTGATGAGGAAGGAAAAATCATATTGGAACCTGAAGTAGTCACAGAAACAAGAACTCGATAGCTAAAAAATCGATCAATTTTAGAGTATCTCATCAAGTGGAAGAACTTACTGCTAAAGATTCCACATGGGAGGTTGAGAATTTTATACAAAAGCATCCATAACTACTCAAGCATTGAGGACAACACTTTTTGGAAGGAGAGTAGCATGTTAGGTCCCTATAATACTAGTGATACCCTCAATACTATTGTCATTGTAGCCCTTATTGTTATTGTTGTGCCCTTATTGTCCCCATATTGTTATTATTGTGCCCCATAGAAGCCCACTATTGTTATTGTTGTGCCCTTATATTATTATTGTTATGTCGGCTTTGATTATATTATGACCCCTTAGACTACTATATATATAAAGGAGGTTTTGTCATTTGTATCATCCATGAATTATTCATTTGTATAATGTAAAGGAGGTTGCCCCCTCGAAGAGGCTAACTTTGAAATCGTGATTCGTGATACCTATGAGAGCTACTAAGTGCAAAACAGGCACAATATACTCCATCGACATTATAGCTTTGACACCATATACCAATCTGAATGTCATTTTCCCTATTCGCTTCTTGCAAGTAGTCCTATAAACCCATAGTACAATAGGTACGCACACATCCTAGTCATTTCACTGTGTGTTGCAGATCTTTGTCAGCGCGTTCTCCGAAATCTTATTGAAGGCTTCAACAGTTCAATTGGCTTGTGTGTGATACGATGTACTCTTTTGATGGTAGACCTGGAATTCTTCAGTCAAGGTGTTGTTCATCTCATTCAGAAAGTGCATACCCTTGTCACTCATCAATACTTTCGTGCAGCCGAACCTGGTTAAGACATATTTGAACAAAAAAAAATTTGTGGTAGCCTTTGTACAATCCTTAATTGACTATGCTTCTGCCCATCTAGTTAGATAGTCCGTCATGGTGATGATATAGCGTGCACCAGTTTTTTTTTCCTGAGGGATGAATTGGCCAAACGAAATCAATCACCCATTTCTCAAATGGTTGCAAAGATACTTGAGGATGTAATATAAATTCATCCCTTCACAATGGTTGATGAGCCCCAATTTTTGGTAACAATTTGGGCTCATTTGGCCTACTGACCTCGCTCAACCTTTCATCTTTTATCACTTATGCATCATTTCTTAGTATATTCGTGTTATTTGTAGGAAGAAGGGCAGACATTATATCTATGTGGCTAATACATGATGATTTCAGGTTTTTTGGCATTAAAGGGAGCAAAGAACACGCAAATGGAGACAAGGAGACAGCCAAGGTGGCATTGCGGGTTTATAGGGAGGTTGTCCACAGTCTTGATGACCTTCCTCGTGATTTCCACCTTAACTCCGAGCTCCAACAGCTCTCCCCACCGAGCTAAAAGGCAGCCAACGGATTCTACAGGAACAGCAGTTTACTTTTAGTTGGACAGCCAAGCTCCACTAATTGAGGAAGCCAGCTTGGCCCTCATCATGTATAAATATTGAGGCCGTAGCCTTTGATAGGAGCTTTTTGAACTTTTGAACCACTGTTGCAATTTCTAAGCACGAGCTACAACTCGGTTTTTTCTTTTTGTAAGCCAGTTTTGGCATGATGTTAGACTCATGATTATTCAATAAAGGCAGGCAGCTTTGGATTCAATTCTGAGTTTTTAAGGGAGCTATAGCTCTCAGGTTAGGGCCCAACCTGAGAGCAATAGACATCCTTTTCCTTGTATTGTTACTTGTCTTTCCTTTCAGCACTTCATTTCTTTGTTTTGACATGCATTTGGAAAACACAGTCTGTTGATTTAATTTCTTTAATGTGATTGAGTAGGATTAGTTTATGGTTAAAGTGCTTTCAGCAGCTTAGATTAGAGTAGGAGGATTGTAATTCATCAGAGCTCCAAAAAAGGTTGATAGTGCACTCGCTGCCATCTCTGTTTAGAGATTGGGGGTGTGGGCTGTACCAACCACCAAAAAACGTAGTCTTATACGTTCGTGCAAGCTGCAACACAATCATTTCAGTTATAAAACCATCCATGCATTCTGATCTTGAGCAATACTTCTTCGTTCCAACACCATGCACGATTTCTCTCCACAATTTACATTGCTGTTCGTTGGTTTAATAACACAGTTAGAATAGGTTGATGGAATTCTTGGTTTTGTGTAAGACATAGAGGATTTGTTTCTTTTACACTGCAAAGTATCACTTGATTGTGTTCTTCTTCTTCTCAACCGCGCCTAAAGCCACCTACTCATCCTCTGTCTAGCTCGTTAGCCTTCCAACCCTTCTACTTCTCATGTAGCTCCACCTTTTCAACTTTCCATTGCTTCCACCCTTCTATCCACCAACCAACTGTACCCACTCTTTCCCCATCTTATCTCTCTGTCCCTGAGCCATCTCAAACTCCTCCTTCACCTTACCCATCCATCCATACAGTTCCTTCACTCCTCCATTACCTAAAACTCCGACTGTAGGACATCCTGTAGAAGTTAGCAGACATTCCTGTAGAAATCCCGAGTTTCCTGTAGGATCGCCTGCAGACATCCTGTAGAAGCCTGCAAGCTCGGTTGCCAAGCACCTGAACGTTGTGGACTTCTGTGGAATGATGTTAGGGATCCCCTGGAACCTCTCCTAGCCCTCTTGACCTTTTCCAAGCCTTCCTCCCTTTGAACTACCCCTGCACAGTCAAGACCTAGTAAGAAGCACAATCACAATAACTCCACCCACTTGGGCAAAAATACAAAAATGAGTTCTTTTCAATGAAAGTAGTCTAAATTCATGCATCTCATCTCACTAGAAGTAATGGCATAATTTTTAGACATTTGCACTCCCACCATTGCATCATAGAGATTAAGCTAGTCAGATTAGGATTTACTAGGGTTTCCACGTTTTGGTTGGCTTTCAGTTCATTCTTGCAAAGTAGGTTAATTTCCTTTGAGATAGCCTTCGTCCATCATTTAGAAAGCTTCTTCTGAGAGCATATAGAAGTTGGCTTGAGCCTTGGCAGACTTGTGCCAGCTGACCAAGTGACAGCTGCGACAAGAGCTAGTACTTGTGCATACAACACCGTCGCTTCCAAGTTTGTTACGAACTACCGGGTTGATAAAATTAGAGATAGGAAGCTCCAGGAGTTGTAGCATTATTGCTACAATACTAGAGCCCACCATCTTTTTGGCGTCGTTGCCGGGGAAGCGTCAGAGTATTAGTAATTGTTTCTTTTCTTCTATTTTCTTACTCTTGCCTTCTGCCAAGTAGTTTATTTCATTTCCATTCTGCAAAAGTAGCATAGACAATTCCTGCTTTCATAGATTAGCATTTCAATTCCGCAGTTTCAATTTTGCAAGCGTAGATTAGCATTTCAATTCTTGAAGCGTAGACTAGCATTTCCATTCCTACAATTTCATTTGAGCAAAGTAGATTAGTACTTTCCTGCTTTCCTTTCAATTCTGCATCTTTATTTCAGTAAGATAGTTAGTTGTAGATCAATCTGTTTCAGTTTTGTAGGTACCAAAGAAGAGAAAAACAACAAAAGCAATCAAAAAAGTCTTTCCATTTCATGCCTCGTAGGAACCGAGATAAGACAGGCAAATTCCTACCCAATACCCCCACCACATCACTGAGTCACCCTTCTCTCTTCTTCGGTGACAGTGATCCAGAAGAACCTATAGGTGAACCTCCTGAGATATACGAAGATCCTATAGCAGAAGAAGAATTAGAGACCATCCCATCTGAAGCTATGGCTGACAATAGAAGAGAAGATGAGAGAATAGAAGGTGCCTTCCCCATCCGAGAGACCAATGGAGAGATGAAAATGAAGAACATTAGCCCCTCCGCTTTACCTCACTTCCATGGATTGACTACTGAAGATCCTGATACCTTCCTGTTTGAGTTTGTTGTCCTTTGTAGAACCTATGACTATACTGAAGATGAGCAGAAGCTGAAACTCTTCCCTTCCACTCTTAAGGATGCAGCATTACGCTGGTTCATGGGCTTACCTGGGAATAGTATCACCACTTGGGCTCAGATGCAGCAAGCTTTCAATACCAAGTACCGGGATTACTGTAGGTCCAAGGAAACCAAGGGAGAAATCTTTCGGATGACTATGGGAAACGATGAGTCCTTAGAGGATTATGAGGAGAGGTTCCAACTTAGTTATAAGCGGGCCAGGTGCACACTTGACCCTGAATCCCTCAAGTTGGTTCTGCTCTGAGGAGTCCCTGAAGACCTCTTAGATACCCTTCACATGTTAGCTGGGGGGGATATTTACGAACTGCCTTATGAGGACATCAAGACTGTGTTTAGAAACCACTCCAGGGCAGCTCGGAAACGAGGTAGAGGAAACCTCCTCTTAGCTGGTGTTCCTTTCTCCAAACATGAGTTTGCAAATCAATTAGAAGATCTTAAGAGTGAGGTGAGACAGACCATTGCCATGCAACTGGACACATTCAGGATCCAGCAGAAGAAGGAAGAAGCTGAGAGAGCCTTGGCTATCTTCTGCCCTAGATGTACAAGGAGACACCCTGAGAACGAATGTCCATTGCATTCAGTTGAAGTGTGTTTCGTTTGTGAGGAGGACCATCCCACAAACCAATGTCCAACCTTACCTGGATTCAAAGCCATGTACCAAGGGACAGAAGCTCCCACTGAACCTCTCTATTTCATCAACCAAAGGAGGCCACAAGGACCTAGACCTTACCAGCAGGGGATGCAAGGGGCACCTCAAGATTATTACAGCCCCAACCAATCGACTCCTATGCCTTCCTGGGGTCCCCCTGCTCATCCTTCCTGGTCTATGCCTCCTCCATGGTCTTATCCACCTCAATACCCTACTCAACCTACTTCTCATTCATATCATTCACATGCCCAGCCACAGCCTCAGTGGAATGCACCTCAGTCGGGGTGGAGGCCCAGTACAACACTCCTCCCGCCATTTTGCCTCCACCACCAGTTCAACCTCAGCCATTACCTCCTACTCCTCCAAGGCAACCTCAAATTCCTGCTCAACCAAACCCGAACCCCAACAATAGACAGGCCCAGTAGGTATACACTGGGGAAACCTCATGCCCTACCTATGCTGTGGATATCTAGGAGATTAATCTTCGATCTGGAAAGACTCTTCCGGATCGCCAACCTCCTCCCCCAGAGGATGAGGAAGATAAACAGAAAAGTGAACCAAAGGCTATTCCACCCTTTCCTGAGAGACTAACAACCACCACACAACCCAACCCAGAGGAGGATGAGCTTCTGGGTGAGCTGAAGCAGTTGTGTGTGAAAATACCACTTCTCCAAGCCATCAAGGATGTGCCAATATACAACAAACTGGTTAGGGAAAATTGTTTCAAACACCCAGGCAGGCGAAAGAGAGATGCTTCAACCATCAATGTCTTGGGACAACTGTCTGACGTTATGTTAGGACAAGTCATCTGCCCAAAGTATCTAGATCCTGGGAGTCCTGTAGTAGATGTCCACATCAATGGCACCATCATACCACACACCTTGATTGATCTGGGGGCTGCCATTAATGTGATGACCAGGGATACCATGCTCAAACTCAATCTTTAGGGTTCCTTGAGGAAGACCTCGACAGTACTGCAACTAGAAGATCGCTCCACTGTGACTCCCGAAGGGATTGTGGAGGATGTCTTGGTCTCTATCGACTCTTGGGAATACCCTGCAGATTTCTTGGTTCTGCAACCCAAGGCAAAGCTTACTGGATATCCTCTCATTTTGGGAAGGCCTTGGTTAGCCACTGCAGATGCTTACATAAGTTTTCGTGCAGGAAACATGACCATCAAAAATGGTCCTATGTCCAAGCAGCTAGTCCTATACCCTCCTGCCCAACCCTCCTTAGAGCATGACTTACCATTGTGGTTGGAGGAAGGGGAAGAGGATGAGGTGTACTCAGCACTTTTGTGCACCCTAGATACCACTAGAAGAGACCCCCCAGCCGAGGATGACTTGATTAAGACCTTGATCCAGAATCCACCTTCCAGTGCACTATCCTTAGAGAAATTGGTGGAGGATGCCCAAGCCAGCACCTTAGTGGATCTTTGTACAACCAACCCTGTCACTCCCAGAGTCAAGAATGTGGAGTTCGGCCCTGGGAGAACGTTAAAGATCAGCTCCTCCCTATCTCCTTCACAGGAAAAGGAGCTGTGTAGCCTGTTGGCTAGTCACCTAGATGCTTTTGCGTGGAGCTATAAGGAGATGAAAGGAGTCCATCCTTCAGTCTGTACCCATCACATATACATCAAAGAGGATTGTAAGCCGGTGAGGCAACCTCAGAGGAGAATGAATCCAGCCCTTAAGGACATTGTCAAGGAAGAATTGCAAAAACTGTTGGATGCCGGATTCATTTACCCCATCTCAGATAGTGAATGGGTGTCCCCTCTGGTATTGGTTCCCAAGAAAAATGGGAAGTGGAGAATCTGTGTGGACTACCGAGAACTGAACAAAGCTACCAAGAAAGACCATTTCCCTCTACCTTTCATAGATCAAGTGTTGGATGGACTGGCAGGAAAGAAGTTCTTCTCTTTCCTGGATGGGTTTAGCGGGTACAACCAAATCCAAATCAGCCCGGAAGACCAAGATAAGACCACCTTCACTTGTCCTTGGGGTACCTTTGCCTACCGAGTTCTTCCCTTTGGGCTATGCAATGCTCCTGCTACCTTCCAGAGAGCTGTCTTGAGCATCTTCTCGGAGCTGGTCCATGATGCAGTGGAAATCTATATGGATGACTTCACTCCTTATGGGGCCAACTTCCAGGAAGCATTGTCCAATCTGGGAAAAGTCCTAACCAAATGCATTGAGATGAACTTGTCCCTTAGTCCTGAAAAATGTGAATTCCTGATGACTGAAGGGACCGTGCTAGGCCATACCATTTCTTGCCAAGGGTTACAGGTGGATCCTAACAAAATTGCTCTCATCAAGAAGGTTCCACCTCCTCAAAAGGTAAGGGATGTTCGAAGTTTCTTAGGATTAGCAGGGTATTACCGGAGATTCATTAAAGACTTCAGCAAGCTAGCCTCGCCATTGTTTGGCATGTTGGCAAAAGATGTGGAGTTTAAATGGACTAACGATTGTCAGAGGGCTTTGAATGAATTGAAGGACAAGTTGGTGTCAGCCCCAATCCTGAGAGGTCCAAACTGGGCCCTACCTTTCCACATCCACACTGATGCCTCGAACAAAGCCATAGGTGCAGCTTTAGGACAAGTTGAGCTGAAACTTCCATATGCCATTTACTTTGTTAGAAAAAACTTGTCCAAAGCCGAGCTGAATTACACTGTAACCGAGAAAGAATTCTTGGCTGTGGTCCATGCACTGAACAAGTTCCGACATTATATCACTGGCTATCAAAAATTTGTACATACAGACCATGCTGCAATTAGATATTTAATGAATAAACCAGATGTGAATTCTCGTATTATTAGATGGTTACTTTTATTGCAGCAGTTTGATTTGACCATTGTTGACAAACCAGGTAAAGAAAATGTTGTTGCTGACTTTTTATCTAGATTGGATTTGTCTGCAGATGAGGATGGAACAGTGGATGACCAGATGCCCGATGAACATCTGTTTGCTATTTCAGTACTCTCTCCATGGTTTGCTGATATAGCAAACTACCTTGTTTCAGCACAGTTCCCTCCGCACCTATCTTCAAGAGAGAAGAGCAGAATCATCAGAAAAAGTGCCTCATTTACTTGGATCGGGGGCAACCTGTTCAAGCTTGGCCTTGATCAGATCTTAAGGCGTTGTGTAAGGGAGGAGGAAGTCTTTGATATCCTCCTCACCTGTCATGATGGGCCTTGTGGAGGACATTTTGCAGCGAAGAGGACTGCCTTCAAAATCCTGCAGGTAGGCTACTATTGGCCCACGCTTCATCAAGATGTCAGAAGATATATCAGCCAATGTGACCAATGCCAAAGAATGGGGAAACCGACTCAAAGGGATGAGATGCCTCTCCAACCTCAAGTGACTCTTGAGCCATTTGAGAAGTGGGGTATGGACTTTGTGGGTCCAATCAACCCTCCTTCGAGGCAAAGGTCTTCCATCATTGTGTGTACTGACTACCTGAAAAAGTGGTCAGAGACCAAAGCAATCAAAGCAGCAACAGAAGAAAAGGTGGTCGAGTTCTTAAGAGAAAACATCTTCTACAAGTTTGGCTACCCAAGAGAGCTGGTCACCGATCAAGGGAGCCAGTTCACATCCAACTTGATTGAAGACCTACTAGCTCATCACAAGATCAAGCATAGGACTTCCACCCCCTATCACCCTCAAGCAAATGGGTAGGTGCAAGTCACCAATAGAGCATTGGAAGGGATCTTGACTAAGGTGGTGAGCAGCAGCAGAAAGGACTGGGCAGATCGCCTGGTTGAGGCCACATGGGCTTACAACACCACCTGGAAGACCACCACCGGCTTCACACCTTATGAGCTGGTCTATGGGAAGAAAGCTTTTCTATCCATTGAATTTGAATACAACACTTTGAGGATGGCAGCTCAGCTGGACCTAGATCTCAGCCATGCACAACAAGAAAGGTTATTGCAGCTGAATGGACTGGATGAGCACCGAATGCAGGCCCTCCTTCACTCGGAAGTGGTTCAACTTCAAAGAAAGGTGTGGCATGACCAACACCTCCATGACAAGGAATTCCAGCCGGGAGATTGGGCCTTGTTGTATGACTCCAGATACAAAGATTTCAAGCGGAAGCTGAGAACTAGATGGCTAGGGCCATATGCAGTGGAAAAATGTCATGACAATGGATCTGTTCTTATTCGGACCATTGATGAGGAAGCCATCCCCATGCTTGTCAATGGTCACCGATTGAAGATCTATAGGAAGCCTCTCTCAAGACAAGAGTTCATCAAAACTATGGAGAAATCCGTATTGGTCATAGAGAAGGGTTTTGCCTCTACTTTGGGCATACCCTGAAAGATTTAAAAAATCTAAATAATAATAATAATAATAATAATAATAATAAATAATAAATATCCTTGGGTGAAAACCTTTCTGAGGCGCCCAAGGCAGGTGGTAGGGGTGAAAACCTCATTGAGGCGCCCCTATTGTCTTTCAAAAAAAAAAGAAAAAAGATTTGAAAAAGATCCTTGAGTGAAAACCTCTCTGAGGCGCTCAGGGCAGATGGCAAGGGTGAAAACCTCATTGAGGCACCCCTGTTATCTTTCAAAAAGAAAGAAAAAAGAAAAAAGAAAAAAAAGGAAAAAAAACAATAAAAAAAAAAAAGACAAGGACAGCAAGTTTATAATGTGAAATTGCATGCAGATTGCAGGTGTTCTATGGAGGAGAGGAAGCCTCTCAACTCAAGGCTAAGGATCCTTATCATGCTATCAGGAGACCTCACCAGCACCTCCTCCAAGAATACTCCTTTTCTCCAAGGTATGTGCACCATTTTATCACGGCTTGAGTCTTCTACAGGAAGATGCAGATTTTCTACAGGAAGCGCAAACTTTCTACAGGAAGCTCTGTATTTCTACAGGAAACTTCCTGTAGAAGTTCAGGATGGGTCAGAACCCATTTTATGAGGAGATCTAACGGCTAAGGATCGGTTTGGATGCATGCAAGCTACTGTTGTCACCCTTGCACACTGTTGTCACCTTGTTCCACCATCCTTGTCGACATGCAATGAAGTTACCTGCACCAGCAAAGTAGATCGATGAGTTATCAAGGAGAAAGCAATTTTTAAGATAAACAAATGCTGAGATCTCATACCATATCCATCCCAGTCATCCAGAAGCTCCGGGAGCGTGATCGTGAGGCGAGATCCTTCGTCGTGCAGCATGCACCCAAGGAGGAAGAACTGTTACAAGACATCCCGCGGGAGTCCTGTAACAGTTAAGCTCGCTAGAGTGGATACCATTCACAGCGCTGACCATATGCAATGAAACGCGGGCGCATGTAGCCAAAGCATCCAATCCATCGCCGGCAGCCTGTAAACATGAACCTCCGGGCTTGTGCAAATTCATCAGCGGCAGATAGATCCACTCATCATCATCCAAAAGCCGAAAAATCGTGTTGCAGCCACGCAGGTAAGTGTCTCGACCCTTCCATCAGATTGCATGAATTTTACTTTGAAATTGTTTGCAAAGTGTGAGGTGAATGGGTTGAGCGGTGGTATGGTCATTTGAATGGCCACGTCGACCAGTTAATGGTCTAGTCGGATGTTTGGGTGGCGACCATGACAAAAGGAATGGGCAGCACACACACGTGAGAGAAATCCCGTCGGGAAAAACGAGTCTAACGAGAATGGCGGCGGCGGATCTGCGGGAGATGATGCGCAGTAAGGGAACTCATAGGTAAATGATGGGATGACGTCGTCCAACGGTCCGGCGGGGACAGCTCACCCCCGCGCCACGGATTCCGCCGATTCAAATCTAATCGGCTAGATTATCAACCTCATGCATTTATCATTCACCGTTTGCGACTCGAGTGATCATCCAGATCCCTCTGCAGTTTGATACTCCGAGCCTTTGGCCATCAGAACGCCTGTGAAGCTACAGAAAGAGCGCAGACCAACTGCAGTATTCCTCGGAAATCGCGCGCTGCTCCTACAGGAAAGCTGCTCCTACAGGAACATTGTTTCTACAGGAAGGCGGGTTCCTTACGTCAAAAGGTGGCAGATAAAAAGCTAACCCTGAACTCTCCATGCAATTGGCTTGTGAAGGTGGCAGAATCATCGTCTACAGTCTGGTCATAGAAAATTGTTGCAATTGTTGTTTGTTGTGCATAAACTGTCATTCTACAGGATGTCATTGTAATTAAACTGTGTTAAGGTCCTCAGAGATAAGTTTCCTGGATTATGTGCATGAAAGAAGCGTAATTCTACGCTCTGTCTCAGTAAGATAAATTTCTTCCGCATTTGCCACCTCTAGTTAAAGCAACAGTTTTTATCATGCCGAGTGGGTTTATTCGACGGGAACCCACTGATTCATCAAAGTTAAGGGAAAACTAGGAGGTGGTGGAGCTCTTCACACGAGCACAATGGATAGCCTTCTGTGACAAATTGCAGGGTTATGATGACAAAGTGGCAGAAGAATTTTTACAAGCTTTGAGGCCGAAATCCAAAACATTGGCCATCGTGAATTTCAGGGGCCTAAGCCTCAAGCTCACCCCGCAATATATCAGTCGAATTACTGAACTTCCAATGGGTTTGCCATGGGATAAGGAAGAAAGGAAGTTAAGCCAACAGGCCAAGAAAGAATTATTTCCCCCAGAGGAGGAATTCTCGGAGGACAAAAATGGTGTGCGTAGAACCAGTTTGCTGCCACCATGGAATGAAGTTAGCCTGTAGATCATGAAGTATATAACCTGTGAAGGCCGTTTTAGCATTGTGTACGGGTATCACTTTAGGTTGCTCACTGAATTGAGGCACCAGATTGATCTCCCTGTAGAAAACAAACTGAGCATCCCTTATTTCCTGCTACAGTCTCTAATTGAGTGTGCCACAAAGTTAAAAGAAGGCATACCAGATCAGGTAGCCCACCATGGATTGATCAAACTTCTCGTGGAGGATGCGCTTCATTCATACAAGGTTCCTCTCTCATGGGAAGCATTCAGGAATTTGACAAGAGATGGAAACATAAGGATGTTGACTGAAGAAAGCGGTTCCTCTAGCAGTGAGGAGAAGGAATCGGTGGCCGTGGGAAAGAAGGAAATAGGCCAGAAGACCCCGACCACAGTGCAGAAGAAAGAGCCAAAGAAGAAGCATGAGAAAAAGGGAGAAAGATGACACACCCATCTTGACAGCAAGAGAACAAAGGTTGCAAGGCAGAGTGGACAAGGCTGAGAAGGTCCACATCAGCATGAGTGCCTCGACAGCGACCGCAACTAAGTCAAAAAGCAAAACCCATGCAGCAAAGCAACCCAAGGCGGCAACACCTGTTTCTACAGGAAAGCCGAAACCGGCTTCTACAGGAAGCCCGAAAGTTACTAAAGCAGGGTCTTCTACAGGAAGCCCGAAAATTGCTGAAACAGGGTCTTCTACAAGAAGCCCTGACAAAGTGAAACCCAAGGAGAAGAAAGCTGATATTCGTGAAAGGGAGGCAGCAGCTGTGCTGGCCACCCTCAGCACGCCACCTAAGCCAAAGGAGAAGAGAAAGAGGGAGACCCCTCTATACTTTAAAGCTCGAAGAAGTGTCAGAATAAAGACGGGCAAGCCACAGCCCCCGTCCAGCAGCCAAATCACTACAGGAGATGCCCCTACTTCACCCAGGGAGAGGTCCCCCTCGAAGATATCGGTCACCTATGAGAGGAGGAGCCCAAAAACAACTACCTGGAAAGGAAAGTTAGACCAATCGACTTCAAAAGCCCGGCTCAAAGTCAAGGAAACAGAGAAGAGGAAAGGAGCGGAACCCTCATCACCACCAAGGGCAGAACAGGCAGAGCAACCAAGAGTAGGAAAGAAAGAGAGTATTCTGGAGCCTAGTTCTCGGCCAAGGACAAGGAGCCAGAGCAAAATTGTTCAAGGATGAGCAAATATTTTAGCTGGGGGGTGATGATGAGCCCCAATTTTTGGTAACAATTTGGGCTCATTTGGCCTACTTACCTCGCTCAACCTTTCATCTTTTATCACTTATGCATAATTTCTTAGTATATTCGTGTTATTTGTAGGAAGAAGGGCAGGCATTATATCTATGTGGCTAATACATGATGATTTCAGGTTTTTTGGCATTAAAGGGAGCAAAGAACACGCAAATGGAGACAAGGAGATAGCCAAGGTGGCATTGCGGGTTTATAGGGAGGTTGTCCATAGTCTTGATGACCTTCCTCGTGATTTCCACCTTAACTCCGAGCTCCAACAACTCTCCCCACCGAGCTAAAAGGCAGCCAACGGATTCTACAGGAACAACAGTTTACAGCAGTTTACTTTTAGTTGGACAGCCAAGCTCCACTAATTGAGGAAGCCAGCTTGGCCCTCATCATGTATAAATATTAAGGCCGTAGCCTTTGATAGGAGCTTTTTGAACTTTTGAACTACTATTGCAATTTCTAAGCACGAGCTACAGCTCGGTTTTTGCTTTTTGTAAGCCAGTTTTGGCATGATGTTAGACTCATGATTATTCAATAAAGGCAGGCAGCTTTGGATTCAATTCTAAGTTTTTAAGGGAGCTATAGCTCTCAGGTTAGGGCCCAACCTAAGAGCAATAGACCTCCTTTTCCTTGTATTGTTACTTGTCTTTCCTTTCAGCACTTCATTTCTTTGTTTTGACATGCATTTGGAAAACACAGTCTGCTGATTTAATTTCTTTAATGTGATTGAGTAGGATTAGTTTATGGTTAAAGTGCTTTCAGCAGCTTAGATTAGAGTAGGAGGATTTTAATTCATCAGAGCTCCAAAAAAGGTTGATAGTGCACTCGCTGCCATCTCTGTTTAGAGATTGGGGGTGTGGGCTGTACCAACCACCAAAAAACGCAGTCTTATACGTTCATGCAAGCTGCAACACAATCATTTCAGTTATAAAACCGTCCATGCATTCTGATCTTGAGCAATACTTCTTCGTTCCAACACCATGCACGATTTCTCTCCACAATTTACATTGCTGTTCGTTGGTTTAATAACACAATTAGAATATGTTGATGGAATTCTTGGTTTTGTGTAAGACATAGAGGATTTGTTTCTTTTACACTGCAAAGCATCACTTGATTGTGTTCTTCTTCTTCTCAACCGCGCCTAGAGCCACCTACTCATCCTCTGTCCAGCTCGTTAGCCTTCCAACCCTTCTACTTCTCACGTAGCTCCACCTTTTCAACTTTCCATTGCTTCCACCCTTCTATCCACCAACCAACTGTACCCACTCTTTCCCCATCTTATCTCTCTGTCCCTGAGCCATCTCAAACTCCTCCTTCACCTTACCCATCCATCCATACAGTTCCTTCACTCCTCCATTACCTAAAACTACGACTGTAGGACATCCTGTAGAAGTTAGCAGACTTCCTGTAGAAATCCTGAGTTTCCTGTAGGATCCCCTGCAGACATCCTGTAGAAGCCTGCAAGCTCGGTTGCCAAGCACCTGAACATTGTGGACTTCTGTGGAATGATGTTAGGGATCCCCTGGAACCTCTCCTAGCCCTCCTGACCTTTTCCAAGCCTTCCTCCCTTTGAACTACCCCTGCACAGTCAAGACCTAGTAAGAAGCACAATCACAATAACTCCACCCACTTGGGCAAAAATACAAAAATGAGTTCTTTTCAATGAAAGTAGTCTAAATTCATGCATCTCATCTCACTAGAAGTAATGGCATCATTTTTAGACATTTGCACTCCCACCATTGCATGATAGAGATTAAGCTAGTCAAATTAGGGTTTACTAGGGTTTCCACATTTTGGTTGGCTTTCAGTTCATTCTTGCAAAGTAGGTTAATTTCCTTTGAGATATCCTTCATCCATCATTTAGAAAGCTTCTTCTGAGAGCATATAGAAGTTGGCTTGAGCCCTGGCGGACTTGTGCCAGCTGACCAAGTGACAGCTGCGACAAGAGCTAGTACTTGTGCATACAGCACCGTCGCTTCCAAGTTTGTTATGAACTATCGGGTTGATAAAATTAGAGATAGGAAGCTCCAGGAGTTGTAGCATTATTGCTACAATACTAGAGCCCACCAATGGTCTATATGTTTTCTAACATGCATCGCACGCCTTGCAATATGACTTGGAATCCTTGTGCATCGTTGGCCACCATAGAACTGTGCACAAAATATTTTGTGCAGACGCCTTTATTGCATAATATCCTGTCACATCCCCTCCATGAGCTTTAGCGAGAATGTTATCCCTCTCAAAATCAAGCACATATCTTCGCAATATTTCATCAGCATCCATCTTATACAAATTTCTTGCAATAACTAAAAAAATTGTCATGCACACTACTAGTTCCATCCATTGCTGACTAGTATACCCTTCTGGTGCCATCCCCGTAGTCAAGAAATGATTATTCCGGCCATCGAATTCCCTTAAAGCTTTTGATGGCCACACTTTCATCCCAAAAGGTTACCTAGCTAGCTACCCTGTCACTTTAAGTGGGAAAACGTTAACAGTGGACATAGAAGTCATAGATAGAAAGCTCAACTATAATCTATTGTTGGGTCGTAGTTGGACTTATGCCATGACTACCATTGTGTCTACTGTCTTTCACATCATCCTACTTCCCTTGTATGGAAAGATATTCACAGTGGACCAGTTGTCCTTTTGCACCCCTGATTACTACCCATTACCTAGCGGATTTGTACCCTTAATGGGTGGTGTACCTGACTCTTACGTCATTATTGGTACTAGTCCATTGAAGGGCTCTTCCCTAATGGGTTGTTTCCCTCTTCCATCACTTGCGGTTCCATAGATGGTCTCTATGGTTTCATCCATTCCTCACGAACCGACCAGTCTTTGGATCCTCCTGGCCCCTTCAAACATTGACACTTATAGAGAACAAATGCCACTGTCACCAGCTGAATTGGCCTACCAAGCCATTCAATCTGCATCCGAATCTCTGGTAACTTTGGTAACAACCAATGGTACCACCTCCCCTCCCATAAACTGTAGAAATTCTCTACAAATCTCCCTCTGAGACCATGTAGAAAATATGTTGTAGGTTAACCCGATAATGCAATATAAATCAAAGAAGAATACTATAACCTAATTATACTATCAATTTGCAAAAGCTTAAAGATCGAGCTGAACAATATAACCAAAAGAAGAAGAATCAAAGCATAATACACATGAAAATACTATGGGGGAATCCTCAGTTAAAAACCCCACTCTATTGTATTATCATATGTCAGGTGGAAATACATAGGAATTATACCAAGTCTTAGCTCTCACAGCTAGCCAACTCTCAGTACAATCCTTACAGATGCTCACAGGCAATCAAGGCTTCTCACTAACCTACCTCTCTGCCCTCCAAGCTCCTATTTCCTTGTGTTGTTTCTCTTGGGTGATCCTCTTGTTACCAAGTGGAAAACTCTCAACCAAGTGGAACATTGATCCTCCAAAACTGCGTAATTCTCAAGGATTAATTCCTTAACTGCATGCATTGTTTTTATCCACATGAAACTAATAGTACACTATCCTTGAACATTAATCTCAATTGGGTCTTTCTCATAATAGACATGCATGAATTTATGATGAGGGAATCTTCAGTTAACTGGAGCAACACTAGTTGGATGCATGCATGCATCAACTGCCTATTAACTCACTTTTAGTTCCTCAAACAATTTGGAACTAATTTAACTGAACTTAACTCAGTAAACTGAGTTAACTAATTACAAATCAAATATAACTCAATCTTTTCTCCTTAATTTAAGGGATAACTCAATCTTATCTCCTTAATTCAAGGGATAGCTCTTGCATGACTTAAGAAAGACTTCTAACTTGAATTTCTCCAACTAATTAATTCAAAATGAATTAATTAATTATTTCCAAGTAGCTTTTAAGACTAAATTCGATTTTAATTCACAACTTAATTCAAGGACAAATTAAATTGGAATATTCTTGTTGCCACATTTCAACACTCCCTCTCAACAAGAAAGGGATTATCTGCCACCCTGATCCTGTCTCTATGGAACTCGAATTTACACTTTGACAATGCCTTTGTAAAAATGTCGACATCTTGCTCCTCTGTCGAAATATACTATAGCAACATGATCCTCCTCGCTACACAGTCTGCAGCTTGCCTTACCTTGTAAAGCCAATGGGAACTCACAAGTGACTTGTTCTCCCGTCTTGGAACCACGTCCCAAACACTATTACGAACAATGGAGTCATACTCCTCCACCATAGCATCAACCCAAATGGGCTGCTGCACTGCTTCCTCAAAGGAATATGGCTCGATATCAACACATTCCCAAGCAAGGGCCATGTATCCAATGTATCTCTTAGGTGACCTCCTTTGTCTGCGCTGAGAAGATGGTGCTCCCACATTCTCTCTCACATCCTTCAACAATTTGTTAGCTTCTCTTGTGCACTTCCATCCACCTCTGGAAGACTTTTCTTGAGTGGATGTCTCCACTTCTAGAACCTCTACATGCGGTTGCTCTGCATCAGTCTTAGGCTCCACCTCCTTAGGAACCAATAGTTCCTCCATAGCCTATAGTTGGAGCTCCCTCTCAACGGAAACTCGCATGGCCTTCTGCTCATCAAACTTGATATCTCTGCGAACCACTTTCCTCCGACTAGTAGGCAAGTATACCCAATAGTTGTGAGGTGTATCAGTGTACCCCACAAGTATCCCCAACTCTACTGTCGGCTCAATCTTATTCTATGCATCCTTTGTCACATGGCAATATATCGATGAGCCAAAGATCCTGAAGTGACCCACATCTGGTCTCTTACCAGAGAAATCTTCCTCTGGTGTCTTCATCCCAAGTATGCGATGTGGGCTTCTATTCTGCAAATAGATCACTGTGTTGCATGCCTCAGCCCACAAGTGAAGTGGTAGGCCTTGGTCATGCAACATTTCCCGTGCTGCCCCTACAATACTTCTGTTCTTCCTCTCGGCCACCCCATTCTACTATGGGTTATGAGGTTCCATCAACTCTCGTTTAATTCCTTCCACTGCACAGAAGTCCTTAAACTCTTGAGAGACATATTCTCCACCATTGTCGCTTCTCAAGGCCTTGATATTCTTCCCTGACTCTTTCTCGACCAAAGCTTTGAACTCACAAAACTTTGTGAAGGTTTGGTCCTTCTTCTGCATGAAATAAATCTAGCATTTACGAGAATAGTCATTAATGAAAATCACAAAATACCTTTTCTTCGTTGTAGATGCCATCAAGAATGGTCCACACACATCAGTATGAACTCACTCTAAGATAGCCTTTGCTTGACTATCTCGATCATGAAAGGAATACTTGGTGTGCTTTCCCAAGGTACAACCTTTTCATGTGTCAACTTGCTCAAGTTTACCTTTGGGAAGTCCTGTAGATATCTACTGCATTATCTTCAAAGCCCCATGATGCAAATGGCCCAACCGCCTGTGCCACAACTCGCTAATGTCTTGGCTTTGCACCAATTGTACTTTCATACTCAATGCTGCACAATCATCTACCTCTAGTTTATAGAGATTCTTCACCCGAATCCCTATCCTCTTGGTCTGACCCGTGGCTATGTGTCTTAGGAACACCTTTACTAAAGACAACATCATAGCCTTTGTCCTCCAACATCGTGACCGATACCAAGTTCTTCTTTAGTCTAGGCACATACATCACATTTGTCGAGGCGAGAGGAGCGGCATGCTCCCTCTGAAAAGAAACCATGCCCACTCCTGGAGCACTATACCTTCTATCACCACCTATCTCTATGCGCATCTTGATTTCTTTCTCCTCCAAGGCACTAAATAAACTTTTATCACCGGTCATGTGGAATGACGCTCCACTGTCAATATACCAGACATAACCCATCATCGATGACACCATGCATGCGATGAGGCTAAAGTCCTTTTCAAATTGAGACGCTAATGTCTCACCTTCCGATCCTTTCGAGGATCCCTTCTTGGGATTCTTCAATGGGCAATTAATCGCATAATGTCCCATCTCGTGACAATTAAAGCATATTACTTTAGACATGTCACCCTTCTTCCCTCCATGAGAAGAACCATAGAACGCCATTTTCCAACCTTGAACTATGATATAAATTCGATTTGCACCTGCAAGCCCGAACTTGAAACTTCAAATTCTCTTCTTTATATACTGTGGACAGCTCTAATACCATGTAGAAATTATCTACCAATCTCGCTCTTCTAAGACCATGTAGAAAATCTGCTGTAGGTTAACTCGATAATGCAATATAAATCAAAGAAGAATAATATAACCTACTTCTACTAACAATTTGCGGAAGCTTATAGATCGAGCTGAAAAATATAACTAGAAGAAGAAGAATCAATGCACAATACACATGAAAATACTTTAGGGAAAGCCTCAGCTAAAAACCCCACTCTATTGTATTATCATATAGGTGGAAATACATAGGAATTATACAAAGCCTTAGCTCTCACAACTATCCATCTCTCAGTACAATCCTCACAGATGCTCATAGGCAATCAAGGTTTCTCACCATCCTTTGTCAATGACCTCCAAGCTCCTATTTCCTTGCGTAGTTTCTCCTAGGTGATCCTCCTGTTATCAAGTGGAAAACTCTCAACCAAGTGGAACACTAATCCTCTGAAACTGTGCAATTGTCAAGGATTAATTCCTTGACTGCATGCATTACTTTTATCCACATGTAACTGATAGTACACTATCCTTGAACATTAATCTCAACTGGGTCTTTCTCAGAATAGACATTCATGAGTTTCTGATGAGGGAATCTTCAGTTAACTGGAGTAGCACTAGTTGGATGCATCCATGCATCAAATGGCTGTTAACTCACTTTTAGTTCCTCAAATAGTTTGCAACTAATTTAACTGGAGTTAACTCAGTAAACTAAGTTAACTAATTACAACTCAAATATAACTCAATCTTATCTCCTTAATTTAATGGATAACTCAATCTTATCTCCTTAATTCAAGGGATAACTCTTTCATGACTTCAGAAAGACTTCTAACTTGAATTTCTCCAACTAATTAATTAAAAATGAATGAATTAATTATTTCCAAGTAGCTGTTAAGACTAAATTCGATTTTAATTCATAATTTAATTCAAGAACAAATTAAATTGGGATATTCTTGTGCCACATTTCAGCATAAATGCTCCTTCTTATGATCTCCTCAATCAAGTCCTACCTTTGAATGAAGCTATTCGAAAGATCATGTGTTTTAAAGAGAGACCTTCGAAGGATTCTCACCATCATGTCTCGATATCTGATTCAGGCACGATGTCCATTCAAATCATGTCGGTTGACACACCTAAAATCGTTCCCTCACCTTATATGACTATCCAAACTTATGATTCAAAAGGTAACATGGGCAATCTTTCCAAGACACTGCTCATCGACATTTCAGTTAAGACAGGGATCATGGAAAATATACATATTGGAGCCAATTGCAATCTTGACGGCATTGCAAGCTTCACCTACCCTTCTAAGGACTGTTGCAATATTTTCCCTTAGTCTTATGAGGAAATGCATGGCATATACCCTTCTATTGTCAAGCATGAGATCAAGAAAGGTCAAGCATTCTTTTTATCGTATTTTTCTTACTCGTTAATCTGAAAAAACCTCGAGTCTCCTTCTTTGGGATCGTTAAACTACCACGAAGAAAGTCAAGCATTCTTTTTATGGTATTTTTCTTGCTTGTTAATTTGAAAAACCTTGAGTCTCCTTCTTTGGGCTCGTTAAACTACTACAAATAGATATGAGAATGATCTTTTTTGGCTTTTTCTTGCTCTTGAACTGAAAATCCTCGAGTTTTTTATCGTCAGGCTTATTAAACACCTACGACAATGGTTTGAGCAACTTTTTTTTGCTCTTTTTCTAGCTCACTAAACTGAAAAAGATTGATTGAGCATTCTTTTTAGGCACCTTTTTCTTGATCATAAAACTGAAAAAACCTTGAGTTCCTTCTTCAGGCTCGTTAAAACCTTATGAAGAAGCTCTGAGCATTCTTTTTAGGAATTTTTCTTGCTCGTTAAATCAAAAAAACCCCGAGTTTTCGCCATCGGGCTTGTTAAAAATTTACAACGATGACATGAGCACTTTCTTTTTTGGGACTATTTCTTGCTCTTAAATCGAAAAATCCCTGATTTTGTCCCTCCTTTGGGCTCGTTAAATCTACGAAGAAGGAAAGAGAAGTTCTTTTACCTCTTTTTCCTTGCTCACTAAACTAAAAATAACCTTCGAGTTTTCTTCATTTGACACGTTAAAATTAGATGAAGGTATATTAATTTTGTTGTCACGTGACTCATTAAAGTTTCACAACGAATATCGAGTTTAGTCCATCTCCTCGTACTCATAACAAAATGAGGCAAACATCTATTGAGAATAGGTTTCTCTTTATCCAGACTCAGTAGATTAGCTCATGGAAAAGGAACCATTTTGGGTATACTATTAAACCTTTGTCGCACCTAGTTAACAACTATGACAAAGGGACCACCTTGGAGTCGTTCTTTATGATCTTTTTAGACTCTTGAAATATGAAAAGACCACTGAGTTGTCTTGTCTGGACTCATTAAATTACACAGATGAGGAATAGAGTCGCTCTTTTTATGATCCTTTTCAGACTCTTAAAACATGAAAAGATTGACGAGTTTGCCTGTCTGGACTCATTAAACTAATCATATAGGGCATAGAGTCACTCTTTTTACGGTCCTTTTCAGACTCTTAAAACATGAAAAGATAGATGAGTTTACCTGTCTGGACTCACTAAACTAATCAGACGGGGAAAGTGGACAATACAATCGTGTTTGATATTTTGAAACAAGTTTTTGGAAGAAATTGCTCCTTGAACATGGCACTCCCTCAGATAAACCTTCCTTGTGACAGCCTCTCAATATGAACCTTACCATCCTATGAGTTTAGCCTATATAGCTCGATGTTCTTGCATCTCTGTATCCTAACGCTCTTTGGTGTTCATGAGTCTAGTGCTGCATGGTTAAAACCATTGTCATGCCTTCTATTGTTCAATTGAAAACCTTTATCTTTTGTTTCCTCCATCAAACCATCAAACATATCCTTTCATCATGTCCTTTGTCGCTTTGACCTAATGCTCAAAAGTTTCCTAAAAAAACAATCATTCTTGTCCCATTTCATGTTGACTGATGTAGGACACATTATTGCCTACCTTTCGACAGGTCTCTTCCTATCAACTTCAACACTCTATCTAGGAAGAAGACCTAGAAACACTTCAGTGCCTTGGTACTTGCAGAAATTAGTGGCAAGTCACCTTATGTTTGGTTAGGGTTTTTCATTATTGGCTCCTGGTTAAACGATTCTACGAGTGTCCGACGACAAAAACATTATTCACACTTGCTATATTGTATTGTGCATCTTGGAGACCATCACCATTATCGGTGGCCATCCTCACGTCTGTTAACGGTCTCCATTATTGACTAGTTATCGGACAATTTCATGCATGTTCGACTTCAATGCCTTTATTCACGTGTATCAATCTATGTTGTTGCGGTGAAGCGGAAATCAAGACCTTGGGTAGAGGCTTGCATCACTCAACCTTATTTCTTCTCCCAAGCTGTGTTTATTGTTTTTTGGAGAAATCTCATCAGAATGATCCTGTTATGAAACATGATCTGCATTGTGCTTATCAATGGCCAGACTCCTCATATCTCTTTATTGAGAAAATAACTTTGACATAGCTACTGAGTGTGGGAATGATCAACTCAGGACATGATTTTAGTTGCTTTTATGTATGTGTTGTATCAGGTTTCTCGTACCACCCAAAGCTCTGATATTCTCTCTCCTTTCTCCAAATAAAAGGACAGTTAAATATAAAGTATTTCGGCCATCATTGCAGCCTCTGATCTCACACTTTAGGGAGCATCTGTTATACAGGAAAATGACCTCCTCGTCAGCTCAGAGGGGAAAGACATGATGACTGAAGGACTGACCAAGTTCACAAGCCCTGTTGTCAAACTAACGCTGTCTAAACACTAGAAACCTGCCTTATAAAGCTTCTTAGCAAGCCTAAGGGTGTGTTATCTCCTAGGGTAACTCTACTTGTTACCTCGGGAAGAGCGTTAGTGACCCTACATCAGTTTCTGTAGGTCAAAGGAGTGAGTTGACTGAGAAATATCCTGAGATTCTCTCCTATGTCATCTCACAAAAGCAAGGAAACATAAAAAATTAGCTTGTTTGAGGAAATTACTAATTCCTAATGGAGTCTACAAATGGGAAAGAGCACAAAACCATGGCAACATCACTTCTCTTTCCTAATGGAACTCATGAAGGACTTGGCAACCCTATCCTTACATGCTATATATGCAAGGCTAGGGCTATTGTGAAAGAGGCCGAATAATTTGAAAGGATTGCCTATTTGACTGTCAAGCAGAGTCTCAAACTAAGGCATTAGAAGAGGTTAAGAAGGGAGAGAGAGAGAAGAGTTGGAGGGGTAAGGGAAGGCTAATACAACAGATGGTTGTAATCACTCTTTCTACATCAATATAAAACCTGCAATTGTGTTGTCCCCTACGTGATGTTGGTAGTATAACTTGTTTATATGTTTATTCAATATCTTTTAGCATGAGTGGCTTAGTTACATGCAACTAGATATATTTTATATGTTCATGCATTGTTTATCAAGGTTTTATGTTGTGATATTACACTTGTCTTTTCTATGTGCAGGTTTTGATTTGGAGTTGACTCAAGGGTCTTCCACCTAGCTACGTTGTGCTCTCCAGCAACACCACACTGAGACTCGAGGTAATAAGTCCTTCTCGATTTCATATTCATTTGTTAAACATAGATATCCATGTATCTTTGTAACAACTGTAGCTAATCTTGATAATTTTTCAACCATGGAATTAAAACCAAAGATTATGACTATAAAAAAACCTTAAGTTTTCAACATATTTCAAGCATGACATTATGTAAAAAATAGATGACTAAAAAAACTTTAAAAATGAACACTTGAATGAAACAATTATTATACCAAGAGTAATTTATTTTTTAAATGTTAAATGTATAGTGGTTTTAAAATCTTAGCATAAGACAACTTGATACATTGCAACAAAAATTTAAAAATCAACTATCAAATAGACATGCAATGTAAGTGAACTCGACCCATTGTAATGAAAACTTAAAGACCAACTATGAAATTGAGACATTGTGGGACAAACTCTATTCATTATAACGAAAATTTTAAAATTGACTATCAAATTGCACATAAAGGGACCAGGTTACTAGTCGAGCATCACCACAGACCTTGCAGAAAAATAAAATAAAATAAAATAAAAAAACAAAATAAATAAAAAAAAAAAAAAAAAAAAAATCCAAAATAATAAATAAATAAAATACAAAATACAAAAGAAAACAAAAATTCAAACATTGAAAAAAATGAAAACAATAAAAAAAACACAAAAATTAAAAAAAAAATAATAACAAGTAATAAAACACGACAAAAAAAATAAAAACATGACAAAAAGAATCAAATATAAAACTATATAAAAATAAAAATACTATACAAAAAAATAATAAATAAATTAGTTTGTAAAAATTAAAAATATAGACAATTTTTTTTTTTTAAATATGAAAAAAAAAATGAGAACTATATTAAAAACAAAAGACATAATTGAAGAAAATAAATAAATAAGTAAATAAACAAACAAATAAAACATCAAAAACTATTATTTTTAAAGTTAAAAAAAAAAAAACCAAAAAAAACAAAAACAAACAAACCTCATAACTAAAAAAAATTAAAATAAATAAATTTAAATTTAAAGAAAAATAAATTGAAAAACAATATTTAAAAAAAACAAATAGATAAATAAAATAAAAAAAATATTAAAAAAAATGATAAAAAAAATATTTAAAAAAATAAAACCAAAAAATTTGGCCTTGGGCGGCCTAGGATGATTCCCAGAATCGACTTGACTACACGACCTAGGCCACCCGGAGCCAAATTGTTTAAATTTTTTTAATTTTTTATTTTTAATTTGATTTTTTATTATTTTTTAAAATTTTTAATTTAATTTAATTATTTTTAATTTTTAATTTAAATTTTATTATTTTTTAAATTGTTTTAATTTTTATTTGCTTTCAATTTTATTTATTTACTTAATTTTATTTTTTTTTAATTATGTGGTTGCTTTTCATGTTTATTTTTAATTGTTTATTTTTTAATTATGTTTTTTTAATATATATATGTGTGTGTGTGTGTGTGTTTTTTCCATTTAATTTTTTTTTTTACAACTTAATTTTGTTTGTTTTCCATTTTTATAGTTTTTTTGGAGTCATTTTTTTATATATATTTTTTATATTTGATTTTTTTGTCATGTTTTATTTTTTATTATTTGATTATATTTATTATTCTGTTTTTGTTTTTACACATTAATTTTGTTTTTGTTTTTTTTATTTATTTATTTTATATAATTTTTATATTTGATTTTTTGTCATGTTTTTATTTTATTTTTATGGTTTATTTCCGACATCAAAATCAATAACATTTAATATCCATACTTAATTCATTAAAAAATCTGAAGTGTAAAAAATAAGCCTTCTAAACAAAAAGGGTTGACGTTGCATCAACACTTTTCAAAATCAAAATGAAAATCATTAACATTTTTAAAAAAATATTCATACTTGATACATAAAAAAATTAAGTGTCAAAAGTAAGCGTCAAAAGTAAGCGTCGAAAGTAAGCGCTTTAAAAAAAATTTGTTGATGTTGCATCAACACTTTTCAAAATCAACAAGAAAATCATTAACATTTGAAAAAAAAGGTTACATAAAAAAATTTAAAGTGTCAAAAATATACTCCAACAAAGAGAATGTGTATTTTAAATAACCAATTTTTAAAATTGGGTACTTCTTTTACTACCTTAAAAAAATGGTTACTGGGTAATTTTCTCATATGATAGATAAGTATGTTTGAATCAAGTGCAATGCCAACAATTGAAATTGCCTCAATTGTCATCATGTATTCACGCAATATCTTTTTAGGTAACAAAACAATACGTTAACCAGATAAATATCATATTTACCTTATCATGATGACCCTTTCATCAAAGTATGTTATTACTTGAGTCCTTTGATATCAATATCCTTCTGCATGTTCCATCTCCATAAATATATTTTTCCATGTATTCATCTTAATCAAAGTGCCCACAGATTGATATTCCTTGGAGTTGTCATTGTTAACTCCCTTTCTTTCTTCTGCAGACTATGCTTGATGTTGATCAACATTGTTATATGCCATGCAATTTTGTGAGAGGGTCTTAATCTCCATTCATTTGAGTGTATGTCAAATTTCCTCTTTCGAGCATCATGTAGCGATATGGAAGATTTTCCAAACACATTCATAACTAAATCTTCCTTAATGACTCTTGTAGATATGAATCATACTCTAGGGAAGAACAACTTCAAAAATGTATACATGTGATTTCATATAATCATCTAGTTGTCCTTTGAACAAGCTTGCTTCTTATGCATGTCAAAGATAAATTTTATTTTCCAAGAAGAGAAAGACTTTCATTATGCCTTTCATACTGTAACTTGACCATTAAAATTCCTTCATCCTTTAGACATGTTGTTTCCAAACTAGATGGAATATATACCAGTCATAATGTTGCTTACAAGAATATTCCATAATGACGATTCTTATAGGACTTTGATGACCCTTCTTTGCAATATGACTACCTCTAACATGATGTTAGAAAATGCTCGGATGAACAAAAATATGCAATATGGTCCCAATTTTCTCATTCCTTTTAAACTATATGATCTTTTCCAAAGAAAATCAAAAAAGTAGATTCTAATCTTTCTTTTATCATGTGCTTCTATCTATGATGCCATGATTTTTAAAAATCAATACTCTTCTAGAGTAATAATGCATACTAATCTACCTTCTACTTAATATAAGAAAGACAAAATTTCATAAAGAACCTAACAGAGATGAGACTTCCTTCAATAATAAAGATCCTTGGGATCTTCTCCTTTTGGCTTCTTCTTGGGTTCTCCCCTTCCTTCAGCTATGTGAGCTTCACTTCTTTCCTTCCTTTTGTTGTTCACTTTAATGTTTGGATAAATCCCATTTAATGTGTCCATACTCATTGCATCCAAAGCATTGAATCTTGGACATATATGTTTTCTTCTTGGACTTTCCAAGCTTCCATTTCCTCAACTTCTTGGTTCTTGCAATGAAGGCTTGAGATCTTTCTTTTGATTTAGTATCATACTTTTCCTTGATCCTAGATTATTCCTAGATACATTGAGCCCATAATTCATCAAAAGGTACAGTATCTTTCTTTGAGTAGATGCTAGTTGTAGAACTACTCCAATCAAGTCGAAAAGCATTTAGTACACATGTAGTCATCTTGGAATCTATAATAGTCTCTCCAAGCCCTTGCAACTAGTCTCTTCTTTGTGAGATCTTCATCACATAGATGGCCATGTCTTCATCCTTTGCTTTCGTTATTCTATATAGTTTATTCCTCAAGGAAATATTTTGACCTTGTGTACTTATAGAGTACAACTTTACCAACTTATCATACATAGCCTTTGATGTCTTCATTCCTCAACAAAGGGAACAAGCTGATATTTTATTGGTTCCACAATAATTATTTGTGCTCTTACTTCCCCCTTCTTGTATTTTTCCAACTCTTGAGTCTTCCCTTTGCTAGGTTCAACTACTTCTCCAAAGACATACTCCCTGACTTCATTCTCTGTGAGTGCCAAATCAATCCTTTTCTTCCATGCTAGGAAATTTGCTGACCTAGCCAACTTATTTCTTTCCTTGCAAAATGTAGCCATGTTATCAGTAGATTGAGGCATTAAAGACAATACAACTCTTACCAAGAGTATTCCTTGATGATGTCTCCAACTATATTGATGCTTTGAAGATCTTCAAGGAGACTTTAAAAATTCCCTAGAATGATGATTTCTAGTATTCTTCAAAAATGGTGTCTTTGAACAACTTCAAAGAGTGCAATATGATACCAAGATTTCTTGATGCTTCCTATTCTTCAATATGATGCACTAGAGAATCTATAACAAGGGCTTTTCCTTCCTTCCTTTGATTATGAGGTCTTGTTCAATGAAGGCTTGATGTAGTATTCCTCCTTCTAGGTCAATAGATCTTCTTTTTCTTTCCTTTTGTCCTTTTTCAAATGATTCCCCTTAACAAACCATTCAAGATGATTCTTTAGTTGAATTTTTCTTGTTCATCTCAGCTCTGATACCATGTTGGAGAATGCAGTAGATGTGAAAATTTCTAACACGAAATTCTACTGGAGTAATTTATTTATTTCTCCTACTTATTTTCCACAATAAGTTATTTACAAAACCCTTCAATAAACATCAAAGTAAATTCTATTGCAGTTGTCACATAATAGCATAGAGAAAAGAATACTGAAATGCAAGCACGAAAATCAATCACATCAACACAATTATTTTTGGACAATGGTCCTCAGAAAAACCCAATGCCGGAAAACTGGTGCAGCAGCTGAGGATTTATTTATTATTCTTCAGCAACAATCTCTTTACAATGAATTATTTGCAAAACATAGAGAAACCTCTAAGAAAACACCTGAGATAATCTTCCTCCGCCCTTTGGAGAAATTCTGACACCCAAGAGAGCCTCCAACCTCCACTGTGTCACCTCTACGTGAGGACTGCGCCCCTTGATGCGCTACCTCTCTAAGTTGTCCCTCTACATTGTCCTTATGATGCACTGCATCCCCTCCTCCTTAGTGCCCAACTGATGTTGATACTTTCATCTTCTTCACCTTGCAACTCTCCCTCTAAAATCAAACTCTTACTCCTTGAGAATCGATTTCCCTCGGGATACTGAGTATTTTCTCGGTGTGTCTCAAAATGACTCTCATGTCTTCCTTTATACTTTTCCTGTTGAGATATCAATGGTTGTGATCTAATCTCTAATAAACTGATAAGATTAAGTTAGACTTGATCCTCATCCCTTATAAGCTTCTCACCCATATTTTCATTAATACCCATTAATATTTTAATTTTCCTAAGTTTAGACTTAGGAACCCCATTAAAAATATTAATTAGTTTAATAAAATACAATCCAGGTGGAATTTCTCCAAACGATTTCTGGGTCTTGGATATCTCATGTGATCTAGCCCCTCCACAAAATTTTGGAGTTAGATCAAATCCAATGCCACCCAAAAATAAACATTAGGGAAGCTATTAGTTCAAATTCCCCTTAACCTTAATAATTATTTATGAGTTGTTAGTTATCTTCTTATGTCCCTTTATTAAATATTTTCATCAAAGAATTATTAAGAGCAAAAACAATAAATACATTGGACACAAAAATTAAGCTCCAAGCCAGGGTAAAACCACTCTAAGGGGAAATATGGAAATAATCTCTTCTCTTCTTATAAAATCTATTTCAAATGAGAAAACTAAGACCTAAACCCTAGACCAAGTTATTCTCCAAGCACCAATTCATCCCTCAAGGAATCCATTTCAATTAGGTTAGAGATCAACCAAATCAACGAGGATTAATTATGCTTCAAGGAGCTTCCAACTACAAACTTCGATCCCTAGCTTTGACCTACAATTTTCAGCCTTCCAGAAGTTGCATAAAACCTAACCTACACACGTGTGAGAGAATAGAGCCCAAAAGCAAACTTTCTTTCTTCTTCTAGGTTTCTCCTTGCTTCTTACACCTTTTCTCTTGATTTCTCCTTTTTCCTATCTTTAGATTGAACTTCTTCTTTAGAGAGATTGAATTGATGTTAAATGATGTTGATGGTTCTTCTATTTATACACATCTGTGGGGTTTGAATACCCTCGTTTAGGCCGACGTATCACTACTACAATCGACTTGTGCTTGTAGGCTCATAGAAATTTGTAGACTCAAAATCAATATCTTTTACATGTTACAACTTGCTCGATAGGGTCTTATAAATTTTACAAGGCCTCTCTTGACTCAAGAAAAATATTATTATGACATGAAAAACCCTAGAATCATGAAGAACATGCCTGATCTAGATGACCATCAAAATGGAGCATGAAACCCATGCTTAATATAATATTTTTCTTTCATTTCTTCCTTGTAACATAAGATATACATAATGATTTGAATACATTGACAATTATGAAGACCAAAACTAGTTATATTTTCCAACATGCCGCAATTAGTTTGGTGAAGGAGGGATACATGACTCTACTCTTCTAGTCTCAAGTTCCCCGAAAGTTTAACACTTGGAAAAAAAATATGGAAAGCTAATGTCAATCCAAAGGTAAAATCTTTTTTCTAGCTTCTTTCTGATAGAAAAATTTTGATAGATGAGAACTCAAGAAAGAGAGGCATTCATGGCCCCTTTGGGTGTCCTCTTTGCTTGCATCAAGCAGAAAACACCTCGTGTACCTTTCTACATTGTGAATATACTAGAGTAGTTTGGATGGAGGCAATTGCCCCACTCTCCAGTAGAAAGGAATGACACTCTAATTTTCAATTATTCTTCTCTTCCTAGACCAAAAATTATTCTAGAAGCTTTTTGAAGAAACATCTCTTCAAAAATGATTGGGAAGCTCTCTCAAAATTTGTATGCTGGAAAGTATGGTTAATAAGGAATAATGCAATCTTTAATAACATGAATACTCCTTCCCATAACACATTCATGAAAGAAATATCATTGTGTGTTGAGTTTGGAGCTCAAAAGATAAGCTAGAACTCTTCTCAACAAACCTTAAACCAAATGGAATGGGATTGGATTAAAAGTTTATAGTTTTGGACAACTTTTCCCAAAACATAGGATGTTGCTAGCTTGAAATAAATAAAATATGGATGTTAAGACTGACAGAGGTAGAATTAGGAGCGTGGAAGAGCTTGCAACAATGATGAATTCTCTATTTTTATGGGGCATGCAAATGGAACCTAGGGCTTGTAGGCGGGGGACAAGTACTCTATGACCCTGAGGAGGAAAAAGTGTTCAAGTACTCATGGGTTCTTGGTCATAGACAAATAATCAATAAGAGATATATGGTCTTTACCAAGGAATTTTATTAGCCAAAGATAAATAGGTGGACACACTTATGGTTATGGGAGATTCTCTCCTAATCTTGCATCATCTTGTCAAAGGGCTTGCTCCTGAAGGAGAAATATATGGAAAACATCATGAAAAGAATCAGTAAAATTGCAAAAGCATCCCATCCAACGCATGTTTCTATGTGCTAAGAGACTTGAACAAAGAAGCAGTTCCCTGTCCTAAGAGACTTAAAATTACATACTAAAACTTTGAAAAATATAAAACCCTAAAATTTGAGAACATTTCATCTAGTTATATCTAGTTAGTCTCCGCTCTCGCTAAATCATAAGTTTCTTGTATATATGGCTTGTGAGTTGTTAGATATACTCTTGGTGCTATATTGACAACCACAAAATTAACCGAATTAATCCAAGAAATTACTAATTTACCATAACTTAAAAATAATAATAATAATACAATGGCAAATTTGTTAACTTAAAAATTGCTAGTTTTTGAGACGTTTCCAGACCCAAACCAACAAGTGTGGTTCATAGTCAGGACAAGATGCCATCAAGTTAAATAGAAAGACTGATCATTCCAACAGCTAAAAAGAAAAAAAATAGCTAAACCAACAATTAAGAAAAAAATAATTAATTAATTTATTTATTTATTTAAAAATTAACTAAAAATTATTTTATCTATATTTATATATAAACATATTTATTTATATATAATGTTTAATTAAATAAAACCTAAAAATATATATTAGTAAAATTTATATACCTAAACAAAAGAATTAAATCTCATAAATAGTACCATCGTAATCGAATGCCAAGTTTTACTGTCGTTTCAGTGAAGTTCTGAAAGGAATTTTGTTCCGAGAGAGTTGCTAGTTCAACGTTTCCTCTTTTCTCGGGTCAAGTCGAGGGGTCCATTCTTTTTTTAAGGTATGAATACCACAAAATTTAAATTAACTTTTGGAATTTAAATTAAATTTAAATCGATAGACCGTCATTTTCACTTTTTCTAAATTTTCGTTGTGTTACAATTTTTTTTATATTCTTATTTTTTATACAAAATTTCAATTAACTTTTGGAATGATTTTCTGCCATATCCTCACATATCCTCACACTGAATCAAATCAAGTCAATACACCGCAAATTTCGCGTTCCCTAAATTTCTCATTCCATTACAATTTTCCAATTTAAATGATTTTTTATATTATTCATTTTTGTTCGTACCCGCAACTTTATACGGCAAATCTTATTGCATCCACTATCTTTTCTTTTCCTGCTCCATTCCTCTATTTGTTTATTTCCACATACCTATAATTTCGGGTTCCCTACTCCCTTTTCCACGTCAAGTCAAAAGGTTTTCTATCGAGTGATCACAATTTCAATAATGTCCGGATTTTCCGGTCACCACTTGGTACACGTTTTTGTATTTTAGTTTAACAAAATTTCAGTGAACTACCTAAAGATTTCCCTGTTCAAAGTTACCGCTATTCCCAATCAAATCGAAAGCCCTCTTTTTCCTCCCTTGTCTTTCGAAATCCGTAAAATTGAATTTTTTTTAAAAATGAATTTTTTTATAAATGATTTTATTTAAAATGGATATTTTTTTTGAGTTGTTTCTAGTTTGTACTTTTGGGTGTTGGAATTTTAAGGAAAATTTTGAAGTGAAATTTTAATTTGTGTTATTTAAAAATTGAATTTTTTTATACATGAATGGTACAAAATTTTATTTAAATTGGATATTTTTTTAGTTGTTTTTAGATTTGAATTTTTGTACTTTTTGGTGCTGGAATTCCACCGAAAATTTTCAGGCGAAATCTTAATTTGTGTTATTTTAACTATTTTTTTCACTATATATATGGATTCAGCACCCTCAAAAACTTTTATAGAACCTAGATTGTGCAGAGGTTACCCATAATCATATGATTTCAATAAATTCTTGTGATGTTTTAGAGAAATTAGGCAAAAAAAAAACCATCAAAAACACTTCCAAAAAATTTCACATAAAACAACTCAATTTTTTATACATAGATGACACAAAATTCCACTTAACTTTTAGAAAAAAATTGCAGTTTACCACACTGAATCAAGTCAATACACCGTAATTTTCACTTTCCCTGAATTTTCTCATTCCATTGCAATTTTCCAATTTAAATGATTTTTATATTCTTCATTTTTGTCCGGATCGCTATCCAGCGCGACAGCCAATAACTCACATAACGTGTGCCTATGGAACGGAATCTCATGCAAGCCAAACACAAAACACGAATTTGATCCCTATGTCCAACATGTCGCATAACATGTGTATCATAGTCTTGAGTGCAACCAGACCAATAACATACTAATTCATGGGATTGCATGCGTGCACACAATGACATCCATGCTCCTGAACACCCGTGCATGTGATCAACAACACTACTCACCATGTTTTCTCTGTGACAGCTGTTGGGATGGGTCTATAACCTGTATGGGCACAATTTCATCAATTTGTGTATGTTGCGCCTCCTACCATACATGTCCTTGCTGCTCTTCCTTTCTCTCCTCTACGCAACTCCTGTTCTTCCCTGAGTTTCCGCTTCAACTCCTGCAACTCTTTTTCTATTTCCTTCATCCTCTATTTGTCTCTTTGCCTTTGTGTGATGCTCTTGTCGTGATGTCGCCTCTTAGCCTCAATCTCCAAAGCTTATTTCATCACGAGTGTATCTACTTTGAACTTGCAGCTTTGCTCGCCTCTGCGCTGTCAACAACCTTCTTCTTACCTTGGTTATGCATATGTTTGCTACCTTCTGCTGCTTCTCATGGTGTTTCTCTTTGCGATGCCACTGCCATTTCATCTTGATATCCTTGTCTATGAACAACTTGGTGTCTTCATAGATAGACAAACTCATAGACACTCGTTCAATTGCATCTCCAATTGCGCTCTCAACGGTGTGCTTTGACCCTGCTCTCTAGGAGGCCATTGTACCTGTGCTGCTGAGAGGCAAACGAACACCTATGATACCTAGAGAAAGAGAAACACTCATAGCAAGAAATATGTTAGTTGAAAACCAAAACAAAATGGAGGACCGACATGCCACATACCTGTGTGACTAACTGTGAAGATTGCGCAATTTTCACAGGGAGGCTGGGAGACTGATTACCAAAACTGTGCAAGGAACAGTATGGGCTATCAGGAGGCTGACTGACTATTGGAATTGTGCAATGCATAGTCTAGCCTGGCCTATTGAGGACTGAAACTCGACTGAAGCATATGTACTTGACAGTGCAAGACATGCTGCTAGAGATGGTCGGTAGAGAGGCTACAAAACAAAGTTAAGGCAAAATTTTGGAGCGTGGTTGTAGTCACTACAACACTTGGCGACACAATGGTAGAACTTCAGCTCTCTGAATGGATGTTGTTTCATGAAAAGAAAGTGTAACTCCTTCAGAGGTATTGTTCAATTTTTTGATCATCTTGGTTTCCACACTAACTTGATTAAAAGATGTGTAGAAATTCTGCAAATTCTCTACAAATCTACCTCTAAGATCATGTAGAAAATCTGACTGTAGATTGACTCGATAATGCAATATACCAAAGCAAAATACTACAATCTACTTCTATTATCAATTTTCTTTGCGGAAGCTTAAATATCTAGCTGAAACAGATCTGAACACATATAACCATAAGAAGAAGAATCAATGCACATGAAACACAGAAAATACTCAGGGGAAAGCCTCAGCTAAAAACCCCACTATCTGTATTATCATACAAGGTGGAAATATCTCAGAATTACACAAATCCTTAGCTCTCACAGCTAGCCAGCTCTCAGTACAATCCTCCAAGATGCTCATAGGTAAACAAGGCTTCTCACAAACCTTCTTCTTTGCCCTCCAAGCCTCCTATTTCCTTGTGCAATTTTCCTTGGGTGATCCAACTGTTACCAAGTGTAACATTGATCACTCACACTGATCTCACACCCTGTAAAACTATGCAATCCTCAAGGAAACTCTACCTTGACTGCATGGATGAGTTTCTTTTATAGGAAAACACATGCAACTGATAGTAACATGTCCTTGATATTTAGCTCAACTGGGTCTTTCTCTGAAAAGACATGCATGAGATATTTATGAGAGAATCTTCAGTTATCTGGAGTACATGTATGCATGAATTAACTGACTGAACTCACAATTAGTTCCTCAAACTGTTTGGAACTAATTTAATTGGACTTAACTCAGTAAATTGAGCTAACTAATTACAACTCAAATACAACTCATCCTTATCTCCTTAATTAAGGGATAATCTCCTTAATTTAAGGGATAACTGTTGCATGACTTCACAAAGACTTCTAGCTTGAATTTCTCTAACTAATTAATCCAAGATGAATGAATTAATTATTTCCAAGCAGCTGGTGAGACTAAATTCAAATTTTAATTCACAATTTTAATTCAAGGACAAATTAAAATTGGAATATTCTGGATTCTATTTTTATCATTTCTTGTTGTTATTTTCAACATGTAGCGCCTGCCATGCTCTTGGTCGATCAACACACATTCCAAGCTGAGTCAACACAGTTGTTTCGATTGGGGATGAGGGGTATATTGGTGTAGAAAAAATATGATAGTTAGAGTTTAAGTTTCATCTCTGGTGTTGCTCCGCTGCCAGCAGGCCTGGACAGTACCCTGCCGGAGTCATGCAGGAACATAAGCATTGCTCCACTACCAACGAGCCTGGTCAATGCCCCGATAGAGTTACTTGCATCACCTCTCTGCACAGGAAGCCTTTCTCTTCTTTTTCCTTATTCATTTTTCATTTTTCAAAATTTTTCACTTTTTCATTTTTCATTTTTCAGTTTTTCATAACTGTGCATAGCACTTATTGCACTCGTTCATTTCAGAGGCGGAAGAGGGATCCTGACTTATTGAGAGAAGAAGAGGTTGTTCATTCAGAGAATGATTTTGTATATACCTCTAACATACATGTTAAGGCTTCCCCCCCCCCCCCACCTTACTCTACTTGACTGAGCTGGCAAGGGTTAACCCCAAAACAACCGACTAGAGTAGGCGATATTAGTTAGCGCGTGAGCATTGTGTTTTTATCAAGGTTCACTTCAAAAAGAACGTATTTTCCATTGGTGTATCATCGACTAAAGACAACAAGTTCTTCATACAGAGACAGGATGACAGATAACCAAGTATTGATAATTGCACAAGTCCTCTTGTACTTTACCCAACTTGTTTCAAGAGTCGCACACGGTTCATGTGAAACTAACCTACGAACATAAACAAGCAACAAACAACAAAGGAGCGAAGAGAAGAAGCCAATGCGAAAGCAAAGGGAGTAAGCAAACAAACAAGCAGGAAAAAAAACAAACAATAAAGAAAACATACATGCAAGAAAACCAACAAGAATCAAACACTACTCCTACTCCTAAGCTTACAGTGCATGGGTCTGCTCACGTGAAGTGATACTTCGAATGCAGCCACTAGCGCATTGGTTAACCCATGTTGGTGAAGGCCCGGTTCACGAATAGTACAGTCACACAAACCAACAAACATGAAGGATATATCGATGAAGAAAAACACACTCTGGTTTTAAATGCATCCACAAAAAAAGAAAGTGAAAGTGCATGACATGCACTCTGTGGAATTTCCATGGTGTTGTGATACACTGCGTGCAATGTTAAGCATACACATTCTCTTGGCTATGACATGAGAGAAAACATGAGAAAGTTAGACCACTTACATTGTGCAGGTGTGCTTGCTGTGTAATATTCCTCCATTGCAAGAGCGATGGGATCATGTGATTCGAGTGGAGGAAGAAAAATCTGGGTGTTTGGTTGATCTTCAATGTGAAGCAGAGAGTGATGAGGAGCCTTGCATGTTTCAACAATTTCTTGATAGGAAGTGAAACCAACTTCAGCACAGTGAGGGTTTGACATAACCATTAGCTCGGGCTGAAGTGCCTCGATAGCCTGCGGAGTTTTGACTTCGTCGATAGGTAGATCATCGGAGACCGGTGGCCTAGACATATTAACAATGATTGAATCAACATCGTGACCAAATGAAGAAGTACAGAGATCACAACAACAACGATAAGAAAATTCGGGATGTTCGTAGACATACTCATGATTTGATGAATCGTGAAAAGGGGTATATGAGAAGCAAGGATGTTCACCCTCTGTCTTTTCAGATATGATAGATGACAGATTGGACAGATTTTCAGAGGAAGATGTGTCCTCTCCCCAATGTAATGAGAGACTAACATCCGATGTGTCTTGTGAACGATCGGAAGTAAGTCATCCTTCACCACTAGTTCTACTTTAGATTCCCAGACACACACATCATGAATGATAGCGTAGCCTGGCTGCACAATACCAATTCCGTCCACAACTTGATCCTTGTTCACAATAAGTGTGGAGTCTGTAACGGAAGAACAAAAGACAGTACAATCTGGAGGATCAATGGAACATGGCGACGAAAGTTGAGGGAATGAATCCATGTGACAACAGTAGGCTTGCAAGACAAATCTATGCAGATATCAAGAGCAGGTGGGGTGGGAGGATATGACCATTCAGCAAATGTGTGTGCATGTTCTCCCACATCACTCTATGGTGGTGGAGTTGTTCGATGAGGTGATGGCGAACAATCACTTGCGATAAAAATTGTGCCTGCCTGTGATATGCTAAGCAGGGTTCGAATGATTTCAATAATTGCTAATTTTTGGATATGTGAAGATACTCAAATCTTCCATCGAGAAATCCCAATCAATTTCATCCTCGGGAAATCGGTATGGAAGATTACAAAAGTGCATGTAAAATTGTTCAACAGATTCATCGGGTGTTTTCCGTAATTTCAGAATTTCTTTATTAAGTGCTTTATGGTCAAAATGATTGAAAGCACGGTCTATCTTTGCGACTATATGAAAAAGAGAATGAATAGATTTTTCGGGAAACATGGCACACCAATGCATTGGGTGCCCTTGAAGCGTGTACGCAAGCAACATGCACGTCATGTAATCTTCAAAGATTTCATGTCTTTCACATGAGCCTACAACGTTGACCGCGTGTCTGACCAAGGCTACTTGGCCTCCACCATCGTATGTTTTATGTGACAAGTTATTCCATAGCTCTTCCGAGATTTCAAAGTCGTTTCCATAAGACATACACTTCGGAAGACAAACTTTGTAGTCAATCATGATAAGTATGCAAAGATTCAAAATAGATTGTGAGGACTCAGCTTGTCATATGACCCTCCTAGCGCCAAAATGTTGATGGTGTTGGACTCGCCAACATGTCATGGGATCTCCCTGGTAAGAAGTCCCAACTAGACCTCATATTGTTTGGTGTAGGAGTCCCAGCAGTGGGTCGTACGGTATTGCCTTGAACACAGTTGCACGCAGAGGTATGTAGGATGTCCTTATTGGTAGCAAGGGTGTGATCAGCGCAGAAAGCCAAGGAAGGTGCATGAAGGGTTCTAACACACGGAAATGGGAATGAGTGCACCCCTTAGAAACTTGTGGAAACACGCAGCTTGAAAGGGAACACATGAGAAAAGATGCATCACAAGCTAGAAGGCAGGGAATCCAACGATCCAAAGTGAATGGTTAAACCAACAACACATCTCAGTAATATTCATACATACATATATAGAAAGATTCCATACATACATGCGTAAGAAAACAACTACATATATTATTAGAGTAACCAATATAGCTCAAATACAATAACACAATATGCATGAAACATGTTGGCTTTGTTATATTAAGAGTGAAAGATCCAATCATACAATACAATGATGACCAACCACTAGTTCCGAAAGCGGAATGTTACAGTCATTTCTGCTTGTTCTTCCAAAGAGATGTACTAACTCTGCACTGTGAAGAAGAAAAGGCACATTACAATACACTCCAAGCTTTCTACAAGTTACACCTATATGAATCTTGTCTCCCAAAAAGCACGTACAATGAGTTATGAGGTTCTATAAATAGCAAAGGGTGGGGTGACCCATGACATTCCCCTTTGTGACTCTTCACCTGCCCTCATGACTCTTCAACTACTAGATGACTGTTACATTCTACTATCGAAACATGTTCTTTCACTTTTACAAGATGTTACATTACAATCTGCACATGTACCCATGTGAGACAAAATAGGCTTGAGTAAGCCATGCAACACATCACTAAGACTCAGACAACTGTGGGAAGACCAACTCTTCGACATCCTCACAATGATCGACTGTAGCGAATCGATGCCAGGCTTGGTAGCCCGTGATGGTGTCTGTGTACTATGTGGTGACATCCTTTTGGAAGAAAACTCTTGCCTCCTTTGCATCCTAGTACACTAATTTGGCTCATTTGTCCAACTCGTCTTATAACATGTGCATCATAGTCTTGAGTGCAACGGGACCAACAACATATTAATGCATAGTGTCTGCGCTGATCTTCAAGTCTGTGCTAGTGGTTATGCACCTCAACTTATCGAAGTACATGCCCAGCTCCAGTCGGACTTGGTTCTTTGTCTTCGCCTCGGTGAGTGTGCCCATGGATGGGATCGCATGCGTGCACACAATGACATCCATGCTCTTGAACACCTGTGCATGTGATCAACAATACTGCTCACCCTATCTGCTATGTGCCAACTACTCGAATGGGTCTATAACATGTATGGGCACAGTTTCATCAATCTATGTGTGTTGTGCCTCTTACTGTACCTATTCCTATTGCGCTTCCTTTCTCTCCTCTGCGCAACTCCTGTTCTTCCTTGAGTTTTCGTTTCAACTACTGCAACTCTTGTTCTTCCCTGAGTTTTTGCTTCAACTCCTGCAACTCCTTCTCTGTTTCCTTCATCCTATGTTTGTCTCTTTGCCTTTGCATGATCCTCTTGTCATGTTGTCACCTCTTAGCCTCAATCTCCAAAGCTACTTTCATCAGGAGTGGATCTACTTTGAACTTGCAGCTTTGTTCTGCCTCTGCGATGTCAACAACCTTCCTCTTGCCTTGGTCATGCTCAAGTCTGCTACCTTATGCTACTTCTGATGGTGCTTCTCTCTGTGATCCCGCTGCCATTTCATCTTGATATCCTTGTCTATGAACAACTTGGTGTCTTCATAGATAGGGAAGATCATAGATACTCACTCAACTGCATCTCCAGTTGCGCTCTCAACGGTGTCCTTTGACCCTGCTCTCTGGGAGGCCATTGTACCTATACTACTGAGAGGCAGACAAACACCTATGATACCTAGAGACATAGAAACACTCATGGCAAGAGATATGTTAGTTTAAAACCAAAACAAAATGCTGGACCGACATGCAACATACTTGTGTGACTGATTGTGAAGATTGTGAAATTTTCACCGAGAGGCTGCGAGACTGACTTCCAAAATTGCGCAAGGCACACTCTGGGCTGTCAGGAGGCTGATTGACTGCTCGAACTGCGTAATTCCCAGTGCAGCATGGCCTACTGAGGATTGAAACTGCGTAATGCGCAATTTTAGTTAGTAGTGACATGCAAACCAGCAAACTACATTGTGCAATTTCTGGTGCCAGCAAGGCACTGCCTTCGAGAATTGTGGAATGTAAGCCTGGAGCCCAGTGTTGGGCCAGATTTGCACAATTTCTGGAGGGAAGGAAAAGACTTCACTTCCAGAAATGCACATTTACTAGCTGGGCAAGGCAAAGTCTGGGCCAAGGCAACCTAGACCCACCGACGAGCGACTGAAAGATGAGAAGTCTGAATGCATGTTGAATCTGAGTGCAAACAAGAGTGACTGATCATGTATACAAATAGTGAGTGCAAGAATCAGAAAATGGTAAATCCTGCATGTGTGTGAAGCAAGTCACCGCAGCAGTGACCATGAGTGCAGAACAATGTCATGCATGCAACAGCAGTGCGATGCAATGAAAAACTAAAACAATGCTTCTACAAGCTAACATGCATCAAAATGACAACAAGTGTTCATCGAAACCAAGTAGAAAGCACTTACACAAAGTGAAATGTAGAAAGCGATAGAAACGTAGCAAAAGATATGTAATGCAGACCTACCCTAAAAAAGATGAACTGAATGTGCCGAAGACTCCTAGATGCGATGTGAGATGTCAGAGCTGCAAGACTGATGTGAGGAATGAGCTCTGTTGCATCCAAAAAATGATTTTTTGATAAGATAGAGGTTATGACCTGCATGCCACAATGTTACCGGGAATAGTGTCTGTGCAGAGCTGCTAATCCCACTAAGGCTGGTAGCTACCTTAGAAACAAACAAACTAAAACTACTTTCGTTTTCCTTTATGAGAAATAGATGAGAGAAGAATAAAGGAGACCAACCTTTGTCTTGCGCTTGGTTCCTTGTTTGATTCCTTTCCCTCCTGGTAGATCTTTGCCACTCGCTTCCTTGTCTATCCAGCTTCACAGGGCACCTGTAGAATCAAAGCAGCATAATACTATCCAAGAACATAGATCTATTATCATAAATAATGTAGGATCAGATGTACATTGACCACACAAGTGCATAAAACATCAATCATACAAGAATGTGGAGGAAAACTTGAATAGCTTTATTGATAATCAAGAAAGAGCCAAGAGAATTACAACCAATTGTTCTGACCCAGCATCATCCTCTCAGCAAGAAGCCCTTCTTCACCTCATGAAAAGCTTAGATCACCCAACACTATGATATTGCACCAAGAAACCAGCAGCACTTCCTCACAAGATACAAAATTCCAGTCTCTGGATCTCTGGGATGAGGGATCCATATATAGATGTTTGCAAGGGGGGTGAGTCAGCTTTTGAGATTTGATTAGTGGCTTCTCTCTGATAGTTCTTGATTCCACTTGGAGATTGATGATCTCTTACTCATCCCTGGGCAAATGCAGAGAGGCAAGTGTCACAGGAGAAGTTTCTGGAAGATTCCATGCTTCTCCACCTTGCAGTTGACCCTGCCATTTGTCCACTCTCACCCATCGCACCCCATAGAAGGGATTTTCAACATGCATTGCACCTACTGAGTGTACTTAGGTGGGATGCAACGCACTTTGACCGTGGAGCAGGTGAAATGATCCAGTTTTGACCAGTTCTGAGTAGTTTTTCATGGAGAACTTCTGGGAGAAGCTGTAATCAGTTGACCTTGTTCTTTTAGGGGTTGGAACAACATCTTTAGGGACTTAGGAGCCCTTAGTTTATGGAAATTTATGATTGGGGTTGCAGTGCCCAAAAATGTCTATAACAGTTGCCCCCTAAAGCATGAGGTCGTTAATTTTTTTATGTCGGGTGAAATGCTTTATCATGAGGATCCGAAGTTTTTCAAGCTGGAAAGGTGACCTGTAATAAGATACAATACAATACATTATCTTCATAATATTTTCATGATCTAGCTGAGGCGGGCATTTCCCATGCTCAGCTTTATAAATTCATTCTCATGTACATAGGACAGACAATCGTCTGAGTGTAGACTGATGATTCCGGTAGAGCCATCATCCCTTAGATTGGATGATTATCTGTGCAGCAATGATGTACATTTGATGTTTTTATTTTCCTGAATATATATCGCAGCCCGGATGGATGAAACTAGATCCGGGGTCTTCAATCTCATTTGATCTTCACTCAAATTACAAGTCAATCCATGTGAGAAATGTTCTGGAGTCGAACATGGAAAGACATCGCTTGATTACCAACCAATGATGTAAGTTGTTAACAGGCGCGAGAGGAATCACCGATAATGATGATGACCCTCAAGGTACTACAGTACAATTCACGTGGTGTGAATAAGGGACTTGGCGTCGAACACCACACAAAATCTTTCGGTCGAAGGCCATTGATGTAAACCTGTCGCCGGAAGTGAGAAACTTGCCATTGAGGCATGCAAGCTTCAAAGCACTGAAAGGGTTGTTCCTAGATCGGCTTCTTGGATGATGAGTTGATGTCGACAAGAAGCGATCCATCATAGGAGGGCCTTAGTGAATCCCACCTCAATGACACAGAACGGAGCAAATGATTTTAATGGAGGTGAAAACAATCTGATGACATAAGGTTCAGGGTGGCGGTCATGAAAGGATGGAGCGTGAATGTATTGCAGTGGGTGAGACACAGGTGAATTCTCTGAGCGACTTCTCTTGAACATACCGGCGACACTGAAATGATGGATTGGTAGCATTAACCCCAAATATGGATGGTATGACGGAACCATGGTGATATGACCGGTGAATGGAACAACCCAACCCGACTAGGATGCGGTGTGAAAGTGTCATGTTCAAGAGCGACTTGCTACCAATGAAGTTTCTTCAAGTTTTCTTCCCAATTTTTCCCCAGTCATTGCTGACCAGTACCTCTTTATTTTTGTCAAGCTTGAGGAGGATAACATATGCTTGTTCTATAATTTTCCCTTCGGGAAAACCCATCGCTATGTTTTAACGAGCCTAGCGATAGTGAAACTCGTTCTTGTCTGTTATGGACAAGTTTGTCGCTATTCGGTTTTAACGAGTTTAACGAAAAAGATAACTCGGTCCTTTTCAATTTTAGAGAGTCTGAAAGGGACGTAAAGAAGACTCCAATAATCCTTTTTCGTCATATAATCCCTTGAGTCCGAAAAAGTATAAAATAATACAAAAGGGATGAATTTTCGGTAATTTTAACGAGTCGAACCAAGAAAGCGCTCGATCTTTTTGTGTAATAATCCCTCAGGTCCAAAAAGATTAAAATCTAAAGGAGGGATACCACTTCCAGTCACTTTAACGAGCTGGAGAGGCCAATCGCTCAACAATCTTTTCATATTTTGCGAGTCAGTTGAAAAGAGCTTAAAGGAGACTCGTCTTTTGAGGAACGAGTGATAAATTTGGGTAGCAGCTAATTCCAGGTGGGGTTTGGAATTTTCCAATCACGGCAGTGTCACAAGGATGGCTAACAGGATCACTCTTCGTAGTTGTTCCTCAAAAAGGGTAAACAATCAAGTGTAGGTGAATGATCGGCCAATACAGAGTGGAGGTGATGATGAGAACACGACCAAGGCTTCAAAGGCTGAAGTAATACATTCACGATGGTTATTTACCGGAAATTGGTTCATTTTTTATTTTAAATGAGCTTAAACTCTGGAGGAACATTTTCTCATTGCTTATGTTTATTTTTTAACGAGCTTGAAGTCCGCGTTAAAACTGCTCGATCCAGTCATATAATAAGGATGTCTCATCTAAAAACGGCATTTTTTCAAAGCTTTGCCCCACATCCTTTCTTTATGCAAGTTAGGAAACAACCAATCCAAAAAAAAGATAAATGGTTGCTCTTTGCCTGCATGCCAAAAGGTTTGCATGCCCCCAGGTATAGCGAAAAATTTCTAGGTTACCAAAGATTGTTCTATCCATACTTCAGGCAAAACACTTCTTCGGCGATGTCTACCGAAATAGACAAAGGTGAGTGGCGCAGACGCCTCCACACACATAACTTTGACTAGGGAATCTTATTCCAGTCTAATCCCATTTTCCTAAACGGACGGGTGTGTCAGACTAGTCATATATCCTTCGCGGAAACCTGCCCTATACCTGAAGTTTTCCTGCCGAAGCAGACCAGGGTGCATGCCCCCTGCGTTTCAGTCATGTCCCCCGAATCACTCGCGCTCATCAGGTGGACGGACTGGGGATTGATGAGACATTCCTTGCGTGAAAATACCATTCAGGGTTGGTGTATGACTATTTGCTATGTGTGAACCGGGAAATGAAAGCTGGTCTACAATCTTGACCACTCTTCCTTCGTGCGGAAAACACATTACTCTAAAGAGTGAGGAGACAATGGCTTCCATGCAATAAATATAGTCTCGTCCAAGGAGTAGATTATAATCCAGGGGTCCTTGGACTACCATTACGTTCATATGAACGGTTTTCCTTCTCAATGTTATCGGCACATTAGGAAGGATCCCTAACGGTCGACTGGTTCCTTTGTCAAAGCCTGTTAGATTTCTCATTTCAGGCAAAAGCGATGGCGAACCAAGCGCTTTCCAAGCAGTCGAGGAAAGGATACTCACAGAAGCCCCTTCATCTATGATGGTACCGGCCATGACCATTCTATATATTTGAGTAATGATTCGAAATGGTACACTAGCCGGTAAACGGGGTCTGCCTAGTTGATTCCAGTCGAAAGAAACAACTAGGTTGCTTGGAGGTGGGACCGAATAGACGGCCGGATATGACCCTGAAGAACTTCCTTCCTACAGTAAAGGAACAGGTAGATTGACCCCATGTTCTTCGGAGTCTGTGCTTATGAAGAGAATTTGAACGGTGTCGTTCTTGTTTTCTTCGGTGATTGCATCATCTGAAGATGGATCCTCTGAAGGCAAGACCGGGTCAACTGCCGCCTCGACCTTTTGACTTTCGTCTGGTATGGATTCAGATGGTTTTTCTTCAATGATAGATGTTTCGGCCGACCACAAGGGCGTGTCAGCTGGATTTTCAACTAGTGACGGACTCGGCAAGAGTTTCTTATATCCAGGAGGAAGTCGTAACGGTGAAACCGGACGATTGTCCAAAACTCTTTTAGCCTCGTCTAAGAAGGGACAACGGTGGACGGCATGATCGCCTTCGCACAGTTTACAAGGAAATTTACATTTTCCTTTTTGTCCAGGGGCTTCACTTTCACTAGTTGATGGTGTACTTTCAACATGATCATCAAAGGTTGATGACACCGGATTGTGCAAACGAGGAGACCAGTCCCTTAAGATCCGAGGAATGCAAGGACAATCTCGATGAAAGTGGCCTCCCTTGCAAATGACACATGGCGATTTAGGCCTGGACGGTGCAGTGTGTGGATTTTCGCTAGATGATGCCTGGTCGCCCCTTTTCGCCTTTGGCTCCTTCTTCTTCTTCTTCTCTTTCTTCTTCTTCTCCTTCTTCTTCTCGGTTAATTGATTTTTAGCTTTACCAGCTTCATCAAGCGAAGATGAAGGAGGAGAGGAAGAATTGGACGAAGTGGATGGTTGGGGGATAACTTTGGTATCATTTAGTTGCTGACTCGATTGTTCAGGAATCACAGGGTTCTGAATGACAGAAGTTGAGAAGAGCCATACGGGCAAGCCGATTGTCAACCCTAGAAGCGACAATGTGGCCATATGGGGTGCACCAACATCTCCCCAAGAGGAGAAGGGACTAGGATTTCCTCCAAGCGGAACTCCTTGGTTGATGGACTCCATTTTCTCAATCTAAGACCAACGTAGGAAAGGTGATGATTATTCCGTTTAAAATAAATTTTAGACGCTTTGACACAACTTTTTTTTTCAATTTTTAAGAGTCGAGAAAAAACAAAAGATGACTCTAGTCGCCTTCGATTTTTAATGAGCTTGAAATGACAAGTGCTCAGATGGACCTTTTCCTTTAAGGAGTCTGAAAAGGAATGAAAGAGACTGCTTTGGAAGTCTAGACAGAGGGATTACCAAACCAATCGCAAAACTGCAGAATACTTTTTACGGTATGACAGTCAATCTTCCCGAATGCTGTGTTCAGTGCATTGCGATCGATAGGGTGGCAGACACGGCTTCCTATGGATAAAGGATAAAGCCTATTGTGGTCTCCAAAAATATACTCGACGGTACGTGGGAGCACAAGTCCGTACTGGCACTTGTCGTCTCAAAGTGGAGGAATCACCCAACCAACAGTGAAAACAACAGTTACCAGGCTTTACGACGCCGGAATACATCTCTAGCCTAGACTTCTAGATGTTGTGCGTTAGGTTCCAAAGCGTTGTTAGATTCATTAAATTTATTTTATAGTTGATCTTGCTTAAGAAATTTTCCTTTCAGGTTCACCGCGTGATGTAGATGTACAATTCCTAAAATGCAATCTAAGATGACAAACAATCGTTTTATCTTCTTTGTGCAATGAAAATCCTAGCTACTAAGGAAAGAGAGATGATAATTCTTTCAACATAGAGCAGAGAGCACACACTATATGCAATGTCCTAAATCAAACCAACAAACAGTCTAAATGCAAATGCACATGCATGTATTTGTTTTCAGCCCTCTTAATATGTGAATAATAAAAAGAAAGCTAATGCGCAAATCTGAATTAGTTTTCAAAGCGACAATTACTAACAAGTTTCTTTCCAAAATCAAAATGAAGACAATGACGACACTTTGCGATTTGGAATTGAAAAATCACTTTCGACACTAGGAAAAACTACTAATTCAGATCAAATACAAGAGTAACAATGTAACCGACTATCAAGAACAATCAGATTCTCTTCTATGATTGAAAACGACACTTGCGACACTTTCAAATCAAGAAATGACAGTTCAATTACGCTACTTCTTTGCAAAAGAGAACTGATAATGACTCAAAAATACATAAAAACATTTACAGTTCTTTGCACAATGGAGGCGGAATAATGGCAAGGGAGGGGGTTTCAACAGAGGTGTACTGACTACTAACAGCAAAAATCCTGAATAGAACTGAAAAGAGTAAATACAGAAGTCAAAATCTAAGAGCAGAGGAGGTCTGATCAGCGCACCTGCAGCACTGGGAAAGTGAAATGCAACGCACTTATCCCACTCAGGAAGTGCGATGCATTCAGGATCCTGAGAAGAGACAGTGCGATGGACCAAGGACGAGACTTTGATTGGGTTCCGGGTCACAGTTTGCAGTTCATTTCAGGGATTTAGGCCGAGCAAGTGGTAATCAGTAAATCAATCACAGGGGTAGATCCAAAGAGGTTACTAAAGCCACCACAAGGGCAATTAGAGAGTTTGTAAATCAGTTGTTCAATTCATAAACAAAACCCGGAGATAGACTGAAGCAGCGTTGATCTACTTTGCACTTGCAAAGCAAATGCAGTTCGAAGGCTAGCTGGCTTGACTTCAGGCTCCATCTGTAAGTTTATAAAGTAAACAAATGCAGATAAACAAACAATCTATTCGCTCTTCCCCAGTGGAGTCGCCATTTTGTTACCGGGAATAGTGTCTATGCAGAGCTGCTAATCCCACTAAGGCTGGTATCTACCTTAGAAACAAACAAACTAAAACTACTTTCGTTTTCCTTTATGAGAAATAGATGAGAGAAGAATAAAGGAGACCAACCTTTGTCTTGCGCTTGGTTCCTTGTTTGATTCCTTTCCCTCCTGGTAGATCTTTGCCACTCGCTTCCTCGTCTACCCAGCTTCACAGGGCACCTGTAGAATCAAAGTAGCATAATACTATCCAAGAACATAGATCTATTATCATAAACAATATAGGATCAGATGTACATTGACCACACAAGTGCATAAAACATCAATCATACAAGAATGTGGAGGAAAACTTGAATAGCTTTATTGATAATCAAGAAAGAGCCAAGAGAATTACAACCAATTGTTCTGACCCAGCATCATCCTCTCAGCAAGAAGCCCTTCTTCACCTCATGAAAAGCTTAGATCACCCAACACTATGATATTGCACCAAGAAACCAGCAGCACTTCCTCACAAGATACAAAATTCCAGTCTCTGGATATCTGGGATGAGGGATCCATATATAGATGTTTGCAAGGGGGGTGAGTCAACTTTTGAGATTTGATTAGTGGCTTCTCTCTGATAGTTCTTGATTCCACTTGGAGATTGATGATCTCTTACTCATCCCTGGGCGAATGCAGAGAGGCAAGTGTCACAGGAGAAGTTTCTGGAAGATTCCATGCTTCTCCACCTTGCAGTTGACCCTGCCATTTGTCCACTCTCACCCATCGCACCCCATAGAAGGGCTTTTCAACATGCATCACACCTACTGAGTGTACTTAGGTGGGATGCAATGCACTTTGACCATGGAGCAGGTGAAATGATCCAGATTTGACCAGTTCTAAGTAGTTTTTCATGGAGAACTTCTGGGAGAAGCTGTAATCAGTTGACCTTGTTCTTTTAGGGGTTGGAACAACATCTTTAGGGACTTAGGAGCCCTTAGTTTATGGACATTTATGATTGGGGTTGCAGTGCCCAAAAATGTCTATAACACACAAATCTAGGAAAAAGTGACACTTAGCAGGAGGTTTCTAAAGCGATCTTTGCATCTAACCTCTAGCAATTAAAAATAGATCCCTAAAATATAGGGATGCTTTTTCTTTTTTCTTTTTCGGGAAAAATAGGCCATGCACGTAAATTAGGATTGCTCAGTCTTGGAGGGAACCGGTCAACCTGACAACACATGCAGCTATCCTCTTACCTCAAAGGGACGCTAGAGCAGTCTTGCATGCCTAAAGAGATCAGTTTACAGTGCCTGTAGAACTTGCTAAAAAAGAAACATAAAATGATTGGAGTGCTTTCAAGAGGGAAATGAAAATACAATTCAAAAAATGAACCCTCCCCGCAAAAAGAAACGATTCCTCTCCTTTTAGTCGACAATATGCAAGCCTGAGGATGAAGTTTGTGCAATTTTTTGGCTAAGAAAGACTGACTATCCCTCATGCATTACACAATTTCTAGGGTCAGCAAGGCACTGCCTACCAGAATTGCACAATTTTTGAGCCGAAGCCCAATATTGGGCTGGATTGGGCAATTTCTGGAGGGAGGGATGCCTGGCTGGATTGTGCATTTCTAGAGCCCAGCAGGCAGCCCAGTAGGATTGTGCAATTTCTAGAGGGAAGTATGGTTCCCCTCCAGAATTCCGCAATTTTCAAGGGGAGCATCTCAGCCAGAAAAATGCCTAAGTCTGAAATGGTAGCTTGTGGGTGGGAGACAAACAAGCTAACATGCACAGGCTGGTGAGCCACTGCAACTCAATTGAAGCCTATGTACTTGAAAATGCATGACATGATGCTAGAGATGGTTGGTAGGGAGGCTCCAAAACGAAGCTAAGGAAATTTTTTGGAGGGTGGTTGTAGCTGCTACAACAGGATTCTAGATCCAAAACTCAAAGGCTAGAAGAACACTAGAAAAGGAGGAAACTCTGCCCCTTAGAAAGGAGCAAACCATACATGCAATAATTAATGATGGTTATCTCCTCGATTTGTAGGGTATTATCATTGGAAAAATTATTGAAGGAGTTAAATTCATTAATCAATAAAGAATAACCCTTAGTTCTTCTACTCTAGGAGACAAAAATGGGGGATCAAGGTATCCTTCAAAAACAACATAAGATTTGGAATGACAATGGGATTCTTTCTATTAGTTAAAGAGTAAGCCTTGGGTGGTGTGTCCACCCTATGGGATAAATAATTTCTCAAGTTGCTTGATCATCGATTGCCCACCCACTAGTTTTCTACCAGATTTCTTCATATCAACCTCAAATAACATTCGTGGGAAAAGAAAAGGGGATATCAAGTTAGAGATTAGTTTCAAGAAATTTGGAAGATCTCATTCAGAAATTAAATTTTTTGGAAATAAAACCTTCCTCTAATAAACTTACTTAGAGCAAAATAATATATGGACTGCGTTATATTACTACTCGTTTATATAGATTCTTAATAGCACACTCACTCTTGTCTCAAAATATATTGGTCTATTTTTTAATCCTTCCTCGAAATATTTCAGATCACAGACCATTTTTTCTTGAAATCAGTGAAAATATTGATTTTATGCTCCTTCCCTTATGTTATTATCCAATATGGGTATGGACAATGGGTTTCAATGATCTGGTAAAGAAACTCTGGAGTGAATGGATCATGGGAAACCGAGTGATGACTCGGGAACAACATATGAAGTGATAAAAATCACATTAAAAAAACAGGCTCAAGAACAATAGATAGAGAGACAACCAGAGATACAAGCACATGAAAAGAGAATGGAAATTATACAATCCAATATAGAGGATGGCCCTATGACAAATGACCAGCCTAAGGAAGAAAGGGAAGAATTTCCAAATTATCATAAAGCAGTAAAAGAGGAAGAGGAAATTTGGTGTTGAAAGTCCCAAAGAATTTAGTTAAAGTAAGGAGATATAAATACAAAATATTTTCATAAACAGGCAAAGAACTTAGTCTAGATAAATAACATCAAAGAGATAACAAAAGAGATACTAAAATATTAGACTTTTCTCAACTCAAGGAGGAGGTGGTTCATCACTTTCGTGATTTGTACAACACCAAATCCCTAGGAAACTCGGGAGCATAATTATCAATGTTGGAATAGATTCTAGAATCTGTATCTTAGGAGGATAACCTTGCTTTGATAAAAGAGCCCACATAAGAGGAAATCTATCAAGAAGTATTCTCCTTTCAACTCAAATAAAGCTCCAAGACCAAAGAGTTTTTTACCCACTTCAAACATTAGTTTTGGGAGATAATAAGGCTTAATTTTTTCAAAATGGTGGGTTACACTTTTAAGAATAATTGCATAGGGGCTGAAATTAATTCTTCCTTTGTTGATTCCCAAAGAATTAAGCCCTGTTTTTTTTTCAATATTCAGGCCCATTTTTTCTTTGTAATGTTTCATATGAATTGATTTCTAAGATTTTTTCTGAAGACTTAAGCCCTTTCTTCCAAAAATAATATCGGAAAATCAAGGAGCTTTTGTGCATGAGAGAAAAATGATAGATCATTCTTGTTCAGAAGGCTATCAATTCTAGTTAAAATCAGGGAGACAAAGGCATGATTGGCAAACTTGACATGGAAAATGACTTTAATAGATTGAGTCATGAATTCCTATTTAAGGCGATGACAAAATCTAGCTTGATGCTAAATTGATTCATTGGGTTTCTCTTTGCATAAAATGCAATAAATTTCCCCCTTGTTAGTGGGAGAGTGGTTGGGCTTTTTCGTGCCTCGCGAGGCCTTCACCAAGGTTTCCCCTAATCTCCTTCCTTGCATATCATTATGGAAGATTACCTCAGTCACATATTGGAATTTGAAAAAATATGTGAGCACCTCCCAGGAATCAAGTCAGTTACAGGTAGCAAGAGCATCAATCACTCTGAATTTGTTGATGATACACTTTTGATGGTTGGAGCTTCCTCAATAACAACAAGAAGATTTAAAAGGGTTCTGGATAATTTTCTTGAAGCTTCAGGAGGTCAAACAAATTATAGGAAATCTCATATTTATACATGGAATATTTCATTTAGAAAGCAAAGACTAATTGGAAGAATAATGGACTTTTAGTTGGAGGAAACATGGGAAGAATTTAAGTATTTAGAAATTCCTATTTGCATAAGGTCACATTCATCCCAATCTTGGGAAGGTGTTATTTCAAAGTTCAAAGGAAAATTAGCTACTTGGGGGGCTAGATGGCTCAATATTGCAGGGCTTGTTGTTATGATCAAAGCAGTCCTCTCTGCTTTACCACTTTATTGATTCTCAATGCTTCTTTCTCCACAAAGCATTCTCTCTGTTTTGGCAAAAGAAATTCACAAGTTTCTATGGGAAGGAGGAAAAATAAGTATAAGTGAATTCCATATGATTAAATGGGGGTATTTTGAAGCATCCTAAAAATCATGAAGGGCGTGACAATAAGGACCCTATGCTAATGAATAAAGCAATAGGGGCAAAACTGGTTTGGAGATTCATCGCCTAAGAAGAAGATTGGTGGAAGTTATTTGTTAGGGAAAGATACCATGGAGAAAGAATAAGAAGTCTAGATTCAATTTAAGCCTCAAGAGGGTGCTCCCCGATCTGGAAATCATTTGTATTAGTGGTCCCTATCATTCGTTCAGGTCTGTATTGGAAGCCAATAAATGGGGAAATATAAATCTGTGGACTGATCAAATAATGTATCAACAACCCACAGGAATGTTTCTAGGAGTTTCTTCCACCAAGAGAATTCTTATGTACTCAAAGAAAATTCACATTAGCTGATATTTCTAGTTGGGACGAGGAAGTTAATTGGGCTGGATGGAAATTTAGAAATATTCCACATAATCTTTGGCACTTGGCCTTCAAGCTTCATGATCAACTAGTGGAATGCATGACATAGAAATCAGAGGAAGCGGATCAGGCAGGATGGAATTCCTTAGTTAGTTCGTTGAAAGAGGGATACGTCGCTTTTCACTTCCAATCTCAAGTTCCCCGAAATTTTAACACTTGGAAAAAAATACGGAAAGCTAATGTCAATCCAAAGGTAAACTTGTTTTGCTATATTCTTTCGATAGAAAATTTTTGATAGCTAAGAACTCAAGAAAGAGAGGCATTCATGGCCCCTATGGGTGTCCTCTTTGCTTGCATCAAGCAGAAAACACCTCCTGTACCTTTCTAAATTATGATTATACTAGAGTGCTTTGGATGGAAACAATTTCCCCACTCTTCAATAGAGTGGAATGACACTCTAATTTTCAAGAATTCTTCTCTTCCTAGACCAAAAATTATTCTAGAAGCTTTTTGAAGAAACATAGCTTCAAAAATTATTGGGAAGCTCTCTCAAAATTTATATGTTGGAAAGTATGGTTAACAAGGAATAATGAAATCTTTAATAACATGGATACTCCTCCCCATAGCACATTGATGAAAGCAATCTCATTGTGTGTTGAGTTTGGATCTCAAAAGATAGGCTAGAACTCTTCTCAGCAAACCTTAGACCAAATGGAATGGGATTGGCTTAGAAAGTTTATAGTTTTGGAGAACTTTTCCCAAAACCCAGAAGCAAGCTTGAAATAGATAAAAGCTAGAAGTTAAGACTGACAGAGGTATAATTAAGAACATGGAAGGGCTTGAAACAAGGATGGGTTATCTATTTTTATGGGGCATCCAAACGGAACCCAGGGGTTGCAGGAGAGGGACGGGTACTCTATGACCCCAAGGAGGACTAAGTGTTTAGGTACTCGTGGGTTCTTAGTCATAGACAAATAATCATTCAAAGATATATGGTCTTTACCAGAGACTTTTGTTATCTAAAGAGCAATAGGTGGACACACTTATGGTTATGGGAGATTCTCTCCAAATGCTGCATCATTTGATTAAAAGGATTCCTCCCAAAAGAGAGATATATGGAAAACATCATGAAAAGAATCGAGAAAATTGCAAAATATCCCATCCAAAGCATATTTCCATGTGCTAAGAGACTTAGTGACTTCGTGGCAATATTAAGGAAACACATGCATGAAATCAAGGTATCATGAAAGCTTTCAGAATCAATTAGTAAGGTAAAGTGTTGTAAAATTTGTGTTTTGATGAGGCAATTTTGTGAGATATTCACATACAAAAACCCCTCTTTTTGTTGCTCAGTCATATCTTCCTAAAAAAAATCATATATTTTTATTAGAAAAATAAAAAACACTTATGAGCTTCTAGAGGCGCTTCTGAGCTTCCGGAAGGGCATCACATTCGATCTATATGGATGGCTCTCCAACTAGACAACCAATAACTCACATAACGTGTGCCAATGGAATGAAATTTGGTCCAGGCCAAACATCAAACAAGTAGTTGGCATTAAACTCCGTTTTTGCGGATTGAATGGTACGCTATCCCCTTATATTGGCACCCTCTCTCTATTGCAGCATTTAGATCTTTCCAGTAATGAATTGAGTGGAAAAATTCCATTGGAGTTTGGGCAGCTGAAAGCGCTAGGAATACTAGACCTTAGTTTTAGTGCGCTCCACGACTATATTCCAAAGGAATTGTTTAATTGTACACATCTTCAATGGATCCACCTTTCCTCTAATAGTTTGACAGGTCTAATACCATCAGAATTCAGTCACCTGGTCAGGTTGGAACGACTCTACTTCGACTACAATAGTATAAGTGGAAGCATTCCATGTTGAAAATGCAACAAGATGATGGAGCTTAGTGAAAAGAAGTCGCCTTCACTAAGTGGGCCCGCAGGCTATTTTTGGCGCAAAGTCTATTTTTAGACTATGTCTATTTTTAGACATATGGATCATGGTCTATGAGTTGCAGGATGCTATTTATGGATGATTGGTCATGTTGGTAAAAATAGATGGACCTCTATTTTTAGACATATGGGCAGAGTCTATTTTTAGACTGCCAGTCTAAAAATAGAAGAGTCGAATATTATTAGCTCTTAATAATATTTGGACTATAAACATTATCTTATCCTCTTGCAGCACTTCAGTTCGAGCTACGGATGTGGCACATGCAACTGCCAGAAGGAAATACGCTTTTCCTATGGGTTAGTTGAGCTATTGCATGATGGACTTCAGTTAGAACTCAAGTGATTGAGTTTGGTGGAGTTGATTGAGGAGTTGATGGAGTTGTGTTCAATTTGACTTAGTTGAACTAGTTGTATTTAGTCTAACTGACAAATACACTAGTGATGAGTGATGTGAATTAATTATTAATTAATTCACTAATTATTAACTCATAAATCAACTAAAGAATACATCAGTTAACTCAGTGCATGGACAGTTCAGTGGAGACAAGTGTTAGAGGTGGGTGAAAGGGTGAGACTACTATCAGTTGTGACTATAGCTGTGCATGAGATTTTCACAATCATTGATTGAGATTGCCAATGAGGATTGCGTAGTACAAGCCAAGGGAATTCGAACTTGGATCTGATCTATTCTCAACTTGGATTGCGCAGTAGAAGCAGGCAAACAATGGAGGAGATTTGAACCCGTGACTTGTTCAGATCTGAGCTAGTTTGTGTGTAGCAGGTGGAGATAGTACTGAGTACTTGTGAGGAGTATTGTACTATGTATTGTTACATGTTCTCTATCATTATAATATACAGATAGTTGGGGGTTTTCAACTGTATGCTTTCCCCATTACATACTGTGTTGATATGTGTGATTGATGTTTCAATGTGCGCATGTAATTGTTTTTTTTAATTCCACAAATTGATGATCAATGGTAGAGGAGGTTATGTATTATGCATGCATTCTGCAAATAGTGTATAATCAGGATAATCTCTGTGAATAAGTGTTATATTATTCAAATTTCTACATGGTATCAGAGCGAAGTTGATCATCAGATCTATTATTCAGAAAGTGATTACATTTTATTTCTTCAGGCAGAGTCTGTAATCGGGCCAGGTAGCCTCTGGATTCATCCTTCTTTTGGAAGGTGAGATATCTGGTAAATGCCCATACATTCAATCTCTATACGAGAAATACTTTGTTCTCACGAATTTTAGATCAGAAGCGGTTGAGTTTTGAGCTGGTGGAATTCGAATTTGCAGCTGTGTTTTCTTGGTGTCGAAGTTGAAATGTCTTTCAACGGATTACGATTGGAGTATGCCCTTGAAGGCAGCTCGAATTATATTGCATGGAAAGACAGGATGGAGGTAGTGTTAGATGACAATGGGTTGAAGGAGTTCATAGATGCTGAGGTCCCAAAGCCTACTGATGCTGCTCAAGTTGAGGCTTGGCAAAAGAAGACAACAAAGTGTCGAAGGATTCTGTTGGAGGGCGTGAAGGATCACATTGTATCCAACCTGCATGGAAAGGCTTCTCCATACTTGATGTGGAAAGCGTTGACAGATTTATTCCAAAGCAAGAGTGACCAGAGGAAGTTGGCGCTCAAGGATAAACTCAGAAACATTAAGTGTGAGAAAGGAGACAGTATGCCCAAGTATCTCACGAAATTCACCCAATGCCGGGATGAGCTGGGAAGTGTGGGGGTGACTGTCGATGATGAGGACTTGGTGAGCTTGGCTCTCCTTTGGTCTTCCAAAGAGTTGGCATTCCTATCAGGATTCTGTCAATGGTTGGAAGAAATTGCTAGGATGGGAGAGACTTTGGTCTGATCTTGTGCAAGAGGAGATCAGGCGGAATACCAGGGACGGATCTTCATCAAAGGCATCTGATGAAGAAAATTGCGCTTTGGCTGCCAAAGCAAAGAGGGGGAAGAACAAGAAAGCTTCTCATTCCGGTGCGAAAGGCAAGAAGTAGGACATGTCCAAGGTGAAGTGCTTTCACTGTCACCAGCATGGACATTATGCCACAAATTGTCCGCAGAAGAAGAAAAATAAGCAAGCTACTGGATCTGCAGCAGGAGAGGCCTTAGCCTCACAGTTTGAGCTGGATTTTTCACTGATCGCATGCTTGGTATCAAGTGTGATGGGATTAGTATGGTTCTTGGACAGTGGTGCGTCTTTTCACATGACATGAGATCGAGATTTGTTTTCTGATCTGGATGAGAAAGATCTTGGAGTGCACATCGAGATGGGCGATGATGGTAGATACAGTGCGACCGGTATCGGTACCATTTCCTTTGAGAGGGAGTCTAGTAAACCCTTCGTATTGAAGGAAGTGATGCATGTTCCAGGATTGAAGAAGAATCTTATCTCTGTGGCGATGTTAGAAGACAAGGGATATGATGTTGTCTTCAGCGAGGGAAAGGCTTTCCTGCGCAGTAAGACAACTGGAGAAACCCGGAAGATAGGGGTTCGAGTCAAGAACCTTTATCAATGGCATGTAGATGGCTGCGCAGCAATGGCATGCAAGGCAAAAGGATTGGTGAGCCGGGATGATGGCAAGCTGTGGCACCGGAGATTGGGCCACCTTCACCATGGAGCCTTGAAGATACTGCAGCAGATTTCTACTGGGCTTCCTAAAGGCACTCTTGCGCAGTCAGATCAGTGCAAGGGGTGTACTTTGGGAAAATTTGTGAAAGCCACCTTTCACGAGAAGGATAGTCATGCCACGACGATCCTTGAGAGAATTCACACAGATGTGTGTGGACCTTTCTCAGTAGCTTCGACAGCAAAGCACAAGTACTATGTGATCTTTGTTGATGATTTCTCTCGAAAGTGCTGGATCTTCTTCATGCAGAAGAAGAGTGAGACATACTCAAAGTTATGTGAGTTCAAAGCACTGGTCGAGAAGGAATCGAGGAAGAAGGTGAAGGCTCTTAGGAGTGACAATGGTGGTGAATTCATCTCTGGCGAGTTCAAGGACTTCTGCAGTGCAGAAGGGATTCGAAGAGAGCTCATAGCTCCCCATAACCCACAGCAGAACGTCGTTGCTGAGCGGAAGATCAGAAAAATTGTGGGTGTTGCATGGGCGATGTTGCATGATCAGGGCCTACCCCTTCACTTGTGGGCAGAGGCATGCAATACTGCAGTATATGTGCAGAACCGTTGTCCTCACAAGATACTTGGCATGAGTACACCCGAGGAGGCTTATTCTGGTAAGAGGCCTGATATTTCCCATTTGAGGATTTTTGGTTCTCCTGTTTACATGCATGTGACGAAGGATGCCAGGAAGAAGCTGTAGCCGACCACAGAGGCTGGGATATTTGTGGGGTACACTGATACGCCCCACAACTATCGTGTGTATTTTCCAGACAGTCGCAAGACTGTTGTGCAACGGGATATCAAATTTCAGGAGGAGAAAGCCATGAAGTGTTCGCTTGAGAGGGAGCCACACTTGCATGCAGATGAGGAGCTATTAGTTCCTAAGGATGAGCTTCAGGATGTGGATCAGCCACAAGATGAAGTTCATGGAGTGGAAGAGACCACTCATGCAGCGCCAACCATCAGAGGGCGAAAGCACACTACAGAAGCTGAGCGACTGGCTCAAGATGCAGAGAAGGTTGTAGGACCACCTACAGCACAACGCAGACAGAGACAGTCACCTGATCGGTACACTGGATACATGGCTCTTGTGAGCAAATGTGTCGTGACTGAGCCATCCTCTTTCGAGGAAGCTGTGGAGGATCCCGCATGGGTAGATGCCATGGTGGAAGAGTATGATTCGATTGTCAGAAATAGTGCATGGGAGATTGTCCCAAGACCGGAAGGGAAATCAGTGGTGGGTTCGAGATGGATCTACAAAGTGAAGCAGGCAGCTGACGGGAGTGTGGAGAAGTACAAGGCAAGATTTGTTACCCGAGGCTTCTCACAGATAGAGGGGATCGAATATGAGGAGACCTTTGCACCTGTCGCAAGGTATTCTTCCATACGGACGATTCTTTCTCTCTCAGCGCAGATGGGGTGGCACATCCATCAGATGGATGTGAAGACTGCGTTCCTCAACGGAGTCATTGAGGAGGAGGTGTACATAGAGCAACCCGAAGGTTTCGAGATCTTCAGCAGCGAGTCGCATGTGTGCAGGCTCAAGAGAGCGCTGTATGGGTTGAAACAAGCACCTCGTGCTTGGTACACACGGATAGACAGTTATTTCACCGGACTTGGATTCTCCAAGAGTGAGGCAGATCCTAACCTATACCAGATTGTGGTGGAGGGTAAGTTGCTGATCATTGTACTTTATGTAGATGATTTGATTTTGACGGGAGATGAGTTGTTGATACTTTCATGCAAGGAGGATCTTGCTAGAGAGTTTGAGATGAAGGACTTGGGCCTTCTTCATTATTTCCTGGGATTGGAAATTTGGCAGCGCAGTGATGGATTATTTGTTTCTCAAGGTAAGTATGCCCGGGAGATACTGGAGAAGTTCAACATGCATGGTTGCAAGCCTATTGATACTCCTCTTCCTGGAGGTTGGAGGAAGGAGGATGTTACTTCAGCAGAGGTAGTGGATGCCACTGTTTATCGACAGTTGGTGGGGTCGCTTATGTATATGGTCAATACACGACCCGATATATGCTATGCTGTTAACTAGCTTTCAAAAGCTATCGTTAAGCCAACCAAGCTCTTCTGGAAGGTAGGCAAGCATGTATTGCGTTATCTCAGAGGCACATCGGGATATGGATTGTGGTACAGACAAGAGGATGAGGTGAAGCTATGTGGCTTCACGGATGCAGATTGGGCAGGGAGCCCAACAGACAGAAAGAGCACATCTGGAGGGATCTTCAGTATTGGGTCGACAATAGTTTCTTGGTATAGTAGGAAGCAGAGATCCATGGCACTCAGTTCAGCAGAGGCCGAGTATATGGCAGCAAGTTTGGCTGCATGCGAGGCTATATGGATGAGGAAGATCCTGGTCGGGTTGTTCGGGTCACACTTGGAGCCTATTGTGATTTATTGTGATAACCAGAGTTGCATTAAATTCTTAGCTAATCTAGTATTTCATGATAGATCCAATCACATCGATATCAGGTACCATCATATCAGAGATTGTGTGCAGCGGAGAATCATGTTACTTTCATACATTCCCACGGAGGATCAGGATGCTGATATCTTGACAAAGGCGCTCACCAGGAGCAAATTCGAATACCACAGAGGCAGGATAGGGGTTGCAGATAATCCATATCTTGTTGAGAGGGAGCGTTGAAAATGCAACAAGATGATGGAGCTTAGTGAAAAGAAGTCGCCTTCACTAAGTGGACCCGCAGGCTATTTTTGGCGCAAAGTCTATTTTTAGACTATGTCTATTTTAGACATATGGATCATGGTCTATGAGTTGCAGGATGCTATTTATGGATGATTGGTCATGTTGGTAAAAATAGATGGACCTCTATTTTTAGACATATGGGCGGAGTCTATTTTTAGACTGCCAGTCTAAAAATAGAACAGTCGAATATTATTAGCTCTTAATAATATTTGGACTATAAACATTATCTTATCCTCTTGCAGCACTTCAGTTCGAGCTACAGATGTGGCACATTCAACTTCCAGAAGGAAATACACTTTTCCTATGGGTTAGTTGAGCTATTGCATGATGGACTTCAGTTAGAACTCAAGTGATTGAGTTTGGTGGAGTTGATTGAGGAGTTGATGGAGTTGTGTTTAGTTTGACTTAGTTGAACTAGTTGTATTTAGTCTAACTGACAAATACACTAGTGATGAGTGATGTGAATTAATTATTAATTAATTCACTAATTATTAACTCATAAATCAACTAAAGAATACATCAGTTAACTCAGTGAATGGATAGTTCAGTGGAGACAAGTGTTAGAGGTGGGTGAAAGGGTGAGACTACTATCAGTTGTGACTATAACTGTGCATGAGATTTGCACAATCATTGATTGAGATAGCCAATGAGGATTGCGTAGTACAAGCCAAGGGAATTCGAACTTGGATCTGATCTATTCTCAACTTGGATTGCGCAGTAGAGGCAGGCAAATAGTGGAGGAGATTTGAACCCGTGACTTGTTCAGATCTGAGCTAGTTCGTGTGTAGCAGGTGGAGATAGTACTGAGTACTTGTGAGGAGTATTGTACTATGTATTGTTACATGTTCTCTATCATTATAATATACAGATAGTTGGGGGTTTTCAACTGTATGCTTTCCCCATTACATATTGTGTTGATATGTGTGATTGATGTTTCAATGTGCGCATGCAATTGTTTTTTTTAATTCCGCAAATTGATGATCAATGGTAGAGGAGGTTATGTATTATGCATGCATTCCGCAAGTAGTGTATAATCAGGATAATCTATGTGAATAAGTGTTATATTATTCAAATTTCTACTTTCCAGCTTCGATTAGCAACTGCACTTTACTCTCTGACTTGACGAGTAACAGAAACAAATTGAGTGGTCCAATCACTTCCATTATTGGTTCGACTCAACTCACCCATGTAACATAGGTCAATTAAGAAATCTTCACTATCTTCTTTTATCAAATAAATAACAATTTGACTGGATCTCTCCCGCTTAGTATAAGTCACATAGAGGATTTAGAAGTACTAGATCTATATAATAATAATATTTTTGGCACTATACCCAATATTATTAGTTTGGATTCCTTTCTAGTTTTAGATTTATCAAAGAAAAATTTAGAAGGATCAATACCTGAACTTAATGGCAGTTGTAGCTATTTAACATTTTTTTCTGCTCACACTAATAAATTTTCTGGGACATTGCCAATGTTTTTAGCTAATTGTACTAGTATTCACTGTTTATATTTAAGGAAAAATAATTTGACAGGGCAACTTCCTGACTACTTGGAATCTTTTTCATTATTGAAAATTTTAAAATTTGGTTATAATAATTTTCATGGTGGCATCCCTGAATGGGTAACAAATTTCACTTATTTGTATATATTGGATTTATCCAACAATAAATTCAGTGGAAGAATTCCATTACATTTTGAAAGGCTTCAAGGATTTGTAAATTCTTCAAACTATATGTGTGATTGATGTTTCAATGTGCGCATGCAATTGTTTTTTTTTAATTCCGCAAATTGATGATCAATGGTAGAGGAGGTTATGTATTATGCATGCATTCCGCAAGTAGTGTATAATCAGGATAATCTATGTGAATAAGTGTTATATTATTCAAATTTCTACTTTCCAGCTTCGATTAGCAACTGCACTTTACTCTCTGACTTGACGAGTAACAGAAACAAATTGAGTGGTCCAATCACTTCCATTATTGGTTCGACTCAACTCACCCACGTAACATAGGTCAATTAAGAAATCTTCACTATCTTCTTTTATCAAATAAATAACAATTTGACTGGATCTCTCCCGCTTAGTATAAGTCACATAGAGGATTTAGAAGTACTAGATCTATATAATAATAATATTTTTGGCACTATACCCAATATTATTAGTTTGGATTCCTTTCTAGTTTTAGATTTATCAAAGAAAAATTTAGAAGGATCAATACCTGAACTTAATGGCAGTTGTAGCTATTTAACATTTTTTTCTGCTCACACTAATAAATTTTCTGGGACATTGCCAATGTTTTTAGCTAATTGTACTAGTATTCACTGTTTATATTTAAGGAAAAATAATTTGACAGGGCAACTTCCTGACTACTTGGAATCTTTTTCATTATTGAAAATTTTAAAATTTGGTTATAATAATTTTCATGGTGGCATCCCTGAATGGGTAACAAATTTCACTTATTTGTATATATTGGATTTATCCAACAATAAATTCAGTGGAAGAATTCCATTACATTTTGAAAGGCTTCAAGGATTTGTAAATTCTTCAAACTATATTCCCTTTGAAGAAGAAATCACAGTCCACATGAAAGGATGTGAGTATACTCTGCCATACCTCTCATCTACAAACACAATCCTTGATTTGTCCAGCAATTATCTTGTAGGACAAATACCTGCAAGCATAGGAACTTTGAGAGACACGCGATTGCTAAATTTATCTGGCAACCACTTGCAAGGGCTAATACCTGTATCTCTTAGTAACATATCTACTTTGGAGCAGTTAGACTTGAGCAAGAATAATTTGAGTGGACATATTTGGCTGTTCTGGATGTTTCATCTAATAGCCTTTATGGGCCAATCCCCAGAGGAACACAATTTTCCACATTTAGTGCAACATCATTTCAAAGGAAGTGCTTATATGGGTGTCCTTTAGATTCATGTAATGGAAAGGAAAGCATAGTGAGAGAAGGTGACAATAATAGTAGCAATGCCCATATGAAAATGGGATGGCTCGAGCATATAGATGAAAAGATGTCATTAATGGCATTGGGGATCATATTTGCGATTGGAATTTGGCGAATAGTTGGTTTATTTATCTTTTGCAATAGAGCTAGACACTGGGTGTTGGGTCTACCACCTAACAAACCACAACTCTTCTATGGAATTTATTGATTTCCTACATAAAGAACCAAGTAATGGATGTTGGCTCTAGTATGTGGTGAATTAAATTGTCATGTAATCTCCCAATGATATTTTTGGTATACTATCTTCTCACATATAGAATTTTTAGTGTGATCAATGTATGATTGCATTTCCATATTAATCTTAATTTTGTTTAACTCTTAATCATTTTTTATCGTGTTCAATTAATTTCCAATCAAATAACATAAATATTACATTATATAAAATGATATAAGTTGGGAAAAAAATTACAATGATAAATCTATTCACAATTTCATTACCATTTTTATTAATATATATTTATTTTGATATAAAAATTGCTATATATCTCATATTTAATAATAATAATGAAAACTAAAAATATGAATCTTTGAGAGACATTAATACATAGTAATGGTGCAGTCTAACTTATAGACTAAATAGTTTTTTTCACAGGAATCCAACAATGCAATTTTAAGCTAAAATGTGATTTTTTGTTGTTTAAAATACATTTTTGAATGCATAGATTCAACACCCGGGGACACTTGAATTCTACAGATTAAGCAACTTAGGTACTTTAATTATACAAATGAATCTCACGTTTTTTTAAATCTCTGTTAGGTTTTGATAAAAATTAACCATAAAAAATTTCATAGTAGAAAAGGCTCTTTCATCTATAAATTAAACTATGCCTATTTTTAATTAGTAAAATTGATATTGAGATTTTTTTTTTAATTAACATAAGATCAATTCCATTTTTTATTATTAAAATCATTGCATTACTTCTTATATAAATATAATTAAATGAAAATATTAAAAAAAACCATAATATTTTAAATGGAATAATTAAAAAAAATATGTAACACATTTTATATTATTTATTTAATGTATATTAACTAATCATAAATACAAATAATATATTAAAGCCCATACGTAAACATGTAAAGGCGATACTTATATTTGTTTACCCAAATTTCATTTTATATTTATCGAATTATGGTTTATATAACATGTGAAAGATTACGGAAAAAGGTGATATTTTGGCAAATTTGGAAGGGAAGTTATATTATTTTTATATAAAAAAAATCAATTTGGCATTGATGTCAATTTTTATGTGTTTTGACATGGCTTATTGGTGTATCATGATCACAAGTGTGTTGCTATTATTGGTGTATCATGATCATAAGTGTGTTGCACAAGATTTTTTTTACCAGTTGTTTACTTACTGTTATTTATACCCAGTTGTGAGGCCAGTTGGAAACTCACAAAGAATATAAAAAATTGTGGCCCAGAAACAATTAAAACAACCGTAGAAACATATTTGATTGCTTCATCAATTGGTTGACCGGCTGCTGCAGCGGGAAAGAAAAAGCTCCATCCGCTACGACAGACTTGTCTTCATCACATGTGTTTGGTGCGATTGCATACTTACGGTGGTGAAACTTTTTCAAAACATGGATTTGATGAAACAGTAGCAAAGGAATTTTCCTGAAATATGAGGAAAATGTAATGGATTTTGAATCAGAAGTCTGGCGTGCATGTACTCTCTTTGTGAAAGACGATGTGGGGTGAAAATGCATTGAAGTTACAAATGGAACATATGGAACATACCTTGGTGCCATCAATAGACTGGAGATTTGATGAAGATTCGATGGTGGGGTTCGATACCGGGTCTACTACTCGTAAAACCTCATTCGAAACTCTCTGCAATCTTGTTTCAAAACCCTGTTTAAACGCAAATTTTTCCTTATATTTCCAATCAGTTTTCCTTAATTGGGAAAACCCACATCCCTCAAATCCCTCAATGATTATCGATATTCTCCAAAACATAACTGCTTCCCTACATGTGATAAATGGTCAAGCTGCAACTCCATAGCACATTACTACCATGTAGAACTCATACAGATCTATGATAGGTACAAAACAATCTTGTTTGGCTCTTGCCTTTAGAAAAATGAACAAATCCTCTTTAGTCCTGGAACGTGAATGAATTAGCACTTAGCTTTTTCAAAAAGGTTGAAATTTCCCTCCCATGGAACGTGAATGAATTAGCGCGTTTCTTTTTCAAAAATGTTGAATTTTTCCCTCGCCAAAAAACAATAGATACAATTTTAGTTGTATTTGAGCAACTAACTACTCTTACTTTTACATATTTTTTTGGTTTATGTTCCAAAACATTTATCACACAGTGGTATTTATCATAATAACAATAATTATCTAATTTTAAGGTTGGGGTTTATATGTAATGATTTTGTTGTTAAAGTTTACTATACAAAATTTGAAATCTCTCAAAGGAAACAAGTGCTTTTAACGTGGTTGTACTAAAAACATTTATGTATTCTTGAAAACAAGTGTTAGTTTCTTAAAAGTCATAGGAGAAATTTGGAAGGGGTAGGGTATCTATCCTTCTCTATGTTAGATAAATTCAAATTGTTGTGTGAATGGGGTTGTAGCACCCTTTGTTTTCATCTTGAGAAAATGGAGTCCTCTCCTAGTCACTCACATATTTTAAGTTGTCATAAGCAAAATAGGTGATTTCCTTAAGATGTGAACATTTCATTTTAAGCAGTGTGATATTATAGTTTCAGCGAGGCATTAACAGATGAAACAACCATGCACATTTGGGATGTTAGTGTTATGTTATACTTGAGGCAAGAGTGCACGTCTAGGAAGACTCTAACAAGGGTTGCAGAGGTGGAATAGTTATGAAGCAAACTTAAGACATTTGGCGAGTTGCATGAAGGCGATTTGGCACTGGTATTAAGTGAACATTCCTTTATCAATGTTGATACCCTCTCCTTGGCACAACCATTTTGCGAGATGAAGAAGAAATGTGAAATACATGGGTGACCCACTAAAGAAGTTGGCAAGGTTGTTGCAACATATATAGATGGTTATGTCATGTTTCAAAAGGAGGTGTTGGAACTTGGAAGGTGACCATTGGAGTAGATTTGTCATGGAATTCCAAGCAGGTGCAAGGATCTGATAAGGAGAAAATTATAGAAATCCAAAAAATAGGCCATATTGGTTTAAGATATTACTATTTTTGGATATCCAAAGTTGAAGGTGCATTTTATGGCAATGTAGTCTAAGCACTTGGGTGCATGCCATATCTTAATGGTATCTTAAACTTTTGGTGTGCGTTAGTGGAGTTAATGAATTGTGTTTAATGATCACTAGCTAGAATGTGTTCTGTGAAGGCAAAATTCCCACAAGTTAAAGATGACTTAACCATTTGGCATCGTAAGGTGTGTTATGCCCTAGTTTGGAGGAGACAACTAGAACCATCTTAGAGTGTGATGGGTTGTGCCATCAACTTAGGTCCACTTACATGGGTTGAGGTGTAAAGGTACCCTGTGAGTTGAGGAAAATGATTACCATGCTTACCTATTTTAAAGTGTTTATGATATAAGATTAATGATTTTTTGTTGGAGAATGGGAGAGGAAAATAATAAAGGTGAGGTGTTGAGGTTTGTTGTAAATTAATCAAAAGGAAGTGAAAATGTCTCTTTTTAGGAAGATTGTTCAAGATGTCTCTTTAAATAGGACAAAATTTTAGTTGTGGCTAGGGATTTGGCCTCAAAAACATTGATTGGGTACTCTAGAAATCCAAGACCTAACATATCTTAGCTAGTCCATTAGATAGAATCATCTTGGGAAAAGGTTACAAAGGCTAAGGTAAAAATCTCCCCTTTTTAATGTGGGTTTTAAAACTTCCATTTGAGAATGCCAAAAACAAGGTCAAAATCTTGAAAGGAGATCCTTGATTTTACCAAAACTCAATGCCAATGCTTAACCCATGGTGGGATACTTTCTATTTGGGTTTGGCCTTGAACGAAAAGATCTATCTTTGGGTCAATTTATTAGTTTGTCATTTCATTTCCATGTTGATCAGAAGATCTTAAGGGCTATAGGGGATAAAATGGTTATTTTCAATACCCTTCCCTTGAAACCCTGTAAGAAGATGGTGTGCCCCATTTTGTTATCGTAATATTCAACCACGAGCTCTCTTGTGAGGATGTCGTTGAAGGGACGGAATTCAAAGGAAGTGGAAAAAATAAAAACTTCATGTTGAGTCAAAGGAGTACGTATTATAGGTGTCTATAGAGGTCTTAAAAATGGTAAAAGGGAATGGAGTTTACCTCCTATTGCAATGCCTTCTATTCCACCATTTGAGGTGCTAGAGGGCGTTGAATTTAAGGGCCATAGGTGAAAGTTCACAAATATCTTAAAAATTAGAAGGTAAGTGTGATTTAGTGTAGGATTGATACTTAAATAGTTGATTTTTTAGGTGATATTTCCTAGACTTTGTTGCCATGGAACCCCAGTGGATAATTCATAGCATTTTGGTCATGTTGTGACATCTACGATATTTGAATGAGATGCGCTCGTAGTCTAAAGTATTAAGAGAAGTGATGCATTGATGTTGGAGTTTCATTTCACCCCATAACTTGTCTCTGATATTTGAATTTACCAATACCCTCACCACCTTCATCTCCACTTAGTATTTGAAAGTGAGGTTGACCTCCAAGCATTCCCCCGCTTGTTTCCAATTTCTTTGAGAGCTTGCTTCGACCATAATTGTACATTTAATCGCAGAAGCTAAACCTAGATAGGGGCCTTGTCTAGTCTCTCCCGAGTGGTATAAAAAAGAAGAGTCCAATGCTTAAGCATGAAAGGGGTTGAGTCAATACTCCAGACCTTATTCAAACCCATTAAACCTCTTTAGACTTGTTGAAAAATAAAATGAGCCAACCTCTTACAAGTATCATGTCAAGAAGTGTTAGGGAGTGCCATGAAAACACAAGGGAGAACTAGTTCAAAATTCATGGAAATGAATGAATAAGAGTATGTGATAGATAGTGACAGTGAGTCCTAGGTGCGCTAAGGAGAAAGTGACAAGGTTATATGCTAGGCAGTGCCAAGGCATGTTAGAGTGCTAGGGCATGTTAGGGAGTGTTACGGTGTGCTAGGGAGAACCAAAGCATGTCAAGGAATGCAGGGGATGCTAACATGTGCCACATAGGGATCGCCAAGGGATTGTTAGATATGCCAGGTGTTATGGAATGTCAAGATGTAAACTATGTTTCTTAGTTGTTTTATGGCCACGGTTGGATGTGAGCCTTGACTTGGTAACTTGTTAAGTGGGATGAGTTGAGATTGGAAATGAGTAGCCTAAGATGATTTATAGGTAGTTCTTAGGTGAACAAGGCATAGTTTATTTATGGTAATCATAATGTGGTCAAGTTTTTGTAGTTGAGGTAGGACTTGGTTGGGTTCCAAAGTCCCAAAAAAAGTAAGGGTAGTTGTGTGGGCATTATAGATAATGAGTGTCAGGGCATACCAAGGAATGAAGAGGTGTGCTAACACATGCCAGACAGTGTTAATGCATGTTGAGGAGTGATAGGAAGTGTTAGGGAATCACAAGGCATAAATATGTCAAAATGCATGGAATGAAACGAATAAGAGTGTGTGCCAATGAGTGTCAATGAATTCTAAGTGTCCCAAGGACGAAGTATGTTAGGAGAATTTCATAATAGAATTTGCAGGAGGCAAGACTGTGGTTGCAATAAGGGGATGGAAAAAGCAGTTTCAAACAAAGGGAGACTTTGGGTTGGGCACAACACTATTTTGCCAATGACTTGGTTGGGTTCCCAAGCCGCAAGAAAAGTAAGGCTATCAATGAGGGCATGACAACTATGAAGTGCCAAGGTGTTCTAGGGAATGCTAGGAAGTACGAACACATGCTAAGCAGCTCCAAGGCATGCTAGGCATGCCAATACAAGCCAAGTGCTAAGGCATGATAAGATGTTTCAGGCGTCAAGGTGTGGCACCAAGGAATGCTAAAGTGCTAGGGTGACATGCCAAGACGTTTCAGGTGCTAGGGTATGCCAATGCATGCTAGGGAGTGTTAGGGAAACACAAGGAAGCACTAGGTCAAAATTCATGGAAATGAATGAATAAGAGTGTGTGACAGGGAGTATCAACGAGTTCTAGGTGTGTTAAGGAGGGAGTGACAAGGTTATATGCTAGTTAGTGCCAAGGTATGATAAACTGCCAAGGCATGTCAGGAAGTGCTAGGATGTTCTAGGGAGTGTCAAAGCATGCCGAGGAATGTAGGGGATACTAACACATGCAACATAGTGCTAAGGCATTCTAAGACATGTCAGGTGCTATGGAATGTCAAGATGTAAATTGTGTTACTTAGTTGTTTTAGAGCCATGGTTGGATGTGATGAGCCTTGCCTTGGTAACTTGTTAAGTGGGATGAGTTTAAATTGGACATGAGTAGCCTAAGATGAGTTACTGGTAGTTCTTAGGTGAAAAAGGAATATGATGAATTTCAACGACACATGAGAATCTGGGTTTGGTCTTAAAGTATTTAATGCAAACAAACTCAAGTGCCACAACACATCTACTTTACACAACGAAATCTACACACATCAGGGAATCAACTAGTGCACATGAAAATCTTTAACTTTTTCAAAACCTTCTTCGTTATATTAAAAAACTATAATAGAAAGGCTAGAGCTCTTGTACCAGGGAACACTACCCTTTACAATCACACTAATGCAAGGAATACAACTAGGGCTTGGTGTTAGTCCTTTGACAACCAATCTACCTTAAACAAGACAACACTTGACCTAATTATTGATGGTGGCCACACACAAACCTTTCAGTCCATGTGTCTTGAACACATCTGGCAGATCCTCTTGCCTCCCATTCTGTAGCTCCTCAATCTACCTCTATCAATGAACTCAACTCCTTTAGGTTACTAAACTCGACTCATCAAATTTTCCCCTCTAGCTACCTCCTTTTTCCTTCAAGGTCTGTAACACTTGGGGTCTTCGATCAGTTGTTCATAACTCTGTTTGTGAACAACTCTTTGGTCTGTCCATTTTTGCCATATTTTTGCTCCAATATGACAAGTCTAGGGCTATGGAGGTTACCCTTCTTCTCACTCACTCAATCCTCTACAACACAGTGAACTAGGGCTAGTTGGCTAGCCCATTTGAATACTACTTTAGTCCTTAAAAGTATGCACATCCTTAGGCCCAATAAACCTACCCTTCTACTAGTCTTGGTGTCCTTCACAAGCACATGACTTAGGGCTCTTCTCTGACAATCACCTAAAAACCCTCCAACTGTACTAGAATTGCCATCAATTTACCCAACCACAATAAATTCTTTTACTGATCTAGGGCTCACAACACTGCCCTCATCTAGGGATCTTCAAATTTGCCACATAATAATGATTTGATTCCTCTCAAAATCACTATTCTTGTGTACAAATTTATTTATTGTCCAAACTATGAACAAATCTAAACTACTCCTCTTATCATCCTTCTAACAATTTGTAGATGACTGATCTAGGGTCACAAATCATCCACTAATAGTTCATTGACTAATTTTTTATAGGCTGCTTCAAATATCTATCCAAAACTCTATGGACAATCCACAAAAATCAACTCCTCTTCATGTCAATCCTCTCCTCATATGGTAAATTTCTTCTATTCAATATTCTACTCAGGTTTCACCCTCCTTTGGATCTACTATCTCCACACATAATTATGCAAACCATCTTCCAGATATGTGGTCTATATTGCAGAGATAAACCTCGCTCTAAGGGTCATGACCCCTCTTCTTCTACACAGATTTTTCAAAGTCTTAAGGGCATACCTTATGGACTAAACATGCTAGGAAACTTCCCTTACTAGGGCATTATACTTATATTCGAATTGCTTTAGAACAAAGCCTATCCACCCATAGAAAAAACAACAACTCTTGCCTCCATAAGAGGCTCAACCTAGCTCATATGGATCCATATATTCTGGGCATTTAGTTTACTGAAACTTGACCTAAACTTCAGATCTCTACGACCCTCAAACTACGGTTACCTCAGTCAATATTACACCTGCGGCTACTTCCATTCTAGCCCTAAATTCTAGTGAAGGCCCTATGTTGCTTAGTTGTTTTATATCCTTATCTTGATAAGTTCTTAAGTGGGACAAGTTGAGCTTGTACATGAGTGGCCTAAGATGAATTATATGTAGTTCTTAGGTGAACAAGGCACAATCTACTTGTAATAGGTGCAATTGGTCAAGTTATTTTGATTGAAGCAGGCTAATGTCACATGAACTTCAGTAGCTAAGGACTTGATTGGGTTCCCAAGTCATGAAAAAATGTAAGGTTAGTTGTGAGGGTGTGAGTTCCAAGGCATGCTAGGGAATGCTAACATGTTCCCATTAGTGCGAAGGCATGTCAAATATGCTAAGATGTACCAAGTGCTAAGGCATGCCAAGATGTGAAAGGGTGTCATAATACGTGCTAGGGATTGTCAAGGCAACAAAAAAGAGAAACACGTTAAAATACAAGGAAATGAACACATAATAGGATTAATAAGTTATCAATTTACCTTTTCCAAGAGGGTTAGGCTAGGCACACTAACAATAGGTGCCAAGTGCCAAGTGTTAGTGCATTCTAAACTCCAAATATTCCTATGTTACTTCTCATCCACTTTCCAGTAGTTGATATCAAATAACTTTAATATTAAACCATGCCAAAGCATACCAAGGCATCTCAACAAATGCTAGTGTTGGCTTGGTGGGGCCTGACCCAGGTTCATTGTTAGTTAGCCAAACAAATCCCTATACTACTGGCCCTTTCGGCATTAGCCCGTGGAGCGCGGACCGAAGTTTCACCCAAAGCAGTATGGGGGGATGCTGGAACCAAGTTTCCGCACCCTGAGATGGTCGTGATGTCGATTTATTCCTCTTATTCCTGATTTCGCGCAGTTCATTAAGTTCTAGGGCTATGTCTATCTAGCCCTTTATTCCAACTTTCAGTACCTCCGCGAAGGGTTACGATTGGCCTTTGCGTAGCCCTAACCTATGGTTCAGGTACTTTCGCGTTGCTAGGGCAGCGTATCGTGTAGATTCCCAAAGTAGCTTAAGTATCTTACTTATCTTATTAAACAATCACAGTTAGCGCTGTGTAAATAGATATCCTTATTTGCGTTCAATTATACCACGTAATTACATACATTCGCGCATCATATAAGCATTATAAATGACTTCATACACAATATGACAGATGCATTAACAGGAAACAAAGACACAGCATTTGTAAAATGCTTCTCTTTATTGATATCTTCAGACGATTACATACTCTATCCGCCCTACTCACACAACTGTAGGGGTCTGCACACTTAGTTGCGGACTTCTACCCTAGGCCTCTGTGCACTCAGCTGTAGAGCCTCTACCTACGCTAAGACCCGAAACTTAGACTTCTCTCCTTATCGCTGAAGACTTCATCTACAACTTATGACTTCTAACTACTTAGAGCTTACTTACTTAGATCTTTTTATACAATCCCATGGTCCGCGGACCATGGGTAAATCTTTTACAGTTGAATTTACTTTACAAAATAAGGGCGGACAACCCTTTATGAGTCATGACACCTTCCCTCTCTGTGACCACAAAATGCGGAGTCTATACAAATTTATTACAAACTTCGACCCAAACATGGGCTTTTATCCCCAAAAATGTCCTTGGGGGATCCCATTCCCAATAGGCCCCCAACACAAACATTGTGACTCGCCCTCGAGTCACTCGACAGGTGCAGATATCTTAGTGCTAAGACCTCCTAGCTCGACCCGTATGACCGCAACCTCAGCAGTGCACTATGTGGCCGCCTGCTTCACGTCTTCAACCATCTACTCGGTCACTGCTCTTGAAATGTCGGCCTGAAGCTTTTGCTGAGTTGCTTGCGGAGTTGCAAGATTTCCTTCAATAGAGGCTGTCACCGTGTAAGCCTCATCAAGCCAGGGCTTTAGTCATGCCTTCAACACTGCTTCCTTGTGCAGCGCTGCATCCACCTGTTCCTTCAGCTGCTTGGCCTCCTTCAGCTTTGCCAATCTCTGTGTGAGCGTGACGGTTCGCGCTGTGCCTTTGACTTCATCATAGAGCTGCTGCAGCTCATGCACTTCTGTCTCTAGTCGCTATACATTATGGTCCTCCTGTAAGTTTGTCAGGACCTCGAACAAGTGCTCAAATAGTTGCGTGCAGTTTGCTACTGCACTGTCAACTGCCACTACTGCTTCTGTGACAGCGGTTGTCCGCTGCTCCTTTACTTCTAGCGGAGTTGAAGGCTGGGCCGTCAACTGTAACTCTTTTATCTGCAAGTTCAACTCCAACTGAACCTTCGCCATTTTTGTACTAGCGTTGTGCACCTCGACTGGTTCTTCCTCATGAATGGACAACTCTGGGACCATTCGACATGCCTCCTCCACTACCTACATTATACATTTGTTCTGGTTAGTCACCTCGGTCACAACGGCGATGGCAGAGTCTCGCTGTAGTACCATCTGCTCATTGTTAATCTGCTGCTCACTAATCACATGGAGGGCGCAGTGCTCACAGGCCCTCAGCTCCGCAATCACTCCATCCTATAAGAGGTGGAGCACTTCACCAGGGAGCGCTACCAGGTTCAACCCTACTCCCTTGAGGGCACTGATAGTGGGCTTGTCAACTTCATTCTCTGTGGTCAGTGCTCCATCAAGCAACACTATCACGCTGGAGGCCTTCACGCACAGCATCTCGGCAACATCTGAAGTGCTGATAGCAAGGCTGGTAGACACTGTGCCAGCCTGTAATGTGTGGGTTTGCAGCTCCTGCAAACCTGTCATGATAGCCCCCAAGATTATTCGTTGCTACTGCTCAAACTATTGTAGGGTCTCCGTGGTGACATCCTGCACCATGTCAAATCACCCTTTGTGAGGGTGATTGGGTCCAGTGATGTCTTAGTAGCCTTTGATTTCTTCTTGGACCCTCCTTTCTCCTGCTTCCTTGGACGCTTGATGCGGGCGGACATTGCTTATGGGTCTGCGCCGTGTTGTTCTGTCTGCTCGTCCATTTCCTCTTATGTCTTAGGTGAAGGTGACCTTGCGCCTTTGTGAGAGCCTTGCTTTGTTCCATCCGTTTGCTTCTCTGTCTGCTGAGTGGCATTGCGCTCCACCTGGGCCTTGTCAAGGACCTCCTTCTTTCTCTTTTCGGCTAGCTACATCATCTTTAGCTTGGCCTCCTCCTTCTTTCTCTGCGTGGTGGACTTGCTCCCTCCCACCGCCAAGTCTATTGTAGTGCGCAACTCTGCTGGCCATCGATCAAGTACTGCATCAATGGCGTCATCCGTTGCCAGGTAAGGCAAGTCATACCATTGCTACAAAACGTCCTTCCACACCCTGATGGCCACATGGTGAAAATCTGCTTTGAACTCTGCGTAGCCCTGCAGGTTGGAAAACACCGTAGGCAAAAACTGTGGTTTGAGATTGATGGCCATGCAGATGTTCATCTCCATCAAGATCCAAAAGATCTTGTTGTCCTTGATTCGTTGCGCATCCTTGGTCACCCACAGCAATGCGTACTTCATTGCTTCTAGTAGGTCTAGCACGAATGAAGGGAATTGGCTGTCCTCTGGCAGCGCCCATGCTACCAGCACAATCGACAACAAGAGCCACGCATAGTGGAACGTCTTGTTGAGCTCCTGTGCTTCACGATAGTTCACAAGGAACTCACCGCGGAGATAGTATACCCAATTGAACTGAACTCCTTCAGCGCACTGGGTTGTTAATGCGACGACAGGCGTCGGTACCTCATCAGCACAACACTTCCTCATCACCTTCCCATCTAGAATCTGTGTAGCCACCTTTATAGTAGGGTCACAGATGCTGGATATGGCATATCCACGCGGCTTCTTTACCAACTTAAACTTCTCTTTCATGGTCTCCACGAGGGCCTGCTCACCACCTTTTCTGCAAAATATCATGGCCAGATTTTCTCCTGTGTAAGGCAACCGTGTGATCCTCTGGATCAATCTGTCAGTGATGGAAATTGGCTCCTCCAACCACAAACACCCATCATGCACCAAGAATAGTAGCTACTTGATGACCAGTATGGTAACCGGGGTGCGATTGTAGTGCGGCACCCATAGTAGGTTGTGAAAACTTGCCTTGTCTACTCTCTGAGCCACCTTCGCGGCCCTAATGCGGTCATTTCGGTGGTTGTATCGATGATGCGGTGCATTAGCTGCTCGGTTGCCAGGTGTGGGAACTTCTCATGGTCGGCCACGTCCAAGTCTTCGAGCTTTAATAGAGGAACCCACCCCAAGTGCAGCCCTTCAAAAACAATTTCATCCGGCAGCAGATGGGTTTGCAAGGGGACCTTGCTCTCGTCGATATCTTTCGGGACCTTTGTCTTGCCTTTGCGTGGAGGGATGTACACAGGCAACAGAGTGATAGGCTCAACACTATGGGCTTCAACTTCCTCCACATCTACTCCCACGTCCTCATCATCCATCAGGTTGTCTTTGCTTTCTTCCTCCTCTAGCTCTAGATTGATGGCTTTGCCCTTCTCCTGTGCAATGGGTTTCAATGGGTTTCCTCTCGGTAATGCACACACTAGTATCGCAGGCTACTTTCCCTTCTTATCCTTCACGCTTTCCTTGGTTGGGGTGGGCTTTGGTCTCGGCATCCTTGGTGATTTGGGGACTTCTGTTAATACTTCGGCAACCTCTAGAGCAACTTCTTCAGCCTCCATATCAATTTCTGTCACCAACTCCTCTGCCTCGGTATCTATAGCTTCTGTGGGCACCGACATGATGTTCTGCAAGAACTCCTGTGTCTCCTTCGGCAATGTTTCAAATACTGAACTGGCTATCATAACTTCGAAGTTCTTGCGGTTCATGTGCGTCTGAGAACTCAACAAATCAATTCTTGAAATGCCAAGTGTTTTTTGTTGGACGGCCACCTGTAATTTATAGGGCATTTTGAATTCAAATCCGACCATTCCCCCCAAATTCGGTTCATTATTGCTGGATTGGCGGCAGATTTTCAAGGATCTGATCCTTAAATTCTATCTTAACTTCTGTCCGCCTGCTCCATTTGGCCGCATTTCTACCGTCAAATCATGAACAATGACTTTAACGGTCACTTTCCGGCTGACCTGCGCGATTTCTCCCTGGGTAACGCGACTCCCTTCATGTTATCGCGATCCTTGTGACACTTCCTTGCTTCGCGTAATCCTCCAATCACACAGCTCCCCAACCCAGGTAGTGTAGTTTATAGTCCCGCGCCTCCTTTCAGCTACCTGGAGCGCTAAGACTATGCTACTTTCATATAGTCACATGGTCGGACCACCGGTGTATGGCTTCAATTGACTGCCATTCACCTTTCTTGGGAAGGGATCTCCATTCAATTTGACCAACTGAATCGCTCCTCCGTCGGTAATCTCCTTAATGACATAGGGCCCTAACTAGTGCATTCTGAATTTCCCTGGAAATTTATCAAACTTTTTATCATATAACAAAACCAAGTCATTTACCTTAAAGGTGCGCAGCTTAATGTGCCAATGATGCCATGCTTTTTCGCGCTACTTTTGGACCTGTTGGTGAAATCCAACTAGAAATCTTTCTTCCTCAAGCTCAGCTAGCTACACGAGCCTCTCTTCCAGGCTCCACGATTTGTCATACCTGCGAGTGCCGCTATGCACAAACTAGGCACAATGTATTCCATGGGAATTACTGCTTCAACACCATATACAAGCCTAAAGGGTGTTTGTTCAGTCAACTTTTTGCATGTCGTCCGATAGGCCCATAGTACTGCAAGTATGCATAGGTGGCAATCACTTCACTGAGCATTACAAACGTTGCCCAGCGCATTCTCCAACATATTATTGAATGCTTCCACCATCTCGTTAGCCTGCGGGTGATAAGGCGTGCTTTTCTAGTGATCACTCATCAAAATATTTGGACACCCGAATCGCGTCAGTAAATACTCAAAGAAGAACTTCACAACAGTTGTGCCTATACAATCCTTTACAGGCTGTGCCTCCACCCATCGAGTCAAATACTCTGGCGTGGTGATAATGTACCTCGCTCCCATATTCTTCCCTTGGGGCTGAAAGGGTCCCACAAAATCTATAGCCCATTTTTCAAAGGGTTGTAATGTCATCTGTGGATTCAAAGGCAATTCATCCCTTCGTGAGGGTCTTCCAGTCCTTTGACATACATCACACGCTTTGCAGTACGGTTTTGAATCTTGATGGAGGTTTGGCCACCACAATCCTGTGCGTAGAATCTTCTGCACAGTCGCTCTCCTTGCATAATGTCCTCTCGTGGTGCCCCCATGAGCGTCCACAAGGATACTGCTTCTTTCAAACTCCGATACATATCGTTGCAATATCTCATCAAACCCCATTTTGTACAGATGCCCTACAATGACATAAAATTTTGTCGTGCGCATCACTAACTCCTTCTTCTGTTGGAAGGTGTAACCTTCCGGGGCAGTTCCTGTCGTTAGGAAGTGTATGATATCTTCAAAATTACCATCCGCAACGTGCACTGTAAATAGCTGCGCGTCAGGAAATCCTTCTTCCAAATTAGTGGGCTCCTCCCCTGTTTCGATGCGCGATAGATGGTCTGGTCCTGCATTCATTCGTCCAGGTTTCACAATCACTTCAAAATCATAATCCTAGAACAATAACAACCACCTGCAGATTCTTCTCCCCAACATAGGATTATTGACCAGGTATTTCAACATGGAATGATCTGTATACATCTTAAAATGGCCACCCAACAAATAGTGTCTAAACTTATGCAGCGCGTATACCATGGCTAACCCTTCGCCCTCAGTGGTGGAATAGTTCTTCTCCACCTTGGATAACCTTCTGCTTGTGAACGCTATAGGATGGTCCAAATCTCCTCCGCCAGCCTGTATTAGTACTGCTCCCAGCGCTATACATGACGCGTCAACATGTACATGAAACTCCTTCTTCCAATTCAGGAAGACTAAAATTGGCGCGGTGACCATCTTTTCCTTCAATACATCCAAGCTTTTCTTACAGTCCTCGTTCCAGCAGAATGTGACATCCTTTTTCAATAACTTCTCCATAGGCACAGTGATTTGGACATAGCCTTTGATAAAATTTCTGTAGTATCCAGTATGTCCTAGGGTAGCATGCAGTTGTTTCACACTCCTCGGCGCTTCCAGGTTAAGTATCACCACAATCTTCACAGGATCTACCATCAGTCCCTGTCTACAAACCACATGACCCAGCAGGGTCCCAAAAGGAACACAAAATAGGCACTTCTTTATATTGAGCGCAATCTGGTATCTTCGACAGGTATCTAGCATCAGGCGCAAGCTTTCCACATGACGCTTCACCAGCCCAAACACAGTCCAGTCATCAAAGTACACTTCCAGGAACTTGTGAATAAATCCCTTGAACATCATAACAACCACACACGAAAAAATCGTAGGCGCATTATTCAATCCAAAAGGAATTACAGTGTACTAAAAACACCCCCACTCAGTCGCGAAGGTTGTCTTGCTCCTATTCTCCAGCGCGATTTTGATCTGATGGTAACTAGAGAACCCATCAGTGAAGGAATAAGCTTCCTGGCCACCTACATTGTCCAACACTTCATTAGTGAACGGAGTCGAGAAAGGATCATGTACACAAGTGTAATTCAACTTCTTGAGATCTACGCATATCCTTATTTCATCCTTCTGCTTCTTCTCCTGTACCACCATTGGGCTTACCCAATCAGATTCTTCCACAGGTTCAATGATGCCTGTCGCGAGCATCTTGTCTAGCTCTAAGAGGACCTTCTCCTTATACTTCGGATTGAGATGGTAAGGTATTTGCTTAACTAGCTTAGCGTCAGGGTTCAACGTGATCTTCATAACACTTAGGTCCCAAATTATCCCTTTTAGAACCGTAAACTTGGTAGGGAACAAATCCTGGTATTCACGAAGCAATTCAGCGACCTTATCCACTGTCGCGTCATCCCAGTAGTCTCCAATCTTCACCAATTTGGGCTCTGCCTCCATACCAATATTTACTTGTTTCGTTTTTAGTGGCACAGTTATATCAAGATTCTCAATCTGCGGTCCTTCAACCTCGTGGTGACCTTCTGTTTCAGGGATGTTAACTTTTCGCAGATCCTCATCTTCTTCTTTAGCAGTTACATTATAGCATTCCAACACGTGACTCAGCTGAGTAGTCCAATCGGGTTGAATAAGGTTCAAGGGACCCTGCGGTATCCTAAATATTGCTGCTTTTACTTCTTGTAGTGCCTCATCAATACAATCAAACCCGTCTTCAAAGCTGAATGTCATTATGAATCCCTCGCATAGAATATCCCATTCACCTGTACCATGGCGAAGCTATGTTTCTAAGTATTAGTTCATTGGGATGACATAAAGGGTATAAAAAAACAAGTGCACCCATTCAGGTTCGAGCTCCTCTCCATAAGCCTGAGCCCATTTGGCCAAGTGCGCGCGTGGATCATCCTGTAGGTTTTAACCCCGTACAGAAATTACCTGCATATGAATTCTAACAACAGAAAATAAACAATGTGAGAGCATAACACATAAAACAAATATACACAGAGATTTCCCCCTGGATACCAAAACCGGGACTACCAGCTTGATTTTTCATTATTTTCCTTTCAATGTTACAATACATATTTATACATGCCGAAGCATCCAATACCATGGACTGAAAACCATCACGTCCAAAACCATGCACAAAACCATAAGTAGGTCCGCCCAACCTAATATAGGGTCCAATTTTTTTTTCCCGGGCACTGCCCCGGACCCCGTAGAGGGGGGCTACCTGTCCCCCTTAAACCCCCTATGATCCCCTCGTTGTGCAATCGGTGCAACAAAGGGGAGGCTTCACCCCCCCTCTAGCCCCCTAGTTAACTATGTGGTCCAGTCGTGGAAATAATATAACACAACCCAACATTCTCCCACTTGTTTCCTTTCCAAATGGGGCCATAGGAGAGCTTAGTTATTTATCCAGCCATGGAATGCCCATTGTTTCTCTACACCAAGAGAACTTCTCAGAGCTCACAGATTTTTTCAATGCATCTACGGTATTCTTCAAAGTGTCCACCTTTACCAGCAACACCTTTTTGTCTTCTATCATATCCCTCACAAAGTGATACTGAACATCAATGTGCTTTGTCTTTGAATGGTAAACAG